>JAKSZU010000008.1:54760935-55510926 GCA_026018925.1 Tupaia tana | reverse complement strand
TGGCTGTCTCACTGCAGAGTGTGTTTGTGGGGGCCAGATGTAACGCAGGCTCTGCACTGACCCACGGGGGAAGGTTTTGACCTCTCTGAGCATGCTGGACACACGTTTGCTCATGATCCGGGGCTAGAGTGGATTGCATCAAGCCCCTCTCTCAAGAGATAAATAAATAGGCTTTTACAATTTTTTTTTAAAGAAGAGTGTATATGCAGTTTTAAGAGTGGTCTAAACCAATTTTCCCCACCTCTTTATTCCTATACAAAGGGACATTGAGTTTAACACAAATTAGATGTCAGTATTACAATTCTCTCCATTTGCGACCTTTCCAGATCTAGAAAGGAACTGAGATGAGGGAGAGACCTCATGCCTCTCCTTTTCCTCCCTGCCTGAGGAGCCTGATGAGTTTCTTCCCCTCAGGATGTGGTTACCTGAGTGACTAAATCCTTATCCTGTTCTCCTTCCTCACACACTCCCCCACCCCCATTGCTTTGGTTGAAACAGCTTTTAGCAGAAAAATTTAATCTACAAGTTTACAAGCTGCTATAGCCATCTATTTAAAACATATTTATTGAAATAGAAAGGAAACTTCTTTTCTTTAGGGCAGAGAAGAGAAGGAAAAGGTGCACATTAAGGGAGAGAGAAGGAAGGCGCCCAGACCGGATGCAGAAATTCCAGCTGAGTCCACAGGCCTGGGTGGAGTTCCTGCGAGTGGAGTTTCTGTGGTTCCAGAAACTTGGCCCGGGGGCGATTGGTCTCTGATAGAAATGGGTTTTCTGGCCCAGATCTGGCCTCTGGGTCCTTAGCTTCCCTGTTTGTATAACCTGAGCACTAGACGAAATTTTGAGCCTTTAGGATAAACCTAACTAGCCCTCTAACTAGGTTCTTGCTGCCTATTCCATTTGAATACTTCATGTTACCATATATAAATCTTTAATGAGAATTATGGGGCCAGCCAGCATAGTGGTTAAGGCAGCTGGATCCTTAAATGGCCAACTTTATAGTTCAAGTCCAGGACCCACTAGCTTGAAAAACATGTAGGGTGCCTGTGAGTGTGTGCATACCCAAAATCCCAAGAGGAAAATGGAGGAGAAGGAATTGCAGCATAACCATTTCCCATTTGGGGTGCTTTTGCTCTCTCCCTCTGTTTCTCTCTGGTGAGAAAATGCACTCTCTGGCAAAATTAAAAGAGAGAGAGAGGGAGAGAATTATGCATGTGCCTTGCTCCTTAGGTTTACAAATTTTTACACATGGATAAGATTAAAATATCTCAGGGACCTGGAGCCGGCAGGTGGCGTGGTTGTTAAGGGCACTGAACTCCCACATGGCCAACCACAGTTTGAGTCCCTGACCTGGTGGCTTACTTTCTCACGTTTCTTCTCACTCTAGTTTGAGTCCCTGACCAGGGTGCTTACTTTCTCATGTTTCTTCTCGCTCTCTGTCCCTCTCTGGTCCCTCTCTGGTCCAAATTTAAAATAAAATAAAAATAAATAAGTAAGGTTAAATAAAATAATTCTTTAAAAAATAAATGTGTCTCAGGACCAGCAGGTGGCATGGTGGTTAAGGCACTGGACTCCCACGTGGCTGACCACAGTTCCAGTCCTGGACCTGGGAGCTTGCTTTCTCACTTTCCATCTCTCTCTCTCGTCTCTCTGTCTGTCTGGTGAGTGCAAGTACCCTATAGAAAATTTTTAAATAATAATAATAGTAAATAAGAATAAATAACTATTTTTAAAAGATTAAAATATCTCCAATTTCCCCAGAAAGTCTCCTCATCTCCTTGCCAAGTAAAAATACCCCAGCTCATTAAAGAAATTACTATTCAGACTTCCATCACCATGGTTACTTTTTCCAACTCTCGAACTTCATATAAATGGAATCACACAGTAGGTACTCATCTGTGTCTGGCTTTTTTCCCCCCCTCAGTATTATGTCTGAAATTCCCACAAGTTGCTCTACACAGCAGCAGTCCGTTCTTCTTCATTACGGTACAGTATTCGTTGTATGAACACATCACAATTTATTCTTGGTTGTTGACATTTGGGTTGTTTCCAGTTTGGGACTATTATAAATAAGCAGTTTTGGGCATTTATCTAGATGTCTTTAGGTGGATTTTCTCATCTGTCCTCTTGGTACTCAAAAGGAATTTCTCAGTCATAAGGGGAGACACATAATCAGCTTTTAGTAGATACTGTTGAGCAAATCTTGTACTATTTTAATTTTGCTACAGAGAATGTGCACTAGCTAGAGTGAAATGGAGAAAGAGAGTGAGAGAGGAAAAGCAAGGAAATCACCCTTCATGGGGCATAGTCACGCTGCAACCCCCTTTCCTCCATCTCCTACTCCTGTTAGGATTTTAGGCATACATGGCATGTTTGTCAAGCCCCTGGGTCTAGGATTCAGACCATGCAGGTGGTCATGTAGGCTTCAGCTGCCTTAACCACCATGCCACTGGCTGGCACCTTTTTTATATACATGCTACTGCTCTACATACAACTTTCAGTTGTGAATCAAAGCACATTCTTTTGGTCATCCTACATCCTCAGCCCTCATACAGAAACCAAGATCCTGCTGGCCACTGTTAATTTGTGCCTGTTGTTCCCTCTGCCTGGAACATTCTGTCACTGCGCACTCCCAGGGCCAGTCCTTTTTGTCATTCAAATCTCAGAGAGGTCTTCCCTGAACTCCCCCCCCCCCCCGCCCCCATCATCCTTCCCCACCCCTTCTGGGGAGGCAGGGGTGCTAGCTCACTCCTTTCTTACCCCCATTACTGCTGCTGAAAAGGCATGTAGTAGGAAAACTTTGTCATGGTTGCATCACCCTGCTTTATTTCCTTTCTAACACTTTCCCTGTTCATTTGTAACTTTATCTATTGCTTATCTCCCCTTGCTAGAAATGCAGGGTCCAGGGGAGCTGTATATTGAGCTGCATAGAGGTCACTGCTATATCCAATTACCCACAGCTGCAACAGTGCCTGAGCCATAGCAGGGCACTGGGTAGCCAGCTTGCAAGGTGGTCCCTAGTGGTTTTCAGTTTCTGGTATTCATACCCTTGAGCAACTCCCTCTCACACTGCTTAGAACTGTCTTATAAAACCAATAAAATATTGTGGAAGTGATATTGTGTGACATCCGTAGTTAGGTGATAAAAAAAAATCCCTACAGGAGGAGGAGACAGAGGAAAGAGGATTGCAGTATGACCATGCCCCATGGGCATTGATTTCTCACTTTCTCTCTCTCACTGTCTCTTTCTGTTTCCCTTTGACTAGTACATGCTCCCTGTAGCAAAATTAAAAAATACAAACACTTCGAAGACGTGCTCAGTAGTATCTATTACAAGCCTTGCTCTCTCCTCGGTCCTCTGCTATGAGGGAAGTCATGCGGTGAGGACCCTGGAGCAGTAAAGGTCCATGAGGGAAGGGACTGAGTACTTCTGCCAACAGCCTGTATCAACGCCAGTCGTGTGAGCGGGCCACCTGGGAAGCAGAGTCTCCTGCCCCAGTTGGACCTTCACGTGACTGTTTCTTGGCTGTCATAAAAACTGCAACCTACGCAAAGACCTTCTGATCCACCCACAGAAACTTAAAAAAAAAAAGAAAAAGAAGTCATGGTTTCTATAGTTTTAAGATGCTAATTTGTGAAGTAATTTGAAAATAGTAATATTTTTAAAATACCAGCACCCAGCAAATACATGCTGAACAAATGCATAAATAGAAGAATGAGTGAATGAATTAGATTAAGAGCAATATAGGGACCAGCGGATGGCTTAATGGTTTCGTTGCTGGACTCCCACATAGTTGACCACAGTTCGAGTCCTGGGTCCAGCGGCTAAAAACTCACACCAGGCACACATGCATGTGTGCCCAAGATCCTGAGAAGAGAATGGAAGAAAAGGGAATGTGGCATGGGCATCCCCTCTGAGGGGTGATTTCTCACTTTCTGTCTCTCTGCCTCTCTGGTGAGCGTATCTGTCCTATAGCAAAAAAAAAAAAAAAAAAAAAAAAATCTCTCTCTTAAAAAAATAAAAGAACAATGTAAGAGGGACAGATGGTGCAATGTTAAAAAGGCAATAGTCTATGAGGTCGGTCGACCACTTGGGAGATTTTCAGGTTCATGTCCAGAAACGTCCCTGAGAACACGGCATGCATGCGTGTGCCCATGATATGGGGCTGGGTGAGGCTGGGGGTGGATTGTGGTGTCAGGATCCTGTTGGGGATGCTGTCTACCTGTCTCTCTCCCTCTCTTTCACTCTCTCTTTCTGACTTTCTCACTCATAGGAAAAGTATATAAATATGCTTTTTTTAAAAAATAGTACCATAAAGCCAGCAGGTGGCATGATGCTTAAGGCACTGGATTCCCACGTGGTCAATTGAGTTTCAAGTCCCAGACCCGGCAGCTTAAAAATTACAGCAAATAAATAGATAAATAAATAAATAAATGTTAAAAAAAAAAGTAAACATGACTTCACAATGTCCATCTGGCCTGATCAGATACATATGCCACATGCTTCTCCCCTATCCTGGAAGTTTTAGCTTAAGTTTATGAACCCTGGAGCAGGGTTCTTTGGTCTTGGCCTTATTGTTTTGGGGACCAGATAATTTTGTTTTGTCAATCATCATGTTCATTGTTGTATGATCCTTGTCTTCCTCTCAACAATTCCCTTCAGTAAAGTTGTGACAACCATGTCTCCAGATATTCCAAATGTCCGCTGGGATACAAAATTGTCCCTACTGAAGAATCACTGCTCTAAGTTTCAAGTTGAAGGGCAATTAGAAGAATTTCTAATACAGGTTGGGTTCAGTACTGATATAAAATTTTATGATGTTTCCAAAATATTTGATTTATAAAAATCCAATCAATGTGTGAATTGTTTTTTAAAACATATGCTTAGGTAAACAAATAAACCTATACATAAAATAATCTTTTCTTATAAGTAAGTGGTCTAATGACTGTATATTTTACAAGGTGTGAATGAAGATGACACTATGACCAGCTCCCGTTTAATCTCTGGATTTAAATAAAATGTTGAGAAGATGATTTCTCCCTTGAGCTTTTCTTTGAAAAAGAGTAGAAGTTATCCAGTAAAACAATCCAAGAAACAAGTCTTCTTAAAATACATCTCTGCATTTCGTGTTCCCTCTGGACTAAAAGCTTTCTATTTTTTGTCTAAAAATTATTTATTTAATTTTATTTATTCATTCACTTATTTTAATTTGACCAGAAAGAAACACACACACACACACACACACACACACACACACACACAGAGGGAAAGTGAGAAAGTAAGTCACCAGGTCTGGGATTCAAACTGTGGTTGGCCATGTGGGAGTGTCCAGTGCTTTAACCACCACGCCACCTTCTGGTCCCCTAAAAGCTTTCTTAAGATCCTATGACCTACCTACTTTCTTACTTTGTTCAAGTATCTGCTTAAATATTTTCTTATCAGAGAGGGCTCCCAACACCAACCTTTCAAAAAAGCATTCTCACAGTCTGGTATTCCCTATACTTGATAGTTCTTATCTTTATCAGCATTTATTCAGTTTTTCCAGTTGTCTGCTTCTGCTCTGCTAAAATGTGAGTTCCAGAAGACCAGGGATTTTGCTTTATTCTCTGTTATATCCTTGCACCTGGGCATGGTGCCTACCACTAGGTAGGCACTTAATAAATATTTGTCAAAAGAGCAAAAGAATGAAAGTGGTGAGTAGTGGGCAGGGTGGGATCAAATGCCAGTAAGGTCTCAAGTTGTCCTGGGAATTGGGATGAGAGAGAATTTAATTTTTTTTAATTTTTATTTTGTTTTTAGTTTGCCAGAGGGTGTATATGCTTGCAGGAGAGAGAGAGACAGCAAGTGAGAAAGCCCCCCGCCCTATGGGAAATGGTCACACCACAATCTCTTCTCTTCCTTGTCTCTCTTCTTTTGGAATTTTGGGCATGTACACACATGTGCCTGGCATGTTTTTCAAGCCACTGGGTCCAGGACCTGAACCACATGATCAGCCATGTGGGACCCAGCCACCTTAACCAGTAGTCCATGGGCTGGCCTGTGAGAGAGACCTTTTTAAAAGAAAAACTCCCTTTTAGGGCATTTTTAAGTTCACAATAGAAGAAGCAGAAGGAGTAGGAGGATGAGGAGGAAGAGAAAGAGAAGTAAAAGAAAAAAGGCCTGGCCCTGTAGCACAGTGGTTAAATACTATGCGTGGGGAACCAGATCCTACATGGCTGCTTGGTTGACCACAAGTTCAAGTCTTGGCTCACAAGTTCAAGCCTTGGCTCCAGTGGCTTGGAAAAAACACCAGGCACATATCCATACATGTCTAAAATCCTGACTGGATAGAGAAATAGAGGAAAAAGGATTGTGGCATGACCACATCCCTTTAAGGGGTTCTCTGTCTCTCTCTCTCTCTCTCTCTCTCTCTCTCTCATGCAGGTACCCTCTGACAACAAAAAACAATGTCCGCATTATTTGTATTCTGAATTACATAATGTGAAGGGCAACATTCTCCACCAGAGTGGTGTATTTGTTACTATTGATGAACCTATAATGACACATCTCTATCATCCAGAGTCTATAGTTTACATTAGAGTTCACTCTTGATGCCTTGTATTCCATGGATTTGGACAAATGTATAAAGACATGTATCCACTATTGCACTGAGTAGTTAGAAAAGTCATGACACAGTTTTTGCATGAAAAAAATACATCATGACTTTTCCAACGACCCAATAGTAAAAAGAGTAGCTTTACTACCCAAAAAATCCTCTGTACTCTGCTTATGCATCCCTCTGCTCCCAACTCCTGGCAACAGCTGATCTTTTTACCATCGCTATAGTTTTTTTTTCCTTTCCACAATGTCTTATAGTGGAAATCATACAGTGTGTAGTCTTTTCAAATTGACTTCTTTCACTTAGCAATACACACTGAAGCAGTACACATTTTTTTCTCTAGGGCTAAATAATTCATTGTTGGGATGTACCAAAGTTTATTTATCCAGGTCCTACTGACAGACTTCTTAGTTGGTTCCAAGTTTTGGCCTTTGTGAATAAAATTGTTTTAAATATATGCACACGTTTTTAATGTATGTAGAAGCTTTTGCATGGATATAAGTTTTCAACTCCTTTGGGTAAGTGCCAAAAAGCATGATTGCCGGATTATATGGTTAAGAGCATATTTGGTGTCATAATGAATTGTCAAACTGTCTTCCGAAGTGGTTGTACCATTTTGCTTCCCATCAGTAGTGAATGAGAGTTCTCTACTGCTTCACATCTTCTGTAGCATTTGGTTTTGTCTAGGTTGGATTTTGGCCCATTGCAACAGGTACAGTAGTTAGTGGTATCTTCCTGTTGTAAATTACATTTCCCTGATGATATATGATGGGGAGCATCTTTTCATGGCTTATTTGATGTCTGTGTATCCTTTTTGGGGAAGTATCCGTTACAATATTTGGCCTGCCTTTAATTGGGTTGTTTGTATTCTTTTTTTTTTTTTTTTTAAGAATTACTTTAGTGCCGGGGACCAGCCTCGGCGTGGGTGGGTTATCTCGACAGAGGCGGCGCAGGTGAACAGAAGACAGAGGTTTCGGTGCCTTTTTAGGCACGTCCTATGCCGGACACCCCCCAGAGATCGCTCTCTGGGGAGTGACAACTGCTAGGAATCATTGTGCCTTTTTATTGAAAATGTGTTACATGCAAGTAAATGGGAAAGGGGCTGCGTGCTTTCAATTATCAGCTCATAAAGTTTTTAACAATAGGGAACATAGATTCTATTCAGGGTTGGATTAAGGGTGGGTCTCGTGCAGTTCAGGGTTGGATTAAGGGTGGGTCTCGTGCAGTTCCGCATTTGTAGGTGGGTCTCCATGGAATTGTAGGTGGGTCTCCATAGAATGCAGTTTTGGGAAGGCGGTTCCGGTAAGCAGAGATGATTATCAGCTGATGCGGCGCAGCAGCCATTTTGTGATTACCAGGAATGGCTCTGGGAAAAGAAAATCTCAAGAATAGATATTAGTTCCTCTGGATTTTAATAAAGAATGATACTTACATAGTTTTATAGGGATCTAAAACTTGATTTGAGGAGTCCTAAAATATTTATCTATTTCGCTTGGTGAGGGTGGAGGTGTCCTGGGCCAGTTTTGGCCTAATCCTATTTTAAGTAAAGAAAGGATTAAGTTTACCTTAAATGTATTTTAAAGGGCCTTCCAAAGGTCAAGATTATTTCTGCCTAGATAGAACTTCAGCCCACCCTCTACTGTGACCATGGAGATAAAGCATTGTAATTAATAGTAGGTGATTATAGCAAAGGGGAGCGGTAGGGGGGAGTTCCTGGAAAATTTTATCATATACTCAGGATGTATAAGATGCAATTCTTTTATAGTAGTAAATTGGGGAGTCAGAGGGGGGTCGCTTCCCAGCAAGGCTACCAGTTTTCTGGAGCAAATAGCAAGCAGCCTTGCTGACATGCTAATTGACCCAAGCTTTGTTCCAAGGTCAGGGGGTGCACAACAGTGGTTTTGCCAGCATATTGATCTGACCGGAAATGGAGCTCAAAGGTCTGGGGGATTCAAACAGATCCTGGGGCCTCGCCGGGTTGGACTCCTCCACTTTAGGGGCCAGCAGGTGGCGTGGTGGTTAAGGGTGCAGGACTCCCACACGGCTGACAGTGGTTCGAATCCCGGACCTGGTGGCTTGATTTCTCACTTTCTCTCTCTCTTGCTCTGTCCCTCTCTGGTCAAAAAAAAAAAAAAAAAAAAAAAAAAAAAAAAAAAAAAAAAAAAGAAGAAAGAAAGAAAAAAAAAAGAAAAGAAAAGAAAAGAAAAGAAAAGAAAAAAGAATTATTTTAGGGAGTAGCAGTTGGCATAATGGCTATGTCGCTGGACTCCCATGTAGTCTACCGTGGTTCAAGTCCCAGACCCAGTGTCTTAAGCTCATGCCGGGCGCATGTTTGTGCATGCCCAAGGTCCTGAGAGGAGAATGGAGGAGAAGGGATTGCGGTATGATCATTACCCCTGGGGGGGTGATTTCTCTCTTTCTGTCTCTCTGTCTTTCTCTGTATTTCTAGCAAGTGTATGCTCCCTATAGCAAAATCCTTCCCCCAAAAAAAGAATTATTTTATTTAATTTTACTTATTATTATTTTTCTTTTTAAATTTGACCAGAGAGAAAGGGAGAGAGAGAGAGGGAAAGTGAGAAAGCAAGCCACTAGGTCCAAGATTCAAACCGTTATCAGCCATATGGGAGTCCAGTGCCTTAACCACCATGCCACCTGCTAGCCCCTGTTTGTCTTCCTATTGTTGAGGGTTTTTTTTTTTTCTTTAATAATTATTTATTTAATTTTATTTATTATTATTTTAAAATTTGCTATAGGGAACATGTACTCACCAGAGAGAGACAGAGAAAGTGAGAAAGTAAGCCACCAGGTCCAGGACTTGAACCATGGTCAGCCTATGGGAGTCCAGCATCCTTAACCACCATGCTACCTGTCCCCCCAATAGGTTCTTTTTTTTTTTTAGAGGTTTTCACAATAGGGCGCGTGCGCTCGCCAGACAGACAGAGAGAGACATAGAGACAGAAAGCAAGAAATCACCCCCCGGGGGGATGGTCACGCCGCAATCCCTTCTCCTCCATTCTCCTCTCGGGATCTTGGGCACGCACGCACACGCGCCCGGCGTGAGTTTTAAGCCACCGGGTCCAGGACTCGAACCGCAGTCGACTACATGGGAGTCCAGCGACATAGCCATTACGCTAACTGCTTGTTCCCTCCCCCCAATAGGTTCTTGAGGCTGTGATCTACCCTCAGCCTTCAGCCAGCTCTGGATCATGAGCAAATATATGCCCAGCATTTTCAGGGAGGTCTCTAGACTTGAACCAGAACTTCTCATGTGGGATTGCCTTATGGAACATCTCACTTTACTGCTGAGCCACAGTCTGGCCCCCATTTCAAGTTGTAGGAGTTCTCTATATATTCTGGATATACAGTTCTTCATTAGATATGTTTTATACAAATACGTTTTCCCAGTTTCTTGATAGTATCTTTGACGAAACAGAACTTTTTAATGTGAATGACTTCCAGCTTAACAATTCATTTGTCATGGACTGTAGTGTCATGTCTACAAAGTTATCACCATAACCAAGGTCATCTGGATTTTCTCCTCTTATCTTCTAGGAGTTTGATTATTTTGCATTTTACATTTGAGTGTGTGACTTATTTCGAGTTATTTTTTGTGAAAAGTGTAGAGTCTGCCTAGCTTCATTTTTTTTTTTTTTGCATATGGCTGTCCAGTTCTTTCAATACCATTTGTTGAAAAGACTATCTTCCCCCGTTGTATTGTCTCTATTTCTTTGTCAGAAAGCAGTTGCCTATGTTAATGTGTATCTTTTTCTGGGGAGTACCATACCTTTTGAGTTTCAGTATCATACCTTTGAGTTTTGAATTGTGTGAAACTAATAGCTATTTTTTTTCTGAAGATTTTTTGCTATAGGGCATGTATACTCGCTGGAGAAACAGAGAGACAGAAACTGATAAATCACACACACACCCCCCCCAGGGGAGATGGTCATACCATAATCCCTTCTCTTCCATTCTCCTCTCGGGATTTTGGGTACATGTGCACATGCGCCCAGCATGAGTTTTAGGCCACCAAGTTCAGGACTCGAACCATGGTCCACTACATGGGAGTCCAGCAACGTAGCCATTATGCCATCTGCTAATCCAAATAATAGCTATTTAAACAAATAAAAATTAAAAGAGGACCAGCCTGTGGTATTAGGGCAGCTGCGTCCCAAATGGCCGTTCAGAACTAGGTCAGATACATTGTGTGCATATCCAGAGTCTGGAAAGATGAGAGAAATGAAGAAGAGATTGAGGCCTGACCTTGCCCCATAGGGGGTGCGCTCTCTCTCTCTCTCTCTCTCTCTCAGTGCATGTCCCCACTGACAAAAATAAACAAAGCTACAGAAAACAAATTTTAAGGAAAAACAGGCCAGTTCCCTCTTTTCCCCAAATGGGGTCAGACGATGCCTGCTCTACCAAATCAACATTACTTTACCTGAATAGCATACTCAACAGGATTCCCACTCATACACGCTTAGTGTAAAACTTTTATTGTTGTTATTTGTTTGTGCAACATAAAATGACAGCTTGTTTTGAATAGTCATCCCTTATTTTGAGAGCCTCTTGGTCTCTTTTACATCATGCTTCAGTGTTTCTTCAAATTTTTCAAGTATTTTCAGACATACATAAAACAAAAAAATAGCAAAGCTATCATTATGTGTCATCTACAATTACACAGAACAATTATTGCAGAACACATTGTGTCTACTTGATAGCTACTTTTTGAGAAAAATGAAATGCAAATTCAAGTATTACAAATCAAAGAGTTTAAATGCATCTGAAGACATTTTTTCTTTCTTTTTTTTTTAGTTACCAGAGGGCTTGTGTGCTCTCCAGAGACAGGGAGAGAGGGAGAGAGAGGGAGAAGAGAACACTCCCCAAAGGGATATGGTCGTGCCACAATCCCTAGTACATTTCTCCATCCTGGTGAGATTTTAGGCATGTACGTGTGCACACACATTTTTTTCAAGCAGCTGCCCAGACCAGGATTTGAACTGCAGTTGATCATGTGGGATCTGACTCTCTTAACTACTGAGCTAAAGCACCAGCCCAGAGGTTTTATTTTATCTTATTAATTTTTTTGTTGTTGCCCGAGAATTGGTGACCTCGCCAGAGAGAGAGAGAGAGAGAGAAAGCATCTTCCAATGGGGCATGAATAGCCCACAGTCCTTTTTCCTCCCTCTCTCCTCAGCAAGATTTTGCACACACATGCACAGGCACCTGGTATGATTTTTTTCAAGCTGACAGGGCCGGGACTCCAACCGTAGTCAGCCTAGTAGGATCTAACTCCTACTAGGAGGGAACACTGTGCTTAACCACCGCACCACAGCTGGTTCAGTAGTTTTATTTTAAAGAAATGTAGAAGGGTTGGCTCTGTGACACAGTAGTGGGTAACACGTCACTCAAGAGAGGCTGGATCACACATGGCAACTGCAGTTGGAATCCTCAGTCAGTCACCTAGAAGCAGGCCAGGCGCATCCACAAGTATCCAAGATCTGATGAGCTAGAGGCCTGGAGGAAGAGGATTGCAGTGTGACCAGACCCAGCGGAGGGTGCCCACCTCTCTCTGTCCCTGTCTCTGTCTCTTTCCTTATTATGTGCATACACATACACACACTCTATCATGCATAAAGAAAAAAGCAATAACAGAAATGAAAAACCCTCCTCTGCAAAGTAAGTAGAAAATCTTTATTCCATTCTGTCATATGCTTACCCTAGCCCAACAACATACAAGTATCATGTCTGACTTCTTGAATGGCATAATTAAAAGTACAAAGCCATGATTGTCAGTAAAGGGTAGCACAGACTCTCAAGGCTTAAATATGCCTGTTTACTCCCTGTATTTACTCACTGCTTCTGAATACATACTATATGGATGGGGGTGGGGATAAAACTGGATGAATGAATGAATAAGTGAAAGAGCAGACAGAAAACAAAGCGTAGAAATTTACTTCACGAGTTAATCAGTCTTATTGGAACTGAGTGCAAAGGAGCAAAACAATGCAGAAAAAAATATTATGCAGAAAATAATCATTTTAGGGGACAGAGGATGGCTTAATGGTTACATCTCTGGACTCCCATGTAGTCGGCCACGATTTCAGTCCCGGACCTAGTGGTTTAAAACTCATGCTAGCTGCCTGTGTGTGTGTACGTGTGTGCCCAAGATTCCAAGAAGAGAATGAAAGAGAACGGATTGCGGTGTGGCTATCCCCCTGAGGAGTGATTTCTCGCTTTCTGTCTCTGTCTCGCTCTGTCTCTGCAGCAAACACATGTGCCCCTGTAGCAAAAATCTCTTTAAAAAAAAAAAAAAAAAAAAAGAAAGAAAGAAAAAAAGAAAAAGATCATTTTAGGCTACTTTGGGTAACCTGGCGATTTTTTTGGAAGCCATAAAGCTGTAGAGGACAGTTCAGCCTGACATTCAAAAATGTGGGATGTAATGGCTCCCACTATGGGAAAAATAATCATGGGGGTACAGATGCAAGCTGTACGTGTTCAAAGTGCATAAAGAGAATCAAAGAACAGTTCCTAGAGGTTCAGGGTCACTTCTTACTTTTACTAAGAAAAAATAACCATCAGCAGTCTTTTTTTATTTTTTTTAACATAAAGGAGACCCACTTTAAGGAAGTGACATGCCCAGGTCACCTGTGATGATTGCAAGGACATATTGGGTAGCAAAGCACAGGGTTTCAGGCAGACAGGGCTTGTAGGTCTCACTGTTATCTGGACAACTCCGTGTTGCAGGAGAGAACAGCAATAGTTCCACTTCTTTAGGATACGCCCAAGCACATGCTTTATTCTCTTTATTCACTTAGTATGTGAATCTCCCAAAAAGTCTTAAGTTCATTTGTCTCCTTCAGTTTCACATCAAGCCACGTGCACAGGGCTGTCTTTGCCTGCCTATGGATCAATTTTTTGGCCAGCGCCATCAGTTGCAGCTAAGGAGTGTGGTCGGTTACTCAACACAGAGGGCACAAGCTCTGGCAACTAATGCGAAAAGCACTCAGGCTACTTCTAGTGAAAGACAGCGATTGACATGGTGGAAAGAGGTTATATTCCAACCAAATTATGTTCATTAAGGGTAGTGCTGGCCAAGTCACCAGGGTTATCTTTGACCTCTCCTGTATATCTGACCAATCACGAAGACTTGTCAAGACTTCTCTAAAGTATCTCATGTTCTTCCCTTCCTCCCCTCTTGGGACAGACACAGACATGCATTACTTTGAGCACTCTTCAAGAAATGATTCCCTGGGAACCAGCAGTTAGCATAATGGCTATGTCGCTGGACTCCCACGTAGTCGACCACAGTTCGCGTCCCGGACCCGGTGGCTTAAAACTCACGCTGGGCGCGTGTGCGTGCGTGCCCAAGATCCCGAGAGGAGAATGGAGGAGAAGGGATTGCGGCGTGACCATCCCCCCTGGGGGGTGATTTCTCACTTTCTGTCTCTCTGTCTCTTTCTGTCTGTCTGGCAAGCGCACGCAACCTAAAGCAAAAAAACCTCTCCAAAAAAAAAAAAAGAAAGAAATGATTCCCTGCCCTGCTGTAGGGGGTGTGGTTGTCCAACAACTTCCAGCTGTCAGCTCCTTGCGGATAGGGCCTGTGGATAGGGGCTGGAGATACCCAGCCAATGACTGAACATCATGGTAGTACAAAAGCCTAGCCACTTCCAAGCAGCTTGTGACTCCTCTAGAAATCCCTGCACAGAGCTCCTCATGGGACTGGCAGACTGTCAGGTCTGTAATGCTTTATGACTGCTCTACTTGCCTAATTCTGCTTCCTCTCCTTCTTCTTTATAGTTCTTACTCCCTAATAAACCTTTGTCCTCCCTCTTCCTCAACACCTTCTTCCCAAACAGGACCTGAGCTGCAGTGGAGTCTTTCTACTGCTCACCCTCAGACTATGTCAGATCTCACTCTTCTCAAGTGTTAACCTAGTTTGACAAGGTCTCTCAAGACCCTGCACTCATGCCAGTGATGCTGATGGTCCCCTCCGGACCTGTGGAAAGTTGGCTTTTTACCCAGATTGGAGAAGTCTAAAGGGAAACATAAATGATGTGTTCAATTGACCTATGGGGAAAAAAAAAGTGGGTATAAATCACCAGGTTTTGATTCAATATTAGATTTTTTTCTTTTTTCTTTTATTTCTTGCATCTTTTCATTTACTCATCCTTCCTTCCTTTCTTTCCATTTTTTTAATAGGGGTATTCAACAGTAGTTGCCTGAGTTAATGAACTCTTATCACTGGACTGGATTCATTGAATGAGCAATTAGACCACATGGATTGTAAAGTCCAGGTTCTATGATTCTGTTTTTTATTTTTTAATATTATTGTCAGAGAGTATTGCTCATCAGAGAAAGAGAGAGAAAGCCACCCCCCATACACATAGCCAAGGGGCATGGTCACACTGCAATCTTTTTACTCTATTGTTCCATCCCATCAGGATTTGGGGCATGAACATATATGTACCCGGTGTGTTTTCCAAGCTGCTGGGCCCAGGATTCAAAATATGGTTGGCCACGTGGGATCCAGTTCCCTATTCACAACACTTGACCACTATGCTAGGAGTCCAGGTCTCTATGATTCTATTTTGGATTCTTCATTCTCTCTTGCTGTGTACAAAGACGACAATTGTCTTTGACTCTAATAAGTCACAATCTAATTAGCAAGAACCTGTCTCAAGCAGGTCCTGTTGAAAGACATGCTATATATTAAAACTGTTAGCAGTACTATCTCAGTACTTTATCAATAGGTCGATTCTTTAAATCATACTTTAAAACTAGAATTGAGTTAATCATATATGCACATAACTTAGAAATAGGAAGGTTCTTGTTCTAGTAATTTTCATCTTCCTCTGCTTCAGGGCTGGAATGACTACAGTTCTTTAACTTTCAGTTGATGGAATAAAAATCATCTATTTCCTTGAACTTTAATCTAGGTAGTACCCAGATTAAAATGGAAAGAGGGAACCGTTAAGAGGTTGTGTTGCAGGACCAGCAGTTGGCTAATGGCTATGTTGCTGGATTCCCATGTAGTCGACCGCTTTTCAAGTCCCAGACTTGATGCTTAAACTCATGCCGGGCAGGTGCGCATTCGTGCCCAGGATCCCGAGAGGAGAATGGAGGAGAAGGGATTGCAGCGTGGCCATCCCCTCTGGGGGGTGATTTCTCGCTTTCTGTCTCTCTGTCTCTCTCTGTCTTTCTGGCGAGTGCACATGCCCTATAGCAAAAATCTCTCCAAAAAAAAAAAAAAAAAAAAAAAAGTCGTGTTACGAGGAATTTTAATTTTTGAAACAGTAATCAAAATTGTAGTTTGAAAGTTAAAATTTTAAAGAACTTAAAGGTATAAAAGACAAGATTAAGTGAAAAGGTTATAAGAATAATATTCAAATGTGCTCATTTTCCCCACCATTATCATTAAAAATCAGTTATTTCAAAAAATGCCGATAATCTTTGTATATACTTAGGCTTGAAAATATTTTATTATTTTTAAGTGAATTGAATTGCATTAAATGAAGTCTCGTTTCTAGAATTTATACACCAAGAGAGTTAAAACCTATGTGTGCTAAACATATCATATATTGTTTAAGCTTGTATGTGTTACAATTCCAGTAATTTAGATGATTAGATCTGTAATGATATCTGCAAAAACAGCTGAGGGTAGGCTTAAGACAAGGTGGGAGCCAATATGTGGTGTAGTGGTTAAGGCACTGGACTCCCATATGGCTAAATGTGGTTTGAGTCCCAAACCCATGGCTTGAAAATCATGCTAGGCATATGTGTGTGTGCCCAAAATCCAGAGAGAAGACTGGAGGAGAAGGGATTGTGGTGTGGCCAACCCCCCAAGGGGTGATTTCTCACTTTCCCTTTCTTTGTCTCTCTTCAGCCAGTGCATGCATGTGCCTTATGGCAGGGAAAAAAAAAAGACAAAGTGGGTCTAAGATTACATAAAGCTTAAAATGCAAATAAAAGTGAAGTGGGAAGCCAGAGACTATAGTAGGTCACCAGTGTCAGAGTCTGGCTTTGGTTTGAATCAAGCTCTGCCCACGATTAAAAAATCTTAAGCAAGATACTTTGCCTTTATAAGTCTCTGTTTTCTGTACAGTAAGAAATAGGAAACCTTCATCTTTTTTTTAACATGTGAGATTTCACATGTAAAGTGCTTGGCATACAACCTAGTACATAGTAAGTATCCAGTGAACAAAAAAGATCTATTACAAAATGTAATTTTAAAATAAACATTTTATCACAATTGTCACTTCTATTTTTAGACTTTATTTCACGAGACTGTGAAAGAGAGAGAGGAAGAGAGAGACAGACGTCTTTGACAGAGTCTCACCGTACCACAATCCTCCCCTAGCCTCCCAACCGGCCAGGATCGCAGCCACAAGCAGGCACACCTGGTGTGTTCAGATCACCCTTGGAACCTGAACCCAGGCCTCCCATGTGGCTTCAGTAATGTGCAGCAGTGCCCTACTGCCTACAACACTGCAGCTGGGACTGTCAATTTTTTTTTTTTTTTTTTTTTTGGCTGTAGAGCATGTTGCTCACCAGAGAGACACAGAGAAAAAGAGAGAGAGAGAGGTAAAGTGAGAAATATCTTTCCCCAAGGAGGATGGCCATGTCACAAACTCTTCTTCATTTTCCTCTTAGGATTTTTGGCGTGCACACACATGCACTGTCATGTTCTCAAGTCGCCGAGTCTGGGACTCAGCCAACAAAATCAGCCATGTGGGATCCAGCCACCTTAACCACTGTGTCACAGGCTGGCCCCTGTCACTTTTAATTTTTAAGTGGTTAACTTAAGTTGTAGACTAGGAAGACTGAAATATGAGAATAATAGTTATTATTTATCAATCCCAAACTATAAGCCAAACATCGTGCCACTTTATTTACTAATTCTTAATTTCCACATTATACTGACATCATTATCTCTGTTTTATAGGTGAAGAAACTGAGGCTCAGAAGGTCAGAAAGGTTGCAAGTGACTTCATACCTCATTATGCTACACTGTTTCTAAGAGCTGTGATGTGATCAAATTAACTGTAAGTAAATGTTAAATGATTTTTTAAAATTATCTTTCCTTCTTCCTTCCCTTCCTTCCTTCCTTCCTTCCTTCCTTCCTTCCTTCCTTCCTTCCTCCCTTCTTTCCTTCCTTCCTTCCTTCCTTCCTTCCTTCCTTCCTTCCTTCCTTCCTTCCTTCCTTCTTTCTTTCTTTCTTTCTTTCTTTCTTTCTTTCTTTCTTTCTTTCTTTCTTTCTTTCTTTCTTTCTTCTTTCTTTATTCTTTCTTTTTTTTCTTGTGTGTGTGTGCTTGCCAGAGAGACAGAGTGAGAGAGAGAAAGTACCCTCCAATGAGATTTAGCCATAGTGCAATTTCCATCCCATCAGGATTTGGGGGCATGCACACATGCACGCACACATGCACACACACCTGATGTGTTTTCAAAGCTGTCGGGGCCTGGATTCAAGCCATTTGGGATCTGGCTCCTTTGATCACTGTACTACAGGGCAATCCCTTAATATATTTTAAACAATGTAATAAATTACTGGGTTCTGTATCATTCCTGTTAGATAATACTTTTATTTGAATATTCCCAAAGTGGGGAGCTTACTCTTTTCTTTTTCTTTCTTTGAGAGATTTTTGCTATAGGGCCTGTGTGCTTGCCAGAGAGACAGAGAGACAGAAAGCGAGAAATCAACCCCAGGCGGGGGGTGGCCATACCGCAGTCCCTTCTCCTTTATTCTCCTCTTGGGACTTTGGGCATGCATGCACATGCGCCCAACATGAGTTTCTAGCCGCAGGTCCGAGACTCAAACCATGTCGCACACGTGAGAGTCCAGTGCCTTACCCACTGTGCCACCTGCTGGTCCCGAGCTTGGTCTCTTTCAGGCAGCACATTTCCCTGCTGAAAGCTTGATACCTGCAGAATTCACCCTTATTTTAGTGAGAAGTGCTTTGATGGTTGATTTATAGCAGAGAAAGGAGAGAGATTGCCTACTGTTCTGACATCTTTCACAATGAGATTTACTGAAACTCTAGGGGTAACATGATGGGTCTTAGAGTACTTCGGGGACCCTGTTCTTAAAACATCTACTGGATTGAATGAAAATTTAGATGGAAGACCCCTCTGCCCTTGGTAGTGCACTACCTTTTTGGATTTGTAGCACTTACTGCCATTCCCAGAAGAGGCACACCACAGGACACAGAGAGGCTTTTCAAAGTTGGAAAGAGGAATAATTACCCTTGAGAGAGATCAGAACAATGATCAAGAAGCACTGTTTGCTAAATGATAACATGCTGGCTTAAAGAGTTGAAGTCATCACATGGGGTCAGTAATGTGAATCACCAAAATATTGTGCTCACTTTAATCCACCGAAGAAGGAGCAGTAACGACTGTGTTTTTAGCAAATCTCTCATTTATCCTTTTTTAATAACTTAGTGGCATACACAGACATCCAATTACATACAACCAATAAATCAGGAAAAAAAAAATTTTTTTTTAAGGAGCAACTTTTCTTTTTAAAAAACTGTTACTTACGGGACCAGCAGATAGCATAATAGACTCCCATGTAGTCGACTACGGTTTAAGTCCTGGACCTGGTGACTTAAAACTCACGCCAGGTGCCTGTGTGTGTGCCCAAAATCTTGAGAGGAGAATGGAGAAGGAGGGATTGAGGCATGGCCATTCCCCCCTGAGGGGGATGTGACTTCTCACTTTTTGTCTCTATGGTGAACACACATGCTTTATAGCAAAAATCTTTCTCTAAAGAAAAAGTTATTAATTTAATAATTTCTTATTTATATTTAATTGTTGTGCATCTTTGTGAAGTATATGATTTTCCAAAGCATGCATGCAGTACATAATTCAAGAAAATTACCATATTCATCATCTTCAGCAAAGAAAGTACATTATGTTATGGACCTTCAATGTTCATTCTACTAGTTTTTTTTAAGATACATATAAAATTGGCAACAACTTTTTTTTTTCTAAGAATTATTTACTTAATTTTTTTGGGGGGGGGGCAGAGAGGTTTCTGCTCGCCAGACAGAGAGAGACAGAGAGATAGAAAGCGAGAAATCACCCCCCGGGGGGATGACCACGCTGCAATCCCTTCTCCTCCATTCTCCTCTCGGGATCTTGGGCACACATGCACACGCGCCTGGCATGAGTTTTAAGCCACTGGGTCTGGGACGCGAACCCTGGTCAACTACATGGGAGTCCAGCGACATAGCCATTACACTAACTGCTGGTCCCATACTTAATTTTTTTTATTCATTCATTTATTTTATTTTGACCAGAGAGAGACACACACACAGAAAAAGAGAAAGTGAGAAAGCAAGCCAAGGTCCAGGATTTGAACTGTGGTTGGCCATGTGGAGTGTCCAGTGCTTTAACCACCATGCCACCTACTGGCCCCTGGCAACACCTTTCTAAAAAACAAAAACAAGCAAACAATTATGTTGTGTATACTGTTACATAACCTATTGAATATTTGTCTCATTCACATGCATTTTTGTGTCTGTTAAATTTTTTTCTGGGGCCAGGAGGTGGCATAGCAGTTGAGGTGCTAGACTCCCACATAGCCGACTCTGGTTCAAGTCCTGGACCTAGCAGCTTGCTTTCTCACTTTCTTTCTCTCTCGCTCTCTCTGTCTCTCTCTGTTGAGTGCACATGCCCTATAGCAAATTAAAATAATAATAATTAATTAATTAAATTAAACAAATAATCCTTCAAAATATTATCATAATAATTTTTTCTACTGCCCCTCCTCCCCACCTCCCAACCAGCTTTCATTTTCTTAAAGACCTAACATCCCTAGGGCTAGGAAGTACCACTTTGGGGTTTCTTTGAAAATAATACTTCATAATACTTATTTGGTGTTTTAAAGCACACAAGTAAGACAAAGAACACAATGAAGATCGAGTAAAATATGGACGTGGTGGTTAAGATGGCTAGGTCTCACATGACTGACCTCAGGGTTTGAGTCCTAGACCTAGTGGCTTGAAAACACCCCAGGTATGTGTGCATGTATGCCCAAAATCTCAAAAAGAGAAACGGAGGAAAGGGATTGTGGCATTACCATTCCCCATGGGGGTGCTTTCTCACTTTTCTTCACTTTTCCTCTTTCTATCTCCTTCTGTTTCTCTCTGGCAAGTGCATGTAGACTCTGGCAATATATGTATATTTTTTATGAGGAAAATATGAGAAGATATACAAATGGCAAGTAAGCACATGAAAAAATGCCCAATATCATTAATATTAGGGAAATGCATTTTAAGCTCACCATGAGATACCACTACATATTCAAAAGAGAAGCTATACAGAAAGAGACTAACAACACTAAGTGTTTACAAGGATGTAGAACAACCAAATTCTCATATATTGCTTGAAATAATTCAAAATGGTATCATCACTTTGGGAAAATACTTGGGCATTTCTTAAGTTGAACAGTTGTCATATAATCTTTCTTTAAAAAAAATTTTTTATTTATTTATTTACTTGTTGTGATTTTGAAGGCCTAGGACTTGAATCCTGGTCAACCATGTGGGAATCAGCACCTTTAATCACCACATCATCTGTTGGTTGGCCCATTATATAATCTTTCAATTCCACTCTTAGGTGTTTACCTAAGAGAAATAAAAGCAGATGTCCACATGAACGCTGCTTTGCTTATAATAGCCAAAAGCTAGAAACGACCAAATACTCAACAATAAATGAATGAATAAACACATTTGTTATATCCATACAATCAAATACTACTTGGTAATTTAAAAGAAGAAGAAGAAGAATTAAATAGGCTCACACAAATATGCCCCATTGCTTTTTTATTATTTTTTAAATTTACTATATGGCACTCACTAGAAAGTGACAGAGTGAGGGAGAAAGGAAAAGTGAGAAAGCACCCCTCAGGCAGATTGGCCATGCCACTAGCCCTTCTTCTCCATTTCTCCTTTCAGGGCTTTGTACACACAAGCACACATGCCTGGTGTGTTTTTTGAGCCAACAGAGTCTTAGACTCAAACCATGCAGTTGGTTCCAGCCTCCTTAACCACCACATCAGTGACTGGCCCAGCCCCACTGATTTTTGACAAAGGTGAAAAAGCAATTCAATGGAAAAAGGATAGCCTTTCTAACAGATGGTGCTGGAGCAACTGGATATCTATAAACAAACGAACAAAAAAAATAACCTTGACTTAAGCCTAAAAATGTATGTAAAAATCTACTCAAGATGGATCATGGTTTTAAATGCAAAAACTACAAAACTTTAAAAACACAGAGAAGAAAACCTTTGGTATCTAGGGCTAAGCAAACAGTTCTTAGACTTGACATCAAATGCTCACTCCATACAAGGAAACATTGATAAATTGGAACTGACCAAAATTAAAATCTTTTGCTCTGTTCCACAGACTATAAGGGTGATGAAAAGACAAGCTACAGACTGGGAGAAAATATTTGCAAACCACATGTCTGACAATGGTCTAGTATCTAGAACATATAATTCTCAAAACTCAACAGTTAAAAAAAAAATCTAGTTAGAAAATGGGCAAAAAGACATAAACAGATATTTCACCAAACAAGAGGTACAGATGGCACATAGCACATGAAAAGATGTTTAACATCATTAATCAGCAGGAAGTGTAAATTAAAACTACAATGAACTATCATTGCACAGCTATCATGCTGGTTAAAATAAAAAATAATGGCAACACCAAATGGTAGTGAGGATACAGAGAAACTAAATCGCTCATATATTGCTAATGAAAATATAAAATGCTACAGCCGCTCTGGAAAACCATTTGGTGGATTATTACAAACCTAAACCTACTATTATAATTATGACTCATCAATTGTACTCTTGGGTATTTATCTTATAAAATCTATATTCACATGAAAACTAGTATACCAATGTTCATAGCAGCTTGATCTATAATACTTCAAACTGAAAACAACCCAGACATTCTTCACCTGGTGAATGGTTAAATAGACAGATATAGAAATATTGTAAAGTGGGACCAGCAGTTGGTGTAATGGCTATGTCCTTGGACTCCCAGGTAGTTGACCATAGTTTGAGTCCCGGACCCGGTGGCTTAAACTCACGCAGGTTTCGTGCATGTGCATGCCCAAGATCCTGAGAGGAGAACAGAGAAGGGATTGCAGCATGGCCATCCCCCCTCCTGGGGTGGGGGGATTTCTCGCTTTCTGTCTCTCTGTCTCTCTCTTTCTGGAAAGCACACATGCCCTATAGCAAAAAACTCTCAAAAAAAAAATGCCATAACATATTTTTCAGATACAAAGGAACCAACTATTGATATCCATTTATTTATTCATTATTCTTCAATTCAGCCAATATTTTCCAGTTATGTACAAAGAGGTGGCTATTATATTTGCCACACCCCTTAAAAATGTGTCTCTATCACAATCCAAAGGGTCTTTTTTGTTTTCGTCTTTCCAGTCTCAGTGTTTATTATGTATGGCGTCTAAATAGCTATTCAATAAACATCTGTTCAAGAGTGAATGAGATCTTTCCAGAACTGAAATTCATTGACAGTCTTCTGTTTATCTAAAGACAATGACAAAATCCACGGTAAGGCTTGAACATTTTACTGACATTCCAGAATCTCTTGATCCTGATATTGTTCCATTGCCCTTCTAGAAAGGCCTTTCAGATATTTCAACAAAGGACCTCGGGGTGTCATAACCAAGACTTCACCATGAAATGTGCTTTCTGTTCTACCTCTGTTCAGCAGGTATTAGGTGTTTTCCTTGGATTTAGTATTCTTTTTATTCTTAAGTGAAGTCCAACAGCCACTTCTCCCTGACCTCTGACTTTCAAATTACTCTAATAAAACAAGCCTTCTATGTGAGCAGCTCAGAGTTAATTGTTCTTTCAAAGGTTTGACCTTCGGAACTGTTACCAGTCCCTACCCACGCTATCTACGGATGCTGCCCGCTTGATATATTTTAACTTATTTATGCCGTTCGCATGCATAAGCTATTGCTAGCTGCTCCTGCTGCCATAGGGAAGTCACCAAAGAAAGGTGACTTCATCTTATAAACTGCTTAGATGGATCAGAGAGACGTAAACGCGTGTCAGCTTTTCCACTGGTCACTTATCAATTAAAATGTTCCTACAGTTTTTACTTTTTAATTTTTTTAACTGTTCAAGCCAAAATCTGACCGACGGAATTAGCCTGTCTGAAAGAAATCAATGTTTAACAACCAAGTGAGGCATTAACTGTGTAAAAGTTAATCATGTCAGAATACGCATATGACTTGCCCAGAGTTACCATCTCATGTTCTGTAGAGCAGGTTTGATTTACATTTCCTATCAAGTCACTGACATGTTGAGATATTTCAGGGATTCCTGAGGATTTCACGGCTAAATGTGGAAACTCTCCCTAAAAATAGTTTCAAGTTGAAAGCAATTGCCCCAGAGGAAGAAACAAGGAACTAGAAACAGAAATTTTGCTCTTAGGTCCAGAAAAATTTTATATCAGGTTCCAGGAAATCTGCCAGAAATTCACATTGTACTTGATTTCTTTTCCAGATGCCTATTTTGCTGGGGCAGAGGGTGGAGCGGGGGAGGTATAAAAATTTTTTTTCTGATATATATTCATTTGTATTGTATTTTAAATCCTTAATGAATTCCAAATGTTTATTTTGCTTACTCTTGAGTACTCTGGGCTGAAATACAGGTCAGAAAGGGATATATATATATATATATATATATATATATATATATATGTAATTTTTTTAACCTTCCCATTCCATGATTGCTTTTAAATTGTGAACAGGTCATTTTTGAATGGAAAGTGAGTGAACTTTTGAAACTGTGAGCTCCCAGCTGCTTTTATCTGCCTCAAGGCATTGTCACTGGTGGCAAGTGCCATCGGTTGAACAGACATGGTAATGCCTGTACCTTCTCTCATCTTTCTTGTAATGTATGAGTATCGCTCCATAGAAATGATTCTAGAATTCAGGCAGAATTTCTGGTAATATAAACCAGCACCTTCATTTCTGTTCCACTAATCTCAATGGGAACTTCCAAAAGCTATTCCTTTCTTTTCTTCTTTTCTATTCTGTTTTTTTTTTTTTTTCTCTCTGCTTCCAACTAGAAGAGGACACATGCTCTTGCCAGAAGGAGAGAGATGGAGAGAAGAAAGGGAGAAAATGTTCCACAGTGGGGCGTGACCATGGCTCAATCCTCCCTTCTCCATCTCTCCATTCCATCAGGATTATAGGCACTCATACACACATGCCCATCATGTTTTTCAAACTGCTGGGACAGGGATTCAAATTGTGGTTGGTCTTGGAAGGTTGGCTTCCCTTAACCCCCAGTCCACAGGCTGGCCCCGAAAAGTTATTTCTAATGCTTAATACCAAATTACTTTAATAAAAAAAAAAAATTGCAACATGTGGGGTTGAACAATGCACAGCAGTAAAACATGATGTTCTTCAAGGCTGAAATGTGAGAGGGTTCCAGGTTTGCATCTTGGGAGACTTCCCTGAGCTTACCAGTGTACACTTGTTCATGATCCAGAGCTGGCTGAGGTTGGGAGTGGACAGTGACAACAAGACCTTGTTGGAGGGTGTGCTGTTTTTCATTCTCTCTCTCTTTTGCATGTGTGCATGGATATATATATATATATATATATATATATATATATATATATATTACAGTTCAAAATATGGACCAAAGACTTAAGGGTTAAGATGTCAAGATGGGGCCAACCTGAAGTGCAGCAATTAAGTGCTATGCAGAGGAAGCTGGATTCCACAGAGCTGTCCAGGGTTGGAGTCTCAATTCCAGCAGCTTGAAAAATATGCTGGGCACATGTGCATATTCCCAGGATCCCGATGGGATAAAGAATTGAAGGAAAGAGGATTGAAGCATAACCAGACTCCACTGGGGTTTCTTTCTCTCTTCTCTATCTCTCTCTCTTGCATGTGCATGGACCCTTTGGCATTAAATAATAAAAAGATATTCAAATGGTGCCAGATTAACATCCTTACTGTAAGCTTTCCTAAATTCCCACTAAAATTTCATGAGTTTTTTAAAAAATAAACGCCAATCATTTATAAGCATTTGAGAGGCATTTCCACTGACTACAATCTGAAGGAGGCCAACTCTAGAACCTCTTCCATGGTTACTTTATCCTCTGGGGGGAGGGAGGGAAGAGTAAAGTTGATAGGGAAACATTTAAGCCTTCGAACTATAGTTCATTTAGAATCTACAAATCCCAGGAGAAGGCCCAACAGAAATACAAAGGACTGGTGGGTAGCTGGTTAAAAAATGTGATGGATAGGCTCCTAGAATCAAGAGCTACAGCAGATAAGACACTGTGTGGAAACATGCTGACAGCCAACAGTGTCCAAGTTTGTAGCTCTTCCATTTATCACAGCTAATTAAAGAAGAACCACAGATAGCCTGTGATTCTCGACAACATAAATTCCCTTCATTGCAGACAACTGGACAATTGGGTCAAGGGAAGATTTTGTCATGGTGGCTGCTCAACAGGTGATAAATGTAGATGTCTGCTGGATCCCAGAATCCAGGCAATGGAATATGCACTTGCATCCTCTCACAACTTTAAATCCATTTTCAAGAGGACAGTAAAGAGAGGCAGAGGAAATGTCAATTGGTTAGCTATTCTGAGACTCCAAGAAATTTCCCTCATTGATACAGAACAGGAAAACAATCACCACTATAACATGAGAGCTACCAAAAATTTTGGAGTACAAGGACTCTGAAGGCTCCAAGGGAAGGCATATATCTGAAATGATTCTGTATAAGAAAAAAAGAGAATTTTAGAAACTGTCTGTGGCCTTAACAGAGTGTGAGGACATACGGTACCTAATAGTGACCTATATAGTTAGGCTGTAAGGAAACTACAAATTGAACTGCAGGATTAAGAATATCATTGAGGCAGGAAATCAAAACTAACTCCGGTGGGATCATTGAATCAGTCACTTGTAGGATGACTGAGTTTTTTCAGGGAACTTCCATGGACAGTTAGTGCTCACTACTTACATTTTTCAAAACACGATTTACTCACCTTTATTAGCTCTTAGCTCACTGCGCTGCTCTGTAATTGCATTTAGTGTCTACCTCTGTCCCTGTGCTGTGAGCTCCTTCAGGGAGGGACCATGACTTGCCTTTTTTTTTTTTTTTTTTTTTTTTTTTTTTTTTAAATTTGCCAGAGGGTACACGTTCTCACCAGAGACAAAAAAGAGACAGAGGGTGAGAAAGCATCATCCGTGCAGGATAGTCATGCCACAACCCCTTCTCTTCCATTCCTCCTCTTGGAATTTCACGCCTGCACGCACATGTGCATGGTGTTTTTCAAGCTGCCAGGTTGAGGCTGGAACCCCACAGTTGGCCATGTGGGAGCCTGCTGCCTTAACCGCCACGCCAATGATCAGCATGACCAGAGAGCCATCATTAAGTGCCTCATGAATGTCTGAAATGAGAGCTCACAGCACGGCTTTCTTGTTTTTATTAGTCAGCAAACCAAAAACCCAGTCTATTACCAAAGTGTCATAGAAGATAGGGCTGGAGTCTGGGGTGTGGGGATACAGTTAGTAGGCTTTGGAAGAAAAACTTTGAGAAAAATAAAGCTAATGGAGTTGACAGAGAAATGAAGATGGTGTCGAGTAGAAAAGTAAAGCAAGTACTGAGACTCTGAGATCAATTTAGAACTAGGTAAGGAATGTTACTTTTCTAAGGTCACTCTAGAAGTCAACAGAATACTTGAGAATTTATGTATTTTTTTTTTACTGCCTTTTATCACAAGATCAGTTTCTCCTTTTTTACTTACTTAATTTTTTTCTGCCCTTTTTATTTCCCATTCTATTTTTCCTCCCTCACTCCCTCTCCTCTTCCTCTTTTCCTTCCTTCTTCCCTTTTTTTGTTATGCTTTAGACTTGCCAGTGACTTCCAACAGATATTACCATGCTAGCTGTTACAACTGATAAAACCTACAGGTCAGTGGCTTAAAAATAGAAATTATCCCTTGATAAACTCAAACATGATTGGGACAGGCTTTCAGGGACCCAGGCTCTTTTCATTTTATGGCACCACTCTCCTCGAAGGACCCGGAATCCTATTTAAATGGCAGGAGAGGGATAAGCTAGAAGTTCGAACAGGGAGGTTTTTCCGGACCAGGCTCATGTATGGAGCACATAACTTTGGTCATTTCCCATCAGCTAGAACTCAGTCACAGGGACACATGTAACCACGAGGGAGCCTGGGCAGTAGAGTCCAGGAAGGAGAGAAATGGGTTTGGTGAATAGCTGGTCTGCCTATGTCACTAACTCCAGACTGTTTCAACAATCGGTAATCATGGTCTGGAGCAGTACGTGCAGTCCTCTCCTTACTTTCTCATTAATTATTGCAATAATCTGTTGGGTTTAGAAGTCAGTATGTCCATTGTAAGAACCTGAGGTCACACAACTCTGGATGATACACCAAGATTTGGACCCAGTTCTGAGTGCAAAGCCCTTTGCAATGTACTGCAATTCTTTAATCAAAACACAATGTCAAAGTGAGGTTATAGTCTCACTAAACTATGATTATATTTAGAAGCTCATACAACTGACACACCATCAATAGAGTCCATTCTTTGAGAAGTTCTTCCAGTTGGAGTGATAGACTTATGCTAATATACTTGAACTGTCCCTGTTTTAGTGAATAGCATAGCTTTGGAGAGATCACTGCTGTTCCCCATATAGAAATGGAGTGATAGTCACCATCTCATCACTTAAATCTCATTAGTGCTAACAGACTAACACAAACGTGCATTTTCAGGATGAACTTTATACTTCACGCTTTTAAAAGACATGTTAAAAATATAGTTTCATTTTATCTTCATAGGCCTTTGAACAGAGACCCATCCATTGGAGACAGCTACTGACAAAAGAGTAACTATAGCGAAGTTACTCCATGCAAAGAATGGTGCTAACAAATGTAAATACACATATACATACATATATTCATTTAATCTTCAGCACCATGTCATGAGTGTTTTTTATTACCGTATTTTATTGATGTGGATGTCAAGGCACAAAGGTTAACCAACTTGATCCAGGTAAGAGATGAAGAGTGAAGAGTGAAGAAAACAAAACAGGTCAGGTTACAAGTGAAAGTTTCCAGTAATTTTCCCAAAGTTCAAGTTCATAAGTTCTATTTATTCTGCCATGTTTTACTGTAGATTATTTATTTTTAAAATGTTTTTCTTTTTCAGAGGCATGCTAGAGCATGTACATGAACATAGGTGAGAGAGAGAGGAACTCCCTCCACAGGGTCCAGTCACACTGCAATCCCTTGCGTCAGTCCTCCAGACTGCTGCATCCTGGATGCTGGAGTGTGCCTAGTGTGTTTCAGGCTTACCTGGCCTGGGACTAGAACTGTAGTTGCTACATGGGATCTGGCAATTCTTGAGTAACCTATCAGTACTGCACCCTGGAGCTGGCCCCATAGGTTATTCCTTATTCTTCAAAATACTTTTCACTTGAGACTTTCAGGATATTCCCTATCTTCCCTAAAATCTCATTATATCTTTATTGTGTGAATATATTCTTTGTGGCCTATGTAAACCCATTGTTTCACTAAGAAATGCATTACCGGGATCGGCAGATGGCGTAATGGTTATGTCACTGGACTCCCCCATGGCCGATCTTGGTTTCGAGTGCTGCACCCAATGGCTTGAAACTCACACGGGCACCTGTGTATGTGTGCACAGAGTCCTGAGAGGAGAATGGAGAAGAAGGAATTGTGGTGTGGCCAAACCCCCCCGGGGGGGGGGGGTGATTTCTCACTTTCTGTCTTTCTGTCTGTTTCTCCAGCCAGCGCACATGCCCTATAGTAAAAAATCTTTTTTTTTTTTTTTTTTGAGAGGTTCCTTTGTTTTTTTGTTTTTTTCTTTTTTTGCCACAGGGTGCGTGTGCTCACCAGAGAGAGACAGAGAAACAGGAAATAAGAAATCACCCCCACCAAGATGGATGGCCACATCGCAATCCCCTCTCCTCTTTTCTCCTCTTGAGATCCTGGGCACACAAGCTAGGCGTGAGTTTAAGCCACCAGGTCTGGGACTCGAACCACGGTCAACTACATGGGAATCCAGCGACATAGACATTACGCTAACTGCTGACCCCCAAGTAAAAAATCTCTTAAAAAAAAAAAAATAAATTAGTGCGTGAGAAAAAAAAAAATTAGCTTTCTCAAGTAAATCTGCAATTTATTTATATGGAGAAATCCCTTAATTTCCTAAAAAACAAATGGCATATATGAAGGGGGGGTCTTCAAAAATTAACGGAAATGAGTACTATGAAAAAACTATGCCTAGATTTCAAAACTTTTTGTACCAAATCAATTATACAGTAATTCCATTTTCCACAAATTTTTTGAGGTCCTCATATTCTATAAAGGAATATATTTGAGACATTAAAGAAATATAGATTTCCATTTCAGAAAAGGTTTCTTTAACTTAGTGTCTTCTTTTAAAAAAAGAATGATTTTATTTAACTTTGTTTACTATTATTTTCCAGTTTGATCAGAGAGAGAGAAAGTGAGAAAGCAAGCCACCAGGTCCAGGACTTGAACTGTTGTCAGCCATGTGGGAGTCCAGCGCCTTCAGCCACCTGCCGGCCCAAACTTAGTATCTTTTGTTAAATTTCTGTGCCTACTACAAAACTAAAAAGAACTTTACAAAGAGTAACTTTTGAAATATTAGTCATTTTCAATGAGTCACTCCCTAAAATAATTTACTCAGGAGTCAAAGCAAGTTGACTTTAACATCTCAGAAATAAAACCCCAATCAATTTGTTCATCCACCCAGCCTACTGTGAATCTGTGATGATGCGGACACTTGAGGGGGGGAGAGAGAAAAAAACACTGAAATTGAACTGAAAATTCACTGGAAATTCATTTTCAGGTCTACTGTTATCTAAATGCCAGTTCTCAAAAAGTAATTTGTGGAATAGTCTTGTGATCCAGGCACTGTATCCACCAAACAGAAAAGATAAGGTGTGCGAAGGGTGAGTTATCATTTTGTGCCTGCTACTGAAATACAGAATCCTCTTGAAAACTTGAGGCTGAACTCTTGCAGCTCCTGTCGACTATGCTTCATGCAGGCCCCTAGCTGATGCTCAGCAAAGATTTGTCGGAAAAAATCAATGAGGCCACGGTGGAGTTTACACAATAAATGAGAAGAGGTCTACACTCTCTTAACTGCTATCTATAAATACTCGATAACTGTTGCAAGTGATTTTGCAGGTCATCTGAGCACTAGTTTTTTCTTAGTTTCAACACATTTACACATTTAAAGAGTGGATTTCAGACCATGAATTTGTCTCTTTGAACTTCCTTAAGTCGACTGGGTGGGGGCCCCACCGTTTTAGACACCTGCAATTTCCGCTCTTCTCCTTCCCTCTCTTCCTGGCTCTTTTCCCCACTCCTCACCCGACCTGGGGCCCAGGTCCACCGCCAGTTTGGTAAGCCTGAGAACAATGGCATCTCCCAAAACTTGCTTCCAGAGGGCAAAAAGGTCATGATCTTCATGTTCTGAATCACTGCAGTGTAAATCCTTCAAGTGAAAGCTTTATTTGGGCAGAAAAAAACGCGAATCAGCGCGTGCAAACGTTTCTTTGCCTCCCCTCCAAGTCAGGGCTCCACGCTCACCTCCCACCCCCCCATCCGGGAAGGTAGCCTTCTCCCCAGGGCCTCTCTGCGAACCAGTCCCGCTCCAACCAGGCCTCACCTCCCGCAGGCTCCGCCCAGCCCGGCCTACCTCGCTCCCACCCATTGTCCCCTCGCGGCTGTCACTGCGCGCAGATCCCGAGCTCCCGATTGGAAAAGCTTCCTGTCACTCAGCTACACGAAGGGGCCGGACGCCTCACTCTTTTCCGAGCCTTAAAAGGTCTACGGCCGCTTTCCCCCGGCCACCAGGTAAAGTCCGGCGGAAGGAAGGGAAGGGCTGCGCGGCCAGGTCTGCCTTGCCAGGCTACGGAGAGTGGGAGGTGGGGGGCGGAGGTGGGGATGGGGGAGGGGTCCACACCACCCCCTCTACCGTGTGACCGCGCCCTCTTCCCCCCAGTCCTAATCACAATGCCCGAGCCGCCGAGCCACTGCCGTAATCGACCCCCAGGACGGTCCCGGGACAGTTACCACCGCGAAGCACGGAGGGCGGGGCGGACTAGGCAGGGGGAGGCCGTGGGGGAATGTGAAAGGTCCCGGATGTGGCTGAACCTGAGCCCCTTCTGGAGGGAGTGACTGGCGCAGGCGCAGAAGCACTGAACGAAAGCTAAGGTGGGGGTGGGGCGTTTCCTTCCCGCGGGCTTAGAGGAGCAGTGAGCGGAGGTTGCGACGGGCAGAGAAAGAGGGTGTCGAGTATCCGAGGGGAAGGCGAGGAAGGCGGGTAGTGGTGGGGAGGAATATAAAAAAACAGCATCCTGCCCTCAGGCCTAGCGTAGACAAGGCGGGAGCCCAGCTGGGCGGGGAGCAGCGTTGGTAGCGGGTGAGGACGCGCGCTCCTCCGCTCGCCCTCTAGCGCGGGCGGGCAGGACGCGCGCGCGCGCGCGCGCTGGGGAGCGGCAGTTGCGCTGGGCCCCGCGAGCTGTGGGCACCAATCAACGGTTGCCATAGCAGCGTTTGACGTCATCGTGCGTGTGGTGCCCCTGCTGCCGGGGCTGGTGATTGGAGGAAACCCCGTGTCTGCGGAGCGGCTGTAGCCTGTGAGCTGCGAGATCCAGGGACAGAGTCTCAGCCTCGCCGCTGCTGCCGCCGCCCAGAGACTGCTGAGCCGCGTCCGTCCGCTGCCACCCACTCCGGACACAGGTAAGGGACCCGGCCGCCACCGCCTCACCCCACTCCTTTCTGTCCCAGACCAGCTTCCGAAGGCGTGGGAGCCATTCTCGCTCCGCGTCCCCTCAGCCCGCTTTGCCCAGCGGTAGTGGCGCTGGGCTGAGGCGGAGTCTCCTCAGGCGGGCACGGGTGGCGGCTTCCCTTCCGCTGGACTCGGGCGGGCGGCTCGCAGCCGCCTCCGGCTACTTGCTTCCGGATCGACGCCTTGGCCCCGATCGGCGCTCGTTCCCCCAGCCCGCTTCTCGGGGGTGGGAAAGGCGCCCACACGCGAGGTCCCCGGGGTTCCCCGGGTCGCCGGTCGCCGAGGCACCGCCGGCCACGATCCGTCCCCACCCTCGCCTCCGTGGGCCCCCACTCCCCTTCCTCTCGCCGCCCTTCTCTCCGCTTCCGCCCGAGATAATGACTCGGTGGCGGCGGGCATTGCAGTGGCGCAGGTGAGGCCGCCCCCTCCCCTCGCTCACGCTCCCCCAGCCGCCCCCTCCCCCTCTTCTCTCCTGCTCCCCCTCCCTCCTCGGCGCAGCCTCCGCGCCCGACGCTGCGGCGGCGGGACCCAGCCCTCCCCCACCCCGGGCGGCGGGGCGGGGAGGGGCCGGGGGCCGCGGGGACCCGAACGCGAGGGGTGGGCCTGGCAGGGTGCTGGCCGGACCCCCGGCCTGTCTTGCCGCCAGGTAGACCCCGGGGAGGCGGCGCTCCGGCGCCCAGGACGAGTCCACAGCGGTGTGAGGTTTGGGGTGGGGCTCGCCTGGGACCTAGGGCTGAATTTCCTGGGTTCCCTGGTGCGAGGAAGGACTTCAGTTTTCCGGGTAGGGGTGGGGGATGGGCCTGACTTCTTTCCCTACGTGCGAATGGGCAGGGGAGCGGCGGAGGGGGACTTCCAAGCGCACGTTGGGTAGAGAAGGGGATGGGGAAGACTGCGGGCAGCCTCCGTCGCTGCCCTCCCAGGTGGGCTAGAACAGAGGCGTCCCTGCGCTCGGTTCTGGGGACGCATATCCTGCTTTGCGGGGCTGGTGAGCCAGAGCTTAACAGTCGGCGGTGGCCCGCTCGGCTGGGTGTGGCTCCTCCCCTCCCCCACCTGCTGCAGCTGTCGGGGCCTTATAGACTCTAACCCGCACCGGGGTGTCCGGAGGCGGGGAAGCCGCTGGGTGAGAGTGGGGTGTGTCCGCGGCGGGACTGGTAGTGGTTCCGCTTCTGCGGGTGGCGCTGGCGTCTCTGCCCCGGGGGTGGGCGGGCGGCTCCCACCTCCCTCCCGCTTGGGCGGGGGCGCGTGCTGCTCCTCCCTCTTGGCTCTGGTGGGGGGGGGGAATTAACACTCAGCAGTAGGTTGGGCTCCTTGACACAGATCCGCCATGACAAAGAGGGAGAGTCGGGGACTAGTGCCGAGGCGCAAGCTTGGGCGGAGCCACGGGAGGGGGGTGGCTGCAAATAGCGCGGACGGAAAGATTTGCTCTGGAAAGTCACGGTCCGCTGCTTTTCGTTTCACCCTGCCCGAAGTCTTAAGTCAGCTAAGGGTTAAATGGGTGCGGCAAGTTCTTTCTGCAGTATGGCGAGGCCTTAGAGCACTGGGTATTCTGTGAGAAACCTAATCCGCTTCCCCTGTACCGAAGTGGTCGGGGAAAGAAACCTTTGTACTGGCTTTAAATCATGTACGTCAGCGTTTCTGAGCTCGTGGGGAGAAAATGCTGTATTTTGAGGAAATATGTAATCACAAAATTAACTAGTATATGTATTCAAAAACTGCGCCTTACATCCAGCTAACTGATTACTTGTTTAAATAGTAGGGACCTGTTCTAATTTAGTTTAAAAAGGGGGGGAGGAATTCTGGGATTCCCCAGGAAGGTAAAAGATAAGAGATTTGGGGGGGGGGCGTTCAGTTCCCCTGGTGGGTGACAATGGCTCTTCATATAATAATGCACTTCAGGTTGTGTATTTTTCTTTTAAATCGTTTATTCTGTGGGATCTCTGTGTGGTTTAGTATTTTGTGCTATTTTAGCACCTACCCAAAGGATACCTTGGAAGACACTGAAAAGTCTAGGCAACTTTAAAATGTGAGAAAAAGAATTAGGTGAGAAGTCATGGTAAAGGGCAGCTGAGTAATAGTCAAATCATGAGTATATATACGGAGACAAATGCAGGAATTCTACATTTAAACTGGAACAGTGACATTGGGAACACTTACAGATTCATTGTTCCAATGTAACATATTTTGGTGTTCTCTGAGTTGAAGTTCTAGTAGGTCTTTTTTAAGCTTGTATGCATATAACAAGGTATGGACAGGTTAAGGCCTTAGGGTCAATTAGCCATGGTGCTGACTTTATATTCAGAATGTCTAAGAAAAAGCAATTTGGCTGCTTCCTAGAAAATTGTCATAGTAGATCAGCTGACAAATCTGAAGATCTGTAGATTTGGTGTATATGTATTTGGTGTAATAACAACTATTTAAAATTTAATCATTCCTGACATACAAAATATACAAAAAGTAAAGAGACAGGGACTACACTAAACCTACATGAATTATGATTTTGGAAGTCCAATAGAAATTGTACTGTTCTTGGTAGGCAGTGTTTTTACCAAAAAAAAGAAAAGCTGCTTAATTTTTGATCTCTTAGTGATACTGGAAATGAGTTGAGATTTTAGCCAAGTAAGATAAGAGGTGGTTTTAAGGCAGCCTTTTGACCAAATGTGCTTTGACCTTATGTGAAATTAGGATCTTCTGAACAGAGATGAGGTAATGCACTTTTAGTATGCTATTTTAATATACTAAAAAATTAATGGTTGTAAATTTACCTCTGCGGGCTGAGTGTGCTAATATTTTTTCCTCTTCTGGTCATCCTTTTGTGAAGGGTGTATTTTAATTCCTCACGTGTAGAATCTTCCACAGGATGCTGGGTTTGAAGTGTCATATAGTTTATTCAACACAGTATAAATTTGAGTATTTACTTTAATAAAGAAAAAATACCTAAATATCTTTTTTTTCCTCCTGCAGAACATCCAGTCATGGATAAAAATGAGCTGGTGCAGAAGGCCAAGCTGGCCGAGCAGGCTGAGCGATACGATGACATGGCAGCCTGTATGAAGTCTGTAACCGAGCAAGGAGCTGAATTATCCAACGAGGAGAGGAATCTTCTCTCAGTTGCTTATAAAAATGTTGTAGGAGCCCGTAGGTCATCTTGGAGGGTCGTCTCAAGTATTGAGCAAAAGACGGAAGGTGCTGAGAAAAAACAGCAGATGGCTCGAGAGTACAGAGAGAAAATTGAGACCGAGCTAAGAGATATCTGCAATGATGTACTGGTGAGAATCACACATTTGGTCTAGCTTTCATTTAATGTAAATTTATGTAAGGACTATCAGTTGCATTACCTCAGCTTTTTCTTTTTTGATTTTCCTTTTAAGAATTGGGCATTTTAAATTTAGAAGTCTTCAGGTGTCATTACTAAAAATGTGTAAAAACAATTGTAGATAATTTAAGATATATTGAACAACATTATCAAGCAGTTGAGTCCTGCTAAAAAATAATGGACTTTGGTAGTATATTTTGTGATCATTGAAAAAGATTAACTAATGATATTACCACTATAGTTAGGGTTAGACTGTTTATAATAGTGATATTGTAGTACAGAACCTTTAGGTGTCTTGTTTCATGTAAGAGAGGTATAATAGACTTGTTTTAGGCGTAGGTACCCTCTTTGGATTAGCCACGATAACATTTATTAATGAGTCACTCATGCAGCAAACTCTGGCTTTACAGTTGCTTCCACCACTTCCGCATTTAAGTGTTGGAAGTCAACTTTGAACATTGACAAGATGAAAGGTGATGAGTAACTCAGACTTGATTTTTCAGGTTTAGTTAAGTGTTTTAAATGGCTATGTACTGTTTTAAGGCACTGTGCTTCTCTAAAGCTTAAAAGAATTAAACTTTAATTTGCTTTAATTTTAATATCTTATACATTAACGGCTTTCTCATTCATCAAAGTTTACATTTGAGTATGAACTAGAAGATCCAGTTAGCATATAACATCTCCTGCATTAATGCTATTTTTTTTTAATGAAGAATTTTTTGGAATAATATTAAAATGTTTTACTCAAAGATGCACTTACATTACAGGACTTCATACAGTAGTTCTCCTCAGTATGGTAGAGGTCTGTATGTAAAAAGAGAGGCAGTATTCTAATTTTTCTGGACAGGTTCCTGAATCTGGGATTCAAAATGGAAGTCTAGGTTGTAGTACTTAGTTGAACCTTATTCATGGTAGAACTGCTATAATGAACAATATAGGGTTATGTATGATGTGGTTGTGTGTTTGGAGTCTTTGTTAAAGTAGTAATAGTATTATCATTTCTTTATTACTAGTCTTTACTAATGGAATAGCATGAGTCCCAAAATTGTATTTTCCTCAGGTGGTATTTTCTATAAGGTGACTTTTTAAAGAATATTGTAGTAGGTTTTTTTTTTTTTTTTTCTTATCAGTGGGCTTGGTCAGTTTCATGTGTCATCATCAGCTTTGGGTGTCATAGTTTGTTGTTGGCTTATTTGAAATCTTAACAACAAACAGCTTTTTTTTGAGAGAGAGAGATTTTCGGTATAGGGCGCGTGCGCTCGCCAGACAGACAGAGAGAGACATAGAGACAGAAAGCGAGAAATCACCCCCCAGGGGAGATGGTCACGCAGCAATTCCTTCTCCTCCATTCTCCTCTCGGGATCTTGGGCACGCACACGCACGCGCCTGGTGTGAGTTTTAAGCCACCGGGTCCGAGACGCGAACCGCAGTCGACTACGTGGGAGTCCAGCGACATAGCCATTATGCTAACTGCTGGTTCCCATAAACAGCTATAATTTTTAAGATATAAAAGGAATATCACCTTTTGGGGGGCTAAGTGGCATGTTTATCTTGCAGTTTGCTAAGGTAATGAGAATATTTAAAATTTGAAAATGATGTATCTGTAATAAACAAATTGGGCTTTTTCCTGTTCTTTTTACTAATTAGTATCTGTGTACATATTGAATTTTGCTCAATCTGGTATTTCTTTTCCAATTATTACACCTGATCAGATAATTTTTACCTTAGTTTCAAAGGGTGTGTTACAAATTAATTTCCCTTAAGACAAAAGTCAATTCTAAGAGTAAAAGGAGATGTGGTAGCATTTACCTTCTACTAACAAGCTTTTATTTGCATATCCAGGTAGGTATTTGCATGTTTTCCACACACAAAGTATAAAATTTCTGTAATTGTCAGGACTTTCAACTAGGAAGAGACTGGCAGTTTTAATTTCCCTTTAGTTTCCTTACTAAGGTGGAGGAAAAATATTAAAACAGGTGTGTGGTAATGACGAAATTATTTCTAAGTAGCTTCTTTATGTTAATATGATTAAGGGGGTTAGTACTGGTCATTACCTATGTCATATCCATTTAGAATAGTATTGGCTTCTCACAGAGTCTAATGAAATTTCCACTTTAAAAATTTAGGTAAATGAAAGTTTTTCTAAATATAAATTTGTGTAAATAAGCTTCTTTGCAGAAAGAGGATAGTAGAATTAAGTAGCATCTCTACTAACTTTCCAAGGCTTTTTCTTTTTCAAACTGGAGAAATTCAGTTGTTTATAGATAACCTTTATTCCCCTACCATTCTTTTCTTGACTCTAGAAACATCTTACATAAAAATTGCCTTTTCCTTTTCCTAATAAAATAAAAGAATAAAACTTAGGAGAACTGATGTTTATCCTAGATGAGAAAATTGTTTGAACCATTGTATTTCATAATTTGTAAAAGTGTGCTTTAATTATATTTTAAGGTCACACATGATTTAAAAAATAGTAATTTTTATTACTCTAACCTTTTGTGAATTTTGCTTTCTAAAAGAATTATTCGAGAAAAATAAGCAGGTGATCCCTTTGAGGGGATAAATGTTATTTTCTGATAGCATCCATGATGAGTCAGACTTTATTATGTGGACCACTTGTTTCATAATACCTAAGAAAATATCCTCCCCCGCCCCCCCGGGCAGCTAATCTCCAGAGTTGAGTTTCATTTACACTAGTTAGCAGACGAAACAGGGGCCATGTTACTTTTATGGGAGTTATGAAACATTACTGTGGAAAATGGTCGCTGGCATATTCTTCACAAAATGCACTTTTCATGCCAAAGAACTTGGGGTTCTTATTTGTGTTGTTCATTTAAAATTGCAGTAAGTGTACTAACGCAATCTGCCTTTTCTGCCAGATGCCTAGACCAAAAGCTGTCTTAGTAGTTGGAGAGGAACTTAACACTAGTGAGACTTACACTCTTCTGCGTGAGACAGAAATGGGTAATTTTTGTCTCGCGTGTGACTATAAAAATCAAAATGAGAAAATGCGTACCAGAAAATCCATTGAAACTGGAGATTTTAGTCAAATCATGGATTTACTATTTAATAGTTGCAGGACCAGCAGTTGGCGTAATGGCTATGTCGCTGGACTCCCGCGTAGTCGACCGTGGTTTGCGTCCAGGACCTGGTGGCTTAAAACTCACGCCGGGTGCGTGTGCATGCGTGCCCAAGATCTCGAGAGGAGAATGGAGGAGAAGGGTTTGCGGAGTGGCCATCCCCCTGGGGGAGGTGATTTCTCGCTTTCTGTCTCTGTTTGTCTGGCAAGCACACGCGCCCTATAGCAAAAACCTCTTAAAAAAAAAAAAAACTATTTAATAGTTGCATAGCCTGAGGAAATTGCTCAATTGCAGTGAGAAAACTGTACTCAATTAAGTATGAATAATACCCCATAGGGTTGTGGAGAATGAAGATAAAATACCTTGACTATCTTCTGTGTCCTAGTTACCTCAACCTTTATGTTCAATTTAAAGATCCAAGAAGCCTTTAAAGTATTGTTTCTCTGTGTCTTCTCTCCTCTCCTGCAAGGGGGCAGGAAGTCCACCCTAGCCATCAAAATTCAAAGACTCAAAAATCGGGAAGTCACAGGTATAGGCAAAAAATGGCTTCCTCTGCTTATAGGACGCCTAAGAGGAAGCAGTAAAATTGTATGTCCAACATTTATAACAATTGGCAGCAGTAGTTGAGTAATCTTAATAGCAATTCAGTTAACTTGGCTGAGTTCAATTTAATTATGCCACTCTACATTTTTATTTGCCTGGGGCAATTTTAAGGTATAGTTTGATGTGCACTGATTTTTATCTCTCCATCCCTCAGAAGTGCCTTATACTGCCATTAAGTAGGAGCAAGATAGGAAACTAAGCACCTTTTGAGTCTTCCCTAGCCTGATGATATTAATAATGTGCCTTGGGCTTTGAAAACTGCTAGATAGAGTTGAGTTTAAGCTGAAAATCATAGGCTGTTCACTTACTGGAATAAGGTTATTTACTAGAAAACAATTTTGCAGTTTTAATACCCATTTTCAGAGTTTTACAGATGTATATTTACATGTGGGTTTTTGTGTGTTTCTGTGCACTCACCCGAGAGGGACAGGGAGGAAGAGAAGCACCCTCCAGTTTGGCATGGTTATGCTGCATTGTTTTCCATTTCTCCATACTGTTGAAATTTGGGGCACACACCATGCACTTAATGTGTTTTACAAGCTGCTACTGTTGGGATTTAAATTGTCAGCCATATGGAATCCAGCTCCCTCACTAGGCTGTATTTGGGCTGGCCTGGTGTTTTTCAAACTAGATAACATATATTGTACAATCGAATCCTGTAGTCTTCCCAAGAAGGAATAAATTGGACAATGACTTTTTCATAATACAATTCAGTAGTCTTTTTCTAAATGTTAGGTGACATGTACCCCATGAGGCATTTGTGTGTGTGGTTTTGTTTTTGTTTTGAGAGAGGGATCTTTGCTATAAGGACATGTGTGCTGGTAGAGAGATAGTGAAAAATCACACTTCTGGGGAGGGTGGCAACACCTCCAGTCTGTTCTCCATTCTCTTCTCTTGGGTTTTCTGGCAAGCACACACGCTGGTGTGAGTTTCAAGCCACTGAGTCTGGGACTCAAACTGTGGTCAGCTATGTGAACCAACAGCATGGAGTCTAGTGCCTTAACCACTACATAACCTGGTGGCCCCCCACCCGGTGACATATGTGTACATTTTGGAGCTCTGAGGTATCGAAAGTAGAAATGATGAAAATAAAGGAAGGGAAATGGAAAGATAGGCATTTGCTATTTGGTAGGAAAGAGAAATAGTTTTGCTTTCATAAAATTGAACTAAATGTCATCTAACTACTTGGATTAATTCCACCATACATTTTTTAATTCAAAATAGGTGATTTTTGGTACATTTATATTGAAGTCTGATTGCAAGCTGTTACTGCAATTGCAGTGTTGGTTAGATCATCACTTCCCAATCCTTGACATTTGTGCTGATTCTTACATGGTACACTCCTAGGAGGACTACCAGTATTAATTCAGAAGTGTGCATTGCCAAGTGAAGAAGTGATTTGTAAGGGTAAACTTGACCTGATGTTAATGGGCAAAGCGAAATTATAAATATCCTTTTACTGCTGCCTGTGGTCATTTTCCTGTACTTGGCTATGTTTATTGTTCTTTTCCCAGTTCTGTGGGAAAAGAACAACAGTTTTGCATACGTTTCTTAGTCTAATCTTTCTAAAAGACTGCTCATATTTTGTTCATCTCTTTGATCTGTGTCAAAATCTCTTCCATAAAGCCTCTAGTTTGGTCTTCTCATTATCCCTGATTCCCTGATAAAAGCCAAAAATAATTTCTGTCTTTATGGCCTGAAGGTTTCCACTGTGATTTAGAATTTATCTTAATCTTGGTATCTAAAACTTTATTGTTTTGGTTTGCTATTGGGTATGTGTATTCAGTAGGGAAAGAGGGAAAGGGAAAATGAGAAAGCACTCAGGGCAGATGGCTACACTACAGTCTTTTCTTCATTCTCCTCTCAGGATTTGAGGAACTCACACACATACCCAGCATGTTTTTCCAGCAGCCTTAACCACCTGGCTGACCCAGCGTTTTCAGCTTGACTCCGTTCTTTCATTTCTTTGCAATAATTTACCTTGTAAAATGCACTATATTCATTATGCATAGTAATATTTTTAGTTGGCACAAATTTTAATTTGGCCAGGGAGAAATTATGTGACTTGCCACCCTATCTCAGTAGTTTTCTTCCTTACTATTCACTTTCTGTGCAGTGGGTCATCCTCTTTTTCTCTTGTCTGTGATTTTCTATGATGAAAAACTTTATCTTTGTGAAAATTGCTGCAATAGTGTATGTGACAGTGATGGTTATTGATTAAGTTTTTCATTTTCTGATAAGGCATATTATAGCAGTGCAGTATAGGATACAGTTTTATAAATTGACAGATTTCACTTACTTTTTTTTTTTTCTATTGCTGTTCTTTTCTTACATGGAGATCTTTGGACACTATAAAGCCTAAAGATAGAGATGAATATAACTTGATTAGTTGCCCTTTTTACTAGACCCTTTTGTGTGGCACCTGCACTTTTATTTATATTGAAATAGATTTCTAGCATTTTTAATAATGTAAGCTTTTGTGGATGTCTTCTGATGGACTGTATTGTGGGCCTTCTTGTTCTTCCAAATAAAAATGTGAGTACAGAAGTGACAGAATGTAAGGATTGTCAGCCAAATGTTGATTTATAAGACCTGTCCAATGGGTCAAGAAGTTTATGTTTGTTCTTGAGTCTTAAACACCAAGAAAGATCTTATTTTTAATTTGCCCAGAGTCCCCACTATTTAATGTATTGAAATTTCATTTATTTGAATTAGTATGTTGGGATATCATTATAAAAGCTTTTTACTGGGTGTTAATTCTCAACTTACAAGCAACTTTTGGGAGCTAGATTTCTTAAAATTAACAGTATTACCGGGACCAGCAGATGGCGTAGTGGTTTTGTTGCTGGACTCCCACATAATAGATTGTAGTTCAAGTCCCAGACCCCATGACTTAAAACTCATGCCAGGTGCGTGTGCATGTATGCCCAAAAATCCCAAGAAGAGTATGGAGTAGGAGGGATTGCAGCATGGCCCTTACCCGGAGGGTGATTTCTTGCTTTCTGTCTGTCTGTGTCTCTGTCTCTCCAGAGAGCACATGTGCTCTACAGCAAAAATCCCCTCCCCCCAAAAAAAAGACCTCTCTTAAAAAAAATTTTAGCTGTATTACCAAGTGGTGAGTGAATGTTTCTCGTCTAAGTGATTAATTACATACGGATGCTTTTATGAGAAAGAGCTACTTGTCGATCCAAGACTCATAAACTGTCAGCTCATTTTTTTTTGCTTCTTATAATTAAACAAGAGTTTAGAATGACATAACTGAACCATATTCAATCTGGAGACGCTCAGTGAAAAGTTCACTCTCAGCATATTACTTGCAAATTTGATTCTGTAGAAATGATAGTTGAGGATAAGTTGTATGAGCAGGCATTAATGTACTTATAACAAGTTTCAATTTAGCAATTTTCTAGTTTTGCTATAAGGTGCGGGCACTCACCGGAGAAAGAGGGAACGTGAGAAATCACTCCCTGGGGGGATGGTCATGTCACAATCCATTCTGAAGATTTGGGGCATGCTCTTGTACCTGACATGTTATTCAAGCCACTAGATCAGATCCAGGGCTTGAACTCTCCAGTTGACTCTGTGGGATCCAGCCACCTTAACCACCTCACCACTGCTGACTGCTCAGTTCAGCAGTTGGGTATTTAGTACTGTGTTTGGAAAATGCTCCGAAATACAATATCCCAAACTGGTCATGCTCTTTGTTGAGAGCACGTCATGATTTTTTCATCTGGTATTTTTGTTCCCATCTGATAGAGGGAATTATCAGACTCTGCTTTTTAAATTGAATCACAGGGATAAAACTTGTACTCCTATGTAATATTTATAAAAAATAAAGGGTAACTAAAATGTATCGAGGCCAGCAGGTGGTTGGCGTGGTGCTTAAAGGCATTGACTCCACATGTCAGACCATGGTTGAGTCCCAGACCCAGTAGCTTAAGAATCATGCCCGGCATGTACGTGTGAATGCCCAAAATCCAGAGAGCAGAAGACATGACCATCCCCTTGGGGGGTGATTGCTTGCTTTCTCTAACACCTGTAAGTGCACTCACTCTGTCACACACACACACACACACATACGCGTGCGCGCACACACAAAAACATAGTCCCACTAGGCAGTTTACACATAATATACAAGGTGCATATACAAGTTTGGAAAATAAAATAAAAGTGAGATTATTTTTTAAAAGCAGTGTGATGGAAATACTAGAAATGAGACCTTGATTTATAAGAAATGTCAGCCCGAGCCAAGGTTAATATCAACTATAAAAGGGGCACTGAACAGGGAAGAAGAATCCCTTAAGAGTATCCAGCTTTTGAACAGTTACCACTTTTTGCTTAATTTGTTTTTCGTACTCTCTTCCATTTTGCTTTTAATCTTCAGGAACTGATTACTTTTTATTTTTTTTAAGAATTATTTTATTTAACTTATTTATTTTAATTTGACCAGAGAGGGACAAAGAGAGAGAAAGTGAGAAAGCAGGCCTAGGTTTGGGGCTTGCAGTCAGCCATGTGGGAGTCCAGCGCCCTTAACCACCATGCCACCTGCCAGCTCCTGTTGTACTAATCTGTTCTTAGATTTTTTTTTTTTTTTTTGGAGAGTTTTTTGCTATAGGGCGCATACGCTCGCCAGACAGAGAGACAGAAAGCGAGAAATCACCCCCCAGTGGGGATGGTCACACCGCAATCCCTTTCTCCATTCTCCTCTCGGGACCTTGGGCACGCACGCACACGCGCCTGGCGTGAGTTTTAAGCCACCGGGTCCGGGACATGAACCACGGTCGACTATGTGGGAGTCCAGCGACATAGCCATTACACTAACTGCTGGTTCCCTGTTCTTAGATATTTTAAAATTGTTGACTCTCTTAAATTAGCTAGCATTAATGGATCCAAAGGCAGGCAAGTCTCTGAAATGGATTTTTTCCAGTAGTGGGTTTTTTTAAATTATCATTTTATTTATTGTCATTTTACTTTTTATTTTTTGAAGTTGACCAGATAGAGAAAGAAAGTGAGAGAAGGAAAGTGAGAAAGCAAGGTGTCAGGCCCGAGACTCTACCTATGGTCTGCCATGTGGGAGTCTAGCTGCCTTAACCACCATGCCAACTATCCGCCCCTGTTCAGTAGTTTTAAAGTTGTACTTATTGCTAGCTAACCCTTTCGTCTGATTGATTTTTCAAAAAACAGTTTATAACAGTCTAAAGCTTTCTATCTTCTTTGGTTTTGGACAGAAATTAAGGAGTAGCTACTCTTAACAGGAATTATAATTAAAGTTTAACCTCGATTTAACATTTAATTGCCTGGCTTTATATGCCCTTTCTTTACCACATTCCGTGTTGGTTTTTAAAATGGAAAGTATAAAGAATCTCCATATACTATTAATGTAAGATACGTTTACTTAAGATATTAGAATCTTCTTTATTCTCCATCTTCTGTCCTTAAAGTCAAGCAGCTCTTCTCTTCCTCTGTTACTTCCTTTGGTACCTTACTAACTGAACACCTGTTTACAGTGTAAAGTTTTAAAGTCACGGTGTCTGCAAATACCTGCTGTACCACCGAAGTCTACCAGCAGCTTTAAATTTTTATGATTTATTTATTGCAGCATGAATACATTTTATATTAATTGCATTTTCGATGAAGCAGTTTTCTAATAGATTGGAAACAGTTAAGTTGCTTTTTAGAGACTGGAAGCCATTCCAGCCACAAGGGGGTGTAAGAGACAAATTTCCAAATTGATAGGTGGCCTAGGTCCCAACAAATAGCTTTTTTGCATACTTTTTTGTTTAGAATCTTCAGAGATCTGGGACTGATAAAAGGATCAGTGGCTACAGAATGGAGTAAAATTTCTGGGAAAATTCTCACTGTACAAGAGACTTGTCCAAGACTAGAAATGTAAACTACATTGTGCTGGAGAATTGGAGTTGAATTTTATCCTGTTAATGAGATTATGAAAATTACATTTGTAGAGTATATTGTGAGTTTTTTTATTGAATAATAAATTGAGAGTTTAATTTTATGGAATTTTAGTATTAAACACCCAGCCGAGCTTTCTGTTTTTAACAGATCAAGAAGACAGAAAGTGAGAGGTTCATTGACTTACATTAGGTTACACAGTAAGCATAATATTTTTAGTCCCTTATAGAATATTAAAAGAAAATTACTTTTAAGACCAGCAGATGGCATAATGGTTACATTCTATATTCTAATGTTGTTGGCCACTGTTTGAGTCCCAGACCAGGCGACCTAAACCTCAGTGCCAGGCACATGTGCTTGTGTGTCCAAGATCTTGAGAGGAGAATGGAGGAGAAGGGATGGAGACGTGGCCATCCTCCCTGGGGGGTGATTTCTCTCTCTCTGTTTCTCCAGTGAGTGCACACACCTTATAGCAGAAATCTCTCTTAGAAAGAAAGAAAAAAATTAATTGGAATAGATGGTTTTTGTGTTTGGGGGCTTTATATTAGGATCAGCAGATAGTGTAATGGTTATGTCACTGGACTCCCATGTAGTTGACCATGGTTCCAGTACCATACCCAGTGGCTTGAAACTCAAACCATGCATGTGCCCAAAATCCCAAGAGGAGAATGGAAGAGAAGGGATTGCAACGTGACTGTCCCCCTGAGGGGTGATTTCTCGCTGTTTCTCCCCCTTCCTGGTGAGTGCATGTACCCTATAGCAAAAAATCTCTGAAGTAAATAAATAAGAAAATAGCAAGAATCATATTTGAGGGCCCTTATACCTGAATTTCTTGCTATCTTTCCTTTAACCACTGATACTATTTTGTGTTGTAAGAAGGTAGGCATGATTGTGTTTTCCATCTGTTGTGTTCTTGGAAACGAGCTAACAGAAGTATGGAGCGGAGAGACTTGGTATTTCTCCCACTTCCGCATTTGAGGTCACGTCAAAGGTAAATTTAGTTATATTTTCAGCTTCTTATTTTTAAGAGATTTTTGCTATAGGACGGCAAGTGTGCTTGCTGGAGAGACAGAGAGAAAGTGAGAAATCACGGTGCGGGGACAGACGCCACAATCCTTTCTCTCTTCTCCTCTCTGGATTTTGAGCATGCACACACATGTGCTTGGCATGAGTTTTAAGCTGCTGGTCTGGAACTAAAACCATGGTTGACTATGTTGGAGTTTGGCGGCATAACCATTACTCCATCTGCTGGTCCCTGTATTTTCAAATTTTAATTTGTAAATGTCTCATTAGGGACTCATTTTTTTGGTTTGCCATAGGATATGGTATGCTCACTGGTGGTAGTGGGGGAGGGAATGGTAACACCCCCTGTGGGGGACGGCCATGCTACAGTCTCTTCTGCATTTTCTTCTCTGGATTTTGGGCACACATGCCCAGCTTTTATTTCCCCCAAGCCACCAGTCTGGGACTCTGATACTATAGTTGGCCTTGTGGGATCCAGCTGCCTTAACCACCATGTCACTAGCTTGCCCTGGGGGCTGATTCTTTTGCTTTGATGTTTGGAGGCTATTTACTGTTAATAGTTTTAAAGTTGAGAATCTTCTCTGCCCTTCATATTTTTGTTTACAAATGCATCTCTGTTTTTGTGACATTTCTCTCCTGAATACAAAATACCAGCCTAGTAAGGAAATTTGAAACATGTATGAAAACAGAAAAGGTATAAATAATTTCTGATTTAGAAAACAGTCGGAAAAATAGCATGAACTTCCCATATATATCCTTCACCAGGTTCTCCAAATGTTAATGCACTATATAAAACCTCAATATAGTTATCAGAACTATAAACTAATAAAATAATTGATAAAATACAACCTTACAAATCTTATTTAAATTTCACAAGTTGTACTACTGTAATTTCCTACTTTGGTCCAGAATTTCATTTAGGACAATACTTTACATTTGTTTTTGTGTCTCAAGAATACTGGCTGGTTATTTTGTAGGGTATTCCTCAATTAGGATTTCTGTGATGATTCCTCATGGTTAAATTCATAGTGTGTATTTTTTTGGCAAGAATTCCTGGAAGCAATAATGTTTTCCTCGGTGTGACATATTAGGAGGCATTTGGTATTGGCCTGTTATGTAACCAGTTGCATTTTAAAAAATGCCCTGTAATTATAATTACTCTGTCAAAGGCTATGGGCTAAGTTTATTTTGCTAAAGTACTTTCCCAACTGTTATGTCAGTTTAAAATTAATGAGTTACTTTCTCAAAGGAGAAAATATCCAAGCTCTGTTATACTTTTCATTTGGAGTCATTTTTCATTATGTAGCTTCTTATATTCTGTAAGGCAAATCCAAATCACAGCACATAGCCCACTGCTTTAATTTGAGTGTGTGGTAGGCAGCCGTTCTTTAGGGCAGAAGTAAATATGTAAATAACTACATTTTAATTAGGTTCTTGTTCTTAATATTTCAGATTTAGTCTAAGGACTATTAGTCTGTAAGTTATCTGATTCCCTTTTAAGGAAGAAGGGAAGAAAAAGTGACCTTGAATTTGAAGAAATCTAAGGGATGCTGTAGGGCTCTGTACATTAGAAAAACTATTCCTGGTGGAAAGGAGGTTTTTGAGATCAGTGCTTTTGTTTAATACAAGAAGGTTGGGATGAAGAGGCACGTCATAATTACCTCTTTGTGGCAGAGCTAGTACCAAAAAATTCTAGTCTCCTGATTTTCACGGACTCTTGCTGCCTTACTGTCCTCTTACCCTATTACTGCTGGATTTGTCTCTGGTCCTCTCCTCCTGCAGAGTCATTACATAGAAACCTGAAGCTTACAAGAGGGGCCTTTGCTGCTGTTTCTAAGTATATATGCCTAGTGCAGAACCCAAATATTTGTGGGGTTTTTTCTTTTTTTGGAGGGTTTTTTTTTTTTTTTTTTTTTTTTTTTTTTTTTTTTTTTTTTTTTTTTTTGCTATAAGTTCTTGCCAGAGAGAAGCAAGAAAAAGTGAGAAGAGAAAGCACTGTCCGGGGGTGGGGATAGAGTAACCACACCACAGTCTCCTCTCCATTCTCTTCTCAGAATTTGGGGCGCACGAGCACAGACACCTACATATTTTGAAGCCACTGGGTTCAGGACTTAAACCATTCCCTTGGCCACGTGGGATCCAGCCACTTGTACCACCGCACTACTGACTGGCCCAGCACATGTCATTTTAAATAAACAGCTCTTTAGGTTTTCAGGGAAGCAGAGAATTGTTCATGGTCTAACACACTGACAAACTCAGTAACTTCTATCATGTTTTGTCTTAAACTTTTTAAAATTTGATAAATCTGTTGAAGATTAGATAAAGACTGTTCCTGAAAGTCTTTGGGTTGCTGAATAAAATATCCTTAAAGATTGTTCTAAAATTTATGTTTTGTTTATTTAAATAAACCTATTCAAAATGTTTATATTGTAATTCAGGCAGGACTTAATATTTGAGTGCCGAAAATATTTGAGTATTTGTGGATGTTTGTTCTGTGAATAGGCTGTACATATGGGTGAAACTTAAAGGTGCAAAGCCATGATTAAAACTTGTTTTAATGTACATTGCTCTGGATAATCATTTAGTTATTACTGAGCATAGGATATAGAGTGAAAAACTAAAGCTGCTGTGACCTCATTTGGCCTTCTCCAAGCAAACAATTCTATCCTTCGAACAATAGTATCATATACTTGCTGTCCTATAAGCTGTACCCATATGTGTACTGTGATGTAGATTTTATGCTTTGTGTTATTTTGGCAGGCACTTTATTCTTTCATCTTTTTCCTTAAGTTTGTTGTAGGGCACGTGGACATGCCGGAGTCAGAGAGAAAGTGAAAAAGTACCCTCTTCCTCCCCGCAGGGAGTGGGGATGGCCACATTGCAGTCCCTTCTCCATTCTTCCCTTGGAATATTGGGTGCACACCCACACAAACACTTGGACTGTTTCTTAACCCTCTTGGTCTTCGACTTGAACTGGACCATGGGCCATATGACCACCATGCCACCATTGGCCCCTTAATTTACTTAATTTCTTATGTCTTTATAGTATTCTATTATAAAGGTTCAACAGATACTTCATTCATTTTCTTATTCAGTTAACTATAAACTAGACCCTATCAGTATAGACCATGTAGATGAATCTAATTAGTTTTGAATTAGCTTCAAAGAAAACATTGGGGCATATATATTGAAAGTTATTTAGCAAAGAGGTGTTTGTTTTTTTTTTTTTCTCAGTTTTATTGAGATACGATTGCAACATAACATAGGTTACTTTAAACCAATAGCTCTTATAAGTGATAGCAGACTTGGGAGTCCTTTAGGGCGGGTGCTCCTTGAGGTTAGTTATTTTCAGGACGGTTTACTTGGTCATTAATTGACTCTCTTAACTCTTCGATAATGTGAAAGCAAGGGCCGCTAAAACTGCTGATTTCTTAGCACTGATCAAGGAAGCAGTACTAATACCATACTGGTAATCCTGTTCTTCACCCCCATGCATCACAGTTAAAAAAAAAAAAAAAAAAAATTCTAGGGCCAGTAGATGGTTGAGTGATTGGCACTGGACTCCCTCCCACATAGCTGACCATGGTTCGAGTCCCGTACCTGGCAACCTGAGACTCATGCCAGGTGTGTGTGTGTGTGTGTGTGTGTGTGTGTGTGTGTGTATGTGCATGCACGCTCACGCATGCCCAGGATCCAGGAAGGGAGAAGAGAAGAGATTGCAAGTGGCTTTCCATCCTCCCCTCCACCCTCCAGGGGTGATTTCTCACTTTCCCTCTCACTGTCTCTCTCTCCTTCCCAGGGAGCACACACCCTATGGCAAGTCCTTAAAAAAAGAAAAGAAAGTTTTGGATTTACTTAATGTTTTTAAAGCCATAAAATTAGTAATAACTCTTACACAGTCATCTTTTTCTATGAGGCAAAATAGGAAGTGTAGTGATTGTCTATAGGAAAAGTACTTGTGATTATTTGAATTCTCTGCTAAATTAGCTACTTTTTCTCCTGGAACCTTTTTACTTCAGAGAACTGTAGACAGACTGGTGATTCAGGTTTGGGTATTTGGCAGACATCTTAAATGAAGTGAGCCTGTTATTTCAAGGAAAACAAGGTGTTGTAACACTGATAGATTCAAGTTTTGGAGCAAAAATGAAAACTTTGGAAAGCTTGTATGCACTACTGTGATTTCTGACACTTTCCATAATTTTTATTAGTATAAAGGGGTCTTGAGATGAAAAAGTTTTAAATCAGGAGCTGTCAGGTGGTATGGTGCTTAGGGCTTTGGACTCTCACCGACTGCAGTTTGAATCCCAGACCTGGAGGCTTGCTTTCTCACTTTTCTCTCATTCTCCCACTCTGTCCCTCTTTGATAAAATTCAAATAAGTAAAGTTAAATAAAATAATTCTTTAAAAGGTTTACACCATAAATATGAAACACTTGTTGTTACTATTTAGTGGGGGTTTTTTCCCCTGTAAAATGTACTAGTAAGTACACTTAAGTGTTTAGAGAGAGATAATAAAGTATAGTTGGGAGAAATATAAAAGCGTTTTTTAAACATAATTTATATAAGAAAGGGTGTCGAGATGGTAAAGGTGTCATTTTAAATATAGCTCAGACTTTTTCTTAAGGTAATTTGATTAATGTAAATAGTACTTATAGGAAGAAAATAGTTTAAGGAGTGTGGTTCAGATTAGATTTTTTACCTTCCAAAAAGGTCAGTAACATTTCGTTGTTGTTTGCTATGTGCCAGACATTTCTAAATGCTATTCATTTAATCCTTAGAGCCACCCTGTGTATCATGTCTACCTATTAATATCTCCCCTTTTATTGGTGAGAAAACTGAGGCTCAGGAATTTCAGAATTTTGTCAAGATGAGATAGCTAGTAAGCAGTGAAGTGGGGTTTAAATTTTGGCGGTAAGCATCTATGTCAATAAATGGTACTATTTAAAATTTTTCATTAAGATTTTGAAATCTCAAAAGAAAAATGAAGCTGTTAAAAAGTATTAAAGATAATAGGTATTGGGGCCATCAGGTGGTGTCATGGTCAAAGGTGCTGGATTCCCACATGGCTGACAGCAGTTAAAGTCCCAGACCTTGCGGCTTGCTCTCTCCCTTTCCCTGTCTCTCTCTAGTCAAATTTAAAAATAACAAATAAATAAATAAATCTTTTTTTTAAAAAAGTATTAGGTGCTTAACCTTTTTTATATGACTTAATTCTGTTATTAAATAAACACTTTTTACATAATATCTTACCACTTTTTCCAGTTACACAAATTTTAATTATTGAAACAAAAATTACTAAAACTGAGTAGAAGAGCAGCACTAAAGCAGATTTTTAGATGTTACTTTTACATGTAACTGAGCACCAGTAAGGCAATTGCTATCTCTTTGTCAGGAGCTGTGATTGGTGCCTTCTGTTTATAGTTTGATTCAGATCTCATAGCAGCCTTTTGAAACTGTTTTATTGCCAGACTCTGCTCACCAGAGAGAGTGATAAAGTACCTTACACTGGGGCATGGTCATGCTGCAGTCCTTTTACCTCCATTTCTTTATCCCATCAGGATTTGGGGCACATATGCCCACATGCCTGGTATGCTTCACAAGCCACCAGGGCCAGGATTTGAATCGTGGGTTCGGATGTGGGATCCAGTTCTTTACATGTAGCACCAAATGTTGCAGTACAGGGCCAACCCTCTTTCTCCCCTTCCTCCCTTATTCTCATTTTAATTTTTATGTCCCCTACATTTTCCTCCTTCCTCTGGCTTCCAAATCTGGAAAATTAGCTTTAATTTTTATACTTTATAGTCAGTTTGATAAGTTACTAATAACAAACATAATCATCTCTTTTGTTTATATAATTTCAGTGAATTCTAGATGAAAAGGACCACATCTAATTTATTAATCCCTTCTACAAAATACCCAAGTGAGAGCCAGCAGGTGGCATAGTGGTTATGGCAGTAGACTCTTACATGGCTGACTGTAGTTCGAATCCACATGTTCACATGCCCAAAATCCTAGGAGGAGAAGAAATTGCGGTGTGGCCATTCCCCTTTGAGGGATGATTTCTCACTTTTCCTCTTACTGTCTTTCTGTGTCTCCACTCCATTGAGTGCACAGGCCCTATGACAAAAACAGGGGGCGGGGGGGAAGGACCCTAGTGGTCCTTACACCTGTGAGGAGAGAGGAATTGTGAGCAGTCAGCCTGTTCTAGTTTTGGACTGCTCATAGGTTTTCATATTGAGAAGAAGTCTAGGCTTGCTAAATTTAGTTTGTCTTTGAGCCATTCATGTCCTATTCCTTCCATCTCCATGATACTTTCTAGTGTCAGTATTCATTTTAACTCCAGTTTGTTAGTGCCTATCCTGATTGGTATGTTTTTTGTTCTGTTTTGTTTTAAAAGAGATTTTTGCTGTACAGCACATGTGCTTGCCAGAAAGATGGAAAGCAAGAAATCATCCCCCAGGGGCATGGCCATGCTGGAGTCTCCCTTCTCTATTCTCCTCTTGGGACTTTGGGTGTGTGCACCCGCCCAGCATGAGTTTAGAACTGCTGGGACCAGACTCGAACTGCTGTTGACTCAGTGGGAGTCCAGTGATGTGACGGAACCACTATGCCATTTGCTGATCCCTGATTGGTACATTTTTAAAGAAATAGTACACTCTAACTTTGATCTCATCTGCACAATGTAATACTGAATCTTCCTCCTTGTCTTTGATTTCTGATTGTGGTAAAGGCTGGTGTTGGCCTTTTTCACTGGCAGGGTTGTTTGACTTGTTACTTAATGGTTCAGGACTCCAAGAAAGCAAAAGGAGAAGCCTCCAAAGCTCTTAAGGATTAGGCTCAGAACTATAATAGCCTTTACTTCCACAACGTCCTGTTGGTTGAAGCTTGATGCAAGTCAACAAAAATAGCCAGTTCTCAGAGGGGGAAGGAAATAAACTCCACCTCTTGAATGGAGGAATGGCATAAATGAACAAGGTTGGTAGGAAATTGGTTGAGGCCATCTTTGGAGAAAATCTAACAGCTCTTTGAGCTGAAGTGTTAACCCTCAGTCTCTTTAAATTTAGTCTTTAATCTATTGTTTTAATTCTCGGACACTTCCTAGTTTAACAAACATTATGCAATGTAAAATAAAACGTTCTCAGAGATACCAAAGTTACTAATCATGAAGGATAGATTACTAATTCTGGTAGCATTCATTGACACCTTGCCTGAAGAACTTTGATAACCTAAATAAGTTTTATGGAGTAGCTTTAATTTTAATCTGAAACAACTGACTTACTTTTAAGTAAGGGCGCATGTTTATGGCCTTCATTTCTGTATCCATGGTGGAGTGGCTCATTGACAGTGAAGAATGTAATGCCTCAGTGTTACTCTTAGTTTCACTTTTTTTCTGCGTGACCACTTACCACAGACTTAGAGACTTGCTCCACATTGAGACCTTGTCCATTACTTTATCAGTGCCTAGCACAGTGGCAAATCTGAAGAATGAGTGAATGTGAAAATGTGTTGACGTTAAAATATCAACCTGCGTCGCTTCCATGGAGGATTCATAGCATTTGCTGACAATTCTTTATTTGAGATTTTTCGTAGTGTAATCTTAAATATATATAAGAAACCTAGAGAACAGTCCCAGTTGTCTTGAATTGTATATGGAGTCCTCATTAAACAACCCTGTGTTTTTCTCCTGTTTAATTAGTATTTGTGAATTCTATTTAATCACATCGTGCTTTTTTTTTCAATTAGATGTTATACCTAATTTGGTTTTAACCTTTTGCCTAGCAAATCAGAAATAAAACATGCCCTTCCCCATGAAAAGTAATTACACAGAGATTTCTGAATTTTATACATAGCATCTTTCAATATTATACTTCTTAAAGTATGTTTTTAGGTTTTTGCCGTGGAGTGCAGGTGTTTGCCAGAGAGACAATAAGAAAGTGAAAAATCACCCCCTGGGGCTATGGCCATGCTACAGTCCCTTCTCCAGTCTCCTCCTGGGATTCTGGGCATATATGCTCATGCACCGAGTGTGAGTCTCAAGCCACCAGGTCTTGGGCTGGAACTGTAGTGAGCCATGTGGGAGTCCAGCTCCCTAACCATCACATCACCAGCTGGCTTCTATAGTATTGTAATAGATGGAATTGTGGTTTTACTTTATCTCTACAGCTAGATTATAAGGTACTAAATAATGTGCTTCTAGCTTCTAGCATGGTGTCTGGTGTATAGTGATAATGGCAAGTGAACATTTAACTGCTTATTTTAAGTGCTTTACCTATATTTTCTCTCAACAGTCTTGAGAAATGGGAGTTATAACCCCTACCTTACAGAAGGGAAAACAACCAAATCTTTGAAGTTTAAGTAGGTCCACAGTGTGTGAAGTGCCACAATTGAAACCTAGACTCACCCCGAAGCCACTATGCATATATTACCTCCCCTAGTTAGATTAATAATATTTTTTTTAATAATTTATTTTTATTTATTCTTTTTTCTTTTTCTTTTTCTTTCTTTTTTTAATTTGACCAGAGAAAGAGAGGGAAAGTAAGGAAGAAGCCACTCGGTCCAGGACTTGAACCATGGTCTGCCATGTGGTCGCCTTAGCCACCACGCCACCTGCTGGTCCTGAATAATACTTTTTTATATATATATATAAAAATATAAAAGTTGAAAAAGCCTGGTCATTTGTTCCTGGAGACCTTTGTTCCTACAGTGGAAAATTGAGACAGGGGGAGAGAGAAAGAGAAAACTCTGAACAAGGTCTTGGTTTCACAATCTACCTCCAGCCTTAATCAGGGTTGTGTGTGGAGTACTGAAAGAGGTCTCTACATGCAGACCCAGAACCTTTCCATGTGGGTCAGCCTTAAAGAATGTTATTTTGCCACCACTGTACCAGCATTTCCAACCTCTCCAGCCCTGTTTTTTTTTTTTTTTTTTTTGGAGAGGTTTTTGCTATAGGGCTCGTGTGCTCGCCATACAGACAGAGAGAGGCATAGAGACAGAAAGCAAGAAATCACCCCCCAGGGGGATGGTCACGCCGCAATCCCTTCTCCTCCATTCTCCTCTCAGGATCTTGGGCACGTGCACACACGTGCCCGGCATGAATTTTAAGCCACCGGGTCCAGGACGCGAACCGCGGTCGACTACGTGGGAGTCCAGCGACATAGCCATTACGCTAACCGCTGGTTCCCATCTCTCCAGCCCTTTTTTATAATATAATGAAACTTGGCCCTACTGCCACTTCGTGGATATCTGGAGTGGTAAGGTGTAGTAGGAGGTTGGGTTAAAACTTTACCCATGTGCCATTTGAACATAATGGGTGAACACACAGAGTTAGAGTTCTTATTTAAAAGCACATTTCAAACTATTTTACATTGCGTAAGTGCTCTGTAATGAGATTACTGGCTAACTGCCTTCTAGAACAGAAGCCAAGAATTAGATGCCCCTTTTCTTTGTAAGAATTTATATATTTGGGTTCTACTTATTTGCAATTTGACTTCATGTTGATTACTAGAGTATACCTATACTTAGCAGGAGGGAGTTGAGGGTGGTGAGAGTACATTTTGTTTTAAAATTTGCTATAGTGTGCATGTGCTTAACCATAGACAGAGAGAGGGAGGGAGAAAGAAAGTGAGAAAGCATCCCCTGATGGGGATGGCCACGCTATATCCCTTCTCTTCCATTTTTTTTTCTCTTGGGATTTTGGACACACACACACACACACACACACACGAGCCCATTTATTTTCCTAGCCACCAGGTCCAGGACTCAACCATGCAATTGGCCCTGTGGGATCTAGCTACATTAACTACAAGACCACTGGCTGGCCTGAGAGTGAATATTTTTCCAAACATTTTTTAATTCTACTAGAATTACTATCCTCCCCTTAACTGAAAAAGGAAAAAAACAAAAACAAAAAACTAGTTTAGTGAGCCTTCTTACCTCACAATAAAGTGATCTCATTTTTTTAAATTGTCAGAGGGTACATGCACTTGCCAGAGTGAGGGAGGAAGCACCCCCCCCTCCCCAGTACTGCACGGGCATTCCGTAATCCCATCTTTATTTCTTTATCCTGTCAGGATTTGTGCGTTTGGCCATATGGGATCCAGTTCCCTTAACCACTGTACGATGAGGCCAGCCCTAGGGTAAATTATTAACATGTTAAGATTTTAAGTTAGTTGATAAGTTGTTATAGGTTGGGTTTTGTTTTGTTTTGTTTTTTTGTTAGAGAATTTTTTTTCTTTTTTTTTTTTTTTTTTTAAATTTTTGCTGTAGGGCATGTATACTGGGGGGGGGCGGGCGGGGGGGGGGGCAGTGAGGAAGCAAGCCTCCAGTCTGAAACTTGGACCTTGATCAGCCATATGAGAGTCCAGTGCCTTAACCACCACGCCACTTGCTGGCCCCAGTTGTCACAAGTTTAAGTAAAATTATAGTACATTTAATTTTTTTAAAGAATTATTTTAATTTTATTCATTCATTCATTCATTTGTTTTATTTTGACCAGGGAGAGAGGGACGGAAAGTGAGAAACCAAGCCACCAGGTCTGGGGCTCGAACCATAGCCCTGTGGGAGTGTCCAGCACCTTAACCATCTGTTGTCTATGGTGATCTGTAAACTTGAGTCTTTATTAGCCAAAAATCAGTTTGGGATTAAAGGTCTGCTCTTCAAATCCTTAATTCTCACACTCTTGATTAGATTCTTAATTTAGTTCTGAAATAACTTACTTTGAACAGATCTGAGGCTTACTTAAATTGTGTTCTAATAAATGAAGTTAATGTTGGTCTGATTCCTCTGGCATGGATTCTGTGGTGTAGTGTACATTATGTTCATACAATATTGCTGCAGAGTCACACAAGATTCATCTATTAGGGGACTTTAAGAAGTTCATGGAAAAGTGGAATTTTGTTTTTGTTCTTTTTTTTTTAATTGCTATAGCATACTTACCAGGGGGGAAGTGAGAGAACCATTGTCAGGGACTGGTACTCTATGCTTCTAAATCATGAGCTGAGCACTAACTTTAAAATTTTTAATATTGCTGCCCAAAACATTCTTCTTTTAAACCACAAATTTATGAGCCTGTTACATTTTCAATTGTATCATTGGCAATGTTGTGAATTAAAATTTTACTACTTCGGCTATGGTACGTTCTTGAGACGTGCACATTCTTTCAGTTTTGTAAGTGCCTTCTATCTTTTTTCCCTAGTCTCTTTTGGAAAAGTTCTTGATTCCCAATGCTTCACAAGCAGAGAGTAAAGTTTTCTACTTGAAAATGAAAGGTGACTACTACCGTTACTTGGCTGAGGTTGCTGCTGGTGATGATAAAAAAGGTACGCTGTTTTCAAACCTATTGGTTGAACTTGTATAAACTTCTGAAGTTTAAATATTTGGGAGGGGAGTCCTTTTTTAATTGCTAAGAACCCTGGATAAGGAGCAATAATACTCATTTTTTCAGTCCTGAGGACATATCTACTGCTTAATGTTGGTATTCTAAAATATGTGCTTTCTGAAAAGCCACTTTTGTGTACAGGGATGTTTTCTTAAAATTTTAAGAAACAGGTCACAGGAAAACTGAGGCACATCACAAACTCATTATTTTATTTTATTTATTTATTATTATTATTCAGTTTGGCCAGAGAAAGAGAGAGGGAGAGTAAGAAAGCAAGCTGCCAGGTCCAGAACTTGAACCGTGGTAAGCCGTGTGGGAATCTGGCACCTTAACCAGATGCCACCTGCTGGCCCACAAAACTAATTATTTTAAATTAAAAGCGGGTTTGTTTTGTTGCGTTTTAAGAATTACTTAACTTTATTATAGATTGACCAGAGAGAGACAAAAAGAGAGAGAAAATGAGAAAGCAAGCTGCCAGTTCCAGGACTCAAACCATGTCTAGCGGCCTTAACTACTACACCACTTGCCAGTCCCAATGATGAGTTTTTTTTATCTTGACTAATGGTTAATGTGTTCTAGTAGAAGACTTTTTAAATTTTTTTAAACATCAAGGGTCTTTTTTCAATTAAGGTTAATATTATAGAGGAGGAGTATTAAAGATTTGGTTTTGAGGGGTGAGAATGAAATGCAAAGTTGATGACTACATTTTGGTATGTTTTATTATCTATCCAGGGATTGTGGATCAGTCACAACAAGCATACCAAGAAGCTTTTGAAATCAGCAAAAAGGAAATGCAGCCCACACATCCTATCAGATTGGGTCTGGCCCTGAACTTCTCTGTGTTCTATTACGAGATTCTGAACTCCCCAGAGAAAGCCTGCTCTCTTGCAAAGACAGTATGTATTTTAACCATTATTTGGAAATTTGGCTATCTTTATTATTTGAGCTCTGAAATGTACTTTTTTTAAAATCATAGGCTTTTGATGAAGCCATTGCTGAACTTGATACATTAAGTGAAGAGTCATACAAAGACAGCACGCTAATAATGCAGTTACTGAGAGACAATTTGACAGTAAGTACACACAGCAGTGTTAGTGGTTGGTATGGTTGGAGAGATGTTTTTATTATAATATTTCTGGACTTTATTAAATATAATACCCTTTCTTGAAAAAGGCTATAGCACCTGAAATACTAAACCAAGGAATAAAAATATACATTCATTAGTTGCATATCTATTGTTGACATATAAATTTTCAAAATTGTTCTGTGATTCTTAGTTTTGGATTTCTACCTTGTCTCTTATTTTAAGATGACTTATTTATGGAAGGTCATGGTTGTCCTTGGCATGTTTCAGATTTCAAAAGAACCACAGTGCCATTATCATACCCAAAAAATCAACAGTAGTTCTCTAATAATACTAAATAGTTAAATAATACTCGAATTCCATTGTTTTTTTGATTAAAAGAAATATTTGTTACTTGACGTGGGAGCCAAATAAAGTCCACATGTTATAGTTGGTTTATATGTCTCCTTAGCATTTTCTATTCTTCAGATAAGTATTAAATGTGAAGTTCTAAGGTTTAGGTGAAAAAATTATCAGGCACCTTGCTATGTATCAGGAATTGCAGATTACAGTCTAATGTTACTGCTTTTCCTAGTTTTAGGGCCAATTTCTCTTAGGGACTGTGTTATCATTTTACACATTTTACTTCTGTCTTTATTCAGATCCACTGCCAGTTTTATATAAGCCAGTTCAGCATTCTAGCCTTGAATATTTTCAAGAGAGAGCATTGTTTCTTTTTTCATTTGCTAGAGGGCAGTTGAGCTTGCCTGAGAGAGACAGAAGGTGTGGGAGGGTGGAGAGTGAAAAAGCCTCCCTGCCCCCATGGTCATGCTTCAATCCCTTCTCTGTTTCTCTTTTTGGCATTTCAGACATGCATGTGCCTGGCATGTTTTTCAAGCCACTGGGTCTAGGACTTGAATTACATAATCAGCCATGTTAGATTCAGCTGCCTTAACTACCTTGCCTCCAGCTGACCTGATGAAAAGAGTTTTGGGGGGAAAAAGGGGGTTTTGAACAGTGTTGTGTACATGTTCATTATTGTTGTTATCATTAAACTCCTAAAATTATTTTAGTCCAGTTGGGCACTATCTGCAAGCTTGTGAGTTTTAAAGAATGAAGTAAACTTTATATCAAATGAAATAAGCACTTCAGTTAACTAACTTTAATATCAGGGGTGTTTGAGCTAACCCATGGCCTGGTGATCTGGATTCCACATGGCCAACTGCACAGTTTGAGTCTCAGATCACCCGTGGCTTGTAAAACACTCAAGTGTATGACCATTAGTGTCCAGAATCCCAAAGGGAGAGAGATGGAGAAGAGATTGTGGCATGTCCCCCTCTCCCCCTCCCCTTACCCCCTTCCCTATCAGCGCACTGGCCCTCTGACTTTTTTTTTTTTTTTTTTAATTAAATTTACTTTTTTCTGGTTTGCAATGATGACGTTTTTAAAGGTAGAACTTGAGACTGTTTATTGTGTTGTGTCCCTACCTCATATATTTTTCCTTTTTTCTTTTTAAATCAGTTGTGGACATCGGATACCCAAGGAGATGAAGCTGAAGCAGGAGAAGGAGGGGAAAATTAACCGGCCTTCCAACTTTTGTCTGCCTCATTCTAAAATTTACACAGTAGACCATTTGTCATCCATGCTGTCCCACAAATAGTTTTTTGTTTACGATTTATGACAGGTTTATGTTACTTCTATTTGAATTTCTATATTTCCCATGTGGTTTTTATGTTTAATATTAGGGGAGTAGAGCCAGTTAACATTTAGGGCGTTATCTGTTTTCATCTTGAGGTGGCCAATATGGGGATGTGGAATTTTATACAAGTTATAAATGTTTGGCGTAGTACTTTTGGTACATTGTGGCTTCACAAGGGCCAGTGTTAAAACTGCTTCCATGTCTAAGCAAAGAAAACTGCCTACATATTGGTTTGTCCTGGTGGGGAATAAAAGGGATAATTGGTTCCGGTCACAGGCGTAGTTATTGTGGGTACTTTAAGGTTTGGGAGCACTTAGAAGGCTGTGATAGAAACAGACATCCCGTGGATACTGCATGCTGAGCCATGTGTATCTGTGGAATTCTCAATGTCAATGTGCACACTTTTAACTACAGCTGAGAAGTGTTCTTTTAGACAAAGTTGTGACCCAATTTACCTGGATAAGTGCAGAAACGGTTCACATTCCATTATTTGTAAAGTTACCTGCTGTTTGCTTTCATTATTTTTGCTACACTCATTTTATTTGTATTTAAATGTTTTAGGCAACCTAAGAACAAATGTAAAAGTAAAGATGCAGTAAAAATGAATTGCTTGATATCCATTATTTCATGTATATCAAGCACAGCAGTAAAACAACCCATGTATTTAACTTTTTTTAGGTTTTTTGCTTTTGTGATTTTTTTTTTTTTGATACTTGCCTAACATGCATGTGCTGTAAAAATAGTTAACAGGGAAATAACTTGAGATGACGGCTAGCTTTGTTTAATGTCTTATGAAATTTTCATGAACAATCCAAGCATAATTGTTAAGAACACGTGTATTAAGTTCATGTAAGTGGAATAAAAGTTTTATGAATGGACTTTTCAACTACTTTCTCTACAGCTTTTCATGTAAATTAGCCTTTTGGTTTTAAAACTTCTCTAAAAGAAATTGTACATTTTTGGAAATTTATTCCTTATTCCCTCTTGGCAGCTAATGGGCTTTTATCAAGTTTAAATACAAAGTTTATCATAACAACAATACTACTAATATAACTACTGTTCCCAACCATGTCTCATATTCCCCTCTCTCTCCCTCTTCCCCTCAAAAATATGGAATTGCTAGTTTTTCTGGGGGAGGGGAAGATTGATTGGAAAAAATAATGTGTTGTTCCATTTAAAATTTTGGTATATGGCATTTTCTAACTTAGGAAGCCACAATGTTCTTGGCCCATCATGACACTGGGTAGCATTAACTGTAAGTTTTGTGCTTCCAAATCACTTTTGTTTTTAAGGATTTCTTGATATTCTTATAGCCTGCCTTCAATTTTGATCCTTTATTCTTCCTATTTGTCAGGTGCACAAGATTACCTTCCTTTTTTAGCCTTCTGTCTTGTCACCAACCATTCCTACTTGGTGGCCGTGTACTTGGAAAAAGGCCGCATGAATTTTCTGGCTCCACTCAATGTCTAAGATACCCTGCTTCCTTTGCTTGCATCCCACAAACTATTTCCCTCATCCTATTTACTGCAGCAAATCTCTCCTTAGTTGATGAGATTGTGTTTATCTCCCTGTAAGCCCTACCTATCCTGAATGGTCTGTCATTGTCTGCCTTTAAAATCCTTCCTCTTCCCGTATTCTCTAAATAATGATGGGGCTAAGTTATACCCAAAGCTCACCCTACAGAATATTTCCTCAGTACTTTGCAGAAAACACCAAACAAAAATTGCCATTTTAAAAGAGGTGTATTTTTTTTTTCTTTTAGAATGTAAGCTCCTCAAGAGCAGGGACAATGTTTTCTGTATGTTCTATTGTGCCTAGTACACTGTAAATGCTCAATAAATATTGATGATGGGAGGCAGTGAGTCTTGATGATAAGGGTGAGAAACTGAAATCCCCAACACTGTTTTTTTTCTTGTTTTATTATAACCTTAGACTAAATTGGGAAATAACAGCCCTTTTGAACAATTGTCCCAAATATTACATTAAAATAAAAGTGCAATGGAGACCTTGGGATGTTTATTTCCAGGAGGAAAAAGAAATCTCTGAAACATTTGGGACAATCATCTTCACTTACAGTTCTTTCACCTTACCCATTGATTTGTCCTGACCCCTCGCCCCAAGGAGGTAAAGTAACCCTTTCATGGCTAAGAAAAATTAAGCAAACTAGACAGAGGGATGGGCTATCTTTTAAGTGAAGTTATAAATCTGAAACTTGTCACATCTGCCTAGTAGCTACTAATGTGCATCAGTCATCTGCTAAACTAGTTGATTCTGGTATTGTGATAGTATTTCATTAGTATTAGCTATTTAATGTCTTCTATATGATCGTTCCCAGTAGATGAGGATTTTAAACCTGAGATTTTTTTTTTTTTTTTTGCCTTGGAATTTGAATAATAAATTTATTTGTAAACTTAATTTTCTTAATTGTCCCAAATATAGGCTTCATGTCTTTTTGTTATTATAACATGATAGTGCTAGGAAATTGGAGATTCAATGGGTTGTTTTGTGTGTGAAGTATTGGAACTGTTTTTTTTAAAAAATGGCCACTTTAGAGCTGTCCTTTGGAGAGCCGAGCAGCCAGCAGCAGCCAGCAGCAGCAGTAGTGTGATCAGCAAAAAGGGTGTTCTTCCCTGCTGCTCTGGCCTGGGGCCCTGACTTTCCCAGTTAATGGCTGTGTTACTTCATGCTGTGAAGATTGGAGGATTGGGGATGGAGGGGTAGAATTAAAAGAACATGTCAAGTGGCTTAATTTTAGGGGCTATTTTTTTTTTTTATTTTGTCTCCCCTACAGAATTGGTCACCAACCCTACAATGGCCCAAAGCATATTTTATATAAAATACCAAAGCCAGTTTGGAAGTATTTGTGGTCAGACCTCAACTTGAGAGTGAAACAGTGCTTTGGGAACTGCCAATGGTGAAATGTTAAAATCTGAGACTGAGTTTAGAACCAGGAATTTTGGAGACTTTCCAGCAGTGGCAACATTATAATCTTAATTTGGGTGCCAGTGCATCACAGTCACTGCCTGAACGTCCACGGTATACTGAAAGGTCAGGAAGTGAGTTGTTTTATTGTGCTATAAGCCAGATAGGGAATTACATTAGTAATTAATTAGTAGTGAATTGGAAATATACATTAAAGTGATGGCTGCAACTGGGCATTTGGGAAATAGACTTGATTCCTTTTTTAAATGTGAAGCAACATTAATATGTTTTATCTTTTAGTATGACCTATAATAGTCACAGTCACGGTTAATTCTAGCTCCTTTTAGCAATTGAGAGACCTTGGGTTTGGCAGGTGGTATGGTGGTTAGGAGTACTGAACTCCCACATGACCCACCGGGATTTGAGTCCCAGACCCGGCGGCTTGCTTTCTCACTTCCCTCTTGTCTCACTTGTCCCTATCTGATCAAAATAAATATATAACAATATAAAGTTCAATAAAATAATTCCAGAAAAAAAGCTGAGAGACCTAAGAATTGAACCTGGCGATTTAAAGTAGGTATCTAACCATTGTGCTGAACAAGCATGCTCATGTCAGATGCAAGAACAGTGAAGAGTAAAACATTAAGCATGTTAACCTTAGGTGATGCCAGAGACCCAAATGTTTTATCATATTTAAGTCCACTCCCTGAAATTTCTGAAATATGAAACACTAGTCAGTATTAAAATCCTGTCTGGGGCTGGCTGATGGTGTGGTTGGGCGATGCTGGACTCCCACATGGCAGACTGCTGTTCGAGTACCAGGCCTGGCAGCTTGCTTTTTCACATTCCCTCTGTGTCTCTAGTCAAAATAATAAGTATTTAAACCCTATCAGTGCTTAAGTAGGTGCTTAGATTTTCTAATGGATTTTGGTTTGGGCCAATTGCTATTCTGAATGTTTAAAAAGGCTCTTACGGAGAGATTCGTATTTGAGTCAAGACAATGAATGGGATCCAGATGAAGGTTACATGTACAAAGACATGAATAGGAGAGGAACTTGAAGAAATTTAATGCACTCACAAGTTGGCACGCTCTGAGACTAGAAGTAGACTATGTTCTGCCTCGTGAGTTTTTTTTCCTTCATGGTAGAGCAAGTGCGTGTAAGGGTGAGAGAAGCCACCTCTAGTCCTCCAGCCCCTCAGATCTTTGACATTGGAATTGTCCCCATCTTATTTCAGACTGACTAGGCTGGGGATTGGAACTGATCACCACATGGGATCCAGCATTTTCTTGAGCAGTGAATGCATTACTTGCTCAGTGCCAGCGTCAACCCTAGTTTTTCATTTTTAAATGTTTTAGAATCACCTGAGGGGAGCTTATAGATGTATTTTCAGCACCCAGCTTCAGGGATCCCAACTTTTTAGGTTGGAGCCCAGGAATGCACATCTTTTAAGCAAAAATTCAGTAGGTATTAATGATGTGCAGTGTCCACATGGCTTAAATTTGGAGGAGTACAAATTACATTTGGAAAATAAGGGTGTCCAAGATGTCCTTTGAAGCCAAACACTATTTCTAAAACTGGAAAGAAATAGTATGCAAACCCCTAGTGTGTGCATCTGCTTAAGTTTTATTTCCCCAAGGAGGAGATTAAAGATACCTGTCAAAACAGGCTATTCACATTAATAAACCCTATATAGGAGCAGATGCCATTAGAATTTATACTCTGTTGAGAGGGAAAAAACACAAACAGTGTTGTGAAAATTTTTTGTAAGATCTTTTTTACCTCACCATGCACAAAAGTCAACTCCAGGTGAATTTAAGGGCTGGAAACTTCAAAATATTCCTAAGATGCAGGTGAAAGCTTACTGATTTAAATTGTAGAAGTTTTTTTTTGTTTTGTTTTGAGAGGTTTTTACTATAGGGCGCGTGCGCTCTTCAGACAGACAGAGACAGAGAGACAGAAAGCGAGAAATCACCCCCCCAGGGGGGCTGGCCACGCCGCAATCCCTTCTCCGTTCTCCTCTCGAGATCTTGGGCACGCATGCACACGTGCCTGGCGTGAGTTTTAAGCCACCGGGTCCGGGACGCAAACCGCGGTCGACTACATGGGAGTCCAGCGACATAGCCATTACGCTAACTGCTGGTCCCAAATTGTAGTAGTTCTTTTAAAACGGACACAGAACTAACTAGAAAAGGGAATACACAAACATGTATATAGTAAGGTTCTGAATCTTCTTTTAAGGAGGTTTTGCTGTATAGTGAGGCTCATCAAAGAAGACAAAGTGAGAAAGCACCCCCCACGGGGGATGGCCACATCACAATCCCTTCTCCGTTATCCTGGAATCTTGGGTGCACACGCATGTCCGGTACTCAAACAATGGTTGGCCGTGTGGAAGTCCAGTGATGTAACCACTATGCTATCTGCTGGCCCCAAGGTTCTGAATCTTAAAACCTTGTAAATTACAACTACATACAACTAATACACCTGGGGGCCAGCAAGTGACATGGTTAAGGCGCTGAACTCCCACAGGTTCAACTGCAGTTTGAGTCCAGGACCCAGTGGCTTGAAAATCATGCTAGGCATATGTGCTTGCCAAAAATCCCGAAAAGAAAAGGGATTGTGACATGGCCATCCCCTCTTTGGAGTGATTTCTCACTTCCCCACTCGCAAGCACACACACCCTATGTTTAAAAAGAAAAAGAAAAAAACATAGAAACAGGGCTGGCAAAGTGGTGTGGTGGTTAAGGGCACTGGACTCCCACATGCCCGACTATGATTCGAGTCCCAGACCTGACTTGCTTTCTCACTTTCTCACTCTGTCTGTCTCTGGTCAAATTAACAAGTAAGTAAGTAAATAAAGTTAAATAATATAATTATTTAGGGAAAAAAAAAAAAACCTTAAAAACAAAAAAATTAATACCCCTGAAAGTGAAGAGTACAACTGGGACAAAAAAATTAACATGCATAGAATAACTGACAAAGTATTATCCAATACATAAAGAATTACAGATCAATAAGAAAAGATATAAAACAAGTAGAAAAATAGGCAAAGATGTAAAACATTTCCATACAAGAGGAGATATATGGCTAATAAATACATGAAGATACGCTTAGCCAGAGAAATGCAATCCAAGACAGTAAAATACCATTATTTCACACCTATTTGATTAATAAAGTTTATAAGTCTAGTCATATTGAACTTGGGGATTATGTGAGTTGTTAGTGGGCATTTCCATTGGTGCATCCCTTTAGAAAAAGTAAATTTGCCTTATCTTTTCATAAATTTGAATATTTATATTCCTACAACACAACTCTTATGCCTGTGAACCAGGAAATCAAGAAATAATCACAGCTGCACTATCTGAATTATTATACTAGAAACAATCTCGAGCTGGATATCCATTACAGGGAGAAACAAACTGAGTTACCTGGGCTGTGACATACAGTGAATGAAATTAAATGAATGATAGCCCAGTCAGCAACACTGAATGTTATTAACTGTAGAGAGGGGAAAATAGACTATGTACAGCATGATCCTTATAAAATCCAAAAATAAACAGATCTTTTGCTTAGCCATATAAGTGATAAAACTTCTACTAAGGAAGTAAAAGTACAAAATTTAGAATAGAGGTTGCCCATGGAGATAAAGTGGGGGCCGGGCTAGGACAGGACAACACAGGTCGATGGAAATTGTCAATACTAACCATTTTGCAATGGAGAAGTGGTCTCACAAATACTCCTTAGAAAGGGAGAAAGTTCCATGCAAGAAATGGATGACATGGAGCATGATGAATTCAGTTCAGTGTATCAGAGTTCACAGAAAGACCTCAATGAAAGCAAAGTACAGTGGGCCAAAACAGTTAAAAGTCTTGCTTAAGTGGTAAAATATTAGCAGAAAAAAATATGATAGGGACCACGTTTGTTAAATGACAGGAAACAATATGAAAAACTCGAGAGATCAAAAAAATTGCTGCCTATGCATGACACCCTAAAATTCTTCTGGCTACTTGTCCATTTAACCTCGGAGGAACAGGGAGCAAGCACTGGTCAAGGAGGAGAGAGCAGAGAGCGGGTTATGAAGCATTGAACAGAGGACATGCCAGTCTCTGAAATGAAAAGAGCAGGAAAGCCTTTAAGGACATTTGGTAGCACACGGTGAGTCTTCATTCTAGTGAGGCCTGAAGAATGTTATGTCAGCCAAGCCACCTCTGCGAGGTCACCTGTCTTAAGTTCCCTCCCTTAGCCTTTAGAGGAAATGAGTTGAATGCAGTACAAATCACTGAGCCATCTCCTATCATACCTATGTGTGGCAGAATCTTTACGATTTTTGATATTTTTCCCTTGGGTTTTTGAAGAGGTCTTTAACTGAATTTGGTTTTGTAGGAAAAACCTACTGAGCTGAGAGAGTTGAAAGTACAGAATCAACTTTATGGCCCTTCAAAGTGTAGATTGAATATAAACATGGTTATTTTTTTCCTCTCCAGGTTTTGCAAAGAAGGTCCAGAAAGCTGTTTGGGAGATCTTATAAAGAGAGTTGAAAAGTCCTTCTCCCAAAAAATGGAAATGAGAGAATTTCTTTGGAGAAAGCTTTAACATCCTGGCCATTTCTCCCTACCACCACCTGTCCCCCAGTGGAGGAGAGGAGATGGTGCTGCCCTGGGACCACCTCACAAACTATTCTAGAATTCTGCGTGGCACAGAAGGCGATGCCACCAGGTTCATGAGAAAGTCTCAAATTCAGAGATGGTGGCTAGCTGACCATGCTGATGGCAAAGTGGGGAGGAGTGACTGCCATCAGAAATGGCCACTTGCTCAAGGTCTGTGGAGGCAAAGCATGTGAACCTTTCCAGAAGGTCAGAATCAAGACAGCCTATAGCTATCTAAAAGCATTTCTGCTTAAGAGCTCCCTGTATGGTCCCAACAGGTGGTGTGGTGGTTGAGGCATGCTGGGTTCCCTTGGTTGACTACAGTTCGAATCCCAGACCTGGCAGTTTACTTTCTCACTTTCCCTCTCTTTCTTTTTGGTGAGCACATGTGCCCTATAGCAAATTAGAATAGTAATAATAATAAATTTGCCAATCCCCCAAGGGGCGATGTCTCACTTTCAATCTGTCTCTCCATTGAGTGTACACGCCCAATAGCAAAAATCTTTCCAAAAATAAAAGGGAGATACGCAGCAATGGATCTCCAAAGAATTGGAAGGAGTAAGAAAAGTGGCTTAATTCTGTCAGGGTCAGAGGGGATTAACGTCCTTCAGTTTTCTTTCTTTTTTTTTTTTTTTTCTACTTAGTAACTTTATTCTAACAAAAACTACAGAACATTATGGTTTGCTGACCCCACAAAGAATAGGGTAATAAATCACTCAGACTACCATGTAACTGTTTTCTTTTTTTTTTTTTTTTTTTTTTTTTTTTTATTATTATCCATTTTTGTTACATTGAATTACATATAACTTTACAGTGTATTACATTGCTTTTTCAAAAGGGAATGCCATGCATGTCAGTCAGTACAGAGACATTAATCTCCCCACTTCAACATTCAGTATCTTTCCTATGTATCCCCCAATCATTATTATTATTATTCTAATTATTTTTTATGATAAACATGATTTTTTTTTTTCTCCAATTATCAGATCATAAAGTTCCCAACAAGAGGGAACGTAGACTCCACTCAGGGCTGGACCAAGGGTGGGTCTCGTGCAGCCCCGCAAATGTAGGTGAATCTCCATGGAACACAGTTTCAGGAACGCGGCTCAGGGAAGCAGAGACGGTCATCAGCTGATGCAGCACGCGAGGCAGACCCCGGCCACGGCTCGCGGGACAGACCCCGGCCATGGCTCGCGGGGCAGGCCCCGGCCACGGCACGCGGGGCAGGCCCTGGCCACGGCACGCAGGGCAGACCCCGGCCACGACTCGCGGGGTCAGAGCCCCAGCCACGGCTCGCGGGGCAGGCCCCGGCCACGGCTCGCGGGGCAGACCCCGGCCACAGCTCGCGGGGCAGGCCCAGGCCACGGCTCGCGGGGCAGACCCCAGCCACGGCACGCGGGGCAGACCCCGGCCACGGCTCGTGGGGGCAGACCCCGGCCACGGCACGCGGGGGCAGACCCCGGCCACGGCACGCAGGGTCAGAGCCCCGGCCACGGCTCGCGGGGCAGGCCCCGGCCACGGCGCGCAGGGTCAGAGCCCCGGCCACGGCATGCGGGGCTGGCCACGGCCACGGCTCGCGGGGCTGGCCCCGGCCACGGCTCGCGGGGCAGACCCCGGCCACGGCTCGCGGGGGCAGACCCCGGCCACGGCACGCAGGGTCAGAGCCCCGGCCACGGCACGCGGGGGCAGGCCCCGGCCACGGCACGCGGGGCAGGCCCCGGCCACGGCTCGCGGGGCAGGCCCCGGCCACGGCGCGCAGGGTCAGAGCCCCGGCCACGGCGCGCGGGGCTGGCCCCGGCCACGGCTCGCGGGGCAGACCCCGGCCACGGCTCGCGGGGGCAGACCCCGGCCACGGCACGCGGGGGTCAGAGCCCCGGCCACGGCACGCGGGGCAGGCCCCGGCCACGGCTCGCGGGGCAGGCCCCGGCCACGGCTCGCGGGGGCAGACCCCGGCCACGGCACGCAGGGTCAGAGCCCCGGCCACGGCACGCGGGGCAGGCCCCGGCCACGGCTCATGGGGCAGACCCCGGCCACGGCACGCAGGGTCAGAGCCCCGGCCACGGCACGAGGGGGCAGGCCCCGGCCACGGCACGCGGGGGCAGAGCCCGGGCCACGGCACACGGGGCAGGCCCAGGCCACGGCTCGCGGGGCAGACCCCGGCCACGGCTCGCGGGGGCAGACCCCGGCCACGGCTCGCAGGGTCAGAGCCCCGGCCACGGCACGCGGGGGCAGGCCCCGGCCACGGCACGCGGGGCAGGCCCCGGCCACGGCTCGCGGGGCAGACCCCGGCCACGGCTCGCGGGGCAGACCCCGGCCACGGCACGCGGGGGCAGAGCCCCGGCCACGGCACGCGGGGCAGAGCCCCAATCGGGCCGGAACTCCAGAAGGGCACGTGGAGCGGAGCCCCCGCGCCCTGACCCCGCGCCCCAGCACGTGGAGTGGAGCCCCCGCGCCCGCCTCCCCAACCCCATGCGCCGGCACGCGGAGCGGAGCCCCCGACTGCCGCCCCTGGACGTTTAATTGTATCTAGTACTTCTTGCATATTATTCTCAAAGTTTTGGGCCATTATCTCAGTCTTTATGGTGGACCTTTCTAGGCCAGCCATTTTCTCTTCTACATTAGAGATTCCATTTTCTGAATGATCTAGTCTGCTTTTAATACTTTCAAGGGAGATTTTGACTTCTTGTATTATATCCTTCATCTCTAACAGCTCCATCTGATTCTTTTGTAAAGTGTGAAACTCCTCTTTTAGATCTTGCATGAATTTCCTCACCTCCTAGAACTCTTCAACTCTTTTCTCCTTCCCCTTCAGCAGATCCTTGTCTCTCTTCTCTTTGCTCTCTGTTAGCTTTGCCATTATGAGTGATCTGAATTGTTTATCAGACATTTCCATGAATTCCCTTGAACTGTGTGTGGATGAAGAGGAGCTATACGTTTCAATTGGAGGAGAGGCATTTTCCTGCTTCTCCATATTTCTTGTGGTCCTGCAGCGATTTCTGGTCATCTGGTGGATGGTCGGTTTCTTCCCGAAATTTTGAAGATTAATACGAGGGTTGGGAAGTGTGCAGAAAAGGAAGCAGAGAGAGGGAAACAATACCAACAACAACAAAAAACAGACAAGAAACAGAGAAAAAGAAGAGAAAAACTTTGGAATAAATCTAAAAAACAAAAATTAATATTCAAAAAATTTCAATAAAAATCAAAAATTAGAAAACCGAGCAGCGCGCCGCGCGAAATGTCTAGATCTCAGGAGCCATGGAGTAGACTGTCTCTTGAAGAAGGGCTGTTCACGTGGGTTTTGTATGCTGGAGGCCCAGTTAGGAGTGGGACCTCTTCCTTCCTCCCAGCATGTCTACATCTCAGGAGCCATGGAGCAGACTGTCTCTTGAAGAAGGGCTGTTCTGGGAGGAGCAGAGGGGATTATTAACAAAACAAAGGCCTAGGAGGGAGGGGCCAAAGGGCCCTGTAAGAGGCCTCACCTTAAAAAATTCTAAAAAGCAAAAATTAAAAAAAAGACAGACAGACAGAGAGAGAGAGAGAGAGAGAGAGTGAGAGGTAGAGAGAGACCAAGATTGATTCAGAGACAGGAGATATGAAAGGGGTTTTCCTACCATGTGGGATTTTGTATGCTGGAGGCCCAGTTAGGAGTGGGACCTCTTCCTTCCTCCCAGCATGTCTACATCTCAGGAGCCATGGAGCAGACTGTCTCTTGAAGAAGGGCTGTTCTGGGAGGAGCAGAGGGGATTATTAACAAAACAAAGGCCTAGGAGGGAGGGGCCAAAGGGCCCTGTAAGAGGCCTCACCTTAAAAAATTCTAAAAAGCAAAAATTAAAAAAAAGACAGACAGACAGAGAGAGAGAGAGAGAGAGAGAGAGAGAGTGAGAGGTAGAGAGAGACCAAGATTGATTCAGAGACAGGAGATATGAAAGGGGTTTTCCTACCATGTGGGATTTTGTATGCTGGAGGCCCAGTTAGGAGTGGGACCTCTTCCTTCCTCCCAGCATGTCTACATCTCAGGAGCCATGGAGCAGACTGTCTCTTGAAGAAGGGCTGTTCTGGGAGGAGCAGAGGGGATTATTAACAAAACAAAGGCCTAGGAGGGAGGGGCAAAGGGCCCTGTAAGAGGCCTCACCTTAAAAAATTCTAAAAAGCAAAAATTAAAAAAAAGACAGACAGACAGAGAGAGAGAGAGAGAGAGAGAGTGAGAGGTAGAGAGAGACCAAGATTGATTCAGAGACAGGAGATATGAAAGGGGTTTTCCTACCATGTGGGATTTTGTATGCTGGAGGCCCAGTTAGGAGTGGGACCTCTTCCTTCCTCCCAGCATGTCTACATCTCAGGAGCCATGGAGCAGACTGTCTCTTGAAGAAGGGCTGTTCTGGGAGGAGCAGAGGGGATTATTAACAAAACAAAGGCCTAGGAGGGAGGGGCCAAAGGGCCCTGTAAGAGGCCTCACCTTAAAAAATTCTAAAAAGCAAAAATTAAAAAAAAGACAGACAGAGAGAGAGAGAGAGAGAGAGAGAGAGAGAGAGAGAGTGTGAGAGGTAGAGAGAGACCAAGATTGATTCAGAGACAGGAGATATGAAAGGGGTTTTCCTACCATGTGGGATTTTGTATGCTGGAGGCCCAGTTAGGAGTGGGACCTCTTCCTTCCTCCCAGCATGTCTACATCTCAGGAGCCTTGGAGCAGACTGTCTCTTGAAGAAGGGCTGTTCTGGGAGGAGCAGAGGGGATTATTAACAAAACAAAGGCCTAGGAGGGAGGGGCCAAAGGGCCCTGTAAGAGGCCTCACCTTAAAAAATTCTAAAAAGCAAAAATTAAAAAAAAGACAGACAGACAGAGAGAGAGAGAGACAGAGAGAGAGAGAGTGAGAGGTAGAGAGAGACCAAGATTGATTCAGAGACAGGAGATATGAAAGGGGTTTTCCTACCATGTGGGATTTTGTATGCTGGAGGCCCAGTTAGGAGTGGGACCTCTTCCTTCCTCCCAGCATGTCTACATCTCAGGAGCCATGGAGCAGACTGTCTCTTGAAGAAGGGCTGTTCTGGGAGGAGCAGAGGGGATTATTAACAAAACAAAGGCCTAGGAGGGAGGGGCCAAAGGGCCCTGTAAGAGGCCTCACCTTAAAAAATTCTAAAAAGCAAAAATTAAAAAAAAGACAGACAGACAGAGAGAGAGAGAGAGAGAGAGAGAGAGTGAGAGGTAGAGAGAGACCAAGATTGATTCAGAGACAGGAGATATGAAAGGGGTTTTCCTACCATGTGGGATTTTGTATGCTGGAGGCCCAGTTAGGAGTGGGACCTCTTCCTTCCTCCCAGCATGTCTACATCTCAGGAGCCATGGAGCAGACTGTCTCTTGAAGAAGGGCTGTTCTGGGAGGAGCAGAGGGGATTATTAACAAAACAAAGGCCTAGGAGGGAGGGGCCAAAGGGCCCTGTAAGAGGCCTCACCTTAAAAAATTCTAAAAAGCAAAAATTAAAAAAAAAGACAGACAGACAGAGAGAGAGAGAGAGAGAGAGAGAGAGAGAGAGAGAGAGTGAGAGGTAGAGAGAGACCAAGATTGATTCAGAGACAGGAGATATGAAAGGGGTTTTCCTACCATGTGGGATTTTGTATGCTGGAGGCCCAGTTAGGAGTGGGACCTCTTCCTTCCTCCCAGCATGTCTACATCTCAGGAGCCATGGAGCAGACTGTCTCTTGAAGAAGGGCTGTTCATGTGGGATTTTGTATGCTGGAGGCCCAGTTAGGAGTGGGACCTCTTCCTTCCTCCCAGCATGTCTACATCTCAGGAGCCATGGAGCAGACTGTCTCTTGAAGAAGGGCTGTTCATGTGGGATTTTGTATGCTGGAGGCCCAGTTAGGAGTGGGACCTCTTCCTTCCTCCCAGCATGTCTACATCTCAGGAGCCATGGAGCAGACTGTCTCTTGAAGAAGGGCTGTTCATGTGGGATTTTGTATGCTGGAGGCCCAGTTAGGAGTGGGACCTCTTCCTTCCTCCCAGCATGTCTACATCTCAGGAGCCATGGAGCAGACTGTCTCTTGAAGAAGGGCTGTTCATGTGGGATTTTGTATGCTGGAGGCCCAGTTAGGAGTGGGACCTCTTCCTTCCTCCCAGCATGTCTACATCTCAGGAGCCATGGAGCAGACTGTCTCTTGAAGAAGGGCTGTTCATGTGGGATTTTGTATGCTGGAGGCCCAGTTAGGAGTGGGACCTCTTCCTTCCTCCCAGCATGTCTACATCTCAGGAGCCATGGAGCAGACTGTCCCGTCCTTCAGTTTTCTACAAGGTATTTCCTGCCCTACTCCCTGGCAACTTAGTGGAGCCAGAGCAGGGTGGGAGAAAGGGAAGAAGAGAGAGTAGGCTAGGGACCTGCGGGTGGTATGGTGGTTAAGGCTGACCACAGTTCAAGTCCCGGACCTGGTGACTTTCTCACTTTCTCTCTCTCTCTCTCTCTCTCTCTCTCTCTCTCTCTGGTGAGCACATATGTCCTATAGCAAATTTAAAAAATAATAACAAAATAATTGTTTCAAAAAAAGAGAGAGTGGGCTAGATCGTAGAGATGAAGCTAGGTCCTTCTGCCATCGGACCTCCACGGAGAGGAGAGGGGCTTTAATAGGAAATGCAGGTAGGGGTTTGGGCTATTACTGTTAGTACCATATGGGATTAAACATGGGATTAAACACTTTCATCCTCATTTATAAAACACCTTTAACTATGAGCAAAAGAACAATGACAAGGGTGGATCTGCAAACAATGAATTGAAGGATTAGCACACCAAGAACTTCAGCGAGGGCCAGCTCCATGTTCCTGCTGTAAGGTGCTGCTCAGGAGCAGCCATGCTGTGGCCCTGCAGTTCCATTTCCTGGCCAGATTAGCCTGAAACCTGCCGGGTGTTCATTCCAGTGTCTAAGGTCCATGGTGTGGCCAGCACCTGCGGAAGGGTGTACCCTCCTGCCCCTGACTCGTGTGTGCACACAATTACGTATAGAGAAAAAAATATATAGAAGTTGAGCTAAAGAGACATCTGAAAGAAACAATAAAACAACTGTATCGAAAATAATTAAAAAGATGAAATAATAGAAACCAATTTGGAAAAAAGAAAAGACACCGAAAATTGGGCGTTTCTAGGTAATTGTATCATCTAATTTAGAATTAAAATCCAGCTCAAACTAAGAAAACACTCCCACTTTCTACTTAATTTGTTTTCCGTTTTTTTTTAAAGGTCTTTAAAGCAAAACATTAACCGTGAAGAGTTGTACTTTTTGCAGGAAATAACATACATTCTGCCTAATGGTACAGGACAGTAGCTTTACTTTTTCCTGAAAATAAAATCTTATTTACTCTTTCATTAAGAAATAACCCCAAAAAAAGGGACCAGCAGATTGCGTAATAGTTATGTCACTAGACTCCCACATAGTTGGCCATGGTTCAAGTCCAGATCTGGAGGGGATGGCCACATTGCAATCTCTTCTCCTCCATTCTCCTCTCGGGATCCTGGGCACACACGCACACACATGCCCTGCGTGAGTTTAAGCCTCCAGGTCCCGGACTTGTGCTACGGTCGACTACATGGGAGTCCAGCGACATAGCCATTATGCCAACTGCTGGTCCTTGTATCATTGGTTTTCATGAGTGTATGAATTTTGTATTAGATGATGCAGAGGAGATTCTAAAACAAAGTCAAGAAAACAACAAGTCAGATCATATTAAAAGGATATAACTCCACTACAAAGTGTCTCCAACTAGAAATGATAAAGAGAGAACTTGCTGAGAAGGCGGTAGTTTGTTCCCTTCTGAGAAGTATAGTTCTAAAAATTTGTTCATATTGTTTTGATTACCCTTATGTTATTACTAGTTGGCAATAAATGCTGTGGGATTGTTTTTATTTTTATTTTATTTTTTTTAGAGGTTTTTGCTATAGGGCGCGTGTGCTCGTCAGACAGACAGAGAGAGAGAAACAGAGAGACAGAAAACAAGAAATCACCCCCCCGGGGGGGATGGTCACTCCGCAATCCTTTCTCCTCCATTCTCCTCTCGGGATCTTGGGCACGCACGCACATGTGCCCGGAGTGAGTTTTAAGCCACTGGGTCCGGGACGTGAACCGCGGTCAACTACGTGGGAGTCCAGCGACATAGCCATTACACTAACTGCTGGTCCGGGATTGTTTTTATTTATTTATTTTTTAAAATTATACAAGAGGCCAGAAGATGGCATGGTGGTTATGGTGCTGGACTCTCACATGGCTAACAGCAGTTCGAGTCCCAGACCTGACACCTTCCTTAAAAATCATGTTGGGTACGTGTGGAGAAGCGATTGCAGCATGGCCATCCTCTCGGGGGCGGGGGATGATTTCTCACTTTCCCTCTCACTGTCTCTCTCTTTCTTTAAGGCAAGCACATGTGCCTTATGGCAAAAACCTTAAAAAAAATTATACAATAAATCATAAATTTCTTTCTTTCTTTCTTTCTTTCTGTCTTTCTTTCTTTCTTTCTTTTTTCTTTTTGAGAGGTTTTTGCTCAGTACTACTTTGAGTAAGGAAGGGACTTTTAGGGATAAATATTCCTGTCTTCTAGAGTTCTAGCCAAAGTTGTCGGCTTTATTGTAAGTAGCTGTCCTGAGGGTTGCTGAGACATGCTCTCATCCACACGCATCACGTAGATCTTGGCTTTTCTGCCCCTTGACCACCACGGGGGCTTGTTTTGCCCCTTCCAGGACGCAGTCACAAGTCACATCTATGTTTTAGGCCCGACACCTGTTCATGGTCTCAGGATCTGCGATAACTTTCTTCCTTGAGAATGTAGAGCTCTTTGGTGTTTCAGAATGATCTGGTCAGGCTGGGGACAAGAGCTACGTTTGCCTGGTAACATACAGCAGAATGCACTGAACTGCTCGGGACCATGCTGAACAGGTTGTGCCTGTGTGTGTGTGTGTGTGTGTGTGTGTGTGTGTGTGTGAGAGAGAGAGAGAGAGAGAGAGAGAGAGAGAGATTAGACTCAGTGTGAGTCTGCCACTTTTGCTTTAGAAAGAGCAGTACCTGGGGGAAAAACAAAAGCATGCTGTTTCCGACCTGGGCCGGTTCACCTGGTGGTCCCCCACTCCCGGGAGGTCACCATGTTAATGCTGAACTCAGTGCAGACACCCAATCAGCATAACGTGCTACAGCCCAGAACTCCCGGACTTAAGCGATCTTCCTGCCTCAGCCTCCCGGGTAGCTGGGATTACAGGCACGTGCCACCCTGCCCAGCAACAAAAAGCGTACTGTTTCCAATCATGCAATAATGCGGCTCAGGATTCCAGCCTTAACTGCCTCTAGAGTCACTTGGAGAACTTTTAGAACTACTGTGTCCCCTGCAGCACTCAGACCTACTGCATGTCAACAGCTGAGGGGGAACCCAGCTTCGTTATCTTCAGTTCCCTTCCTGATTCCGGGGTGGTCAAGTTGGAGAAGTAGCGCATAGGCGAGGTCAAGGAGGGCAGTGTCCAGTACCACCGCCTCTAGCTGCCCCGTGTGGCCACTGAGCTCTTGAATGTGGCCAATCTGACCCGAGATACGTCATAAATGAAGTATATACAGTGCACACTGAATTACAAAGAACTGGTTTTTAAAGAATGAATGTAAAGAGATGACTAACAATTTTTATATTGGCACATTGAAATGATAATGCTTTGAATATATTGGGTTAAATAAAATGTATTATTACAATTAATTTTACCAATTTATTTCGCCTTTTAAAAACATGGCTACTAGAATATGTTCTATTACATATGTGGCTTACATTATATTTCTATTCGATAATGCAATCTCATTAAAGATCCTCTGCATTTTTAGGATTATAATCAGTTACATGTAACAAAAGCCCAACTACAGTGGCTTAACCAAATATAAATGAATTTTCTCCAATTACAAGAATCTGGAGGTAGGGAGTTTAGAGCTTGAAAGGTGGCTCCCTGGGTCTCTTGGGACCCATTTCCTCTTATCCTTTAGGCACCTTCTTGCTGCAAGGTTCTGAAAATTTCTGGACTACCAATGGTTAGCCATAACATAAGTTTGGATGGAACCCAGGAAACTGTACCCTTAGGGTGGCTTCTCTGGGGTTGAGTCCTTACTCTACCACTTACTACATCATCTGGACAAGCTTCCTAACCACTCTGGACTTTAGTTATCTCATCTAAAAAAATTAAGAATTATTTTATTTAACTTTATTTATCCATTCATTTAAATTTTGACCAGAGTAGGAGAGAGAGAGAGACTGAGTGAAAATGAGAAAGCAAGCCACCAGGTCTGGGATTTGAACCACAGTCAGCCATGTGGGAGTCTAGTGCCCTTAACCACCACGCCATCTGATGGCCCCTAGTTTTCCTCATTTAAGAAAATGGATAAATAACAATAGCGCCTGCTTTGTAGGATTGTTGCAAGTATTAAATGAGTTAATGCATCATAAAGCACTTGGCTTTTGGAAATATGATATAAATATTATTTAAAAGTGAGAAAATGAAGTACAAAAAGACTTCAGAATATAAAATTCACACATAGAACACAAGGCAAGACCAAGACCAGATTGATTCAACAATGAAAAGCTACAGAAGTCTAAAAGATACAAGCCTTTAGATTCTGTTTGCCACTCACAAAGAAGAACAAGCCAAAGGGGCCACCTCCCAAGATCCTTGTCCCTTACACCAAAAAGACAGCCTAGAAGCAATAGGGGCTGGATAACTGCCTTGAAAGTTGCATGAAGCCCTATTACTGAGGAGCTGCGTATGGACTGGGGCAGGTGGTTTACACCCTGCTGCTTGGTTCTGACGGGTGGGGAGGAAAGTCCCACACCTCAGCAGAACTGGGTGGTGATGAGAAGATGCCTCATGACAGCGTCCCAGAGGACTTAGGGAGGCGAGTGGGGGATGGCGTCCTAGCAGCTCCTTAGAGGCCTCCCTGTCTCCATGGTCTGGAAGGATCACAGGTTCTTCTGTCAAGGCTTAGACAAGCTGTGGTTTGAGCCTTTACCCTTGTGGATACAGGCAGGGGTGTTCAGGCACCATCTTGGAGCCATTCCCTACACAGAGCCATGTGGTCTTGGGCAAGAAGGGATTTGACTAAATAAGGAATAAATCATACCCTAAAATATTATGGCCTTTTGGATAAAATTACAGTGTGCCATATAGGAAGGAGTTGTTTTTGGTTTTTTTTTGGAAGTTTATATCATATTAGTTGCCAGAATCGTAACAACTGGGTTTAAACTGAGAGGTCGTATTGGATACAAAACGAGTGGGAAGTGAGTCTAGTCGCACCTAAAGTTCAGGACTAAGAGTAGAAGGACATTGGCAAGAATCACAAAGTTGAAAAATGTACTGTGTGATGAGGCAAAAGCACTCTTGGGCATGACTGTGTCACTGGGCAAAAACACCTCAGAGAGAATTAGGCAACATCTGTTCAACTCCAAAAGCACGTACCTTTGCAACCCAACCATCTTACTTCTAGAACAGTATCTGCAGGTACACTTACATAGGCAAAGTTAGTCAGTGCAGCCTCGTTCAGAATGAACATGACTAGAAATCACCTACATCTCCATCAATACCTTGAATACAACATAGTCATAAAAAGAAAGGGAAATTCTTTATGTTCTTTTACGAAAAACAAACAAAACAAAACATGAAAATGTGTTCTCGAGTAAAAGAAACCAGATAAGGCCAGTAGGTGGCATGGAGGTTAAGGCAGCTGGATCCCACATGGCCTTCTATGTAGATTGAGTCCCAGAAGCAGAGGTTCGGAAAACATGTGGGGCATGTGCACGTATGTGCCCAAAGTCCTAAGAGGAGAATAGAGGAGAAGGGATTGCAGTGTGGGCCTCCCTCCCTCCTAGGGAGTGATTTCTCAGTTCCTCTCTCTTCCTGGTGAGCCATGTGCTCTAAAGCAAAGGAAAACAAAAGATAAAAGAAAAAAAGAAAAAGAAAGAAAGAATAAAGAGAAAGAGAGAGAAAGAAAGAGGAAGGAAGGAAGGAAGGAAGGAAGGAAGGAAGGAAGGAAGGAAGGAAGAGAAAGGAAGAAAAGAAAGAAGAAGAAAGAAAGGAGAAAGGGAGGAAGGAGACAGGAAAGAAACAGTGAGGCAGTGAGTATGCTGGTTGTGTAAAACAAACAAAAAAATATGTTTCCATGTATATAATTTACACACACACACAAAAAAATACCTCTGAAAGAATATGTAACAAACAGTTACTTTACCTCTTTAGAGAACTAGGTGTTTGGGTGATAAAGATGGGAAGGATATACTTTTGCAAAATTTAAATTTTTGACCCACATTTGTAAATTGTAAATACAAGTGAATAAAACATTCTTTGAGAACTTATGCAAAGTCAAGCATTTGTCATAGGCCACTGGAGAGAAATCAGGCCTTAGTCTCATCTCTGACTGCTTGTGAGTTTGCACAGTGACAATTTTTTTTTTTTTTTTTTGAGAGGTTTTCGCTATAGGGCACGTGCGCTCGCCAGACAGACAGAGAGAGACATAGAGACAGAAAGCGAGAAATCACTCCCCAGGGGGGATGGTCACGCCACAATCCCTTCTCCTCCATTCTCCTCTCGGGATCTTGGGCACGCACACATACGCGCCCGGCGTGAGTTTTAAGCCACCGGGTCCAGGACGCGAACCGCGGTCAACTACGGGGGAGTCCAGCGACATAGCCATTACGCTAACTGCTGGTTCCCAGTGACAATTTTCTTGACCCTGTTCAAAGGATTCTAAGAAGGGGATGGAACCAGATGTTTTAGAACAGAAAGGGGATTTGTAATAAGCTGGGATTCCAAAGCAAGAATCACAGGCATGGACAGATCATGGCTTTTCCTATTGCTCTTTTGAGCCTGGTTGTTTATCAGGTGTCTGAGTTTAAGATGAGACTTAAAAGAGAGAAAAACAAGTTGTTATATATTATTCATGTCATGACTGTAATACAGAATTCAAAGTCTTTTACTTCGTAGACTCTTAGCTTTGTAGAAAGAAAAAAAAATCCACCGTGGATTTATCTACTAGCATCCAGAGGACTATTATTAGGCTTTCATAATAAAAATGGAACAGGGGAAAAGTAGCAAAGAATATTCTCTTCCCTTCCACATTCAACGCACCTGCAGAATGAGAAGGTGATGTAACTCCTGCAGACCACACTTTCGTGTAGAGTTAGCGGTCCCATGAACCAAATTCCTTCTAAAACATAATGACGACAGACTTTAAAAATCTAAGTTTACATTAATGCTTGTGTTTGCTGGTCCTTTGGGGTCACTGTTATGGTACCCCTTCATATTTATATTTTAAAACATTTTCACCATCGGGACTGCTCCTCACTTCTCACAACCACCTTGTGAGAGTAATGGGGCAGATATTGATCAGTTCTGGCATTGAAACGATTTAGAGAAGTTAAATGGCTTGTCTGAAATTGGACATCCATTCTGGCCAAGCAGAACTGGAATCTGGATCTGAAGAGGAGGGCAGAACAGGCGATGAGAAGGCAGAGCTCAGGAAGTGGGATGAGGAAGGCCCATTTGGGTGGACCCAAGGATGTATGTGGAAGCAGCAGGCGATGAGCACACAGAGGCAGGAAGGACCAACGGGGCCCTGGATGCGCCAACAGGATGTGGCTAACATCCCCAAGCCCCCGGGGCAGAAGGCCCCCATGTTCTGCAGTGCTAGGGAAAGAAGGCAGCAGGGTTTGTCTCAAGCACCTCTTCTGTGCTGCGGTTCCTTTCTGCCCAAGGTATGAGCGATGAACACAAGGCAGAGCGTGCCTGTTCTCCCAGATTTATACGTACTGCAGTAAGGAACTCTTAACATCCTTATCCTTCAAGACCCAAGGCCCTTATTAATGCAAAAATTCAAGACTTACAGCTTCTTAGGTGAGTAATCAGTGTGCAATTTCCCTTTCTTTTCTGTTACACGCCAGCTCCTAATTTCCTTCACAATCTCTTTGAGGAGCCGCAAAAGGAAATTCTTTTTTTTTTTTTTTTTTTTTTTGAGAGGTTTTTCACTATAGGGCGCGTGCGCTCGCCAGACAGACAGAGAGAGACAGAGAGACAGAAAGCGAGAAATCACCCCTCAGGGGGGATGGCCACGCTGCAATCCCTTCTCCTCCATTCTCCTCTCAGGATCTTGGGCACGCATGCACACGCACCCGGCGTGGGTTTTAAGCCACCGGGTCCGGGACACGAACCGCGGTCGACTATGTGGGAGTCCAGCGACATAGCCATTATGCTAACTGCTGGTTCCCTCAAAAGGAAATTCTATCACCAAACTTCCTGTATCTTCATATATTGCTTAAGATTAACTCTAGAAAGGCCAGCAGGTGGCATGGTGGTTAAGACGCTGGACTCCCATATGTCTAACTACAGTTCAAGTGGCTGACACCTAGACCTAGCACCTTGAAAAATCACACAGGGCATGCATGTGTGCATGCTCAGAAAGGAATTGGAGGAAAAGGGATTGCTATGTGGCCATCTGCCAAGGGTAGTGATTTCTTGCTTTCCTTCTCACTGTCTCTCTTTGGCAGGCACACACACCCTATGACAAAACAATAAAAAATAATAATAACTCCAGCAGCTCCAGAAAGCAAGACATCTTGAAAAAAAAACATACACTTAGAAGCCAGAGGGAAGTAATTGACCACTTAAGTCAATTCCACATGTCTTAGAATTCTACATGTCCAGGGGACCAGCAGATGGCGTAATGGTTATGTTGCTGGACTCTCACATAGTTGACAGCAGTTCGAGTGCCGGACCCAGTGTCTCCAAACTCATGCTGGGGGTGTGCATGCATGCCCAAAATCCCAAGAGGAGAATGGAAGGGAAAGGTCTCACCTAACCAGCTCTGAGCAAATCACTTCACCTCTCTGGAATTTTCTTCTCTCACCTCTAAGACACATTAAACTAGGTTATTTCTGAGCTTTTTAGGTCTTTGTTTCAAGATGGGCAAGCAGAGATAAGCAGGCAGTTGGTGTGGTGTATGGTCACCCAGACTCCTGGAAGCTATTGGGTCGTCGGAAAAGTCATGACATATTTTGCTATGTCTTCCTATGTTTTTCTATGACTTTTCTGACAACCCAATACATGGGCAGATAATGTCTCTGTTCATCCTTGGTGAAAACTCTGGGGCTACACACTGTGTGGGTATAGACGGTACTCAATCACTACTTGTTAGATGTATAGAAGGACCAGTGAAGTAATGAATGTCATAGAAATGCAGTATTTCACATGAATTCTGGTATTTTTACCCTAAGACAAGCTGGAGGAATAGGATTTCTACCATTTGAACTGACTCCCTTGAGTGGATGGGTGCAGCTGTGGCCTTAGGGTGGACCTAGGTGAGCCCCGTAGAGAGCAGGGAGCCCTGGGCAGGCTATTCTGTTGCACATTTTTCTCAGTTTTTCAGAATCTTTTTTTTTTTTTTTCCAACAACTGCTTACTTATTCTTGTGATGACACAACAGCTCTGTCTTTGGGGTTGACTCAATGACCGAACCATGTAAACGTCTTGTGCCCCAAGAAGATTTCCCAAGAAAGAGGAAGATCTTTGAGTAATACATGAAAGCAGTGTCTTCGAGTGTGCGTTTCTGAGAGGGAATCAGGGTGAACAAGAAAATACTCTGAAGGGAAAAAAGTTTTTTCAGATTTTGCGCCTCCCTTACAACTTCTGTTCTTCGTCTTCCTCCCACCCTCTGGCGTGGGCCCCTCTCTTCCCATAGGATTAAAAAAATGAATCCAGGAGAGATAGAGGCGAAAGAGAAGGAATAGCCTAGAGAATAGTTAACAAAGTTTTAGAGAAACTTCTTTGTTTCCTTATTAAGTAAAGGGGGAAAAAAAAGTAGTATACACCGGCATGTCAGCGAAAGAGAACTGGAAAGCCCAATTTCCTCTCCCTACTCTGCTAAGCTTTTGCAGACGTGCCCAAGACTCTGCATCTGACTTTCAGAATTACTTCATCTGGCCAGGGGGACCATGACCTCCTTGCTCATCTGGGTAACTCCCAGGGGCTGGCCCAGGAAAATGGGTGGAAGAGGGTCCAGCTTTATTCAGGGCAGGTGCAGGAGGCTAGGGCCAGGTGTAGTGCTCAGTCCTAGAGTCACAGAGACAGGAAGGCAAGGTCCCTGTCTTCAGAAAAGGCTACATGGAGATCAGTGGATGGCATAATAGTTATGTCCCTGGACTTTGATGTAGTCAAACCCAGTTTGAGTCCTGGACCTGGAGCTCAAAGCTTATGGTGGGCATGTGTACGTGCATACCCAAAATCCCAAGAGGAGGATGGAGGAAAAGGGACTGTGGCATGGCCATCTCTCCTGTGGGGTGATTTCTTACCTTCTGTCTCTTTTTCTTTGTCTCTCCAGCAAGTGCATGTATTGTATAGCAAAAATATTTTTTTAAAAAAAGAATTATTTAATATTATTCATTATTATTATTATTTAATTTGCTATAAGGCACATGTGCTCACCAGAGAAAGGTGGGGGGCAGAATGAGAAAGCAAGCCACCAGGTCTGGGACTTGAACCATGGTTGGCCATGCGAAAGTCCAGCGCCTTACCACTAAGCCACCTGCTAGCCCCCCGCAAAAATCTCTTAAAAAAAAAAAGGCTACTATGGAGGTCACACAGGCACTAAGGGGACCTATAGAAATGAGTCTTTTGTTTTTAGGTTTCTTTTCTTTTTTTTTTTTTTTTTTTTGAGAGAGGTTTTTGCTAAAGGACGAGTATGCTCAATGGAAAGACAGAGAGAAACAGAGAGACAGAAAGCGAGAAATCACCCCCCACGGGGATGGCCACACCGCAATCCCTTCTCCTCCACTCTCCCCTCGGGATCTTGGGCACGCACGCACACGCACCCAGCGTGAGTTTAAGTCACCGGGTCCCTGACTCGAACCGTGGTCAACTACGTGGGAGTCCAGCGACAGCCATTATGCCAACTGGAAGTTTCATTATTTATTCTATGAGAAAGAGGGACAGAGAGAGGCATAGAGACAAACAGACAAGGTCTTCATGACACAATCCACCCCTAGCCTCAACCATCCTGAATCACGAGCACACACGTATGTGCCCAGCATCTGTAGGGAGGCCTCGAACACAGACTCAGGACCTTCCCTCATGGGTCTGCCATGGCAGAATATTGCGGCGTTGCCGCTGTGCCACCAGCTGGCCTGTTCACACCTGCACAGTGTGTAGCCCCAGAGTTTCCACGTAAGTCTATGTGAGGGCATCAGGACGCCCTCTCAGAAGAGCTAAGATTTGAAGGGTGAAAAGGTGTCTGCCAAGTAGAACAGTAAGGCGAGGGCATCCCGGCAAAGCGCTCAGCATGTACAGGGCATAGAGCTGACAAGCCCTCCACATCCGGTCAATCAGAAGCAGTTACGTATCGCTGGGTTACAACGCCCAAGGTGGAAGAGCAGGCGATGAGGTGAGTCAGGCTGAGCGATTTGGACTGTCAGTTGAGGTGCTGAAGGCGCATACAGGAGAGCGGCATGGTGCTATGTGTGGCCTAGATAGCGAACTGTCCAAAATTATGCAACCAGGAAAGCACAGGAAATGGGAACAGGACACAAATCTAGAAACAGCGCGGCAGGTGGAGGTCTGCAGACTTGGCAGCAGATAATACCTGGCTGTTGGAGAAGTTCCTGAACCTCCCCTCGTCTCTCCTGTGATCTGGGTGTGGGAGGATTTGACTTCAAGGGGTCGTGATTATGAGGATCAGTGCAGGTAGCTGGCGCCTGCCTTTAGCGGAGGCCCTGATGCCTAGAAGCCCTGAGTGCTAGCAGTACAACCCAGGTAATCACGCTGAGATGAGGCAAGTTCAACCAGCTCTTCTTGGCAACTCTTCCTCAAAAAAAAAAAAAAAAAAAAAAAAAAAAAAAAAGTACAAGAGAGAGGGAAAAAAAAAGAAAAAAGGGTTTTATCTTACTTATTGTGGTGCAGCAAAGAGGACAATAAATTCTTTGATGTTCTTCCCGTAATCAGGTGAGGTCTGCATCCCTTCCTCTTTGCTTCAGACTGGCTCTGTGACTACCTTGACCTACAGAAAACAGTCAAAATGAGGTTGGCCCTGTAGCTTAGTGGTTAGGGAGCCCAAATGGTTGACTGCCGTTCAAAGGGATTGCAGCGTGGCCATTCTCCCAGTGGGGGTGATTTCTCTCTGTCTCTCCAGCAAGCACACATGCCCTATAGCAAAAATCTCTCTCAAAAAAAAGAAATAGAAACAGTGGTTGCATAAATTGTGAATATATTAAATGCCACTGAATTGTTCACTTTAAAATGGTTAATGTCATTTTTTGTTTTTGTTTTTGTAAAATGCTATAGGGTACAAGCACTCTCTGGAGAGAGAGAGAGAGAGAGAGGAAGAGAAAGCACCCCCCCCCCCCCAGGGGAGATGACCATGCCACAATTCCTTCTGCTCCTTTCTCCCCTTGAGACTTTGGGCATGCATCACACAAGCCTGAAGTGTTTTTCAAGCCTCCGGGTCCAGGACTCTCACCATGCAGTCAGTTATGTGGGATCCAGCTGCCTTAACCACTACCCTACTGACTGGCCCCTGTTGTGTGACTCTTACCTTGATTTTTTTTAAAAAGAAAGTAGGTTTTGTGTAGTATTAAAAAATACCAGAATTTGGGGATTTTTCCCCAAATTATAGGAAAAATACAGAGACTTCCATGAGGCTAGGGGCCAGGAATCAGTGCAGAGAAAAGGAAACTAGGTTTAGGGAACTGCAGATGTAGCGATTACGATGCTAGACTCCCACATCGCTGACTGAGGTTCAAGTACCAGACCTGGTGGCTTGAAAAACACACCAGGCATGTGTGTGTACCTGCCCAAGATCTTGGGAGGAGAATGGAGGAGAAGGGATTGTGGCATGGCTATCCCCCTGGAGGAATAATTTCTCACTTTTTCTCTCACTGTGTTTGTCTCTCTCTCTCTCCAGCATGCAAGCACATGCATCCTAAGGTGAAAACCTCTAAAAAAAAAAAGGAAGGAAAGAAAAGAAAATCAAGTTTGATGTAATGTGGCCCCATCATGGATGAGTCTTGACCCACTCCCAAAAAAATGGTGACGTTCTAATCGCCAGTACTTTATATGATTAAGTTAAGCTGAGGTTATTAGGGTAGACCCTCATCCAATATGATTGTGGAGTGTTCCCCCCACCCAGGGCACATGCACTCCCTGGAGAGAGACAGTGAGAGAGAGAGAGTGAGAAATGACCTCCCCAGGGGTGATGACCACGCCACAATCTCTTCTCCATTCTCCTCTCAGGACTTTGGACACGCACACACACATACGCCCAGCATGATTTTCAAGCCACCAGTTCCAGGACACAAACTGCGGTCGGCCGTGTTGTAGTCCAACGCCTTAACCATTATGCCACCTGCTGACCTCAATTATTGTGTCTTTATAGGAGGAAATTTGGACACAAAGTCAGACTTGTACACAGGGAGAAGCCACGTGAACATAAAGTGGCAGAGACAAGGTGATGCTTTTTAAACTTTTTTTTTAGAGAGATTTTTGTTATATGGCACATGCGCTCACTGGAGAGACAGAGAGACAGAAAGTGAGAAATCACCCCCAGGGGTTATGGTCATGCTACAGTTCTTTATCTTCCATTCTCCTCTCAAGATTTGGGGCATGCACACACACACACATGCCTGGCATGACGGCATAAGTTTTAAGCTGCTGGGTGTGGGACTCAAACCGTGGTCAGCCACGTTGGAGTCCAGCACCTTAACCACTATGCCATCTGAGATACCCCTGGTGATGCTTTTACAAGTCACAGAGCATCAAAGATGACAGCAAACCATCAGAAGAAGAAGCCTGGGGCAAATCCTACCTCACAGCCCTTGCAGGAACCAACCCTGTAGAGACCCTGGTCTAGGACTTCCAGCCTCCAGACTTGTAAGAAATAGATCTCTGTGGTTTAAGGCCCCAGATAGTGGGGCTTGGTCACAGCAGCCCAGCAGAACAGCACAGGCTCCAGACGTCAGCAAGACCGAGCAGATCTGAAAGAGAGGGGGGCTGCTGGGAAATGCTGCCAGCTGACCTCCTCACGTGGAGCCCTAGAGGAGCCACCACAGACCCTGAGGGTTCACACAGAAATAACCACCATCACTGGTCAAGCCCATCATTCTGGCCAAGGTCTCCTACAGCCTCTAGACCTGGGCAGGGAGAGTCATGGACCCTTTGACAACGACGACCTCACCCACGACACACTTGAGCATCTCTGAAAATCAGAGAGTGGCCTCTGGTTTATAGGGGGCAGAATCAATTTATATTGCTGTCAGCTTCTCTTCCGGCTGTCAGCTCAAGCCATAACATAAAATATTTTTCCATCAATAATTTAACTACCTCAGGAATGGAGGCTCCAGGGGGTCTCTAGGGAGTCAACTACCACCATTCATTATTAACCAGGCACTTACAGCCTGTCACTGCGAGTGCTGGGGACCCCTGCCCCAGGCTGACACCTTCCCGGCCCTCCTTCTCCCCTCCCTCCTCTGTTCTCCACTGTCATCTCTACTCTCTGAGGCTGATGCCTGTCACCTGTGTACACTTCCCAGCTTTAGCAGTTTCCCACCCCTAGGTGTCGCTGTCTGACACAGCAGAGAAGCAAAGGTCTAAGAGGAAGGATGTAGTCAAGAACTCAGTTCTCTGCCATGCTCAGAAAGTTTTGCTTGTGTGTAGGAACATTTATCGGCTTTTGTTTGTTTTAAAGAATTTAGACTAATTTCTAAATTTCATCCACGTTTCTTGTTAGTTGAGGGTTTTTGTTGTTGTTGTTGTTTTTGCCATAGGGTGCATGCACTTGCAGGAGAAAGACAATGAGAGCTGGAAAGTGAGAGCTCACTCCCCCGACCCGGGGGCGGGGGCCGGTTGGTCACGCTGCAATCCTTTCTCCTCCATTCTCCTCTCAGGATTTTGGGCACGCACATGTCCTGGCATGTTTTTCAAGCTGCCAAGTCCAGGATTTGAACCACGGAGTTGGCATGTGGGATCCAGTGCCTTACCCACCATGCTTACCTGTTGGCACTGTTAATTGAGGTTTAATTGGAGGCCATTGGTACAAAGGATATTGATTTAACAAAATCTATAGAAGAGTGACATCCTCGATTATGGTTTAATTACATTTATGAGGTTTAAATAATAATGACGTTAGCAGTGGAATCTTTTTCCGGCTACAAAAATGCACTCATAGAATCTTGCAAAGTTGTAAGCCTTCAATTATGATTTTATTTCTTTTCCTCTTACTATGGGTTTATATTGTGTCACCTTGGTAAGCTGAAACTAGGTTTGTGACAATTCCCTTCCCTGCATGGCTCCAGCTTAGAATTGGCCAAAGAGAAATGTGTGTGAGATTTGGAAGGCAGAGGGGAAAGAGCGACTGATATTTTCTGAAAGTCAGTGTGGTTTAAATGCAGAGAAAGATCAGTGTAGAGGTGCTGGAAGATTCCAGCTCATCGTCCCTCTCCCTGGCTCTGTGACTGCCTCTTCCTCCTGACTGGTGACCCTGCCGACCAGCCACAACCCCAGGCCCACCCTCCGATGCAGAGGCAACAGCCTCCTGTGGAGCATTCAAAAGAAAATAGGCAAGTAAGGGTTAATAGAAGAGGGCCAGGATGAGCCTTAGCTAATGAAATAAGTAAACTCCCTCAGGTTAATGAAAAGACCCAGGATAAAGACCCCAAGATAAGATTTTACAGCAGAGGAAGCAGGTGTCCCAGAGCACCCCACCCTCTCTCTGGTGCCACCTCTGGCGATTGCCTGTAGATGATAAACCTCTTAAATTCCTGAGAAAAGACCAGTCCCCCATCTGGAGTAGGCTTGCAGAGATTATCCTTACCCTCCCCTCTACAATGGAGACACCATAAAAAGACACACGCGCGCTCGCGCGCGCGCACACCACCAGCAGGTAGCGTGGAGGTTTAAGGTGGCTGGATTCCACATGGCCACCTCTGCCAGCGCAGGATCCTGAGAGGAGAATGGAGGAGAAGAGATTGGAGTGTGGCCATCCCCCTGGGATCTCTGCCAGTTTATGGTCACTTTATCTCTTTCTCTCTGTCTCTCTCCTGTGAGAGCATGACCCTATAGCAAGAACTGAAAACAAACAAACAAAAAACCACAGAGAGACCTTCCTGCCATGAGGGGTAAAACTGATTGGGTCTCACCCCGGGGCACTGTCACCCAAGCTCTAATAAACTTACATCTGCTGATGTTCTTATTTCTGCCTCTATAAATCCTTTTCTTTTTTTTCCCTCCAGTTTTGTTATAAGGTGCATGTACTTGCCGGAGAGAGCCAGAGAGAGTGTGTGTGAGAAAGCACCCCCTGGGGGTGAGGGGTGGCTACACCGTAATCCTTTCTCCTCCATTCTCCTCTTAGGATTTCGAGCATGCCTGTACATGTGCCCAGTGCATTTCTCAAGCCACTGGTGAGGCAGACCCTGGCTGGGTGATAGGATGGATAGATAGCAGAAGGGACGCCGTGATACAACACTGACAAAGGAACTGGGATTGAGACCAGCCAGCCCACTGCAAGCTGAGAGAAACCTACATTCCTCCTTGCCTTTTGTCCCTCTGGCCAAAACTAACATGGGAACCCTAAAGCACACAAAAAAAGGCCAACTGGGTTCAATACTCAAGGCAGGACAGCTCCTAAGTTTGAAATTGTAACTATTTAGGCCTAATGGAAACTAAACTGATAAGTTTGACTCCATGGGAAATTGCTGCCCACAAAGATAATGAAAGTCAAGGGGGCCACACGTAAGGCCAGAGGACGCTCACACCCCCAAGGACAATCACAGTCCTACTTAATGGATGGAACACCCACAATTAGGGCCCAAAGGGCACCCATGCCATGAGCCTAAATGATATAGGAATTCTAACGACTATGAACCACTACTTCTTCCTAAAAGCCTTATGGAAGCCTGTGTGAGGTAGGAGACAGAAACCGTAAGAATATGGTTGGGTGTAGGCCCAAGATGAAATCACAGAAGGACCACGTTAGGGGAAGAAGACGCACCAGCCCAGCTGTCGGACTGCTTGCTCACATGGATAGCTTGTGGCAGTGACTTACTGATAGGCGCACAGGCTTTTTTCCTGGTCCCCCCACATTCCAGGAAATAAGGTCATCGTCTTTTATGGCCCAAAGCTTTTAGGCAAAAAGGGTCTCCTGACCTTTGTACCCACTCCCAAAATAGAAAAAGAATGTGACCCCCCACACCACAAGGAAAATGCATGCACCACCTGGGATCAAGCATGGACAAAGCCCCTCTGACCCAGATAAAAACCCCCTGCCTCGGTTCCTTGTGGGCAACTCACACGGCACCCACTCTCTGGTCAGGAGCTCTGCTCTACCTTCTCTCCTTTAATAAACTCCGCTTGCTTACCTATGTCCATGTTTCTAATTCTCTATGAGCTGTGGACAAGAACCCAGGTCTTGCTGTAGATGCTGTGCCTAATCACCCCTGTGCCCCATGTTCTCTGAATCACTGGGTCAGGGAGTTGAACCATGCAGTTGGCCATGTGGGGAATCCAGCTGTCTTCACCATCACTCCCAGGCTGGCCCTCTGGTAAACCTCTCTATACACCTTTGTCTCTATCATGGTATTCACGCTGAGCCCACACTTTCCCAGGGCTGCTCCCAGACAATGACTGAACAGAAAGAGACTAGAATTGGCGTTCCTGCCCACTGTGAGACTTCTCATTACCTGACCAAGACTTCCTCACAATTGCACTGCAGTCTGCAGATATTCGTAACCATATTCTCCTTCCCACTCTTCTTTAGTAGATGTCAGACTTGCCTTATGATCAGAAGCCTTTTCCTGCCTCCTCCTGAGTCCTCCTCTTTATCCTTGACAGGAATTTCTCTCCTGTGAGTCTGGCACATCGAAACCCATTTTGGTATCTCCTTCTCAGAAGACTTGAGAAACAGAGTAGTTAGAGACAACTCTTACTTCTCCCTGAGATCATAATCTCCTAGTTTTGATTTAGGCCCTGCAACAGCTAAAGATGTATAAAATTTTAATAAAGGCGTCATTGATTAGGAAACACCGTATCTCTGCCTCCTTTGATGCAATCTGGAGCAAGTTCAACTAACGAAATAGATATCGCTCTCCAAGATCAAAGTCAAGTGAAGTGGCCCAAGGACCCTGGTGAGAAAAATCATGGGAATCACAGGAATCCATATGTTGGGAAGTCCCCGCTTCTTCTAGAATTCCAGTGGAATATATGTCATTGCCTTGAAGACCAGCTCAGCCTACAAGCAAAGGAGAACTTGGCAGAGAGGATTGGAAATCAAGAGAAACTGGCCAAGTAGAACTAATCAATAATAGCGTGCAAGGGGGAAGTCAGGGAGGAGGAAGTAGCGATGCACTTAGGAGGAAAATGTATCTAGTGGAGAAGATCCAGGAACAGTTCTCACTTACTATCTGAAAGTATTCGGTAAGCACAAAAGTGCAGAAAGTACTGCTTAAAGGGATGTCCAGGGCAAGTAAGAGAGAGGATCATGGGACTTCACAGCAAGGGAGCTAGGAGAACATCTTCTAGCCCAGTAGCTTTCAAATAGATGTTCTTGAGTGACCACAGAAATTTCCTGGAAGGAAAAGGAGGGTCCCTAAGGGTATGAGTCTTCTTGCCTTTTGCTATAATTTAGATGCCCCCCAAGTTCATATGTTGAGATTTAGTTGTACGTAAACCTGTTAAGTAAAAACTTAATCCCTTCATGGTTTTCCGGGGTGGGACCTTTGGGTGTGATAAGGTCATTAGGGCAGACTGAAATCTATTGTGTTTAAAAGAGGCCGAAGGCAGAAACTTAGGGACGTCTGCTCTGCTCAAGACCCTGCCCTCTGCCATTTTGTGATGCCTTTGAACTTGCCACATAGCCAAGTCTAATAAACATGAGTCACATGAGTCTAATAAACATCTGTTCTCGTAAATTCACCCACCCTCAGGTCTTTCTGCAAGTAACACAATAATGAACTAAGACACCTTCCCACCGTCAACTAAAACACACCACAAAGGTTGTTTTCCTCCATGTGACCCCAGTGAGCTCCTTTAATAGCTGAGAATAGATAAACCTAAGTTTGCTCATTTTTATATCTTTGGCTCCTTACCCCAGATTTTTTAGAGGAAACTAAGAACCAAATAACTTAAGTGGCTTCCCTGCAAAGTTACACAACTAGAAAGTGGCAAAGTCAGAATTGGAACTCAGATCTTTTTATTTTTTTCCAAATCCTTTGCTCCTTCCAGTTTCAATTGCTTTGTTTCTTCCTGTGCCAAACACAGGCCTGGAAAGATAGATAATAAATACCTTGAGAAATGCAATAAATCATGACTATAGTTCAAATAAATTGCAAACATTACAAGTGTTCCTCAACACTAAGTGCACATTGAAATCATCCAGGGAGCTTTAAAAAAGAAATAGTGATCCCCAGACTCCAATGCACCACTTAAGTCAGAATCTCAAGGGTAGGTCCTGGGCGTCGGTACTTTTCAAAGCTCTCCACGTGATTCTAGCACATTGTCACGACTGAGAATCATCAAACCGGAGTGCTCAGCACACCTGGTCCATCCCTACGTCGGCGTTTCTCAGAAGTGATCTTGAATGGGGGGACCAGCGGTGGCGTGGTGGTTAAAGCACTGGACACTCCCACATGGTCGACCATGGTTCAAGTCCCAAATCTGGTGGCTTCCTTTCTCACTTCCTCTCTCTCTCTGTCTCTCTCTGGTCAAATTTAAATGAATGAATAAATAAAATTTAAAAAAGAAGTGATCTTGAATGACACATCCTCTGTGTGATCCACAGGCTCTTCTGTGCTCCCCTCATTAGCAGGCAGGCCTCTCCCCATCTCTCCCTTTCTCTCCCACATTGCCTCTTGATTTGGTCTCCAAACTCATGGTGGTGACCAATGACTCCTCCTGGAACAATTGAAGAAGACCTACTCGTGGGTGAGTCACCTGGAGAGCCTCCTTGGTTGACTTGGACTTGAGGGAGGATGAGAGGAACAATGTAGAGTGACTCACGCTTCAGATGAAACACAAAAATGACAATTATCCAAGGAGGGATATGGGACTTAGGGCTCTTACTTTTCCTCCTGCTTCTTAATGGTTCCAGATGGTACATTTTTCACACCCTTACATCACATTCATCCCCATGTGTAGAGAAGCATGGATTCCCCCAGCTACTTACTCCTATTCTAGTTCACAAAGTGAATATGATAGTTGTTCAACTGTATGTGTCTGTAAAACACTTTATTTTAATGCTGCTATGAGCAAGCTCACACCGTAGTATTTTTTATAGTAGTATTCTCCCTTATAGATGGTGAAGGGGAGGGTAGAAGAAACCAATCAATTGCTAAATATTTATTATTCAAAGGAAAAAATTTTAAGTTTGCTTACCGGGCTAACCCCATAGCACAGTGATTAAGTGCTATGTGTAGGGAGTCTAATCTCACAAGGCTGACTGCAGTTCAAATCCTAACCCCAGCAGTTCAAAACACATCCCACTGAATGTGCATTTATGCCCAAGATCTCAATGAGATGGAGACATGACCACATCCCACTGGAGGGTGCTTTCTCCCCCCCCCCCTTTTTTTTAATTGAATAAGAACAGCAATTTATTTCAAACTGTCTGAAGGCTGGATTATTATATATATATATATATATATATACACACACACACACACACACACACACATATATATATATATATATATATATATATATATTCAATCACTGTATATCATTGTAGCATGCAAAATGAATTTTCCCACCACGCTTTCTCTTTCTTCGGCAGGCACATGTGTCCTTTGGCAGTAAAAATAAATAAATAAATAAACTAATAAATAAATACTTTAATTTTTAAAAGTTTGTCTACTTATTTCCTTCATGAGAGAGAGAGCAAGAAAGAGAGAGAGAGGTCTTCACCACAGGATTCTCACACATGATCCTCCCCTGAGCCCTGCAACCGACCAGGATCTCAGGCATGTCTAAGGAGACCTGGTGTGAACCTGGAGCCTCGTCATATGGCTTCGATATCTAGTACTGCAGCCCTCCTACCACTTCTGCCACAATGGCTGGGTCACCAAATATTTACTGAACACCTGTGTTTGTATAAGAAAGAGATGGTGTGAGCACTTCCAGATCCCCTCTCCAGGGTCAGGGCACTCAGACCTGCTATGTAGTGGCTGCAGATGGCTCTCAGCCGCTCTCCTCAGAGTGGCCCATAGCCCATGACTGATCAACGTGGGGTGTTGCCTCAAGTGTGGCAACAATGCTCCTCAAAATCAGAATAAGCATTGACCTGAGCCATGTTCTTGCTCAGTATCTTCCCCTTCTCTGCTCCCTGCATTCTTACGCCCCTACAATGATCCCCTTAGAGGATTGCCTCAGAAAGCCACAGGCTTGGATGGGCTGACCCTGTGATCTAGTGGTTAAGGGATCTGGATTCCACATGGCTGACCATGATTTGAGTCCCAGCCCTGGCAGCCTGAAAAAAATGCCAGGTGTTTGTGTGTGCATGCCTCAAATCCCTTCAGGATGGAGAAATGGAGGAGAAGGGATTGCAGTATGACCACGTCTCATCGTGTGGTGCTTTCTCTCTCTCTCTCTCTCTCTCTCTCTCTCTATCTATCTATCTATCTATCTCTCTGTCTTTGGCACCACACTCCCGCTAAAAATTGAAGAAAAAGGAAGGAAGGAAGGAAGGAAGGAAGGAAGGAAGGAAGGAAGGAAGGAAAAAAGAAAGAAAAAAAGAAGGAAGGAAGGAAAGAAAAAAGAAGGAAGGAAGGAAGCAGAAGAAAGAAAGAAAGAAAGAAAGAAAAGAAAGAAAGAAAGAAAGAAAGAGCTCTTTTTCTTCATCGAGGCGGTGGAGCAGCAGACGCAAAGATGCAGATCTTCGTGAAGACCCTGACGGGCAAGACCATCACCCTTGAGGTCGAGCCCAGTGACACCATCGAGAATGTCAAGGCCAAAATCCAAGACAAGGAGGGCATCCCACCGAACCAGCAGCGTCTGGTATTTGCGGGCAAACAGCTGGAAGATGGCCGCACTCTGTCTGACTACAACATCCAGAAAGAGTCCACCCTCTATCTGGTGCTGCTTCTGCAAGGTGGCATCATCGAGCCCTCCCTGTGCCAGCTCGCCCAGAAGTACAACTGCGACAAAATGATCTGCCGCAAGTGTTACGCGTGCCTGCATCCCCGTGCCGTCAACTGCCGCAAGAAGAAGTGCAGCCACACCAACAACCTGCGTCCCAAGAAGAAGGTCAAATAAGGCCCCTCCCGGAAGGGCAGCCCCTGCCCAAGCCCCATGGCCCCGCGGGCTCAATAAAGTTTCCCTATCATTGACTGGGAAAAAGAAAGAAAAAGAGAAAGAAAGAAAGGAAAGAAAGAAGAAAGAAAGAAAGAGAGAGAGAGAGAGAGAGGGAGGGAGGGAGGGAAAAAAGAAAAGAGAAAATGTCATGAACTCTGAGACCCTTTCTTAAAATCCCTTCTAGGAACCTGACCTGAGCTAGAAAATCCGCTCAGTGATGTGAAAGCTGCAGACATTTAAAACATGTTTATTCCTGGGAAAATGCTTTTTTTGTACATGAAGGAGGCAAAACATTAACATACAAAAGTTAGGAGGAAAAGAAGTAAACAATAATGGTGACCCTGTGGAGCACGTCACAATTTTTAGATGTTTTAGAAGTAGTATGTTTTGAAAGATGATGGCAGAGCCCCACAAGATGCTTTCCAGGAGGAGGAAACAGCAGAGACAAAAACAGAAAGGTAAGAAAAACAGGTGCAAGAAGTGAAGCTGCGGTGTAAGAGGTTCTCAAAGTCTAGGGGCCATCAGAATTCCCCAGAGGGATCGAGAAAACACGAATGCCTGGTCCACCCAGAGTTTCCAATGCAGTAGATCTGGGGTGGGGCCAAGAATCTGCATTTCTAACAAGCTCCCTGCAGCCGTGGGGTTAAGACTGAGAGACAAGAATTGTTATTTCCCATGGTTCCTTATACCAGGGACCCATGTGTCACCTCTCAGCAAATTTCAGGAGACAGGGTAGCGAATAAAGAATGAAGAGTGGAGGTGCCGGCAGGTGGTATGGTGGTTAAGAGCACTGGACTCCCACATGGTCTATCGCAGTTCCAGCCCTGGGCCTGGAGGCTTGCTTTCTCACTTTCCCTTTCTTTCTCACTCACTATGTCCCTCTCTGGTCAAATTAAAATAAATAGAGTTAAATAAAGTAATTATTAAAAAGAAAAAAAAAAAGAAAAGAAAGAATGAGGAGTGGGGGACCAGCAGATGGCGTAATGGTTATGTCGCTGGACTCCCACAAAGTCAACCTGGTTCAAATCCTGGACCGGGCGACTTAAAATTCATGCCAGGAGCATGTGCATGCGTACCCAAGATCCTGAGAGGAGAATGGAAGAGAAGGGATTGCAGAGTGGCCGTCCCCCCAAGGGGTGACTTCTCGCTTTCTGTCCCTCTTGTGTCTCTAGTGAGCACATGCATCCTAAAGCAAAAATCTCTCAGAAAAAAAATTAAAAAGCTGAAAATAGCTGTCTCTGCCAACTAGACTGTGCTAATAACAAAGCATCATGTCTTATTCCTCCATATTCTGGGTTGCCTCATGACACATACAAGCAAGGGGGTCACGGTTTAAAAACCTCAGTCTGAAGTACTTATTTTAAAAATACCTCTATTGAAAAGATGGAATTTTTTTTTGAGAGTTTTTTGCTGTAGGACGCATGCTCTCGCCAGAGAGACAGAGAGACAGAAAGCGAGAAATCAACCCCCAGGGGGAATGGCCACGCTGCAGTCCCTTCTCCTCCGTTCTCCTCTCGGGATCTTGGGTACGCACGCACACGCGCCCAGCGTGAGTTTAAGTCACCAGGTCCAGGACTCGAACTACAGTCGATTACGTGGGAGTCCAGCGACACAGCCATTACACCAATTGCTGGTCCTGAAAAGATGGAATTTTTAAACTTCTAAAAATCCTGCCTTCTGAAAGTCCCACTTTTAACTATAGAGCAGCTATTTCTTTCTCCTCTGTTTTTCTTCCCCAACCTCCCTAAAAACTTACCACAAAACTCAATGCATGTTATTCTCTCACCTTCTGCCCAGCTCCCTGGTTCACACTTATCTTGCCCCTCCCGATGCATATCAATCTGGCCTCTGTATGCTTGATGTTTAGTTTTGTCTTGTTTTCCTGGCCCTCTCTGCACATCACCCTGATTGATCTAGCTGAAGTCCCTGGGGGCTGAGAATGGAAAAGCAGAAACCTCTTTGGAAAGTGTGTGTGTATGTGTAGAAGGCGGACACATGGACCATCACATCTTTGTGTGCCTGTTCTATTTCTTTGCACCCCCAGTGCCTGGTGGGGAGCCTAACACATAGTAGGTGAGTGGTAAATGCATGTGGGATAATGAATGAATAGAAGGAATGAAAATGGAGAATGGACAGCAAGTTCGATGTCACTCCAGCCAACCCTCTTTGAGCCCATGAGGTGTGGAGGGTGCCTAGAGAATAGGAATCAAAGGAAGTGACTGGGGACCAGCAGATGGTGTAATGGTTACGTTGCTGGACTCCCACATAGTTGACCATGGTTTGAGTCCTAGATCCAGTGGCTTAAACTTCATGCTGGGCATGTGTGCATGCTTGCCCAAGATCCCAAGAGAAGAATGAAGGAGAAGGGATTGTGGCATGACCATCCTCCCCAGGGAGGGGATTTCTCACTTTCTGTCTCTCTGTCTTTCTCTGTCTCTCCAGCAAGTACACTGCACGTGCCCTATAGAAAAAAGTTCTCTAAAAGAAAAAGGAAGTGACACTAGGGTAGGGGCAGAGAAGGAGTTAGAAAGAAAAGACTTGAATGGGATTCGAACACTGATTAGCTCTAGAGGATGAGAAAGGGGTCATAGGTTCCAAATCATGCAGCCAGGACACTAGACCAGAGCAACCTTGGGGGACATGAGACAATGACAATGGGCAGATAGAGGCAGGGCTACCATCTACAGCCATACAAACTGTGCCCTGCACAACCCCAGGGGGAACTGTCCACAGCCAGTGGCAATGAAACGGCACCTCCTAGAGTTGTATTCTGCACAGACTCTTACAGTGGCTAGACACAGGGAGCAGTCCTGGGGGGAGGAGGCGCAGTCCAGGCACGGAACAAAACTCCCTAAAGGGCCTCCTCCCCAGTCAGCCCTCCCAACAAAGGTCTTTGAGGGGCAGTAGCCACCATCTGCTGGCCCTGTGAGCATCATGAGATGAAACGTACAAAGAGGCCATGTAAGTCAGGGTTCTTCAGGGAAGAGAACCAATAAGATGAACATAGAAGGGGGTGTGGTGACTGAGGTGCTGGACTCCCACATGGCCAACCAGGGTTTGAATCCTAGACCAGGTGGCTTAATTTCTCACTCTCTGTCTCTGTCTCTCTCTGGTGATAACTTGTGCCCTATAGCAGATTAAAAAAAATAATACATAAAATTTGTAAAAAGATAGACATAGAAAGAGATTTATTATAAGGGATTGGCTCATGCTTATGGAGGATGAGAAGTTCCATGAATCTGCCAACTGCCAAGTGGAGAACCAGAAGCGACAATGTCTGAGGCAGGGGAAGACAGACGTCCCAGCTCAAACTCAGAGCTAGTTTACCCTCCTCCACTTCCAGACCTCAAAGGATTGGATGATGTCCACTTATGTGAGTAAGGGGAGATCTTCTTTATTCAGTCTACCAACTGATATGCTAATCTCTTCTGTAGATGCCCTCATGGACACACCAGGTAATGTTTTATCAGCTCTCTGGGCATCCCTTAGTCCAGTCAAGCTAACACAAAATTAACCATCACATGAGCTCCCCAAATCAAGCAGAAATCAGTCTTCCTTCTGAGGAGGAGTTTCTCCAGTGAAAAGATAACTACAGAGTGACACATGTGAAGCTGACACTGAACAGGACGGGTCACTCTCATTTGCAAGGTCTCCATCAGGAGGTTGCAGCCCGAGACACAGACCTGAGGGACAGTGTGGCGTGTGCCTTTGTCTAGCCCTGCCCATGGAAAGCCCTGAAGTGGATATAAATGGGAACCTCTGGGGCCTATGTAATATACGTGCCTTATAAGGGGAAATTGGCTGGTATTGACACTGTGAGAATTTCAAGTTCTTGAACCCCCACATTTACATGAGGTTTGGTGACATGACTCACTGGGCAGCAGAAGTGTTGTTTTCTAAAGCGGTTTAAGTTATTTCTGGGCACTGATGTGGCTGAGGGTACTGGAGGCAGCCCACCCACAGTTCTCCACTTCTCCAATATGGCTAACATCTCGTCACACCTGGCCGCCAAGACCACCGGACTTTGGATGAAACTGTGACATTCAAGTGAGGTTGTATGGAACTCATTACTTGTCTGAGTCAGAATTACATTTATATTCTTCACGCTGTCTTTGGTTACAGAAAATAAACCAAAATGAGTAAACCAAAATGAAGGAACTTCTAAGGCCAACAGGTGGCATGATGGTTAAGGCACTGGATTCCCACATGGCTGACCACGATTTGAGTCCCGGACCTAGCAGCCTGAAAATCATGCCAGGTGCATTTGCATGCTTGTTCAAAATCCCAAGAGGAGACTGGAGCAGAAAGGACTGCAGTGTGGCCATCCCTCCTTGGGAGAGGGGTGATTTCTCACTTTCCCTCTCTCTGTCTCTTTCTGGTGAGCACATGTGCCCTGTGGCAAAAACCTTTAAAAAAAGAGAGAGAACTTCACCCAACCTTGAACCTGAGCATAGTCTGTAGTCTAGCCTCGACATAAGGTATTGGCTAGGAGGAGGGCATCGAAAGCGGACAGACATGGGATATGTCCTGTACTGCCGTTTTCTAGCATCATGACCTTTAGTTAATTACTGAACCTCTCAGTTCCTCAGCTACAGGATGAGATTAATAGCATACCTGTGTCCTGTGGTTGCTATGAAGAATAATGAGAAATGTATGTAAGGGCTTGGTACAGCGGTCAGTACACTTTGACTGCTGTTATTATGGGTATCACAGGGGCAGTGCTTCTTCCATTTTCAAGTGGAGGCCCCTGAGGCCCTGAGAATCTGAGTGGCTTATCTCAAGATTCAGTGACCAGGTTTCTAACTCCCTGGTCAAGACTCTCCCACTACTCTGTCCAAGAATGTGGGAAGCTGGGGACCAGCAGGTGGCATAGTGGTCAAGGCGCTGGGTGCTCCCACATGGCTGACCATGGCTTGAGTCCTGGACCTGGTGGCTTGCTCCCTCACCTTCTCTCTCTCTCTCTCTCTCTCTCTTTCACTGTGTATCTCTCTAGTCAAATTAAAAAAAAAAAATGAATGAATAAATAAAGTTAAATAAATAATTTTTTTAAACAAAATAAATAAATAATAAAGAAAGAAAGTGGGAAGCTGATGTGCACCCAGGATGGGGGGAGGGTACCAGAACTTCCATATGCACTGGGTGGGAGGGAGGACAGAAAGTACAAGGAGGTTACAGAGGGTGGTTCCACAGGGCCTTCAAAAAGCTTATGGAAAAAGGAACTAAAGTGCAAATCTATTTGGGTGCAAAAAATTATTGAAACCCATGCAAAGCATTTTTTTTTTTTTTGGAAAGGTTTTTGCTATAGGGTGCGTGCGCTCGCCAGACAGACAGAGAGAGACAGAGAGACAGAAAGCGAGAAATCACCCCCAGGGGGGATGGCCACGCTGCAATCCCTTCTCCTCTGTTCTCCTCTCGGGATCTTGGGCACGCACGCACATGCGCCCGGCGTGAGTTTTAGCCACTGGGTCCAGGACGCAAACCGTGGTCAACTGCATGGTAGTCCAGCGACATAGCCATTACGCTAACTTCTGGTCCCCATGCACAGCATTTTCACAATGCATTTTTTTCCAGAACTTTTTGTTTACCCTTGGTATTTTTTTTAAATAATTGTTTATTTTATTTTATTTATTATTATTATTATTTTTTTTTTCTTTTTTTTTTTTTGGAGAGGTTTTTGCTATAGGGCGCGTGCGCTCGCCAGACAGACAGAGAGAGACAGAGAGATAGAAAGCAGGAAATCACCCCCCAGGGGGGATGGCCACGCCGCAATCCCTTCTCCTCCATTCTCCTCTCGGGATCTTGGGCACGCACGCACACGCGCCCGGCGTGAGTTTAAGCCGCCGGGTCCGGGACTCGAACCGCGGTCGACTACGTGGGAGTCCAGCGACATAGCCATTACGCCAACTGCTGGTCCCTATTTATTATTATTTTTTTAACTTGCTATAGTCATTAGAGAGAGAAAAAAAGAGGGAAAGTGAGAAAGCAAGCCACCAGGTTCAGGATTTGAACTGTGGTTGGCCATGTGGGTGTCCAGTGGCTCAACCACCACACCACCCACCAGCTGGCCTCACCTCTGATATTTTTAATAAAGGCAATAAGTTAGCTCGTTGCTCTATACATTCATTCACTTACTCATTTTCCAGGCCCACAGGACATACTCCTCCCTAACTTCTGAAAAGAAATGGATTTTGGTCCTTTCATTTTTTTCCAAAGTTCTTAAGTCTTTTTTTTTTTTTTTTTTTTTTTTTTTTTGGAGAGGTTTTCGCTATAGGGCGCATGTGTGCGCTCACCAGACAGAGAGAGACATAGAGACAGAAAGCAAGAAATCATCCCCCAGGGGGGATGGTCACGCCGCAATCCCTTCTCCTCCATTCTCCTCTCGGGATCCTGGGCACACACGCACACGCGCCCGGCGTGAGTTTTAAGCCACCGGGTCCAGGACGCGAACTGCGGTCGACTATGTGGGAGTCCAGCGACATAGCCATTATGCTAACTGCTGGTTCCTCAAAGTTCTTAAGTCTTTACAAGCCGTTGCTTACCCTTGGCGCTCACAGTCATCTTTGTTCAGTGAAGCAGCACGGCAGAGAGAGGAAACGCTGGCTTGGCCGGCCAATAACTCCGTATTTTCATCTCAGTCCTATCGTTTAACAACCAAGTGATCTGGAACAAGTCATTGTACCTCTCTAGGTCCTCAGTTTCCCGCTCTGTAAGTTAGGGTTAACAAGATCCGCCTTCAGGGGCCAGATGCTGGCTCAGCAGGGTAACACACTCTGTGAGGCAGCGCCGCATAGGAAGGCTCCCAGTTGAGAGTTGGGTTAAGGGTTGAGAGCGGGCCACAATATTGGGACCCTATTGGGGGTGCTGTCTGTCTCTCTCAACCTGCAGAGGCCTAAGATCAGGTCCCCTGATTCTCCCATCAGGCTGTCCCTGGTCTGACTCTGCTGGGTCTGCAATTTCATCTGTGTTCTGTAGAAAGACCCTCCTCCCCAGGGTCCCCCCCCTTTCTACAGGGTAGTCTTAGGAGAGCAGCCAGTCGGGGAGGCCCCAGGCCCTCAGCTAGGTGATCTGGATGTAGGGGTCAGTAGGGCCCAGAGTGTTTTCTAACTAAAGAGCCATGGTAGACTCCTGACTACCCCTTCCCTGTCCTCTGACCTGCAGAGCCAGAGGAAGTGGGGGTGACTGTGTAATCCTGTCACTCAGCAGTCAAACAAACCACACAACCTAGTCTTCACCTCTCCGGCCAGTTCCCAGGCCTCTGAGAGAGACTGCCCAGCACCAAGTAAAAGCAACCAGAGCTCTGGGAACATTCACAGAGCACTCAGCTCTGAGCCGAGTCACCCATTTCATTTGGGATCAAATAGCTCATTCTCTTCTCAGAGGCCAGTTAAATTAGGAATGCTTTCTTTTGACGGGGTGATAAAGTGACAAGCCTGGGTGAGATCAGGTGACTAAAGGGTGGTTCACAGAGGATTTTCATTTAATCCTCATTCTTCTGACAAAGAAGAGGGTTCCTGCAGTCTGTGGGCATTGTGACACCCCAGAACTCTGTAGCAGGAGGGACAAAGGGCGCCAGCTAGTGAGCAGGGCCCAGCTGCAGTCAGTGGTTCGCACCCGCAAGTCCCAGGGTGACTTAAGGTAAGTCATTGTATCTGCTTTGGAATAAAATGACTCAACAGTAAGATCCAAGCCTTGTTTTGAAAGGAACAATTTATTTAAAAATAAACTTTTGCCTGGGAAGAAAAGAAAAGGCAAGCAGCTCACGTTTCCAGTGATTTCTAGATAAAACCTACGATCCAAGGACAGACTGTGAGACCAAGAACGGACTGCAGGGAAAGATAGTGGTGTTTCCTGCCCGGCAGACATTCATATTATCTTGGGTTGTCAGGAAAGTCATGACATCGTTTTCTGTTTTTCTATGCAAAAATGCACCGTGACTTTTCTGACAACCTGCTATTACCGTTATGGCTCACGGGCCAGAGGAGACATACAGATAGTTCTGCCTAAAGGTGAGCAACTGGGCAGAATGAACAAAAGGGAAATCCTCTGGGGCAAACGATGGTACTTTTGGCTGAGAATTTTGTTTGACATAGTTTAAACTCTTTATTAAGCAAAACATCTCCCTCTTTAATCTTAGCAATAATTCTAGGAGGTGGATATTATTTTAATTGTACCCATTTTGCAGGCGAAAAACTGTGGCAGTATTCTTCGATAGCTGAGTGGATAAATAAACTGCAGTACGTCCACCGTGATGGAATAGTATTCAGTGCTAAAAGGAAATACGATATCGAATCATGCAAAGAGAAACTGAAGCCAGCAGATGGCGCAGTGGTTATGTCACTGGACTTCCGCATGACTGACCACTGTTCGAGTCCCGAACCTGGTGTCTTGAAAGTAATGCTGGGCACTTGTGCATGCATGCCCAAGGTCTCAGGAAGAGAATGGAGGAGAAGGGACTGTGGCATGGCCATGCCCCATGGGGGGTGATTTCTCACTTTTTTCTCAATGTCTCGCTCTCACTCTGTTTCTCTGTCTCCCCCTTCCCCAGCAATCACATGTGCCCTAAGGCAAAAACAGCTTAACACAATTAAAAAAAAAGAAATAGAGGAACTTGGTGGTGCTGTATTTTCTCCATTTCTCTATCCCATCAGGATTTGGGGCACACATGTACACACATCTGGCATGTTTTTCAAGACATTGGGGCTGAGATTTGAACTGTGGTCAGTCATCATGCGGTATCTGGCTCCCAACGCACAGCACTCAGTGCTACTGAGGCAGCTCGAGAACATCTTTACTTATAGGTGTGCCACTCCATGGATAAGGATATACGTCTACTTACTACAGTAGCTTAGGCTATATTCTAGCCTTGGAAGTGTAGCCAAAGAACTTGGCTCTTAACTCACTTTAACCTACAAACATAGGTTAAAATGATGAGTCAGGGCCAGCATTATGGCGCAGTGGTAACTTGCTGCTCAAGGAGGCTGGGTTCCACCTGGCAACTGCAGTTCGAGTCCAACTAGGTCAGCCCAAAGCATGCTGGTATCCAAGATTCAATGGGCTGGAGCGCTGGAGGGCTGGAGGAAAGGGATCAGGCGTGACCAGACTCTGTGGGGGGCGCTCATCTCTCTTTCTCTCACTCTTTCATATATGTACACATGTGTTGTGTCATGAGTAAAGAAAATAAATTCATAAGAAAGAAAAAGATGGCAAATTAGCTTTGAAAGGGAGTCACTTTGGTTTCACCACAAGAATGCATTTGTCAAACTAAGAAACTGACATTAGCACACGACTTTTTACCAGTTTTCCAGTTCCTTTTCAGGACTGAATCTGGAAGACCATATTGCATTTAGTTGTCATGTCATCCCTAGTCTGTCACCGTTTCTCCTGTTTCCTTCATGTTTATGACCTTGTCAGTCTTGGGGAGTCCCAGCCAGATATCCTGTAGAATGTCCCTCAGTCTGGGTTTGCACACAAATTATACTTGTATTTGTGTTTGTTTTTTCTTCAGCTACTTTTAAATTTTATATAACTAAGAGCATCACTTTCTACTGTTGCACTACCATCCAGCCCCTACGTTGATTTTTTGATGATGTAAAATCTGGGTTTTTTCCTTCTAAAGCGTGAATTTCTCTTAATCCTTTTATGAGCTTTCTTCTAAGTGAAAATGAATGAGGAAATGACCATCTATGCAGAGTGGATGGCCCCCCACTCGGTGCCCCTGCAGCTCTGTGGGGTGCTTACACATTACACTGCTTTACTTTCTAGTCTGTCTCCCCTCCCACCTGAGTTTCTCAGGGCATCAGAGAGGCTGAGCCTTTTTCATCATGGTGTCTCTGGTCCTTACAGGGTCTCCGGCACATCCAGTGTTTATTGCACAAGTGACTACAAAAACATTTATGTCTGGGAAATACTTATTCTTCACACTGCAGAGTTCGCCAACAAGGAAGTTGTGTATCCGTGGGAGATGATTACGGGAGGGAAGAATCACCCCGGAAAGGCCATGTGCACCCCAGGCAGCTCCCTGCCATGTGGCAGCTCCTTGACCTGATCCCACACGCCAGTCTGTCTCCCATTGCCCAGGTTGAGCAATTCAAGTGTGGTTACTTCAGGGCTGAGTGGTTCTGGGTACCTTGTCTCAAAAAGACCAGCAAGTCCACCAACGGAGGAAGCACTGACAAGCAGATTACTTGTTGGTGCATTTGCTGGTTGGTACCTCTCTTCCTTAATGCTCAGGGATGGTTGTACATGGAAAACTAGATTGTTACCAGGAGACAATCTGCTCAGACGGGATCTGAGGTGGGCAGTGAGCTGTGAGCTGTGGATCCTAATTGCAGATGCTGCCCACCTACATAGACCTGGTCTGGTGGGCCAGGGGACCTGCCTCCGATGCTGCCACCATTAGACATCTTTGGCTAACCATTCCCTCAGCTGGTTTCCCGCATTCTTCCTTTGCATGTGTGCACACCTGTAGGCAACTCACTCCTTGCCTCCTCTTCCCGTCTAAGACCAAGCCTTTCTCTTTAAGGGTGACTTTGCCTACCTTTGAGCACTGCCAAAATTTTTACTTCATGATGAAACTCTCTGAGGGCAGTCTTGTTTCCAAATCCTTTTAATACTAACATTCCACATAGCTCGGTTATACGTGGCGTTTCATTCAAAGACATGTCCTCTGATCACCTTAGTGAGGAAAGTCCACTCTTCACTTGTGTATTTCAAAGAACATGCAAGAGAATAATAACCACAGTGACATGGGCCCCTTTCTTCTGCTCCCTGGTTCTTGCATTCCGAAGTTCCTGCAGTCCTTGGCAGGCTAAACCACAGACTCCATCCAGCCCAGCCCAAGTGGGTTTTCTTCCTTTCTTCCTCTTCCCTCTTCAACTCTTCATCATCTGAGTTGACGAGGGGCTTTCTCCTTTCCTTCTGTCTTCTCTTCTATTGATTCTGCGTCACCAAAGATACCCTTTTAGTGGGTGACAGAGGATGAAGAGAAGATGGGGAAAGGAGGTAGAAAAGGATGTTACTAAATGTGTAGCTATAAAAGTTTCACCCAGTGACTCAACTGCAGTGGCGTGTACTGCTAAGACTCTGTGCTTCTCAGACTGGGACCACATGGGAGTCCCAGGTTTGATTCCTAGTCCATTTTAAAGACTGGGTGGGGACCAGCAATTAGCGTAATGACTATGTCGCTGGACTCCCACGTAGTCGACCGCGGTTCGAGCATCGGACCCGGTGGCTTAAACTCACGCCGGTCGCTTGTGCATGCATGCCCATGATCCCGAGAGGAGAATGGAGGGGAAGGGATTGCGGCGTGGCCATCCCCCTTGGGGGTGATTTCTCGCTTTCTGTCTCTCTGTCTCTCTCCGTCTCTGGCGAGCGCACGTGCCCTGTAGCAAAAAAAAAAAAAAAAAAAGACTGGGTGTAGTGGTATGTACCTATAATCCCAGTGACACAGGAGGATTATGACAGCGAGAGGATCTGTCTAAACAGTTTTTAAAACTACATAAAATGGGAGCCAGAGGGTGGTGTACTGGTTAAGGCACAGGACTCCGATGTAGTTGACTGTAGTTTGGGTCTTTGACCTGGTGGCTTGAAACTAATGCCAGGCATGTGTGTGTGCATCCCCAAAATCCTGAGAGGAGAATAAAGGAGAAAGAATTGTGGCACAGCCATTCCCCCTTGGAGGGTAATTTTTTGCTTTCTATCTCTCTGTCTCTCCAGCGAGTGTATATGCCCTATAGCAAAACATCTCTCAAAAAAAATTACAAAAAATATTTGTGTAGTGCCCTGAGGACAAGGTGGTACCCAAGGCAGGTTTCCCAGGAGCTCTACCTTCTTGCAAGAGGGACAAGTCACTGCTGCCTACCCTGAGGGAGAGATGGACAGGACACAGGTGGCGATGACACTCACTGAGCACATGGATGACAGTGGATACGTAGTGACTGCACTGCTGCCTCCCCTCCTCCACTCCACTGGGAGTCACCACTGGGAACGGAAGTCAGCAAGGGGAAAGAGCTCAGAGAGGAAGAGGGCTGATATGGGTGTGAGAAACCCAGGAGCTTCTGGTGGAGGGAGAGCAGCCTTGCCCTAGGAATGGGGAGAGGCTCAGGACGCCACAGCTTCCCCTAGCTGCACCAAAGAAAGCGGGGACCTTGGGCAGGCAGGCTCCCGCTGCTGGCCATGGCAGGCAAATGAGCATCAGTCACCTGCAGCCCCTTCATCCCATGGGATGGGGAAATGGAGAGGCGTGGGAGCAAGCTCTGTGGAGGAGGTGCGAGCTCCCAGGGCCTGGCCTTTCAAGATGAAGGGCTCGCTGCCAAGTGCAGCCCAGTCCACATCAGCCTCCCCAACACACTAGCCACCGCTCAGATATCCCATATTTTACTCTGCCTCTCCACATCCCAGGTCTTCGCCACTACAAAAAAAAAAAGGCCCTAGACACAATCTGCCTCATTAGCCATGGGTGCTTTGACTTCAGTGGGGCAGACTTTCGGGAGAGAATTATTGGGTTGAAAATTAAATTTTGAGTGTAATAAATGTTGTCAGACTGCTTTTCCAAATGCCTATAACCATTCGCCATCTCACCAACAATACATGCGAGTTCTGTTTGCTATGCCTCAACACCAGCAAAGGTGCTGTAGCTATTTTTATTTTTTTCCAGTCTGGTAGATAGAAAGTTACTTTAATTTGCATTTCTCTGAACTCTGGTAAGAATTTTGAGTCTTTTTTTTTTTTTTTTTTGGAGAGGTTTTTGCTATAGGGCGCGTGCGCTCACCAGACAGACAGAGAGAGACAGAGAGACAGCAAGAAATCACCCCCGGGGGGAGATGGCCACACCACAATCCCTTCTCCTCCATTTTCCTCTCAGGATCTTGGGCACGCACGCACACGCGCCCAGCGTGAGTTGAAGCCACGGGTCCGGGACTCGAACCACGGTTGACTACGTGGGAGTCCAGCAACATAGCCATGACGCTAACTGCTGGTCCCAGAATTTTGAGTCTTTTTTCAGATGTTTGTGTTCATCAAGACCTGCCCTGTCTGAATTGCTATTTTTCTCCTCGGTTTTTTGTTTTGTTTTGGTTGGTTTTTTTTTTTTTTTGCTTTTTTTGTTTGTTTGTTTGTTTGCCATAGGGCGTGTGAACTTGCCAAAGAGACACAGAGAGACAGAGAGAGGGAAAGTAAGAAATCACCCCCTGGGGAGATGGCCACGCTGCAATCCCTTCTCCTCCATTCTCTTCTAGGGATTTTGGGTACTCACACATGCACCCAGTGTGATTTTCAAGCCACAGGGTCCAGAGCTCAAACTGCAGTCAACCATGTGGGAGTCCAGTGCCTTAATTTCTGTGCCACCTGCTGACCTCTTTCTTTCTTCTTTCCCTCTCTTTCTTTCTTTCTTCTTTTCCTTTCTTCATTCCCTCTCTTTCTTTCTTTCCTTCTCGGCAGTTACAAAGAATTTGTATATCATACATACTAATATTAATATTATAAATGTTTTCCTCTTAAGATTTGTGTCCATCACCTTGAGAAAATCATTTTCTGTTATTAATTTGATCATCTTCTGCCCTTGCTTTCCATGTTCACTGTTCTCGGAGTGCTTATTAATCAGCTGGAGGTCCAGAGGGCAGGCAGTCGGGCAGGGAAGACGGAGGTAGAGTGAGAACAGCTGAGACGAGTTGGAACCCCACGCAGTCAGAGGAAGGCCACGCTGGATCTTGCTGCCTCTGCCTCAGGAGTGTGGTTGCGTGTCTTGGTCAAACAGCCAAGCACGCACGCCTGGCCAGGAAGTCAGGACAGCTGTAGGAAGATGGGGATGGGGAGCAACTGCAGCCTGCCTGGGTGCCTTGCACCAGAGTATGAGTCAACAGATCATCTGAGCTGCGAATCCATCCCTCCCTCACGTTCATACTCCAAATCCCTCCGGAATTGCTCTGTGGCTGACTAACTGAATACCCCAGGAGGGGAATTATGGGAAATGTAGTTCAGTCTAGTCAAGTTGACACATTACAAAGCCACCACAGCTTCCTTTGCAATCTTATTTGACACTCAGCATAGTTAACACTCATAACTAGGTGGCAGCTATGGTTCTGAGTAGCTTATGTATATTAATAGTTGCTAGCAGTATTAAAAACCCTATTTTACAGATGGGGAAACTGAAAACAGAAGGGTTAAGTAACCTGCTGGTGAGTGGCAGTGCTGGGCTTTACATCCAGAGTCTGACTCCAGCGTCCGTTTGCTTCACCACGCACTGTGTAAAGACAGTATTGTCCCCTGGCCATATGGATTTTTTTTTTAAGTTTATTTATCTTTTCCATGAATGAGAGAGAGAGAGAGAGAGAGTGCAAGGCCCAGCAAGGCCTTGGTGTTGTGACTCACCCTGAGCCTCGGTCAGTCCTGGATTATGGGTACGGACATGCCTGGTATACTCAGGGAGGTCTCCGGATGTGAACCTGGCACCTTCCCACGTGGTCAGCCTTGCAGAGCTTTGTTTTGCTGCGTCTGGTTCCTCAAACGCAGATACCTGAAAGGGAAAGCTGAGCTCTAGAGCTTTCTCTGGAGAGCAGTTGGGTTTTTACATTGGACTCTCCCAATGGAAGGGTGTTGAAGAGCATTTTTCTCCTAAGGAATCTGTGTTCCTGTGACGGAGGGCCTGGAGGAAATGTGCTGTGTGAAGGAAGATCTGTGTCAGCCCTCTCTTGGCCCCCCTGCCCAACCTCGGGGTGCAGTCCTGGCCAGCAGAGCGGAGGTGGTGGCTCTCAGGAAGGCTGTGTGCTGCCTCTGGCCTCCTCCTGGCACCCTCTAGGCTCCAGGCTTCTGGGCAGCTGAGTCCCCCCGGCTGGGTGTAGCCCTTCAGAGGCTTTGCATCCTGTGCCTCTCTGAACCTTGTCATTCCTGGCTGTAAGATCCACTTTGTTCCCTGCCCGCTAGGACCTTTCCTTGGGCTTCAGGGGAAAGGCACAGAATCCGTCCATGCTTAGCCACAGTCACGAGGCTGGGGGGTGGGGGGCAGGGGGAGTCATCTGTGGACACTAATTCTGCCTCAGCCACCGGGGAGTCACAGAATATCAAGCCACCTCCCCAGCCCTTTTATCAAGGAGTGAGTTGGCCATCAGAAAAGATAAGAAAAATAAATACATAAATTTTAAAAAATTTTTGAAAAAGGGCCAGCTGGTGGTGTGCTGGTTAAGGCAGATGGATGCCACAGGGCCACCTGCATGGTTCAAGTCCTGGACCTACTGGCTTAAGAAACAGGCCGGGTAAGAGTGCATGCATGTCCAAAATCCTGAAAGGAGGAAAAGATGGAGGAGAAAAGACTGCAGTGTGACTATTCCCTGGAGGTGCTATTTCACTCTCCCTCTCTCTCCCTTCTCTGTTGAGTGTATACACCTCCTAGCAAATGCAAACAAATAAGTGATAGATAGATGAGAGACAGAAGGGGCCAGAGACACCTGCTTACCTCCCACATTTTTTATCCTCTGGCCCCCCTGCTCACCCACGTTTCCAAGGACTGAAGCAAATGTGGAGTGGTCTGTCCTCCTCGGTGCTCTCCAGGAGCTGGGGACACCTCTCCTCCAGCACACTGGGTGGGTGCGAAGTAGGGGGAGTACTGGAGGTGCACAGCCTCGTCATTCCCAGCCTGTGCCCAGGAGCCCCATGACACCTGGAGAGGCAGGCTAGGAGTGATGTGGGATCCCTGATGGCTGACTTTTCCAGGTGAAAGTACTTCGGAATCCCTGGAGGGTTATTGCCCCAGGCCCTACACCCCAGAGCTGCTGATCTGATGGGTCTGGGGTGATCTCAGGGCCTGAGAATGTACATTTCCCCCAAGCAGGCAGGTGACAGGCTAGCTCCGCTGAGGGGATCTTTTTTGACAGCTGCTGCTTCCAGCACAACACCTCCTCCTTGGAGGCCTCTGGGTATGACACTGTTCTAATACTGGCGCTAGATGCAGCTAGCCAGGCGTGGGGCAGCCAGAGGCCGTTTCTCCCCACCCCTCCCTCCCAGTGCTGAGCTGGTCAGCATTAGCAAAAGTCGCTGAGCTCCAGGAGCCAGGAGCGGAGGCCCCAGCCCCTGGCTGTCGTCCTGATTGCCCATGCAAAGCACTGGCCAGGATACAGACTTGCTGACAAGCACCCCACCCCATGTTTGGGGATAAACTCTATTTCCCTAACTATCACACATGGAGACGCCTGGCTCTGCAAACAGATGCAAAGCCTCCCCCTGCCCTCTGGACCATCCCACCCTGTGGACACCTTCTTGTCGGCCTGCAGAGTGGAAGACTCCCAGGTGGGAGAGGCCCCTAGGAGACCTGAGAATTCCTTTCTGGACCAGCTGATAGCAAAACCCAAGGCAGCTGAGGCATGAATAAGCACACCCAGAGCTCTCTCGGGTGTTCGAAGTGTTCTTGGCCTGGTGCTCAGAACTAGAACAGTGCCCTGACTGGCAGAGAGGAGAGGCTGAGTGTGGGGGTGTGGGGCAAGGACATCAGCTTTGGGGAGGAGGTATCAAGGCTCCAGGGCAGCCCCATTTAACAGGGGTTCCTTCTCAAGGCCTCCAAGTATTCCTCGGCTCCCAAGATGTCTGTTTTTCTGTGGTCCCTGCTCCCTCAGGGCCACCTCTTCTCACCGCGGTGACCCTTAGGTGCAGGGGGCCTCTGCATATGTAAACAGCTGAGATGTTAAGCCACCGTCTAGTGCGCATCAGCCTGGGCTCCACCCACGTGGACTGAGGTTAGGGAGGCAGCAGGTACTGAAGCAGTCATGGATAAAGTGCCCCCAGATGGCATCAGAGTGAATCAGAAAGATGGCAGCAGCTGACCAGGCTTCCTACTTGCAACCCCTGCCTATGTGGAAAAATACAAATGGTCCTCACTCTCAACTCAGAAAAAAAGGGAATCTCCCTCCCTGGCTCTTTCTGTTGGCTGTTGAGTACTTTTTCATGATGCCCAGCCAGTGGGCAGTGGATGTTCAAGGTCAATGGGATAATTCATGAGGTTGTGCTGACTACCAGAAATGTGTCAGGTTTTTGTTTGTTTATTTGTTTGTTTTGGAGAGGTTTTTGCTATAGAGCGTGTGCACTTGCCAGAAAGAGAAACAGGGAGACAGAAAGCGAGAAATCACCCCCAGGGGAGATGACCACGCTGCAATCCCTTCTCCTCCATTATCCTCTCAGGATTTTGGACACGCACGCACATGCACCTGGCATGAGTTTAAGCTACCGGATCTGGGACTTGAACCATAATCGACTACATGGGAGTCCAGTGACATAGCCATTACGCGAACTGCTGGCCCCAAAATGTGTCAGTTATTAAACTTAACCTTTTTAGTGGGGGAGAGGTCCAGACGGTGGGTGCATGTGTGTGTGAGAAAGAGAGAGAGAAACAGGGCTAGTCCATATTTAACCTGTTTTTAAAGAATTACTTAATTTAATTTTATTCATTGTCATTATTTTATTTTATCTTTTAGAAGTTGACGAGAGAGAGAGAGAGAGAGAGAGAAAGACAGAGAGAGAGAGAGAAGGAAAGTGGGAAAGCAAGCTGCCAGGTCTGGGACTCAAACCATGTCAGTCATGTGGGAGTCCAGCTGCCTTAACCACCATGCTACCTACTGGCCCCATATTTAACTTATTAAATGTGTTCAAGAAGTCCAGAAAACTGCATATATACAAGAGAACTTCAGAAATTAAAAAATAAAATTAAAGTATGAATGTGTTTTGGTGCCCAAAACATTTGAAATCCATGTATAGTTTTTTCATAATACACATATAGCATTCCCTGTGAGCCCCTCCCCCAGAAAAGTCCCTTTTGTGGCTCACAGGCAGACCCTGCAGACAGTTCTATTCTCTGCACAGTCACGCTCCCCATCTTCATCTGCAGCAAAGTAAACAGCTGCCCCTCCAGAGGGGTGACGGCAGTGCTGCGTGGTCCACTCCAGACCTGGAACATGCCGGAAGGCCTTCAGTCCTGAGTCCCCATCAGTCGCCGCCGTCATCCTCTGAGTCTTCTGCCGACTCTGATGCACTCTCTGCAAAGTCATCCCCCATTGGCTGGGACCTTCCGGACTGTCATCCCACATGTACTTCATGGCCACTTTGAATTCAGCCATCTGGTACCCAAAAAGCTTCAGGACCCAGGCTTGCTCAGGCGTCAGCACGTCGCCCTCCCTGCACACCTCGTAGTGGGACAGCAGAGTCACCACATCACTCCTGAGGGTGTGGGCAGTTCATGCATGGAGTGGATCCAGGCTCATGGTGAAAGCTCTTTGTTACCAGCTCAGAGCCCATTTCTGTATATTTCGTGAACCACGCACTCATCTCCTCCTTAGCGCGGTTGGTGAAAAGGAGGCCCGCTTCACCCCCAACTTCTTGCTTACCTGGTGCAGGTTGTCTTTATTCATCAGCTGGGCTTCCACCCAAGGCCACCGTCATCACCTCGTTTTTCCCAAAGAACATCCAGCTGTGCTTCCAGGTGTTCCGGATGTCCTGCAGCTCGCTGTTCCTCATGTGGCCGCCGAGACGATGAAGAGGCACTCGTACGTGTCCACACTTTCCCGAAGCTCTTCTGACAGGTTCTGTTTCCGTTCCAAGCCTTTCTTGGTGGTTTTGGTTAAGGAAACTTTCTTGTTGGGCTTGGATTTCGGCATGGCGCTGAAACCTTGTGCGGCGGAAGGCAGTGCTGCTCATCCCCCATGAGCTTTTGGCAGACTCCCTAATATGATGAATTCTAATCTCAAACACAGAAAATGTATGCTTTATATTAATGAAAAATTAATTTCACATGCTGGCCCTGTAGCCTAGTGGTTAAGGGAGCCAGATCCCACATGGCCTACTTGAAAAACATGCCGGGCATGTAGGTATGCATGCCCCAAATCCTGAAAGGGTGGAGATATGAAGGAGAAGGGACCGAGGCATGGCCACACTCAACTGGGGTACTTCCCCCCTCCCTCTCTGTCTCTCTCTTTCCCTCTGGCAAGTACATACATCCTCTGGCAATTAAAAAAATTATAATAAGGGGCCAGCAGGTGGCATGGTGGTTAGGGCGCTGCACTCCCACATGACTGACCATGGCTCAAGTCTCAGATCTGACAGCTTGCTTTCTCACATTCTCTCTCTCTCTCTCTCTCTCTGGTCAAATTAAATAATAATAATGATGATAATAATAATAAATAGTTCCTTTAAAATAATAATTATTATTTTAAAAAGAGCCTGAGGGGCTTTACGATGCAAGTAAAAGAATACACATAAAAATGTTTTGGGAATCTGCCATTTTCTGTCCCTGAATAGGTCTGCCTTCTTAAATTCCCTGTGTTTTCCTCACAGGAATTTCACCTACTGGTTCTCCACCTCAGGGCAATGAGGGCCACAGAGTCCACAGCCACTGCCACCATCGCCGTGCAGTTGGTTTCCGCCGACAAAATTGAAGATGTTCCTGCTCCTTCAACCTCTGCAGGTAAAATGGAGAGACTGGATGTGGATAGTGAAGCTAAGAAACTCTTGGGTTTAGGACAGAAACATCTGGTGATGGGAGATATTCGAGCAGCTGTCAATGCATTCCAGGAAGCAGCTAGTCTTTGAGGTAAGAAGTGTGGAGAAACAGCTAATGAATGTGAAGAAGACTTCTTTTTCGATGGGAAATCACTTCTCGTGTTGGCAAGCATGGAGAATGGTGTATTGGGAAATGCCTTAGAAGGTGTGCATGTGGAAGAGGAAGAAGGAGACAAAACATAAGATGAATCTCTGGTAGAAAATAATGATAACAGATGAAATCGAAGGTTCAGAAGAAGAGGATAAAGAAAATGACAAAGCTGAGAAAACACTAAACAATTCAACTCTTGAAAACAAATCTCTTCAAGAAAATGAAGAGGAGGAGACTGGGAACCTAAAGCTTGCCTGGGACATGCTGGATTTAGCAAAGGTCATTTTTAAAAGGCAGGAAACCAAAGAAGCCCAGCTTTCTGCTGCACAGGCACACCTCACACTTGGAGAGGTTAGTGTTGAATCTGAGAACGATAGTCAAGCTGTGGAAGAGTTCCAGGCTTGCCTAAGTTTGCAAGAGCAGCACCTAGAAGCCCATGACCTTCTCCTTGCAGAGACTCTTACAGCTGTGCTTGGCCTATGGCTACAACTCTCAGTGTGATGAGGCGGTGGCACAGTTCAGCAAATCTACCGAAGTCATTGAGAAGAGAATGGCGAAACTAAATGGACAGAAGAAAGAAACTGAAGGATCACCTACTGAATATGAGAGATAAATCGAGGAGCTGAAAGAACTGCTACCTGAGATTGGAGAAAAGATAGAAGATGCAAAGGAGGCCCGGTGTAGTGGGGGTGTAGCCGAACTGGCTCTGAAAGCCACCCTGGTGGAGAGCTCTACCTCGGGTTTAACCTCCAGTGGAGGAGGGTCTTCAGTTTCCATGATTGCCAGTAGAAAGCCGACAGATGGTGCTTCCCCACCAAATTATGTGACTGATATTTACCACCTTGTCAGAAAGAAGAGGAAACCAGAGGAAGAAAGCCCCCAGAACGGTGATGCAAAGAAAGCCAAACATGAGCTGGGGGTGAATGGAAGCAGTGGGGATGCTGTCCCCAGTGGAAACAAAGTTTCGGAAAACATGGAGGAGGAGGCTAAGGGTCATGCTGAAAGCCGGGCAGCAGTAGAGGCAACAGGGGAGGCTGGAGCTACAGTTGAGAGCACTGCATGTTAAGAGAGGGAGCACAGCCTTCCTCCCAAGGGAAAGTGTTTCTGTATATAATGTGTATTTTCACTTTTGGGGAGGATTCTTTTTGTATAACTTCAATAAATATTGTAAGCAAAAAAAAAAAAAAAAATAGTTTTGGGACCAGCAGATAGCATAATAGTTATGTCGGTGGACTCCCACATAGCTGATCACAGTTTGAATCCTGGACCTAGCAGCTTGAAACGCATGCTGGGAGCTTGTGCGTGTGTGCCCAAGATCCCTAGAGGAGAATGGAGGAGAAGGGATTGTGGTGTGGCCATCCCCCACTGGGTGGGGGATGATTTCTCACTTTCTGAAGAGGTTTTTGCTATAGGGCGTGTGCACTCACCAGAAAGACAGAGAGAGACAGAAAGCGAGAAATCACCCCCCAGGGGGGAGGGCCACTCCACAATCCCTTCTCCTCCATTCTCCTCTCGGGATCTTGGGCACATACACACACGTGCCTGGAGTGAGTTTAAGCCACCAGGTCTGGGACTCGAACTGCGGTCGACTACATGGGAGGCCAGCGACATAGTCATTTCGCCATCTGCTGGTCCCATATACCAAAAATCTCTCTAAAAATAAATAAAAATGTTTTATACAATTACACAGAAATAAGGAATTAACGAAAACTCTGGGGTTGCCAGTGTCCTGAAAGTTAGTGTGATGGCTGACTCCTCCACTCTTGCCCAGCTTATCCACTGGCTACCCAATGTCCTAAGGGCTGAAGGCAATGACAATACTGCCCTAGCCGATATGTGTTAGAAACTTCCTATCTCATTTATTCCCCATACAAGCCCTATGAGGTAAGTACTGTTCCCCATACAAACCTGCAAAATAAGTCCTATGGTTGTTCCCATTTTACCAAAGGCAAAACTGAGGTGGAGAAAGATGAAATCACTTCCCAAAGTCACACAACGAATAAACGCTGGAGCTGGGCTTCAACCCAGACATCTTAGTCCAGCCAGAGTTTGCACAGCTAATACTCGCACCGAGATGGGTAGGATATAAGGAGCTGCCTACATCAGCTTCAGAATAACCTTGGGGAGCCATTCATTAGAGACAATTTCTTCTGTTCCTGGAGGACATGAGCTATTTTTCCAAGATTCAAAATCTTGTCAGTGATAATTCTTTTATCAGCCTTTCAGACACTTTCTGCTATTGCACACTGGCTTCAGCAGACACCTATGTATACTGCCGTGTACAGAGACTTGGACGTGCTGCTGTGGGGGCTGCAAAGGTGGACAGGAGATGGCTCGTGCCTTCTGGGAGTCCCTGTGTGCTCTGGTGGCCGGTACAGTCTGAGAACACGGTAGAAAATGGACTGAAGAGGTGCCTGGCAGTGGGAAAATTCCCTGGCTTTCACTGGCCATTAGGCTCCCTGGGGACGTGGGGCAGGTGCACCTGGAATAAGCATTAGTGGGGCTACAAGCAGGGGCCGGGAAAAGCAGGGCTGAGATATTCCTCTGGCCACCAGCTTCTCTGCTAGTTCCAAACTGAGAAGAGGATGATTTGGTCCCTGCATCTAGCTGGTCACATGGCACAGGCAGGAGTTCTTTGTTTTTCTCATTCACTGGCCTCTGCATGGACAAATTGCAGAGCTGGTCATACGGGGACAGACCCTTCTCTCACCCTTCCAGCCTTGCGCTGGGGGTGTGCAGTCTCTGGGGTCCCCGCCTGCCCATTTCCCCTGATGGTAACCAGAGCTGACAGCCTAGCATTACGTAAGAGGATTATGAAACTCTGTAACAGGAAGGTAGGTGATCTGCATGTATAAATAGACAAAACTCACTATTGGGCTACACTGAGACTCAGAGACATCTGGTGGCAGAAGTGGGTAACTGCAGCCATAGACCATCTGCTCCAAATTAGTGACTTGAAAAGTTCTAAATTGTGAAACTTTTGTACATGTCCATATTGAGAGGCTTTGTATTAAAGGATCTAAACAAAAAAGAACGTATAGGTTTTTTAAAAAAAAATTCTGAGAGTGATTTTTGCTATAGGGCACATGTGCTTTCCAGAGAGACAAAAAGTGAGAAATCAACCCGCAGGAGGGTAGGCCACGCTGCCATCCCTTCTCTGCCATTCTCCTAGGATCTTGGGCATGTACACAAACGTGCCTGGCATGAATTTAAAGCTACCGGGTCTGGGACTCAAACTACAGCTGACCACATAGGAATCTTGCAATGTAACAACTATGCCATCTGTTGGGCCCTAAGTTTATCCATTTTAATTTAAAAAAATAATAATAAAGAGTTATTTATTTGAGGCTGGCAGGTGTGTGTGATTAAAACACTGGACTCCCACATGGTCAACCACAGTTCAAGCCCCTGACATGGTGGCTTGCTTTCTCACTCTTCCTCCCTCTTTCTCTTTCTCTCTCTCTGTTGCTCTCTGGTCAAACTAAATAATCATAATAAATAAGATTAAATAAATCATTCTTTTTAAAAAGATTCTTTTTTTAAAGAACTATTTAATTTTATTTATTTATTATCATTTTAATTTGCTATAGGATGCATGTGCTCACCAGAGAGAGATACCAGTAGAGAGAGAGAGAGGGCAAGTGAGGAAGCAAGCTGCCAGGTCTAGGACTGAAATGGGAACTGGCAGTGTGGGAGTTTGGGAGTCCAGTGCCTTAACCAGCACGCCCCCTGCTGGCCCCAGGTTTTTTTCAATTTTAGGAGTACTGTATTCTCTTTAATAAAAAGTACCACTGACCTACTTTAAGCCAATTACCCCAAAATATTTTTTTTTTTAAGATTTAATTTTGGGACCAGCAGGTGGTATAATGGTTACATCGCTGGACTCCCATGTAGTCGACTGTGGTTCAAGTCCCGGACTTGGCATGCTTGAGACATTGGTCCCAACCCAATGTGTTTTTCAAGCCACCGGATCCAGGACTCGAACCACGGAATCAGACATAGGGGATCCAGAGCCTTAACCACCACATCACCTGCTGACCCCCTGTACTCTTTTAAATAAAGGTTTTTTTTTTTTAAGTATAAAACATAGTTTCAGAGAAGTGCGGGAGTAATGGATGGTAGTGTGGAGGCATCTCAAAGCGAGCCCACCTGTGTTAGCATCAGTCCGTTCCAGACATTCCAGCCCCTCCTTTCCCTCTCAGTCTGTCCTTTCCTTTTCTCCACTGTTTCTCCTGATCCTCACTTCTAAAGTGGAAATGAGTTCCTGGGGCGTGGTGGCGCCCGCCCTATGGAAATGAGTTCCTGCCCTTTTGTAAAAGTGTATGTGAATCAAGTTACTCAGCATGTATCTTGCATGTTCGACTTCTTTTGCTTCATCTTATATTCGTGAGATTCAGCCATGTTTTTGCATAGGATGACTGCTCATTTTCATTGGTTTATGGAATTCCGTCGTACATGGAATACACAATGCCTGAATTTATCTGCATGGACATTGAGTATTTTCCAGTTCGGAGCTATTAAAAATAATGTCGTGGGGCCAACCACTGCTTAACCTGCAGTGGTTAAGCACTGTGCACAGAAAGCTAGACCCTACATGGCCAGCCATGGTTCAAGCCCTAGCCCTGATGGCCTAAAACAAATACTGGGTGTGTGCATAGTGCATTCCAAAAATCCTCCCAGGGTGGAGAAGTGGAGAAGGGATTGCGGCATGACTATGACTCACTGGGCAGCGCTTTCTCCATCTCCTTCTCCCTCTCTCTGGGGAGTGCACGCACTCTGGTGATTAAAAATTATGAAAACAATGTTGTTACAAGCATTCTTCTTTTGTACATACGTATTCATCTCTTTTTTAAAAAAGAATTATTTTATTTAACTTTATTCACTGTCTTATTTCATTTCATTTTTTGGAAGTTGACCAGAGAGAGAGAGAAGGAAATTGAGAAAGGCTATGAACTGACAGGTTCTAGGGATTAGGATCTGGACACCTGTGTGAGGGGGAAGGGGCAGGGGGTCTGTTCCATCTGTCACAGTTATGATACGGACTATGTTTTGTTCTTTCATAAGCTATCCGTAACCTTTTCTCATTTTTCTATTGGGATCTTTGTATTTTTCTATCTTATTGTTTTATAAATTTCATTTATTTTGGACTTATGAATATGTTGCTTATTAAAAATATTGCAAATCAGGGCCAGCAGGTGGCATGGTGGTTGAGGCACTGGATTCCTACATGGTCCATGGTGGTTTCAGTCCTGGTGGCTTGCTTCCTCACTTTCCTCTCTCTCTCTAGCTATCTCTGGTCAAACCGCGGTTCGCGTCTAGCTTACAACTCAAAATAAATAAATCCCCCCTTTTTTTTTTTTTTTTTTTTTTTTTCTCCAAAAAAAAAAAAAAAGAAAAGAAAAGAAAAGGCAATTTAAAAAAATGTTGAAAAGGCCAGCAGGTGGCCTGGTGGTTAGAGGTGCTGGACTTCTACATGGCTGACTGCGGTTCAAGTCTCATACCTGGCAGCTTGCTTCCTCACTTTTCCTCTCTCTCTACCTTTCTCTCTGTCCCTCTCTGGTCAAATTAAAATAAATAAATAAAGGAAGTTAAATAAAATAATTATTTTTTAAAAAGGGTTTGCAAATCAGGGCCAGCAGGTGACCTGGTGGTTGAGGTACTGGACTCCCACATGGCCAACAGTGGTCTGAGTCCCAGACCTGATGGCTTGCTTTCTCACTCTCTCTCTCTCTCTGGTGAGTGTACATGCCCTGTAGCAAATTTTAAAAATAATAGTAATAATGATAAAACATTAGTAATTTTTTAAAAAATAAAAATGTTGTAATAATTATTTTCCCATTTCTGGTTTTGAAAGTTTGTTTAGGTTGTGTATTAGCCTACTCAGGGTGCCATATTAAAGTACTATGAACTGGACAGCTTAAACAGCAGGAATTTATTTCCTCACAATTCCGGAGGCTGGAAGTACGAGGTTAGGGTACAAACGTGATGAGGTGCTGGTGAGGTCTTTCCTCCTAGCTCACAGACGGTCACCTTCTCACTCTGTCCTCACACAGAGAGGAGGAGCTCTCTGCTGTCTCTTCTTCTGATCCTGTTTGAGGGCCCCACTCTCACAACCTCTTCTAATCCTAACTAACTGCCAAAGCCCTCATCCCCAAATATTATCATACTGGGAACTAAGGCTTCACTATACACATTTGAGGTGGGGAACACATTCAATATATAACAGGTTGTATGGAAAAGAACATTAAAAAAATTGCTATAGGGTGTGTGTTGCCAAAAGAGAGAGAGAGAGACAGAGAGACAGAGAGGGAGAGAGGGAGAGATGGAAAGTGAGAAAGCAACGCCCAGGGGAATGTCCATGCCATAATCCTTTCTTCTTCATTCTCCTCTTGAGAATTGGGCACACATACACACACACACATAAACATGCCCAGCATGTCTTTCAAGCCACTGGGTCTGGAACTCAAACCATGTAGCCAGCTATAAGGGATCCAGTCACCTTGACCATCACACTTCCTAACTGGCCCTAAAAGGAAATTTTGGATTTTCTATGTGGTTAGATTTGTCACCATTCTTTATCTTTTTTATGTCAATGATATATTTAGCTTCACTAAGCTTCCCTTATCTGAGAATCATAAATATGAACATAGGCTTTATTCTTTTAAAAAAATAAATAATTTTATTTTGTGTATTATTATTATTATTGAACTTGCTGTGGACTCTGAAAATGCCATCAGCTCCCGCCACTTCACATAAGGGAAACTGGTGTATGAAGTAGGAGGATCCCTGGTAGGACTGGCCTGAGGGAGCATGATCTGGGGAAGGGGGCGAGAGAGGAAGGGACGGAAGTGGAGGAGGACTGGGAGGCAGGTGAAGGTGACAATGGGGGAGACAAAGAGGATTCTTGAGGAGGCTCAGGCAGGTCAGGTGGGAACTAGTGATGGGGAGCTGATGCTGATAGGCTGACATCTTCAGAGTCTCAGCTGGAGAAAGGGGTAAGCGAATAGGTGTGAGAAGAAGCATTTGGGAGCCAGCAGGTGGCAATGGTGGTTGAGGGGCTGGACTCCTACATGGCTGACTGTAGTTTGAGTCCCAGGGCTGGTGGCTTGCTTTCTCTCTCTCTCTCTCATGAGTGCATGTACCCTATAGCAAATTTTAAAATAATGATAATAATAAATTAAATATTAAAAAAAAAAAAAAACCAAGAAGCATTTGACAGGAGAAATGAAGATCAGAATTGTGAGACAGTTCAAGAAAAGCTTGTGGGGCCAACAGGTGGAGTACTGGTTAAGGTGCTGGACACTCAGATGAGCCACTGTCGTTCAAGTCCCAGACCTGGCAGTCTGAAAATCATGCTGGGTGTATGTATGTGCATGGATGCCCAAAATCCCGAGGGGAGAATGGAGAAGGGGTTGCAGCATGGCCATCCTCCTTTGGGGGTGATTTCTCACTTTCCTTCTCTGTCTTTCTCTCTCCAGGGAGAACACATGCCTTTATGTTTAAAAAAAAAAAAAAAAAAGGAAGAAGAAAAAAAGAAAGAAGAAAGAAAGAAAGAAAGAAAGAAAGAAAGAAAGAAAGAAAGAAAAGAAAAGAAAAGAAAAGAAAGAAAAAAGAAGGAAGGAAGGAAGGAAGGAAGGAAGGAAGGAAGGAAGGAAGGAAGGAAGGAAGGAAGAAAGAAAGAAGGAAAGAAAGAAAGGAAGAAAGAAAAGAAAAAGAAAGCAAATAAGAAAGCTTGTGCATAAGCAAGTTCTTTCCATTTGTTAAGGTTGTGACAGAATTTGTCTAGTTAATGAATGGTATAATGGTATTAAAATTTAATGATCTGGGGGACCAGAAGATGGCATGGTGTTTAAGGACACTCCCATATGGCCAACTGCAGTCTGAGTCCTGGACCCGGCAACTTGCTTTCTCGCTTTCTTTCTCTCTCTTTCTCTCTCTGGTCAAACTAAAAAATAAGTCAATAAAGTTAAATAAAGTAATTATTAAAAAAAAAAAAAAAAAAAGATCTGTTTACTGGCCAGACTTCCTGGTCCCTCAGCTTATACTGGGGTCAGACTGTGTTGCAGTAGATAATTAGCATTTGGACTTGAGTGGGTAAGTCCTGGAGTCTTTAGGTTCTTAAGGAGACATCCCAAGGCAGAATCCCTGGGAAGGACAGACTGAAAGTTTCCCATGGTGAGAACTAGGAGGAAAAGAAGAGAAAGAAACCTCTCAGGACTTTTCAGGACGTCAACAGTGCCACAAGGGAGAGGAGAGGTCTGCTTCCTGGCTAAGCGTCCCTAGCATGAACTCAGACCCACCTTAGGCATCCCTGCATGCAGACACAGACTGTTCCAGACAAGGCATCCAATTCCGGACCCAAATCGACCTTAGATCTATCCCCAAACCAGGTGTCCCTGAGCCCGGTGCAGGGACAGACCACAGGGAAACATTCAAAGGACTTCCTCCAATTCCAAATCCCATCTGAGAGTGACAGACCCAGCTAGGAGTACCTGAAAGCAGACACCTGAAACCCTGGGAACGCTCACTTTCATGAGTTAAAGTCCTTAGAACAAAAGAGGGCTAAAGGGAAAGGGGCCTGGAATTCACCTGCAAAGAGCCACAGACACATACTGGTGATGAAGGGGTTAACCATTGCGGGTTAAGTGCTGAGCGCAGGGATGAGAGAGCAACAGATGACAGGGACCTCATCCCCAGTGGTTCCCTAGGTGTAAGTCTCTAAGGGTGCGAGGGAGAGATGGCGTCTTCCATCCCGGAGAGTTCCCTGTGCGGGATGTCCCAGTACAGGCCACCAAAATGTTAGGGTGATCCACGTGCAGGCTGAGAAAGAATTCAGACTCAGAGAGGGGCTAGACAAGGTTTATTCATGTTCCGAATAGGAGTAAAGGGGCCAGATGGGAGAGTTCCCTGGTCCCTGAAGGGTGGGAGCTAATTCCTTTCACAAAGAGAATGCCTTTTGGGGAAATTCAGGAAAGATTTGTGTTCTAGTCTGTTTTGTTGCTAATCACAGAAAATATCTGAAACTGAGTGATTTATAAAAATGGAAGTTTAGGGACCAGCAGATGGTGTAATAGTTACATCGCTCGACTCCCACGTAGTCCACTGCAGTTCAAGTCCCAGACCCAGCGGCACAGGGCACGTGTGTGTGTGTGTGTGTGTGTGTGTGTGTGTGTGTGTGTGTATGTGTGTGTGCGCGCGCGCCCAAAATCCCGAGAGGAGAATGGAGGAGCAGGAGTTGTGGTGTGGTCATCCCCTCTGAGAGGTAATTGCTCCTTTCTATCTCTCCAGTGAGCACATGTACCATAAAGCAAAAATCTCTCTAAAAAGTAGAAGTTTAGGGGCCAGCAGGTGAGTGGCTGTTAAGGTGCTGGACTCCTACAAGGCTGACCATGGTTTGAGTTCTGGATCTAGTGACTTGCTTGCTCTCTCTCTCTCTCTCTCTCTTTCTCTGGTGAGTGCATGTACCCTATAGCAAATTTTAAAATACTACTAATAAATAAAATTTTAAAATTTTAAAAATAAAATAAATTAAAATAGAGGTTTATTTCACTAATGGTTTAAAGGTGACCCCCTCCCTCCTGCAACCTTCTGGCTGCACCACGGCACAGCCCAGGGCAGGAGCGTGTGATCTGTGTCCCACGTGTGCCTGTTCAGGTCTCATTCCCTCTCCTTAGGAGCCCACCAGGGATCAACCACGGAGGCCCTGCCTTAATGACCTAATTACTCCCAAAGGCCCTGCCTTTGACTTCATGGGGCTATTAAGAGGAAACTCAATACCCTCACAACCAAATCTCAACACACGAATTTTGGGTGGGGGGACACAAACCGTAGCAGTTTGGGGACCTTTTCAAAGAGTTAGAGGCTAATGGCATGAGTCTGAATTATATCACATTGTTCTTGTCTATTGTTTTTAAAGAATTATTTTTTATTTTAACTTTACTTATTATTATTATCATTATTATTTTCCAGTTTGATCAGAGAGAGACAGAGAGAGAGAGAGAGAGAGAGAGAGAGAGAGAGAGGAAGTGAGAAAGCAAGCCACCAGGTCCGAGACTTGAACCGTGGTCGGCCATGTGGGAGTTCAACGCCTTTAACCACCATGCCACTTGCTGGCCCCCTTTTTTTTTTTTTTTTAATTAGCTATAGGGTGCATGTGCTCACCAGAGAAAGACAGAGAGAGAAAGTGGGAAATCACCACAACAAAGGATGGCCACACCACAATTTCCTTCTTCTCCTTTCTCCTCTTTGGATTGTGGGTACATTGGCACAAGTGTTCAGAGTGCTTTGCAAGCCACCAGGTCCTGGGCTCTGATCAAATAGTCGACCACAGGAGATCCAGTCACCTTGACCCCACGTCATCACTGGCTCTCGCTCGTCTGTAAGACAATGTGTTGCTCCACTGCTCACGTTTATCGGCCATAGTCACAGCGTGTGTCGATGAATAAATAGGATGCTGACGAGTCACATGAGCAGTGAGTTGAAGGAGTGGGCACAGGACAGAGCAACCTCAGGGAGGAGAGGGATATGGTAGAGAAAAGATCCCAAGTCAGGGCCTGTGTGAATTTGCTCCGAGGCCACTGAGGGAGGGATCCTGGAGGAGATGCATAAAGTCCTTCAAACAGTGGCAATGGTCTCTGCTGTGATGTAGCTCCCTCCCAGCTGGTGGTCCTGGAATTGGATGTTGACAGAATTAGGACTGAGACTTCTATCCCCCATGGCAGAGGAGATTTATGTAACTAAGGGAGAGTTTAGAGATGGACAAGAATTTAGCAAGCAAAAATAACACAGTCAATTACCGGCTCAGAGAAAATGAAAAGTTAAGTAGGGAAATAAATATTATTATTTATATAATAGTAAAAGATAAACACTTAGTGATGGGTACCATTTACTGCCTCTCCGAAGTGTTTCAAATTCTCATTGCATTGCCCGATCTGTGAAAAGGGACCTGAGTCTTTAACAAGATTTTCCCAGCAGATGGCATAGTGGTTACATCACTGGACTCCCACATGGCCAACCGTGGTCTGAGTCCTGGACCTGCTGGCTTGAAAAATCACACTGGGCATGTGTGTATGCATGCCCAAGAGCTCAGGAGGAGAATGGAGAAGAAAGGATTGCAACATGGCCATCCACCCTGGGGGGCAATTTCTCACCTTCCCTCTCACTGCCTCTGTCTCTGTCTCTGTCTCTGTCTCTGGTGAGCACACACACTCCATGACAAAAACCTCTTAAAAAAAAAAAAAAAAAGATTTCTCCTTTGCAGTTGGCAAGCGGATTGAGAGCTCTGTCAGCGGAAGGCACCAGAAGGACTATGCAGCAGGAAGAGGGGACTTCTCTTCCTGGCTCAAGTGTTTTGATGCTTTTTGCTCCTACTGTTTGGTTGCCCAGCAATGTGTGCGTGGTGATGTGAGAGAGCATCCAGTGACATCCACCTCTGTCAAGTTTCAGCAGTTCTCCCATGAACGGACCCCAGGGATCATGGCACCCCAGTACTTGTCTTCTCAGCCTTGGCCTGCTAGTCAGCAGAGAGGGGTTTCCTGCTCGCTAGGCCTGTCGTGGTTTTCTACTCAGCGGTTCTCTAGAGCAGCGTCTCCTGCTTACCCAGAGACTGCGGGCCAGCTCTGGGCTGGTGCAGCCCAGCACACACACGACCCTGCTTGCCCAGCCTTAGGGAGGGGCGCTCCTGTCTTCAGTGTCCTTGCTCACCTCTAAGATATTCTTTAGAATTCTCTTTCTCCCATAATAAATAATCACATATTGTAGCTAAGGATCTTTTATATTAAATTTCCCTGTAGCCCATCAGGGAATGGAAAATGTATATGTGTGTGTGGGTGTGTGTGTGTATAAGACAGAAAGAGCAAGAACTAAATCCTCATCTTCCATAACGGAAAGTTGATAAATAAGGTCTAAAACTGAAAAATCATAGGATCTAGAATAAAAGGGTTTTCAGAGATTTGAGAAGTGGTTGTTTTGGGGAATCAGGAAACAAAGTGAGAAGGATCTGCTTTTCTTTTCTTTTTTTTTTAATTATTATTATATTTTTTAATTTAATTTTATTTATTTAGTTAGTTTAATTTGACCAGAGAGAGACAGAGCAAGAGAGAGAGAGAGGGAAAGTGAGAAAGGAAGCCACCAGATCTGGGACTTGAACCATGGCTGACCATATGGGAGTCCAGTGTCCTTAACCACCACGCCACTTGCTGGCCCCTGAAGGATCTGCTTTTCTGTAGCAAGCCTTCTATCTGACTCTATCATCATAAATAACTTCAATAAGCATTACAGCTGACAAAAAGAAAATCACTGGGGCTAAAATAATTAAAGAAGAAGGAAAGAAAGAAACTTACAAAGTTTATGGGACATTAGAAGATATGTCATTGTGGAGCCAGTAGGTTAGCATAGGTGCTGGCCTCCCATGTGGTCAACTACAGTTTGAGTCCTGGACCCGGCGGTTGAAGCTCACGTTGAGTGTGTATGCGTGCGTGTCCAAAATCCCAAGAGAAGAAGGAAGGAGGAGAGAAATCACCCCTCGTGGTTTCTCAATTTCTGTATCTCTGTCTCTCTGTCTCTCTGTCTCTCTGTCTCTCTCTTTCTCTCCGATGAGCATGCATGCCCTATAGCAAAGATCTCTCTAAAAAAAAAAATGTCGTTGAGATAGTCTACTTTTTTTATAATGATTTCTTTATTTAATTTTATTTATCATTATTATTTTTTAGTTCAACTAGAGAGAGACAGAGAGAGAGAGAAAGGGAAAGCAGGAGAGCAAACCACGGTCAGTCATGTGGAAGTCTAGCACCTTCACCACCACGCCACCTACCACCCCTGAGATAGTCTACTTTTTAAAATTTTAGAGAGAGATTTTTGCTATAGGACATGTGTGCTCACCAGAGAGACAGAAAACGAGAAATCAACCCCCAGGGGGATAGCCATGCAGCAATCCCTTCTCTTCCATTCTCTTCTTGAGATTTTGGGTGTGCATGCACATGTGCCCAGCTTGAGTTTTAAGCCTCCAGATCTGGGACTGGAACCACAGTCGACTATGTGGGAGTCCAGATGTAACCATTATGCCATCTGCTGGTCCCAATAGTCTGCTTTTTGATTAAACACACAGTACACAATCAAAGCAATGGTATGTAGGACACATTATTCCCAATATGGCATCTTGCCGTTTGAGTAAACAGCAGAAGCAGGAAGGTCATTGTCACCTTCCCTTTACCCTTTCCCCCTGAAGCAGGTCATTAAAGCTTCATTCCAGAGCTGCTCTCCCTACGCCTGGGGAAAAGATTATCTTTGTTCTCAAAGATATGGAGATGCCATGAAGAACGTGAACAGAACAGGTGCAAGGGTGAGCCGTAATATCTTCCTCACCCATCACAAGAATCACAGCCAGCATTCCTTTAACGAAAGACAGGTTTGCAAGGGAAAAGCATAACAGATTGATTTCATCCAAGTTTTAGATGCCACAGGAGGCTTCAGACAGGGAAGACCCACACACCCAGGAAAAACTCTATTTCAGTCCTTAGGCTTGCTGTAGAGCAGATAGCCATGTAGAAATGTGATTGGACAAAAGGGTACAACCTAATGGCAATAGACTTGAGGAGAGGAGGAACCCAACAAGACCTGTCTGTTCAAATTCTTGGTTTGTCTGAGTGTAATTCTTTCCCTCCAGGTGAAAAGGCATATTCAGTACCTCTGAGCATTTTAATGGGAAGGGCACATTCAAAGATACCCGGATGCCTCAGATATTTTCTTTTTTAGGGATCAGCCCTTGGATATTTGTCTTTTTTTTTTTTTTTTTTTTCTAAGAGATTTTTGTTCTACGGTGTATACTCTAGCTGGAGACACAGAGACAGAGAGAAAGTGAGATATCAATAGTGGGGGGGAGGGCTGCAGAGTGGATGGCCACGCTGCAATGCTGTCTCCTCCATTGTCCTCTCAGGATTTTGGGCACACATGCACATTTGACCGTGTTGCTGCCAGGTCCAGAACTCGAACAGCAATCGGCCATGTGGGAGTCCAGTGCCCTAACCACTAAGCCACTTGCTGGCCTAGATATTTGTCTCTTATCTCAGCCTCTGCTCCAGGGAAGGCGTGGTCTCTGGTAGCTTAGAGTACCCTTGGCTGGGCAGGGAGAAAGGTTTAAAGGGTCAAACCTGGTTCTGCCAGTCCGGTGGGAGTGGGCATGCCCCCAGTGGGGAATTCTTTGGGATTAGAGGAAGATTTCCATCTGAAAGGAGGGAAGAAAGGGAACTGCTTGATCTTAAGGCTGACTTACCCAGAGACAATAGGACAACCCAGATGTTGTAAAAGACCACCCTAAATCCTTTTCCTTTAAAAGTTCCTATTCCCCACCCTTTGGGGCCAATGCAATGCTCCACATCTGGCCCCTCTCCTTCCTTGGGAAAATTTAATTAGCCTTTTTCAATCTACTTATTCTGAGTCTGAATTCTTTCACAGCCTGCAACACAGATCACCCTAACACCAGGTACCAGCAGGATGGTGTTATGCGAGGTTCTTCGAGGGAGAAAGAAGCTTTACAGCTTGCATTGGGGAAGAGGGACTCTGGCTTTTATGACTCGTTTCGGGTGAGAAAGGAGCAGGAGACAGGACAGAAAGTCAGAAAAGTCTTGTTTCTGAGGCCTTCTGATTTCCGTGAACTCACAGTTCTCAGCATGCCAAAGGCCATACTTCAGGATGTTTTGTCCTGAGCCCCAACAGGTGTCTCATTAAATCCCCCAGTTACTGCCTTTAGATCAAGCCCAGTTTTATTCAATCATACTACTGCCTGGCTGTCTGCTCTTCATGAAACATAAGCATAAACATACAAATGTCCTTGCTTTATTTCTGAAATCTGTGTCACATAAAACACATACCTTTGTATGCTTTCTCTTGTTAATTTGCCTTTTGTTACAGGGGCCTCAACCATAAACCTACTGATAGATGAAGAGAGATTACTTTATCTCCTCTACAAAACTAATCTCTGGCCAAAGTAATGTAATGGGATATGAAAGTATGAGGGTTTTTTTTTTTTGTGTGTTTTTTTTTGTGTTTTTTTTTTGAGAGGTTTTTCGCTATAGGGCACGTGCGCTCGCCAGACAGACAGAGAGAGACATAGAGACAGAAAGCGAGAAATCACCCCCCAGGGGGGATGGTCACGCCGCAATCCCTTCTCCTCCATTCTCCTCTCGGGATCTTGGGCACGCACGCACACGCGCCCGGCGTGAGTTGTAAGCCACCGGGTCCGAGATGCGAACCGCGGTCGACTACGTGGGAGTCCAGCGACATAGCCATTACGCTAACTGCTGGTTCCCAAAGTATGAGGTTTTTTTAAAAATTATTTTATTTATTATTACTTTGTAATTTGGCCAGAGAGAGACAGAGAGGAAAAGTAAGAAAGCAAACCACCAGGTCCAGGGCATGAACTATGGCCAGCCATGTGGGAGTCCAATGCCTTATTCACCATATCACCTACCGGCCCCAAGAGTATTTTTAAAAGTTTGTAGGAAATGAGCCAGCAGGTGGTATGGTGGTTAAGGTGCTAGACTCTCACATGGTTGACTGCAGTTCAAGTCCTGGACTTGGCAGCTTGCTTTCTCACTTTCTCTTTCTATATCTCTCTGGTCAAATTAAATAATAATAATAATAACAAATTGAATTAAATAAATAGACAATCCTTTCTTCTTTTTTTTTAATATAGGTTTTTGCTATAGGGTGCGTGCACTCGCCAGAAAGACAGAGAGAGACAGAGAGACAGAAAGCGAGAAATCACCCCCCAGGGGGGATGGCCATGTCACAATCCCTTCTCTTCCATTCTCCTCTCGGGATCTTGGGCATGCACACACATGTGCCCGGTGTGAGTTTAAGCCACCAGGTCCGGGAGACTCGAACCACAGTCAACTACATGGGAGTTCAGCAACATAGCCATTACGCTAACTGCTGGTCCTGACAATCCTTTTATAAAAGTCTGTAAGAAAATGGAGTCAAAGTACAAATCTATTCTAATGGAAAATATTTTGAAATCACACCTAATTTTTTATAATCCATATTTCCATGAACTTCTCGAAGACTCCTCTTTGGCTCCTTGTCTCCCACATTACTTTCCTCTTGGAAGGAAAGCCTAAGGTTAGAGGAAATGCATGTCTTCAGTTATGTAGAGCACCAGGAGGGAGCGTGCAGAAGAACCTGTGGCAACCTCTCCACAGATAGTGTGTGTGTGTGTGTGTGTGTGTGTGTGTGTGTGTGTGGCGGGGGGGGGGGGGGGGGGGGAGGGGGAGACAAGGATTCCAAATCATTGAGGGACTTAGCATTATCTCATTTTCTAAGGAAAGCCCCACCCGCTGCCTCTGAGGCTTCCTCTGCTGCCTGCCTGGGGATCAACCCTAGTACCTAGCAGTCAGAGGAACAGCAGCTGATAGATTTTCACTGTTAACATGTGGGCACAGATGGAAACACCTCTCTTCCACTGTGCACAATACATTTGGCCATTTGCAACACAACATGGGTATTAGTGAATTAGCCCAACAGTAGGGTGCATGACTATTAGTGGTTTAGAAAAGAGGTCTCACATAGCTGAACACAAAGCTCATTACCTCCTGGGTTGAAAGGAGGCCACTGCTGTAAGGGTGTGGCTCGGAATCCTGAATTGCAGCAGAGGAGAACTGGAACAGGCTGGAGTCTTAACTGCAACAGAGCCAGAGGGTTGCTTGGGTTGAAAGAGAATGCAGTACGATTCATTTTTAGTTGAGTCTCCACTGAAATCAGAAGAAATACACATAAATACAATACATGCGATAAATACCCGAGTGAATCTACAGTGGCAATATTCTAACCAAGAATGGGGAAGAGCGTGTGTATATATATATGCAACTCCCCCTCGTCCCTTGGTTTGCTTATCTGTAACACAGGACTTAAACATCATGGTTTTGGTAAGGATTCACCTGGGCATAATATCATTAGCACAGTAACTGGTCACTAATGATACTTTCAGTGCTTTTAATGTTATTTTAATTATCAGTCGTAGTATTTAAAAGCAGAGTCAACCTCAAATAGCTTCAGGAGCCAGGCCAGGCACACAAAGAGGGCACATGGATCTTCTGGGGACAGTGGCATAGTAAAGTGTGCACCCCTCCCAGGGAGCAACCTCTACTCGGTTCCACATAAAGGTACCAATCTCCTCATCATTATCCTCGTTCCTTTTTTTTTTTTTTTTTTTTCTTTTTAGGAAAAGCCAGATTCAGATTTTTGTGTGAAAACTCTCAATTTTTAATTTGAGGACTAAACAGCTCACATTTAAGGGGAAGATCGGGCTGTATGCCTTACACTCTGTTTTAAAGAAACAAGAGAGGGGTTGGTCCTATAGCCTAGTGGTTAAGGGAAACCAGCTCCCCCATGGGAAGCTTCAGTTTGAGTCCTAGCTCTGCAGCTTGAAAAACATGCCGGGGAACCAGCAGATGGCATAGCGGTTAAGGTGCTGGCTCCCATGTAGTTGACCATGGTTCACGCCCCAAACCCAGCCACTTGAAACTCATTCAGAACATGTGTGCATGTGTGTTCAAAATCCTGAGAGGAGAATGGAAGAGAAGGGATCGCAGCATAGCCATTCCCTCTGGGAGTGATTTCTCACTTTTTGACTCTCTGTCTCTCCGGCAAGTGCATACATCCCAGAGCAAAAATCCCTCAAAAAAAAGAAAAACATGTTAGGAACATGTGTGTGCCTGCTCCTCACCCTGTCAAGTTGGAGAAAAAGAGGAGAAGGGGTTGAGGGTTAACCATGCCTCACTGGGAGATGCTCTCTCCCTCTCCCTCTCTCTGTCTCTCTGTTGCTTTCTGATAAAATCATGTGCCCTCTGGCAATTAAAAAAAAAAAAAAAAAAAAGACAACAGTGACCTCTAAGTGGAGGACCAAGAGGATTCTGCAGTTATCATTTTCCTCAGCATCTCCTCCAGACACTCCACACACTGCTTCCTCTGGGTCTCTGGTCACCAAGTCTTGTCAGTGCTTTGCTGGAGGGTGGACTGAAGCAGCTAACCACATACAGTAGACAGGGACAAGGCTCTTAGCAGGGGTCCTCCCTGACCCTCTTGGCTCCAAGAGATTAGAAAGACAATATAGAAGTCCTCTCTTCCTCACTTTGGGCCCTTTTCTTAATGCCCTCTCAAGACCCTCTAGAAGCTATGAGTCCCACCTAAGGAAAGTGACTAGGACAGTTATTCACACTAAAGCGTTAATGATTTAACAACTCACTGGTGACAATAGGTGTCTCCATTTTCAAAGAGAACACTCAGAAAGGGAACAGAATCAATTACTAATGCAGGAATTTGAGGGTTCCTGGCACTTCAGAGGAAGGAATATGTTTACTTCAAAGTCTTCTGCTTTTCAGATCCTCCCTGGGGACCAAAACCCAACTCTGTCTTTGGAGAAAGTTAGCAGAACGCCAGCTTCTTTCTTCTAAGGCCTTGTTTAAAAGTCTTTGGGGAGCCAGGAGAGAAAGATGCTATTAGATCCTCCCTGCTGTTGAGTACTCAGTTGACTTTTACTCAATATCCATTATCAAATCAAAAGGGACAGTTCCATGTCTACCAGGAACTGGTGAAAAACACACCAAAACGCACACTCATCCAGAGGACTGTGACTGCTATGGTTGATTGAGAATTTTTAATTGCTATTTATAGGTTAAAAAAATAATTAGGGGGAACCAGCAGTTGGCGTAATGGCTATGTCGCTGGACTCCCACGTAGTCGACCGCGGTTCGCGTCTCGGACCCGGTGGCTTACAACTCACGCCGGGCGCGTGTGCGTGCGTGCCCAGGATCCCGAGAGGAGAATGGAGGAGAAGGGATTGCGGCGTGACCATCCCCCCTGGGGGGTGATTTCTCGCTTTCTGTCTCTATGTCTCTCTCTGTCTGTCTGGCGAGCGCACGCGCCCTATAGCGAAAAAACTCTCAAAAAAAATAAATAAATAATTAGGAATTGTTTACGATCACTTCATTTCATTGTTTTTTTCTCCATTCAGGTAAAAGGATTTTTCCCTTGGCTTCCTATAAAGCAGGCCTTGCAATTTAAGCGTGTGGTCACCAGGTGGTGGAAGTGCACCATGAGCTCATAGTCTCCACAGGGGGTGCAGAAGCTGAGCTCACCTGCAAAACTACCTCCACAGTCTCCTGGAGAAAATCCAAAGGTGTTTGCCTGTTTGTCTTGTCCTGACTACAAAGGTTCTGTGACAGAACGCAGAGCACCTTGGCTGAAAAATCTTATCCTCTGTCTGTCTCTAAAGAAGTAAAGAATTCCAGTACTAGGAATGTGTAAAAATCTCAGCACGCTGCTTTTTCCATAGCACATCTCTGCCATCTGCTATTTCGGTATGTTCCTTTCCCCCTTCTTTTTCCAGGAGCAGAGCAGCCAGATCCTCTTGCTGCATTCCTAGGAAGGAATGCACACCCAACTGGGACAAACCTTCAGGCTTATTGATTTATTTACAGAGGTGAGCAAAAGTCTTGGAGAAACCTGTCCAGGCGGGAAGTGATGGGCCCTCCTCCAGGGCGAGATAGAGAGAGGAGACACGGAGCGTTTCCTCTTCGCTTTCCCTGCTATATCTGACAGGTTGATCAGTAACTTCTTTCTGGAAACTGCCTCACTGGGAACTACTTTAATTGGACTCTTCTTTCTTCTTCACTGATTTCCCCTTTTTTCACCTTCCAGAGCAGTCGATTCTCATTAGTCACCAGAGTGACCTTCCACAAGGTAGCCATGAAAATTAAATTAGCAAATACTGAAGCATTGCTCAGAGAGGAAGTGTAAGTTTAAACTTCTGGGAGCCTCTGGTCACATTTTCCTCAACTGGTCAATCAATACATAACCTTGTTTCATGTGAGTTTCTGTTTAAAGACACCTTGTTTATTTATTATTACATTTTATTGCCAGAGGGTCATGTGTTCCAGAGTGGTGGTAGGAGTGTGTGTGTGGGTGTGAGGGGGTGGGGAGAAATTACCCTCAGTGGGCTGTGGCCATGCCTCAATTTATTCTGCATTTCTCCATCCGTCAGGATTTGGGGCATGCACTTGTGCCTGGCATGTTTTTTCAAGCCCCTGGGGCCAGGATTGTAATAGCTGTTGACCATATGGGATCTGTCTGTTTTAACCACTAGACCACAGGGCTAGCCCAAAGGCTCTTATTTAATGTATGTTGGTTAACACTGAGTTCAGGACTGATAGGTGGTGTGGTGGTTAAGGCGCTGGACTCACATGGCTGACCATTGTTCGAGTCCCAGACCTGGTGGCTTGCTTTTTCACTTTCTCTCTGTCTCACTCTGGTTAAAAAAAATAATAATGGGGACCAGTAGATGGTATAATGGTTACGTCACTAGACTCCTACCTAGTCTGTCTCTATGTCTCTCTCTGTCTCTCTGGTGGGCACACGCACACTGTAGCAAAAATCTCTCTTTAAAGATAATAACACATAAAAATTAAATGAATAAATCTTTTTTTTTTTTTTTTTTTTGAGAGTTTTTTGCTATAGGGTGCGGGCACTTGCCAGAAAGACGGAGAGGGACATAGAGACAGAAAGCGAGAAATCATCCCCGTAGGGGGGATGGTCACACCGCAATCCCTTCTCCATTCTCCTCTTGAGACCTTGGGCACGCACTCACAAGTGCCCGGTGTGAGTTTAAGCCACCGGGTTCAGGACTTGAACCGCGGTTGACTACATGGGAATCCAACAACATAGCCATTACGCCAACTGCTGGTCCCTGAATGAATAAATCTTAAAAACAAAACAAAACAAAACAGAAAAACCTGAGCTCACAGCCAACATCCAGCACTGTACCTACTGAATGAAGTTTATCCAGCACATGTATTTTACCCATAGGCTGCGTTACAATATTCTTGTGCTTAAGAGCATTAAATAGTGCTTTGGCACTGTACTTGGAGACCGTTTAAACAGCAAAAATAATCATAAACAAACATTTAAAAAGTTGGACTACATAGGCTCTGAAAGGACACTTGTTTATAGTCTGAGAGCTGAAAGAAGGCAGATCTCACCTTGCCTGACCTCAGCTGGGAAGGTGCACATCAGAAACCTCCAATTTTTCACCTACCTGGGTGTGTCTGCAAATAACTACAAAAGTGCACAAGTATTGATTTGGGGCTTACAAACCAATTTTAGCAGGGAGACAAACTTGCCAACTTAGCTCCCGAAGTAACAATAGTCAACTGTACAAGAGCTCAGATCTCGGCTCTGCATCTGTCTTTCTCTCTTCTCCGGGTAAGTGTCCTACTCTCACATCATCAGCTCTCCTCTTTGGGCAGATTCCTTCCAAATCCTTATCTACAGCTGAGACCTCCCTCTAGGCCAGCTGGACTGATCGCTGATTGAACTTCTCTGTGCTCCTCCTATCAGCAAGTCAGGCCCCAGCCAGGCCCTGCAGGCCAGTCTTCTGCTCAGTCACCAATCACAGAGGCCATTACAGGATGAAGTCCAGAATCTTAGTCCTTTGTATTGAATGCCAATGAGTCTTCCCAGCAGGGCCTGAGGGAAACCTTTCATTCTTCCCTTAATGAGAGAGAAGGGTAATGGCAAAGGACTGAGGTGAGAAGTGTAGGGTGGCAGTGGGAGGGGAGCTGCTTCATTGCACACCTCAAATGTTCTGCATTTCTGTGTCAGCTCTGCCGGGACAAACTTTTACACATGCAGCGGGTATGAATATTTTCCACCCACAAACTTACGTAACTACAGGATTCACGGTGTCCTCTTTCTTCTCCGTAGGGTGAGTTCTAAATCTCACGGCTTGTGTAGTGGCGTAATGTGGTGTCGTGAGCATTGACCTTCTCTTTTTTACTTGGATCTGTCCCGTGAGTGGGGCGGGCAGGGGGTGGGCACTATCATCTTCAGTCCTGACTCCTGCAGCTGTTACTACCATAAGGGTCCCAGCTTGACCAAACACTAAGTTGCCCCCACCCCCACCCCCCCCCACCCCCCCCCACCCCCCCCCCCCCCCCCCCACCCCCCCCCCTGCAGTGGCTAGTTACTGACAATTTTCCTACAAGTGATGACAATAACTGGGCTGGCCCCTTAGCACAGTGGTTAAGTACCATTCAAAAGAAGCTGATTCCCCAGGGCCAAATGAGGGTTTGAAGCCTGACCCTGGTGGCAGCATACCAGGTACATGTACTGGTGCCCATGATCCTGCCAGGATGGAGAATTGGAGGAAAAGGATTGAGGTGTGACCAGACCCCATTGGAAAGTGCTTTCTCTCTGCTCTCTCTTTTTCTCTCATCTGCACAGGCACACCTTATGGCATTAAAAAAAAACAAAAATGGGAGCCAGCAGGTGGCATGGTGGTTAAGGGCGCTGGACTCCCACATGGCTGACTGTGGTTCAAGTCCTAGAGCAAATAGCTTGCTTTCTCACTTTCTCTCTCTCTCTGTCTCTGTCTCTCTCTGGTCAAATTAAAATGAATAAATAAAGAAATAAAGTTAAATAAAATAATTCTTAAAAAAAAAAAAAAAAGAAAGAAAATGGGCCAGCAGGTGGTGTGGTGGTTAAGCTGCCTGGATCCCACATGGCAGAGTCCACAGTTGAGTCTAAACTGCTGGCCTGGAAATCATGTGTGTGCCTAAAATCCTGAGAGAAGAATGAAGAAGGGATTGTGGCATGGCCATCCCCCAGGAGCTGATTTTTCACTCCCTCTCTCTCTCCATCTCTCTCCAGTGAGCACATATGCCCTATGGCAAAAATAAATCTAAAAACAAAAAAAAAACCAAAACTAATATTTACTGTAGTCTTATCATGTGCCGGTCTCCATGCTAGGGGATTTGTTTTTATTTTTATTTTGAAATTTTATTATTTCACTTGATCATCAACAGACCCATAAGAAAGGTACTAATATTATCCTTACTTTACAGCCGAGGCTCAGAAAACATCAGTTATTTTCCTAAATGGACAGCTAGGTAGCAGAGCTGGACCTTACCCCCAGGGTCCAGTGTTATACCCTTAGCCACTCCCGAAGAACCCCTTTCTCCTCTGGAAGGCCCCTGGCACCCTTCCTTCTCCCCACTTTGCTTAGATAACTCTTGTGTCCTAGAGCTGATCACGGACTAAAATTAAGTAGTTGTGTATACTGTCAGCTATACTTCAATCAGCCAGTTAATGTCTTTCACCAGTGCGGATACAGAGAGCAACAGCACCCAGAACCTGCCCTCAGAAGGTCACATCAGGCTGTTCTGAGTGATCTGCCCTGAGATGCTTCAAGACTGCCAGGGCGGATGCTGTCTGTCTATTGAAAACAAAGAGCACCACTGTTGTCACCTAAGGCCACCAGGCCTATCAGCTAGCCCTGCTAAGAGCCAAGGCACAGGGCTAAGCTGACCTTGTCCTAAGGCCTCTGGGGAGGCCCCGAGAGCTTCCCCTAGGGCAACTGCCCTGCAGAGGGAGACCTCAGACTGCCAAAGGTAGATGACCAATGAGAGTCCCTCTCTCTGTCCAGAGCCACAGAAGTAAGAGACTAGAGGGTGGGAAAGGAGAGAAGAAAAGATGGAGGGAGGGAGAGGAGGCAGAATGCCCTACCCAGACAAGCTATATGACATTCCTGACTAAAGCTCTTAGTGACACTGCCTCACAAAGACTTGCTCTATGCTAAAAATGTCATCCAGTTGGGAGTCCTGCCTCTCGTTGTTTTGCTCCATCTTCACCCAAAGGTCGCCTGTTAGAGGGAGCCCAGGTGCAAGGGGAGGTAAGAGGGATTTTGCAGGCTGGTTTCATTCTGGTTTAGCTGGTTTTTATTAAAGTAAATAGTGGGAGAGCTCTGGTCCCTCTCCAAGTGCAGTCACAGGTACCCTGTCATCCCAAAGTCACAGTGGATTTTAATACAGACAGGGCAGCTCTATGTCTTCCAAAGAGAATGGAATCAAGAGAAGAAAATACGGCCTCAAGCACTTGCAAGGGGGCTGGCGAAATCGGGCTCGAAGGTGAGCAATTTGGCGGCCAAGGCTGGGAGACCCACACTGATCTATGTGTCAGCTCTTAGATCTAGCACAACCCAGGGGAAACAGAGGACACTTGTTGCATTCTGGGCTCATTGCTTCTAAACAACAGAAAGAAATTCTGGATAACTGAAGACAAAAAGGAAAATATTGAGGGGACCAGCAGATGGCATAATGGTTATGTCACTGGACTCCCACTTAAGTCGACAGAAGTTCAAGTCCCAGACCCGGTGGCTTGAAACTCACGCGGGCTTGAAACTCAGGCTGGGAGCACGTGCGTGCGTGCACAAAATGCTAAGGAGGAGAGCAGAGGAGAAAGGGATTGTGGCATGGCCATCCCCCATGGGGGGAGGTTGATTTCTCACTTTCTGTCTCTCCCTGTGTCTCTGGCGAGCTCACACACCCTATAGCAAAAACCTCTCTCTAAAGAGAGAGCGAGAGAGAAGGAGAATATTCAAAGGCTGTAGAGAAGCCCACAGAATCACAGTGAAGACCTCAGCTAGGCAGGATCTGGGGCAGCTCTATAAATCCAGACAGCAGGACTTAATGACCAGCCCTGTCCTTTGGGGAAGGAAACTGTTTTGCCGTTTGGGGTCCTTACATCGTGTGGCTCGAGATCTCATTTCCACAAGGTTTAGTTTGCATCTGTGCTGCCCTCGGCTGGGGGTCGAGCTGACTGTACGCAGTGGGAGCAGTGTCTGAGTGGAAAACAGGCAGAGACAGATGCTGCACAAGGGCGTCTCATGTAGGACCTACCAACCCAGGCTGTCCCCAAAGGGGTACAGGTAGGCTCTCCCTAGATTAAATTTATAGCAACTGTGGTGATTAGAATTGAGACAGGAAATAATAGAAACAGAAATAGACAAAGTGTAGAAGGATGAAAGAAATGGTAGGCGATGTCAGGAAAAGCAACTTGAAGGTTGGAGGTTTGGGCGGGAGACATGGGGGCTGTTACTTCCTTTCCTGGTCACTGCTATTCAGTTTCCTGAGAACAAGAGGGAAGAAATGCCCCAATTAGTTATGCCCAGGGGAAGGGACTGGCACTAACCATAGAGAACAAATAAATATGAAGGGAATAAATAGAATGAAGTTGCCAAGTCAAAATTTGAGCCAAAGCATAAGAACTAGCCTAAATTTAGGTGTCTAAAAAAAAAAAAAAAAGAAAAAAGAAATTTTTTAGCTCATACATAGTCCCTCTTTATTCTTGTGCATATTTTTTCAAAGTATACATTCCATATAAAAAGAAAGTAAAATGGAAGCTTTCAATAAAGTTATTCAAAAAAGATAAGATCACATTAGAGATAAAATATTTAGAAAAGTCACATACATATACACACAGAAACATGCAAGATGTATGAACAAGGCAGGAAGAAAATAAATCACATAAATATTCACAGGGGTGGGGGATGTGGCGGCAGTGCAGAGCGAGAGAAGCCCACAGACAAGCCTGGAAAACCAAAAGGACAAAGCTGAGCAAACATTTGCAATCGAGACCAAAGGTCTAAATGCAACAGAAGCAAATCTGCCCTGGAATTGAAGGTGGCCAAGGAGCCTCCCCCTTGATTCACTCACTCAGTCAGTAGGCACTGAGCCCCAGCTATGTTCTAGATCTCATGCCAGGGCTTGGGGAGATACGGTGCCTCTGTTTACCCACTCCTACCTATCTTCTATGCTGCAGTTCTTTAAAGACCTAACCTTAAAAGTGTGGGACTGTAGTGCTCACCACATTTTATTTATTTATTTTATTAATTAAAAAAAAAAAAAAAAAAAAACTGCTGCAGGTGTGTGCACTCACTGGCATGAGTCAGACAAGAGAGGGAGAGAGAGAGATAAAGTGAGAATGCACCCTCCCCCAAGGGGGATGGCCATGCTGCAATCCCTTCTCCTCTTGGGAGTTTAGACATGTGCTCACACATGCCCAGAGTGTTTTTCCAAGCCACCAGGTCCAGGACTTGAACCTTGTAATCGGCCATGTGGGATCCAGCTGCCTTGACCACCATGACACTGGCTGGCCCTCACCAAGTTTTATAAATTATTTTCTGTGTAGCTGCTTGAGTAAATCACTTTTAACACACACACACACACACACACACACACACACAGAAAATACAATATCAAATCTCAAATCTATTTTGTATTAGTCTTTAAAATTTTTTTCTAATAGAAAATAACCCTTGAAGTTTACCAACTCATTTTATTCTCTCAATGGCAAAGACATAATCTGATTTAAGAGGTCATCCTTCTATCATGGTAATAAAAAGGTATTTTAAAACTGTTTAGCATATTACTCTACTCAGTTGGAAAAATATAACAAACTATGAGATAGGTTTAGACTTCAGAAGGATCTAGGCTGGTCCTGTGAGTTGTTTTTGGAGAGAAGGAATAGGGTTAGAAAATGTCTGGATTTTATCCAGGTCAGATTCAGTTCAAGCTTCAAAGAGACAACAATATTGTTATTTGAGTTCAGTTTCTATTCAAATTAAGATATCAGTTTCCTATTTTGGATTCAATTCAATTCCCTGCTGGGAGCTGAGAATGTCATTTAGTGGTAGAAAAGATGCGAGAGCAAGGACTTCCCCCACACCTGGTGATCCCCCTCTCCACAGCACACTGAGTATGGCTGACAGCTGTCAGGCTCACAGAACACCGAGGCATTGTGGAAATCCTGCAGTCCGCATAGTTTCTTGAACCCTGGGACTGTGGCCAGAGAGCCTTGGGGACCCACCCCTCTCCTGTAGAGGTGGGATGGACACCAAGGTCTGCTGGGGCTTTGGCGGTGGATTGGCCAGGGATGAGAAGGCTTAGGAGCCAGGAGTAGGCTATGGGGGAGCTGACACTTAGTACTGAGAAGGAAGCTGGGGTAGGAAACGGACCCCGTCCCTACACTGAGGAAGGTCAATCCAGGCATGAAGACACCTGTTCTGTTGTTTCTCATTTGTTCTCCAACAAAAGAACTCAGTGTTCAGAGGGAAAACTGAGTAGTGGGTAAAGGTGATGATCCAAAACAGGGACATCAAAAGGTCACTTGGGGGAAGCAACCCCTCTTTCCTCCTTCTTCCCCTGTCTATCTGCTAATGTGTCCATCAGCAAGGACTTGATGAATGGGGTCTGGCCCAAGGCTGCCACTACCCATCCTCCCACCACTGTTTTCACCACGCAGCTCCACACTCAGCCCTGGCCTCCTGACTGCTCTCCTCCTCCTTCTCCTCCTTCTTCTTCTTAAATTTGCTGTAAGTACATGCGCTCATGGGAGAGAGAGAGAGAGAGAGAGAGAGAGAGAGAGGAAAAGTGAGGTATTGCCCCCAAGGGTGATGGCCATGCCATAATCCCCTCTCTTTCATTCTTCTCTTGGAAAGAGAACATGGACCTGGTATGTTCCTCAAGCCAACAGGTTCAGGACTCAAATCATATAGTTGACCATGTGGGATCCAGTCGCATGGCTTTTTTATGGAGGTCATGCAAACACTGTTCAAAGTTAACAGCCACTTAAGCTGCTTCTTCATCCCATCCTACTGAAGAGACTTTCTGGGAAAATTTATAAGCAAAAATGCCCTGCTACACCTGGGCATTGGCCATCCATGCTTTATTTGCCATCACTCTGAAAGATTAAAAAAAAAAAACAAAAGAACAACCACTATAACAAAAACAAATGTAAAGCACATTAAACATTCCAGACTTGTTGGGCTTTCAATAGCCCAGAATGGTAAGTAATGCATATCATGTGGTTTAGTTATGATTTCTTCGATTGTGGTAAAATAGCATAAAATTAACCATTTTTAGGTGTACCATTCAGTAGTATTAAGCACATTCACAACATCGTGATCACTGTCTATCTCCAGAACTTTTCCGTCTTCCCACACTACAACTGTGCACCCATTAAATACTCACTCCCCATCTGTCCCTCTCCCCCAACCACTGATAACTACCATTCTATGTTCTTTCTCTGAATTTCAGTACTCCAGGTATGTTCCTGTTTCTGTAAGCTGTATCATAGGCTGAGTAATTCATAAAGAGTGACGATTTACTTTTTTTTTTTTTGAGAGGTTTTTGCTATAGGGCGCATGCTCTCGCCAGAAAGTCAGAGAGAGATTGAGAGACAGAAAGCAAGAAATCACCACCCGGGGGGATGACCACGTCGCAATCCCTTCTCCTCCATTCTCCTCTCAGGATCTTGGGCACGCACACACATGTGCCCGGTGTGAGTTTTAAGGCACTGGGTCTGGGACGCGAACCGCGGTCGACTACATGGCAGTCCAGCGACAGCCATTATGCTAACTGCTGGTCCCGAGAGAGATGATTTACTGAGCTCACAGTTCTGCAGGTCCATGGTCAAGGGGCTGCATTAGGTGAATGCCCTGCTACTAGTGGAGACTCTGCAGAGTCCCAGGGCAGCGCTGGACATCACATCTGCGAGGGCAAGAGCATGCGTCAGCTCTGGTCTCTCTCCTCCTAACAAAGCCACCAGGATTCATACGTGGGGGCCCCACCCTGATGACTTTATCTAAACCTAATCACTTTCTATTCACCTCTTAATGCCATAGAGAAAATTTCCACCCTCTTTTTTTCTTTTCTTTTCTTTTTTAAAAGTTTATGTATTAGGGCCAGCAGGTGATATAGTGGTTAAGGTGCTGGACTTCCACGTGGTCAACCACGATTCAAATTCCAGACCAGGCTGCTTGAAATCACTCCAGGTGTGTGAGTGTGTGTGTGTGTGTGTGTGTGTGTGTGTGTGTGTGCCCAAAGTCCCAAGAAGAGAATGGAGGGGAAGGGATTGTGGCATGGCCACTCCTCCTTGGGGCTGATTTCTTGCTTTCCATCTCTATCTCTCCAGTGAGAGCATGTGCCCTATAGCAAAAATCCCTCTTAAAATTTTTTTAAAAATTTTAAAAGATTAGGTATTTCTTCCATGAGGGAGAGAAAGAGAGAAAGAGGAGCACCCCCAATAGGATCCTCATACCATAATTCTTCCCCCACCTCAGCCAACCTGGATCAGGGTGTGTATTTGTGGTGTGAACAGGGAGGCCCCAGAATGCAAAATGGGGACTTTTCCATGTGGGTGCAGTTGGGTTACCACTGTGCCACGGTCTGCCTTCCCACCTCTTAATACTGTCACAATAGCAACCAAATTTCAATGCGAATTTGTGGGGAACACATTCAAATCATAGCAAGGTACCTAAGAGAAGTGAAATCGCACTCTTTATCTTTTTGAGACTGGCTTATTTCACTTAGCAGAATGTCCTTAAAGTTCATTCATGTGTCAGAATTTCCTTCTTTTTAAAAATTATTTTAAAAACATCATTCATTTATTTATTTTTATAGTTTTGCTATAAGATATGTATGCTCACCAAGGGGGAGAGAGAGAGAGAGAGAGAGAGAAATCACCTCCCAGGGGAGTGGCCATGCTGCGATTTCTCCTCCTCCATGCTTTTCTCAGAGTTTTGGGCACACTCACACATCCCCATGACCCGGGGCTGGCTGAGGCAGATCTTAGTGTGAAGACCATGTTGGGGGTGCCTGTCACAGCCTTGCTATCTCTCTCTCTCTTGCTCATGAAATAAATAAATAAATGCTATGTGCAATAAAACAAAAACAGTTAAAATTTTGGTTAGGGGACCAGCAGATGGCATAATGGTTACCCTGCTGGACTCCCACATGACTGACTGTGGTTTGAGTCTCAAACCCAACGACTTCAAACTCACACTGGAAGCGTGCACGTGCATGCCCAAAATTCTGAGAGGAGAATGGAGGAGAAGGGATCATGGCATGGCCATCCCCCATGAGGAGTGCTTTCTTGCTTTCTATCTCTCTCTCCAGCAAGCACATGTACAAAAATCTGTCTAAAAAAATAATAAATAAATAAATAAATAAATAAATAAAAACTTGGTTAGGTTCGAATTGAATTCATAGATTAATTTTCAAGAAAATTGGCACCTAGGGAACCAGCAGTTAGCGTGATGGCTATGTCGCTGGACTCCCACGTAGTCGACCACGGTTCACGTCCTGGACCTGGTGGCTTAAAACTCACGCCGGGCACATGTGCGTGCATGCCCAAGATCCCAACAGGAGAATGAAGGAGAAGGGATTGCGGCGTGACCATCCCCCCTGGGGGGATGATTTCTCGCTTTCTGTCTCTCTGTCTCTGTCTGTTTGGCGAGCGCACGCGCCCTATAGAGAAAACCTCTCCAAAAAAAAAAAAAAGGAAAGAAAAAGAAAATTGGCACCTATAAAATAAATTTTATCACTCTTTCTACTTCTCTTGGTCTTTTGTATCCTTCAATAAACTTTTATAATTTTATTCATATAACTCTCCCATATTTCTGATAATAACTATGAGTAAGTACTACAGGAATTTTCATGGTATTCTGAGATGTTGATTTGGTATTTTTCTTACTAGTCTATAATTTCTAATGATTCCTATTTTATTTTCTTGCATTTTCTATCTGGACAGTGATATTGTTTATAAATAGTGTCAGTTGATCCCTTCCTTTCCATCTTTTTTTAAAAAAAAATTTTTGCCAGAAGGAGAGAAGAGGAGAAAATGAGAAAACACCCCCAATGAAGAATGATCACATTGCAATTCCTTCTCCATTTCTTTTTGGGATTTTGGGCATGCAATTATACCTCCTGGGTGTCTCTTCAAGCTGCCAGGTCAGGAACTCAAACCTGCAGTTGACCATGTAGAATCCGGTTGCCTTAACTACAACACCACCAGCTGGTCCCCTTCCTTTCTATCTTAATACTACTTGTATCTATTTTATTAGCTTACTAAGACTTTTTTTTTATAAATAATTATTTATTCAATTTTATGTAAAAATTCATTTATTTTAATTTGACCGGAGAGAGGAACAGAGAGAGAGATAAAGAGAGGGAAAGTGAGAAAACAAGCCACCAGGTCCAGGATTCAAACCATGGTCTGCCACATGAGATTGTCTAGCACTGTAACCACCACACAACCTGCTGGTTTCCCAGCTTACTAAGACTTTTAACAAACTAATGAGTAGCAGAAGAGGCAGGAAGCAACATCATCTTCTGTCTTCGTGGGAATACCTTTACCCTGTTTTGTGCAATGCTGTGTGTTCTCAGTACTGTTTCCATCTTGTTTCATCTAGTAAGAGTTTCTAACAGCAATAGGTGTTGAATTTAATCAAAAGCTTTTTCGACATCTACTGAGATATCCAAATGGTTTTCTTCCTTCAATCTCTTAATGTATTGAATTACATTAATAAACTTCCTAATGTTGAACTTTTGTACCCATAAAATTAACCCTATTTGGTCATAATGCATTTAAAAATATTTTACTAGTATTTTTGTTTCTGTGTTCATAAACACTATTAAAACTTTAATTATGGAAGTCTTGAATGCCAGGCTAAAAAATTTGGATTTTTTTTTTTTTTTTTTTTTTTTTTTTTTTGCTGAGGAAGGATGGGGAATAATGATGATTTGATTAATATTTTTGGCATGTTGAAAATTTTATCATGGCAAGTCCAGTGATAAGAATGTATCTGGGGCCAACAGGTAGTGTCGGTGGTTGGGCGTTGGACTCCCACACAGCCAGCCATGGTTTGAGTCCTGGACTTGACTTTCTCTCTCTCTTTCTCATATATGCCCTGTAGCAAATTAGAAAATAATGATAATGTTAAACAAAATTAAATAAATAATTCTTTTTTTAAAAAAAAGAATTTATTTTCAGTTAATTATCTGTAACTCTTAACTACTCCTTCTTACTGAATATTTCTGAGTTGTCCTGTTCCAGAAAGTGTTGTTTAATGACTATTGTGGAACTATGGCTGAAAAGTCTCTTTGTTTTCTCTTAATTGGAAATCAGTCCATTTTAGGTATCTGCTATGGTTTCAATGTGTCTCCCCAAAAGTCATGTACTGAAATGTAGTTATGCCAGGATTAAGAAGGTGAAAATGTAATCTGATTATGGTTGAAAGTGGGGCCTTTGGGAGGTGATTTAGATTGGGTGGAGACATCAGGGTGGGACTTCCTTGACTAACTGCCTGCGGGTAGCTTTATAAGAAAAGCAGACACATGCCCGCTCTTGCCTTTCACCATGAGAGACCCTGAACTGCTTCAGAACTCTGAAGAATCTCCACCAACAGGCAGACCCTCATCAGTTGCAGCCCCTGACCTTAGATCTCCAAAACTATGAGCTAAATAAACCTCCGTTCTTATAAATTACCTACTGTGGCATTTTCATTTCATTGTTTTTGCACTAGAATGGCTTGCCAAGGAGTGTGGAGCTATGTGACTAACAACTCTATTGGGAAGAAGATGTGTCCCAAAGGCCCCCTTTAATGGACTGTTACAGGAGTAGAATATAGCAATAATACATAAGCAGGCAGGCTAAGCAGACTTGCTAAAATTTCAAGAAATTGTTAGTATCCTGTTCCATTGTGGGGCAGGCCCCACTTCCCACTAAGGAAGCCCTAAAGGCCTGGTACTTGCTTGTGAGAGAGAGATGAAAGCATAGTCCATAAATACTTGTGCTGGCTCTAGAGTAGAAGGCCTTAAGAGCAGGGGTGGTTTAAATAAGCTGAGGGGATGAATAATAATTGTACAGCAGTTATGCATATATTGGTTCAAAGGCTGAAAAATTAAGTAGCAGTGTAGAACAGATGCAATCAGACATAATGAAATAAAGTAAAGGGGAGAATATCTAAATTATAAGCAGGAGGGAAAACTCTAATATCGAGCTAACTAGATTATTATAAGACATTTTAAGAATTCCTGTGGGGCTCCTGTTCCTCTTCAAGGCAGATTAAACAACACGTTTTTAACTTTAATTACAGCAAGAAAACTTACATGTTGGTTAAAGCTTTAAGGGTAGACTCCCGGGGTTGGCATGTTAGCAAAAACCTCCAAGGAGAAATTATATTTAGAGACATAAGTTGAAATATATAAATAAATGAAATAAATTTAAAATCAATGAAATGAATGGTATTTTAAAAATTTAATGAAAGGGAACAAAATGATTAGGAACAGACATTCTTAGAAAGTTCAGTTAGCAGTTATGACACAAGGCTTGGCAAATTAGAAAGGCCAAATGAGTTAATGCAGCAATATGATGTGTAAAACTGATGAATCTTGGGGTCAGCAAGTGGCATGGTTGACCACGTAGCTGACCACGGTTCAAGTCTCAGACCTGGCAACTTGCTTTCTCACTTTCCATCTGTCTCACTGTCTCTCTCTGGTTAACTTCAATACAATAAAATATATATATGAAAAATAATGACAATAAATAAAATTTTAAAAAAACTGATGAATCTTGATTCATCTACAAAGCAGGAAAGATAAGGTCTATGTCCCCAGAGAAACAGTGAGATTTCCTGCTGAGTGAAGCAAGCCAGGCTATGAAAGAGAGACATTGTATGTCTCCATATAACATATACCGTCTGTCTGTACTCTATGGTGGAAACTGAAAACCTAGTGTATATAGAAGCATGGAAAATGGTTATGGAAACTGGAAGCAGTGTGGGAAGAGGGTGGGAGAAGGGGGGGAGTGAGAGGAAGGGATTCAAGGAGAAAAATAGAGGGGCAAGACATTTATGGGATAGAGAAATGGATGATTATTTGTCAATGATAACATGTATGGTATCATCAACGGGACTAGTGTGAAGTATATTCATGTTAGGTAAATTGACTTCACAAATTGTAGTGATGTATAGTGATTGAAAGTATAAAATAAATAAGCTAAAAAAAAAAAAAAGATAAAGGCAAAGCAACCACACTAACCATGAGGTTGTAGGAGTGAGAATGGGTACACATGATAGGCTAATCCTTGAAAGTGGGTATGACTAGCAATAGAAATGATCTGGCCCAGCCTGGGTGGCATGCTGGAATGCAGAGATAGAGACCATATGGCCAAGTGCAGATCTGAATCCTTGGGTTGACCTGAAAATTCACTGGGCACCCACATGGACTCCAAGAATCCTGAGAGGGGCCAGCAGATGGCGTGGTGGTTAAGGGCACTGAATTCCCACATGGCTGACCACGGTTTGACTTTCTCTCTCTGTCTCTCTCTCCCTCTCAGTCTGTCCCTCTCTGGTCAAATTAAAACAAATGAATAGATAAAATAATAATTTTTTTTAAAAAAAGAAGAATCCTGAGAAACTTAGATCTAGAGAAGGAGATTACAACGTGCTGAGGTCCTATCAAAGGTACTTTCACTTTTTCTCTAATTCATGTGTGTGTGCTCTGTCGTTAAAATGAAAAAGAAAAAGAAAAGATCATTATCATTAACATTCTACAGACTTTTATACACCAGGAGTCAAAGACTATTGTTTTAGTGAAGTTTGAAAATAATTGTCCCCACTAGACTGCTAGCTGCCAGTGCTCCCTGAGATCAGAAAACAGTTAAAATATCTTATACGTAGTAGAAACATAATGAAGTTATTAATATTTAAAGCATAATTGTATAGTTGCTCATCCTTGTATCCTCGGAAGCAAGACTAGAAATGCTCAATAAATACTTTCTGAATTAACGTCAGACAGCATGGTTCCATTTTTTGTCTTACCTGAACTCTTCGTCCTGCTCACCTCCCATTCTGAAAGCCCGCTATCCCCCATACATAATAAGTAGTTCTGTGTCTGGGCTTTGTTTTGTTTTGTTTTAGAGAGAGTTGTTTTTCTGTTTTTGTTTTGTTTTGTTTTTGCTATAGGGTACATGCACTCACCGTAGAGACAGAGAGAGAGAAAATAAGAAAACATCCCCTGGGAGGATGGCCACACTGCAATCCCTTCTCCCCCATTCTCCCCTCAGGATTTTAAGCACGCACACACACACGCTTCCAGCATGTTTCAAGCTACTAGGTCGAGGACTCAAGTAGCGGTCAGCCTTGTGGGAGTCCAGCATCAACCACTACGCTGGCCCCTCTGGGCTTTGATTTTAAGTGCTTTCTTCACCCTAAGCCATAGCCAGAAAAGTTTGAAAGGATATACTCTATGAAGACCTGAATGGGAACCAGCAGTTGGCGTAATGGCTATGTCGCTGGACTCCCATGTAGCCGACTGCGGTTTGAGTCCCGGACCCGGTGGCTTAAACTCATGCCGAGCTCATGTACGTGAGTGCCCAAGATCCTGAGAAGAGAATGGAGGAGAAGGGATTGTGGTATGGCCATCCCCCCTCAGGGGTGATTTCTCGCTTTCTGTCTCTCTGTCTCTCTGTCTTTCTGGCAAGCACACACACCCTATAGCAAAAAGCTCTCCAAAAAAAAAAAAAAAAAAAAAAAGACCTGAATGGTAAATAGGTAACAGGAGGCAAACGACGGCTGAGGTGATAAAGCAAGTAGAGGTACCAATTGGAGGTCATGTATGCAATTCCCAGAGGTGAGAGCTGAGGAACCAAAGGATGCTCCCAGTGGCTGGAGGGCAAAGTGAATGAGGAGGGAGGCAACTGAGACTGGATGAGCAGAGAGGGACCAAGGCATGGTGGACTTCCCTACTATTCAGATCAAGTCCAACACACAACTGTGGGCCACATCTAGCTTGCTGATGGTTTTTGTTTGGTCTACACAGAGGGATTTTTTTTTACGCCAAGGTTTAAAAATTGGAATAGTTCACATCAAACCCAGGTTTCTCATTTCTCCTGAAAAATTAGGTCAGCCAATGCTAGGCCTATATTCCTCTATGGCGAAACCCTGCTGGAGCTGAGCCATGGCTCCCTGCTCAAACACGGGAGGCCCTCTCTCCAGTGGGCCCAATCCTCATGACCTGATCTCATGGGTCTGGCTCCCTCAGGCACCCTTGGGTCCCTCTGCTGCCCGTTCACTATGCTGGGCACAGGCAAGTCTCAGGTACTGCCTCTGGCTAGTCTGGCTGGACTCATCTCACAGCCATTTCCATTTGGGCAGAGAACGGGCAGAACGGGGCCCTAGTTATGCGTGCTTTCAGGCCCACACATCCATTGGTGAGTCTTCGTAACACTTAGCAGTACCTGGAATTTTCTTCTTTATCTGGGTACACCTTTATTCTCTGTCTCACATGCCCTGGAAACAGGAACTATCTGTGTTTCCTTGTTAATAGCCCAGCGCCCAGCGCCCAGCGCCCAGCGCAGTGGCAGGCACACATGTCGGGTGCTCGATAGCCTGCATCGTGGCTGACCTCCTTCTCCCGTCTCAGGGACATGCCAGAACTTAAACTCTCCTTGCTTCCCTCCAATCTGAGTGTTTCTGACCTGTTCTGGGAATAGACGTGGAGGGAGTGGAAGATGGCTGGGAGCCTCACTTCCGTATCATCGTGGACAACGACTGTGGATCTATACCTTTCCAGAGTGCTTCCTCTTCTCCACAGGCCCAAACCATCAGAGTTTATGGGGCCATAGATGATCTCTCCTCCTGGCCCCTCAGGCAGCTAGCCAAGGACTACCACCCTGAGGTGCCGAGTGGGGAAGAACCTCCTGGAGCAGCGCCATCCAGGACAAATCTAATCCAAGCCGCGCGTGCAACTTTAAACTTTCTAGTAGCCTCATTAAAAACTAAAAAGAGGCCCAGCTGCGGTGTCGCAGTGGTGGCTTGCTGCTGTGTAATGCTGGAAGCTGTGTGAAAGATTGGAGTTGGGTTTCCAGGTCAACTTGCATATGTCAGGTATATGCGTGTCCCTGTGATCCTGGGTGGCTCCGAAGGCTGGGGAGGATCACATCCCGAGACCCTGCTGAACGTGCTGTATTTCTTCCTTACTCTCCTGAAAGGGAGAAATAAATAAACTTTAAAAAACTACAAAAAAAAGGACACATAGATTTTTAATGTGATATTTTCTCTTTTTTAAAAATAAATATTTGTTATTATTATTATCTTTTAAATTTGCTATAGGGCACATGCAGTCACCAGAGAAGACACAAAGAGAGAGAGATAGGGAAAGTGAGAAAGCAAGCTCTAGGTCTGGAATTTGAACCATAGTCGGCCCTATGGGAATCCAATGCTCCAATCATCATGCCACATATTTAACCCAGTGTGTTCAAAATATTAGCATTTCACATATAATGAGTATAAAAGATTTATTATGAGAATACTTGCTTTTTAATTGTCACCAAGTCATTAAACTTTGGTGCATATTTTACAACACTGACCACATTTCAATCGCTACCGTGGTGAGAGAGTTGGACAATACAGACTAAAGCCAGGAAATGAGAAGAAAACCTCCATAAACTTTTTAACAAGAATTATTTATTTGGGAACCAGCAGTTAGCGTAATGGCTATGTCGCTGGACTCCCACGTAGTCGACCGCGGTTCGCGTCTCGGACCCGGTGGCTTACAACTCACGCCGGGCGCGTGTGCGTGCGTGCCCAAGATCCCGAAAGGAGAATGGAGGAGAAGGGATTGCGGCGTGACCATCCCCCCTGGGGGGTGATTTCTCGCTTTCTGTCTCTATGTCTCTCTCTGTCTGTCTGGCGAGCGCACGCGCCCTATAGCGAAAAACCTCTCAAAAAAAAAAAAAAAAAACAGGAATTATTTATTTGATTAATTAACGTATTATTATTATTATTTTAATTTGCTATCATGCACATGCACCCACCAGATGGAGCTAGAGAGAGAGAGAGAGAAAGTGAGAAAGCTAGCCACCACATCTGGGATTCAAACCATAGTCAGCCCTGTGGGAGTTCAGAGCCTTAACCATGATGCCTCCTGCTGGCTCCCCTCCATGGGTGTTTTTAAATGCCACCTTTCCACCTTCATCTTGGTGTTCCAGGATCTAGCACACACTACTGAAGATAGTCTGGCTGTGGAGTAGGAGGTGGAAGGGCAAGTAGGGGACAAGGTGGGGAGTTGGGATGCAGTAGACACAGGTCATGACCTTGCTCTATCAGTTTGCTTGACTTTGACCTTCTCTAAGCTGCCTCCCCCACATGCCAGGATGCCTGGCAGACTTCTTCCAGGCTGTGCCTGAAGCTACAACAGTTGACTCTCTTCCATTTCCTGTGGAACAGGGCAGTGGACAAAGAAGCTGGCAAGGCATCACCTGATGCTGCCCCTCCCCTCCGTGGTCCCTTAGCCTTAACTAAACCCTGGTGCAGAAGACAATGAGCACAATGTTTGCCTCTCATGTCCATCTCTCACATTCCAGTAGGCTTCCCTGGGGCCCCTGGGTGTTGAGGTAGAAAGGCCAAACACCTCGTGCCATTTTGTCTGTTCCAAAAACGTGCATTTACAGCGTCTCTGCACCAATCAGCCTAAAGGGTAATTGCCCCATTATAAAGCTGGCCTTGTTTCAGAACCTACCATCAAAGGTCTCCCAGGCTCCCTACCAAGCACTCTAGAGCTGCTTCCCCCTTTTTACTGGAGGGGAAGCGGCCTGAGAAGCCAGTGACTGCTGTAAACAGACAGTGAGTCAGGGAGGAAGCCAGCGTCTTAGCCACTCCATTGGCATGACTGAAGCCCTGCAGATCCTTCCTGTTGAGCAATATCACATTCCACCCAAGGGGATGGCTCAGGTGTTGTAGCTTAACCTCGTAACCACTTCTTGATGGAAGACCTAAAAGGGATTATATATGTCTCCACTTTATTCAGTAGAATTTAATGACTCTTTTTCTTGATGAATCATGCATATGGTTATGACTAACAATTCTTAAATGATGTTTTAAATAGAATTAGTTTTGCTCTTTTCTAGCTATCACTCCTAGACGACACTTCTGTGGTCTGATACCTACTTGCTCCAGTCCCCCTTTTGCAAACGTTCCATTTTCTATTGACTGGTGTCTGGAAAGTCAAATAACTATGTCTTGTAGAAATGTGTGTAAATGAAGAATCAAGGGGCCAGCAGGTGGTGTAGTGGTTAAGACACTGGAATCCCACATGGTCAACCAAGGTTCGAGTCCCAAATGAGGTGGCTTGAAACTCACACCAGGCACATTCGTGTGTGTGCCCAAAATCCTGAGAGAAGAATGGAGGAAAAGGGGTTACAGCACAGTCATCCATCCTAGTGGGTGATTTCTCACTTTCTGTCTCTCTGGCAAGAGCATGTGCCCCATAGCAAAAGTCTCTCAAAAAAAAAAAAAAAAATTCAGAGTCAACATGCCCTGAAGGATGACGAATGGGCCTCTCTCTTCGCAGTGCTGAAGTGTTTGGGCTTTGTCACAACTATTTGAGCTCCTCAGAGATTTGGTTTGTTTTGTTTTGTTTTTCCTGAATGTTCACTTATCTACAGGTGATAGGGGAGTTCCTTTATTTGCTTGTAAGTAAACCTTGCTTTTCTAGGTTATACCAAGTTTCTCTGCTTTTTATTTTAGGTAATCTTTTAGGATATTAGAGAAAATGATTCCAGCTTAGGATCTAAGCTTGGGAAACTTCCAGGAGAATACACAAAGCTGGTATTATTTTCCACATCAAATGTTCTTGTTTTTCACTAACCTCTGGGCACATTTACAAATGTTCTTAAAGAAAGCATTCATAGCTTACTATCTACCAAAGGACAAATGGAAACCAAACCTGCCTTTACTCACACCTATCTTTTAAACGTATATTCATACAATTTCTCACTACAAAAATGGAAAGAATGATTGCCAGTTGGCAATAGAAACAAATGTTTTGGACTCTAAAGTAATGATGAAGTTTTGATGGAATCAGAGGGTCCTTGGGTTTTTCCTATCTTAAGGGCATTCCTCCTTTGCTCTGATCTCTGTAGAACCCGACATTTGGTGATATCTTGCCAAAGATAAGTCTCATTCTCGATGAAGGGACAAGTGTGATTGCTTCCAAGTCTTCCTTCAAGCTAGGGTGGAGAAAAGAGTTTCACTGGGAAAGAGAATCCAGGGATAGAACTGGTGACAATGTGGAAAATCAAGGTACAGAACGTTTGCCAAAGCTGATCTCCGTGGAAGTGGGAATATATGACAATATGTGAAACATGTGGCCTGGACACCCCAAATAATTTTGCTGCCAAATTGGGGGAGAAGATGGGAGGATAAAGGAATGTGAGATGGTGGGGCTTCTTAAACAATAATTTTGCCGAAGAACTTCTGACAGGTGTTGCAGCAGATCATCGTAGAAAGAGACTAGACTCTGAAGACTTCAACCAAATCTCACACAGGGATCCTAGTATTGACCAAGCGGAACTTTTATTGTCCAGTGCTTACCTTCTGCTCAGAAGCACAACCTCCTGGGACCAGCAGTTAGCGTAATGGCTATGTCGCTGGACTCCCACGTAGTCGACCGCGGTTCGAGTCCCGGACCCGGCGGCTTAAACTCACGCCGGGCGCGTGTGCGTGCGTGCCCAAGATCCCGAGAGGAGAATGGAGGAGAAGGGATTGCGGCGTGGCCATCCCCCCTGGGGGGTGATTTCCTGCTTTCTATCTCTCTGTCTCTCTCTGTCTGTCTGGCGAGCGCACGCGCCCTATAGCAAAAACCTCTCCAAAAAAAAAAAAAAAAAAAAAAAAAGAAGCACAACCTCCTTTGACCTGGGGAAACATTTGAAAGCTCCTAGCAATATTTACTTAATATATCAGCCATGATGAAGCTACACCTCTCCAGGAAGGCTATGAGGCAGGATTAAGCCACAGGGGAGGAAGCAAGTGCAACCAGGTGCAGACCCTCTCTGTTCTGACTCATCTTGTCACTATGTTCCTCTGGCTTCACCGTGCCTCAGCTTCTGTACCTGTCAAATGGATGGGGGAATGGTACAAAATTCTCAGAAATCTTGTTGCTGAAAGGTTCTTCTAAATGGCAAGGTAATGTAATTATCCCTTGGCTATTGGGGTCTGGAGTAGGATCACGATGTTATCTACCTGTTTATAACAGTAAATGGGACATAGAAAGATTTAGGAAAAGCTCATTATAATTCTTTGGTAGGAAATGCATTCATGAAAACTGAGACTCCACCCTCCCCCATGCGTGCACATCTCAAGAGTCTCTTATCTCTCTTTACAGAAGGCAGTCATATCCTCCAGGGGCAATCTAGCACTTCCCAGCTGCTTTGAGAGAGGCAAAGCAGAAGACGGATATTAGTGCACCCTGCACTTTTTAAAGTCCCTGTCCTAAAGCATTGCTTCTCAAATATGACCAACCCGTGACAGCAGTGGACTCAGAACATTCCAGGTGACCTAGGGCACTGGGGCAAAATAGCTTTATTTTTATCTATTTTTTTAAAAAGTTCATGATAGAACACATGTCTGTGAACATGAGAGAAGGAGAGGAAAAGGACTTGAGAGAGAGGAGCACCCTCCATAGAATCTGGTCATGCCACAACCTCCTTCCTCGACTCCTCCAGTCCATTGGATCCTGCACACTCAAATGTGTGCCTGGCATGTTTCAGGCTGGCCAGGCTGAGGATTCCAACCATGGTCTCCATGCAGGATCCAACTTCTCTTGAGTGACATCTTATTCCTGTGCCACAGAGTTGGCTCCCAGATATATTTTTAACTGAAGTGTGTGTATGGCATGCACGTGCAAGCACATTCTGGCCATATCTAAATCTGCCTTGAAAAACACAAAAATTAAACATAAAAAGTAGCTTAGGCAAGCCCCCATTAAGTCAGTTCTAAGGTAGACATGTACCTGTGTGTTACCATCATACCAAGTGGCTCCTGAGTCTACACCTTCAGAAAGGCTCTCAGGATGGGTGCTATGGATGGTCAGGGAGTCAGACTAGCATTGGAAAGAGGTAGAAGCAAACATGTTAGCAAGGGCAGGCTTCTTGATGATGTTAATATAAGCCAATTAAGCAGTGGGAGGTGGCTGGGCATGGCAGAGGGCAGACTCGGGAACACATACTGAACTAAGGTGTGTGGCATGTGTCAGTTATCACAGAGACACTCTGGTAGACATACATGGGGCTTTTTTATTCCTTTGAGAGAGATTTTTGCTATAGGGCATGTGTGCTCCCTAGAGAGATGGAGAGATAAAGTGAGAAATCACCCCCCCCGGGGGGGGGGGGGGGCGAATAGCCATGCTGTAATCCTTTCTCCTCCATTCTCCTCTCAGGATTTTGAACACGCATGCACGCATGCACATACATACACCCAGGGCTGTGTTTCAAGCCACTGGGTCTGGGACTTGAATTGCAGTCAGCCACATGGGAGTCCAGCACCTTAACCACTGCACCACCTGCTGGCCCTGCATGGGGCTTATTGATGTATGTGGTAGACAAGTGTTTGACTTAAGTAAAATGGTAAGGTTTCTTCTCTCTCTCTCTCTCTCTCTCTCTCTCTGAGATTTTTGCTATAGGGTATGTGTGCTCACCAGAGAGACACAGAGAGGCAGAAAGTGAGAAATCACCACCCCCCCCCCCCCCCAGGGGTCATGGCCACACTACAATCCCCTCTCCTCCATTCTCCTCCAGGGATCTTGGATATGCACGCACACAAGTCTGGCGTGACTACATGGGAGTCCAGCAACGTAACCATTATGCCATCTGCTGGTCCCAAAATAGTAAGGTTTCTACTCTACTTCCATTTGGAATGCAGAATTAAGAAAAGATTTAACTGTTGACATAAACATGAGAAACTTTTCAGACTCTCTCTTGTTCTCACTCTCTCCCCATCACCCTTGAACCGCTTCATTATTCTTACTGACCTAGGCGATTGATTTATTATTTTATGTGCCTGGTAAAGGGTAGTTGTTTAGCTGATAATCAAATGAATGAAGAAAAGCCTTTTAATTTCAGTTATACACTGTGAAGCAGTCTGCCGAAGGATGCTGAGTTAATACCATGGTGGAAAAGCAAAGGGAATGCAGTGGGGAGAGATGCTGCAAAGAGGTTCCTGTCCTTTCCTGGTTTCTGCCTCTGCAATTCCTATTGGCCCTCACTCCCCCTGCTGCCTCCCCTGCCAAGAGCCTCTCACTCCTGGGAAATGATGTTGGTGCCACCTGCCTGGAAATTATTCTGGACTCTGTTCTCTTAAAAGATCCAAGTGCATTTTTCCTGAGTGCTTTCATGCCTCCCTAGAAAAATAGGGGGAGAACTGAAGACTCAGGGTCATCTAGGAATTTTAACATGGTGATGTGCAGGAATCCCAGATCCCTGGTAAATCCGAGGGAACTTTCCAGACAGAAGAATGAGGTGGTTTAGGGTTTGGGTTCTGAAATTACTGCCTGGGTTTGAGTCCTGGCTCTATCACTCAGTAGCTCATGTCCCTGAGCAAGGTCTAAACCGTTCAGAGCCATAGGTTCTGTAAAGTGGGTTTAATAATAAGCTGTTCAATAACAGGCTTTTCCAAGTGTGAGGACTAAAGGGGAAAAAAGGGTAAGACTTCTCAGATCAATGACTAGAACACAGTACACAGTAACTCTTTCATAAATGTTAACTATTACGTTCCACGATTCCTGCTAAATGTGCTCCTACCCAAACTTGCCCAGATGACAAGAAGGGACTCTGTCATAGTCACATTGATTCATCTACCCTTTCTTTGAACAGCTATTTACTGAAGACCTATTGTGTTTAAATCAGGTGTAGAATACAAATATGAACCAGATAATGATCCAGCCTTTAGTCGGGATCTTGTATGATGAAATGCAAGCTAGAAATTGAACATGTCCCTGAAAGAGATACAGATAAAGTGCTCAGAAGTGGGAGCACAATCACGTTCAGGTGATGAAAATTATCATTTGAGTTGGGTCCTTGACAAATGGGCAGCATTTGGAAATGTGCAGAGGTAGGAGGTAGGAAGGACAGAAAACAAAGGAGGAGAGTAGTATAGAGTAGTATAGACTGAGGAAAGTAGAGTTTCTTGCTTTTGTTTTGTTTTGTTTTGTTTTTGGCTAAGGGTATCAGATAGGTTGGTTGGTGAGTGAAGCCCGTGAAGTAGCATGTACAAACATTTCCTGAGTCTCCTGCCCAGAGACTCTTCTAAGCAGTCACATGTTTCTTTTTTCTTTTTTTTTTTTTTTTTGGAGAGTTTTTTTTTGCTATAGGGCGCGTGCGCTCGCCAGACAGACAGAGAGAGACAGAGAGACAGAAAGCGAGAAATCACCCCCCAGGGCGGATGTCACGCCGCAATCCCTTCTCCTCCATTCTCCTCTCGGGATCTTGGGCACGCACGCACACGCGCCCGGCATGAGTTTTAAGCCACCGGGTCCGGGATGCAAACCGCGGTCGACTACGTGGGAGTCCAGCGACATAGCCATTACACTAACTGCTGGTTCCCTACATGTTTCTCATAACCAGGGTCCCCAGCCACAGGGGATGGAATTGGTTGGGCACCTGACCCAAGTACAGATGATTAACTGACTAGTCATCTAAAAAAGAAAATTAACTAAGCCAAGCCCTCTTTGGAGCAAACCTAAACGAAAATTGTCCGGTTACTATTGCTGCATTACAAGTTATCCCCATATATGGCTGCTCTTGCTCTACCATGGCAGAATTGAGTAGCTGCAACGGCAACCCAGTGGCCCCCAAAGTCTAAAATATTTGTTATCTGGACTTTTAGAGAAAGTTTACCAACTGGTGCTCTAGGAAGACCAAAAAGTCGTGTGAAAGATGGGCTGGAAGGAAAGAGTAGTAGTGAGAAGACACGCTGAGAAGCTACCATGAGAGTTTGGTGATGGGAGATGGGGAGGGGATGGAAAAAAGTAGAAAATGTATCAAAAACTCAACAACAGGTCTTTGAATATATTAGTATAAGGGGAACCAAAAGAACTTAAAGTTAGCATTTCCAATATGTTCTCTACTGATACCAGAAGGGAAGGTACTACAAAAAAGTAGAAAGCTGTCTATTTCTCACCAGATCTGGGGAGAAATGGATATAAACAGCCCTGACCCAGGAGACTCTACCCTGCAACAATTTTGTTTCACAAAACAAAAATGAAAACACAAGCTATGCAAATGAATGAATATAGTTTCAAAATTCTTCACATACTGTCCTATATTTCTCAAATGTCGCATTAGAATTGCCTCAGTTTCTTCCCTCTTGATTGTCCTCTTGTGCTCCTCAATGGCTCATAGTTCTCCCCAAACACTCCGGTATCTCAAATAGCTTCCTTGGCCTCAGTCTCTTATTATCCATCTTTCCTGTCTCTGAAATTTCCAGGGCAAAAGCCCTGGGTTGGTTTTGTCAAGACTTCAGAGGGAATGGGGGGCCAGCAGATGGCATAGTAGTTACATCACTGGACTTCCCTATGGTTGACTATGGTTTGAGTCCTGGACCTGGTGGCTTGAAATTCATGCCAGTCTGTGTGCATGTATGCTCAAGATCCTGGGGAGAACGGAGGAGAAAGTATTGCAGCATGACCATGTCCCCTGGGGAGTGATTTCTCACTTTGCCTTTCACTGTCTCTGTCTCTGTCTCTCTTTCTCTCTCTGGTGAACACACACTCCTTAAGGCAAAAAAAAATCTCTATGAAAAGAAAAGACTTTAAAGGAAAGAAAGAGAACTGGGTAAGCCACGCTTAAGTCCTCTTTAGCGAGGGGATAGACAGAGAAAGGCTGAGAATGGCCATGAGTCCATATTTCCTAGTCCCATGCAAATGTTTTGAAATGTAAAGGGACAATAATATATATTGAGCATCTGCCCTAAATCAGGTGCCATACCTGATCAATTGTCCTACATACTCAACAATGCAATTGAGAAGATAGAATTCTCCCCATTTTGCAGATGAGAAGCCGAGATTTGGAGGGGTGAGGCAGCTTGTTCAGAAACTTAAGCATAAAAAAAATTTTCTATAGCTCATACTGTAGTCTTTAAGCACAAAGGACCCTTTGTGTGATTAGATTCTAAATAGGACAACACTGGTGAAGCTCCAGGTATAAAGTTTTTAGCACACTGCAAGACATTGACATGGCATTCAATAAATTCTTGCTGAATGAATGAATGGGTGTTCCGTGACAAGCCCTGTATACCATTAAGGCGTTCTTTCAATGGTTCTGGCACTGTGCTAAGTTCTTTGCATTCCTTATCTTAGGTAATCCTCTAACCACATAAGGGAGGGGCAATCTTTATTCCCGTGTTTACTGTTAAGAAGCCAAAGACTTAAGGAAATCACTTGCTCAAGGTGATATAACTAATCACTGTAGAGGTGAGATTTGGTCAGTTCTGGCTGACTCCACTGTTCATGTTCTGACCCAGGGTTTACCTGTCTTCTGGGAGGAGGGGGGTGCCATGCTTCCCCTCAGCACCCCACCTCCACAACCAGATGCAAGGCACTTACCATCCCCAGACACTTTTCTCATCATGCCCATCTGAAGGGTCCCGGGGCTGTGGTCTACAAACTCAGAGAGCAACTCGACCAGAGAACCAAGCTAAAGACAAGCCCATGTGCTATTGCCCACACTGACTTGCACTGTGGTCTAGGCAGGCATGGTGATTAGCAGGGTCTATGGTCCTTATCTGGGATGAATGAAGTTCCTGCTCTGGCTTCTCTTTTCTATCCCAGAACATCTGGGTAGAAAAGGTCTAGGTACAGAGAACTGAGCTAGGAGTCATTTCCCCCATTATCTGGCTCTGTTATTCTGAGTAAGTCACTTCACCTTGCTAAAACCCCACTTTCTCATCTACAGAATGATAATTCCATTAAGAATATCAATTTATATTTCAAAGGGTACAGCCATTTCTTTATAACTTTGCAGCACCCCCCAACCCCCACCACAAAGTTTCCAGGACCTGGGACAGCCCAACTCTGCCCCCCATCATGAAGCATAAGGGAGCTCCGTTCATGAGCCAAGAATATCCCAGGATCCGGTGGTGTTTTGCCTGGGTCTGGATCTGATTTTATTGGGTGGAATAGTAGGTAATGAAGGAGCTGCAGCTTCTGGGGCAGCTCTGGCTGTGGTCACAACTCTAGAGAAGTGGGGTTCACAGCCTGAGTCCCCTGTATCCTGGGGGACCTAAGAGCATTTAGCCTCTTTTTTTCTCTACCTACATAGTTATGACACCTCCCTCTCCTTCCTGCACAGGCCCACCAGTTCCTCTCCTCCCTTTGCCATTTTGAGTGACATAGACTTAGGTCCTCCCTCAGGACCCTACTGATCACAACAAGACTCTTTGTTGACTCATCTTCCACCCTGGGACAAACAAGGGGGACCAGGGATCTGGCTGGGAGCAGGTGTGGGTAATAAGAATAAGTTGACTCCCAACCTACACTCCTCCCCGCCTAGAGGCACTATGAACATGCATGTGTATAAGTTAACCAGCCAGTCTACCCAGGATTCATTCTTCATAAACTGCTGCACAGAGAAAATGATTATCAGAGGCTTCTTGGGGGATGCAGTCTTCCGCTCTCTACCGCAAGTTTAATGTAGAATTTGTGGCTCAGAATCAAGATAGTTATTGGCAAAACATGAACGTCCTATAGCTCTCCATGCAGGCATGCTCCTTTGAGAAAGCATTTTCCTATTCCCTATTGTTAAGAGGTAGATCAGCCAGGGACTTCCCTTGACGTTGAACAGTAGCTCTGCAGGTAAACTAGATCCCTGGATAGTGATCAGGATCCCTCTGGGATCTTAGTCCAAAGACAGTTGCCAAATATCCCAGTGGTAAGTCAGTGTTTACACTCATATTTATAATTGAATGTATGTATATATATTCCATTTGCACAAGTTACAAGCACCAAGTTACAGTCAGATTCTTTATCACCTCCCTCTGCCAAATGTAAGGGACTGAATCTCCCATGCCATTTCAAAGCAGAGCATAAATAAAACAAATCTCATCATCTTTTAACTATAATTACTTAAAGTTTTTTATTTCTTTTCTTTCCTTTTTTTTTTTTTTAGTCAGAGGGTACATGACAAAAAAAGGGTATATGCTCACCAGAGAGGAAAAGAAAGTGACAAATCACCTCTCGTGGGGGATGATCATACCACAATCCCTTCTCCTCCATTTTCCCCTCCTTTCAGGATTTTGAGCTTACATGCATACATGCTGGCATGTTTTTCAAGTTGACAAGTTTCAGACTTATGCCACACAGTCAGTCATGTGGCATCCAACCTCCTCAACCACCATGCCATGGCTGCCTTATTACTTCTTTATTTTTTTTCAATACTTGTAGGCCATAAAATATTTCTCCTATTCCCAGGAATTTGAAAATAGTTGATGGAACTACACATTACTATGCAAAGTAAAAAACCTAAATCTGTTTTTATCATTTGACCAAAAACTACTTTGCACTTACAGCTGGCAATACATTGCACTAATACTATCAACTGTTAATGCAAGCATCTGGATATTAATATCAATTGTATTTTGTTGGAGATAATGACTGGGTCAGAAGAGAGGCTTGGGAGAGGAGAACATCTCAGTAACAAATACCTCATTTGGGGTACTTACTAAGAATACTATTATTTTTTGTGACTTTATAATTTTTTAGAGAATTAATTTATTTGAATTTATTTATTTATTTATTTTAATTGGACCAGAGAGGGACAGAACAAGAAAATGAGAGAGCAAGAGAAAGTGAGAAAGCAAGTCGCCAGGTCAGGACACAAACTGCAGCTGGCCATGTGGGAGTCCAGTGTCCTTAACCACCATGCCACCTGCCAGCCCCCTATTTTCTGCAACTTTAAAATTGTTTTTCCAGGACTTTATTTATTTATTTATTTTTTCGCTATAGGGCGCATGCGCTCGCCAGACAGACAGAGAGAGACATAGAGACAGAAAGCGAGAAATCACCCCCCAGGGGGGATGGTCACGCCGCAATCCCTTCTCCTCCATTCTCCTCTCGGGATCTTGGGCACGCACGCACACGCGCCCGGTGTGAGTTGTAAGCCACCGGGTCCGAGACGCGAACCGCGGTCGACTACGTGGGAGTCCAGCGACATAGCCATTACGCTAACTGCTGGTTCCCTCCAGGACTTTATTTGAAGATTCATTAGCATCATAACATTTGCAACTACAAGATACCCGAAACATCATCTAGATGGTCCCTAATTTCACATATGAGTGAACAAGGGCTGTATCTATATTTGCCAGCAACAGAGACAGAGAGGGAGAGGTGAAAGAACTCCCATGGGGAATGGACATGCCACAATCCCTTCTCTTCCATCTCTTCCTCTTTCTGGAATTTCTGGCACATACGCACCTGGGCTTGGTGTGTTTCTCAAGCTTCTAGGTCTGGACTTGAATCAAGTGGTTGGCCATGTGGGATATGGTTGCCTTAACCCCCAAGCCACAGAGCTGGCCCTGTTCTTTAACAATGCTGTGAGTGCTGTTCATTCATTCAACTCAAATGAGTTAAGCACCCTCCACATGCGGGTATAGTGTTAATAGCAAGTATACTAGGGAAAGGCATGGCCTCTGTCTACAGGGAACTAAGTTTTTGGATCATCACAACATTTCCAGTTCATTTAACCCCACACATGTATCATCTAGTGGATATTACTATCCCCATTTTACAGACAAGGAAACAGGGGCTCAGAGAGATTAAGCCCAAGATTAAATAGGTAGTAACTAGAGAGTAGGAAGCAAACACAAATCGGCCAGGTTGTTGATTTTTGTCTTGCTATATAAAAAGTTACCACAGAATTAGTGGGTTAAAGCGACATCTTTTATTATCTCACAGTTTCTGAAGGTCAGAAGTTCAGGCTTGGTTTAGTTAGGCTCTCTGCTCAGGGTTTCAAGAGGCTGAAATCAAGACATCAGCCAGGACTGCAATTTCATTTGAGGCTTGGAGTCGTTCCTCCTCCTAGTTTACCATTTGTCGGCAGAATTCAGGGCCTTTTGGTTCTAAGACTGAACCGTCAGCTCCTAGAAACCACTCACTCTCCCTGCCATGTGGCTTTCTCCACAACATAGCAGATTGCCTCTTCACAACCGGCAGGAGAACATCTCTGTTGCTTCAAATCTCTCTTCTCAGGGAAGGCTTACATTCTCTTTTAAAGGGCTTTCCCAGGATAATCTCCCTATTAACTAACTCAGAGTCAACCTTAATTAATCTGTAAGACTTCTCTAGCTTTGCTGTATAGCATAGTCTATTCACAGAGGTAAAATCCCATCATATTCATAAGTCCTCCCCAGATCCAAGGGGAAGGAAGGCATGTACACCAAGGGCCAGGAATCTTGGCAGTTATTTCATTCTTCCTACCATACAAATGTCAGGGCCCATAGATTCTCAAACCACATACTTCCTCCTTCCAAAATTACGGACATTTGTTCTGGTAGTTAGACAAAAGGTTACATCATGTAAGTGTAATGAAGAAACTATGGACAAAGTAGAAACAAAGAAAGGAAGAAAGAAACGTTGGGGTGGGGAAGGGATATTTAAGGGGAGCTTGGGAAGTGATGCTTCAACTAGGCATTCAGGAAGGGGACTATGTCTTCTCATTTTAGTATCTCTACTTCCTCACACAGACTTCTTAGAAAAGTTTTTTCATTTTATTTATGAGAGATTACACATGTGAGCAAGATAGAATCTGTAACAGGGTCTCATAGCGCTGCAATTCCCTTCCCACAACTTTCCAGCTTGTCAGTATCTTGGGCATGTGTGTGTTCAGCTTGTTTTCAGGTCAACTTGGGATCTAAACTCATGGTCAGCCATGTGGCTTGCAGCATTGCAGTTCAGTATGCTATTGCCTGTGAGTCTGGGCTCCTAGCACCTTCTTAAGGTACGTTAGTAGACCCTTAATAAAAGTCTGTTGACATGAATGACCATACAGATATCTTCTAAGCAGAGGAAGGCAAAAGCATTCTAGGTAGAGGAAATTTTATGTATAGAGGCCCAGAGGTACAAAGCCACAGATTATGTTTAAGGATCAATGTCAAGTGTCAGATACTATTTAAACATGTAAGGCAAGAAGTGAGAAGAAAAAAGGCAAACAGTGGGGACAGAATATGGAGGGCCCTGAATACAGTGTTAGGAAGATAGGGCTTTATTTTGTCAATGAAAGGGAACACAAACAGTTTTAAGGAAATGAGAAAAAAGTCTGACTTGTGTTTGAGAAAGTGAACTCCAGTGGAGAGCACAGTTTGAAGGCTAAGTTAGGTTACATGGAATGAGGATAATCCAGTACTATAGGAGTTAGTGCCAGGAGGCCATGTAGTCCAGGAGAGGCAGAAAGAAGATCTACACAAAACAATGGCAGAGGGATAGAGAGGAGAGATAGAGATTCTGAAGCTAACTGAGGGCAACACTGTCTGAATAGCATGCCTGACGGGATTTAAGGAATGTAGGAGTCACGGAGGGTGACCAAGATGTCTCTGGTTTAGGAGAAGGGAAAAGGATGGGGTGCCAGGCAGTGGTGCAGAAGTAACACACTGGACCCACATGGGAAGGTCCTGGGTTTGTGTCCAGGACCTCCCCAGGCACATCGGACATGTGTGTGCCTGTGATCCAGGCTGGTTGAAGCTGAGAGTGGATGGTGGCAGGAGGACCCTTTTGGAGGTGTTGTTTCTCTCTCTGTGTGTCTTTCTCAAGGAAAAAATAATTGAGTAAACTAGAAGGAGGAGGAGGAGGAGAGGAAGAGGATGAAGAACAGTGAAGGATGAGATCATCAGTTGAGTTTGAGGATTAAGAGAAAGAATAGGTTTGAGGAAAATGCCAATATGATGTAGAGTGTTGTGGGGAGTGGCCATGGCAGGAAAATGGGCAGATGTGGGTGTCGAATACACTTTGGGCCATGTCAAGTTCCTATGGAATGTCCCAACAGAGAAGTCCTGGAGCTCTCAGTTTTGGAGCTAAGTCAGGGTCTCCAGTTTATAGGTGAGCAATGAAGTCATAGCAGTGGATAATCACAGAGGCATGGTACGTAGAGAAAGAAAAGAGGGAAGTAAGAATAAAACCATAAGTCCTCAGGTCTGTAGTATCGAGGGCAGAAAACTTGACCTGGAATCAAAGGCAAGAGAAGAGAGGATTTGCCGCTATGGTGTACCCAGGAATACATGGTTAGCTCAGAATAGACACAAAGAAGAAATGAGCATCCATGGAAATCCTTGTTGGTATTTCACTGGCTTGAGGTGCAGAAGAGACAGGGAGAACAAGATCCACCATGTGTACTTTAATGAACACAAAGTGGTAATGAGCCAGAAGAATAGATTGTCACAGACTTGCCTACTGGTTAGGAAATACTTGTTTTCATGGAGATCTATCCTTTTGAAGAAAAAAAAAAGACTTGGATTTAATATGTATTATTTTCTTTTGATCTCTGTAATTAAGAGATTTAACCCACGTATTCATCAGTTCTTAATGAAAATAAGTGACATTCCCATTACTTTCCATGGTGTGTTTTCTCATAACTTAAAGAACAAAAGAGTATTTTTCATAGATCATTGGGGTGAAACAGAGTTTCACAAGAAGAGAGATGACTTTGGAAAAATAAAATTTTAAAGAGGATAGATCTAGTTTCTATTTTCCCATTCTCAGACTCCACCAAATAGCCTGAACAAACACCAGCATTGCTCTGTGTCATCAAAGTTTGGATATGTTTCAAAACTGCCTTAGGAAGGACAATATACTTAATTGAAAAAGTACAAAAACAAAGTCAACTAAGTGCATGTCCATTTATCACCAGGTCAGAACTCAGTATCCAGAGCTAGTTGCCAGTAAAATCACTCATCCAGACCCAGACCAGCTGAAATGCAGAGATTTGAGTGCACGAAAGCACATTTCTCCCTGTTTTTTGCTTTTGCTCCCCAGATTCTGATGTCTTACTGAGTAGCAGGTATTCACACTCCTGGTGACTTAGACTTAGAGAAGGCAGGAGACTTGGCAAGGCAGTAGTAATGCATATACACATACTCATACACACACATACACACTCACGTCTGTCCTCTTACAATCCCCTTGAGAGCAGGCTCTTCTACTTCTTGGAATGACAGCTTTAAAAAAAAAAAAAAGATTTACTATCATTTAACTTTGTTTATCATCACTTTTTTTTTTATTATTTTTTATTTTTACTTTGCTACAGGGCACACACGCTCACCAGAAAGAGACAGAGAGAGAGAGCAAGAAAGTAAGCCATCAGGTTCAGGACTTGAATCGTGGTCAGCCACGTGGGAGTCCAGCACTTTAACCACCATGCCACTTACTGGCCCCAGCATGACAGTTTTTAAGTTCTAGAATGAAGCTGAGGGCAACTATGTGAAATTATCCTATTTCTGTAGTAGTGGCTGTTGAGACTCGGTTCACCTATTGAAATCAATGGTAGAGAGAGTTGGTGGGAACCTTGAACAATGGAGCCTATGAAATGGTAAAGAGAGGCCTGACCTATGGGGAGAGGGAGAGGCCAAAAAAATAAAAAAATTAAAAAAAAAAATAGCAGGAGACGCATGATTTTTCCAAATTTTTAGAATGGAAAATACCATCAGCTCCTGGAGCATCCATGAACAGAAAGCAGGGGTCTTTTGACCATTATCCAGAGCAGAAATGGAGGCAAAGAAAGCACATGAAAGTGGAAAGAACAGAAAAAGAAAGTATTTTGAGGATGGAGAAGTTATAGACCTCCACCCTCCCTCCCCAAATGTGACTGGTGTTTTGCTTTGTAATCCTCTTTGAGAAGGTTTTTGCCTATCAGTTTATAAGAAGATATATTAATCATTCTCAGTGAAGGTATTTGGATACCATAATGGTTTCTCACCCGGAAGTGAGGTAGATGGGGTCTGAATACTTTTATCTCCTGCCTTGAAAAGTGTTGGAATTAAACCAAAGGCAAAAGCACAGAGTGGTACAAGCACAGTCAGGCCAGGGCCACGTCCTGCCTCCACCACTTATCTAGATGACCTTGAGTACTTTCCTTTACATCTCCAGACCTGGCTTCACATCTATACAGTGGGAATAATAATATTACAAATTAATAATCCCACGTCAGCAATTCTGAAATCCAAAGGGCACTAAAAAATAGATTTTTTAACAATTTACATAGGAAAGCCATTGATGGGAAATCCTGGCTTGAACTCATATGAGACTTCATATCATTGTTATTTATCCCATTTAGCATGATTTGTCACATGTTTGCTGCAGAAATATTAATAATATTTGATGTCAGATGCTGCGCAAGATCTGGGGAGGTGGGTGTTATGAAAACTATAGTATATGCACAGAATTTTCTCACAAAAATCTGAAAATTGTGAATTCTGAAGCACACTTGAATTTGGATGGCATTTGGACAAGGGATTAGGGACCCATACCTTTGGGGTGTTGGAAGTACCAGTCAGATAACGTGTGTAACGTATTAAGTTGTCAGGAAAGTCATGATGTATTTTTCTATGTTTTTCTATGCAAAAATGCGTTGTGACTTTCCTGACAACTCAATATATATAACAGTACCTGGTGCTTTGCAAATGCTCAGGAATACACGCTGCAACTTATTATTAAGAATCACTTGAGGGACCAGCAGATGGCATAATAGTTATGTTGTTGGACTCCCATGTAGTCAACCACAGTTCAAGTCCTAGATCTGGTGGCTTTAAATTCACACTGTGTGTGTGTGTGTCCATGCCCAAAATCCTGAGAGGAGAATGAAGGAGAAGGGATTGCAGTGTGGCCACCCTTCTTGTGAGGTAATTTCTCCCTTTCTGTCTCTCTCTCTCTCTACCGAGTGCAAACCCCTTATAGCAAAAATCTCTCTTAAAAAAAGGAACACTTGAATAAGGAGTGAGTCTTGTCTTATTCTTGTCACTCTGGATTTTGCCCAGGGAAACATCAAGCTTGGAAGCTCTGACTCCTCTTCCACTGGCCCTGTCATTCCAAGAGCCCATATTTTGGGAAGAAAGATCCTCCCTGGTGTGAACTTTATATTTCATGTTTCTGCAGGTGCTTAGGGAGTTGAGACCTAGAACCTAAAACCAAGAAAAAAACATTCTGAATGTGCACCATCCATGAATGACAAGGACGTTGGACATCCTCTCGCCCATCCTGGCGTGACACAATGGTGGGAGGCTCAGTTTAGAGCCAGAGCGACCGCAGTCCTACTTTGCCCTCTCTCGTGGCAGGAATCGCTGAGTCTCAGTTTGTTCGTGGGTAAAATGGGCTAATGAATAGCACTTACCTGAAAGTTTTATTGTGTGACAGTAAAGCACTTCATGTGGGGCCTCGTACATAGAAGGTGCTCACGTGCTCATGTGCACACGCACACTGTATATACCGAGTGACAGCAAAAACTGAGTTACTACCAAAGACAGTTCTTCTGCCTTGTCTAAATTGGCCAGGTCTCCCTCAGAGGAAAGTCTTACCTTAATCATATTTGATGTTCTCTCCTGCGAAAGAACGTGAAGCCAAGCAGAGGGGGCTTTGTGTCTATGAAGACTTGGAAACCCACAGAGGCAGGAGTTGAGTTTGGGTTCGTCTTCTCCCAAAAGGCAGCCACCCTGTGCCTCCGTGGGGACCTCTGACAGGCATGCAGAATGTCAGGTCAGGGGAGTACAAGGTGATTTGTGTATACAGAGGAGTCAAAGGCTCATTCTCACCCTGAACCATTTTTCTGGGCTGGATTACCAAGTCCCAGTTTGACTCTAACCCTTGTAAAAGGAATAATTTTCAAGGATACCTAGGAGGAGAAGGAGTTGCTTTCTACCATTTGAAGTGAATCCTTTCATAAAGGAGACCTTTCACCTAAATTATCACCCTGTCCTCATATGCCTGAATCAGCACTGACACAAAAGTAAACAGCGATGTTAGAGGGCAACCTCGAGCTTATTTCCAGCCCGTGCCTGGTTTTCTACAGCGGGAGACAGACCAACGCAATCGCCTTTTCTTCAGACCCAAGCCCCAGGACTGAGAAACGCCTTGTGTAAGACCCCGTCAGCCCCCAGGCATTCCTGGGCACCTCTGCTTTCCTCTTTCCTGCCCATTTGGGCTTAATGTGAGGGTGCCCCATTTCCCGCCCTCATATGGGTCTCAGCAGCCTCTAGAACTTACCTTCCTACTTTCCCCAACCTGTCCCCAGCAAGAGCAGGCTTCCTGGACTATCCTCCAAGTGGTGGGTCCCCGTGGACTGACCTTCCTCCGTCTCTTCAGAGTAGCATGGCTCAACTGGCAGACCCACCTACAGTGCCAGCCATGCCAAGGCACCCCAACGCTGGGCAACAAGGGAAGGAGCAGAGAATGAACCTGGGAGGAAAAAGAGATTTAGAAAAGTGACATTTGATTAATATTTGAAAGCAACAAAGGGTAATATCTGTGAGGGAGCCAGGAGGTGGCGCAGCAGGTACCATGCCCTGCGAGGCTGACCAGTGTGGGAGGCGGTCACATCCATGTCCAGAGACCTCCATGAACACCCCGGGCATGCACTTGCCCACAGTCTAGGGCTGGCTAAAGCTGGAGGAGATTCACAGGGTTGAGGCCCTATTGGCAGTTCTTGTCTCGCTCTGTCTTGCTCACAGAAGAAAGAAATAAACTTTAAAAAATATATCTATCAGGACCAGCAGGTGACATGGTGGTTGGGGTGTTGGGATCCCATGTGACCAACTACAGTTCGAGTCTTGGACCTGGTGGCTTGCTTTTTCACTCTCTCTCTCTTTCTCTCTTTCGTGAGTGCACATGCCCTATAGCAAACTTTAAATAATAATAATAATAAATAAAATAAAATAATTTAGAAAATATATCCATGAGTCCATACTGGTATATATAAATAAATATAGGAGAAAGGACAGCTCCTTCTTACAAAAGAATTCAAATGAATAATTGTAGGGAAAAAATTTTTTAAATGAAAAAAACATGGGTGGCGTGGTGGTTAAGGCGCTGGACACTCCCACATGACCAACCACAGTTCAAGTACTGGACTTGATGGCTTGCTTTCTCACTGTTCCCCCCCTCTCTCTTTGTCTCTCCCTGATCAAATTAAAATAAATGAATGAATAAATAAAATTTAAAAAAATTATAAAACACAATTCGAAGACTACAGTAATCACTGTTGTAAGCAAGATCATCCACTGAAAGGATCATCACTGGAGGGTCTTCCTGTTGCAGGGGAAGTTTGAGGAGAACCAGGATCCTTACTCAATTTTAAAAAGTTTCTCCTATGGGACCAGCAGGTGGCGTGGTGGTTGAGGCGCTGGACACTCCCATATGGCCGACCACGGTTCGAGACCTGGACCTGGTAGCTCGCTTTCTCACTTCCCTCTCTCTCTCTCTGGTGAAATTAAAATGAAGGAATGAATGAATAAATAAATCTTTAAAAAAAAAAAGTTTCTCCTATGGGGCCAGCAGTTAGCATAATGGCTACGTCGCTAGACTCCCATGTAGTCTACCGCAATCTGAGTCCCGGACCCAGTGGCTTAAACTCATGCTGGGCGCGTGTGCGTGCGTGCCCAAGATCCCGAGAGGAGAATGGAGGAGAAGGGATTGCGGCGTGGCCATCCCCCCTGGGGGGTGATTTCTCACTTTCTGTCTTTCTGTCTCTCTGTCTTTCTGGTGAGTGCACGCGCCCTATAGCAAAAACCTCTCAAAAAAAAAAAAATAAAAAGAAGAATTTAAAAAAAGGAATAACAAATAAAACTGATTCTGAATACAAATTCTCAATGGTGCTCTGAGGAAATTTGGCCATAGCTATAGGGCGTGACTTCATATGTATGCTCACAACTGTACCCCTGTTCTAGTGGTCAGTCACATTGCGCTCCTCCTCTGATTCACAGATCACTTTGACCCTCTCCCCAATTCCGCCGACCCCGCTGCCACCACTTCCAGCTGAGAAGTTGGAGCCATCTGGGAGGCAATCTCATAGCTAGGCTTGTGCTGCCGTGTGACACTGTGGCTGAACTTGAGAATCAGAGTTAGCGCTGGTGTTGTCATGACATCTTACTGCCACGGAGCGTGTGGCCAAATCTGCTAATATGCTGAGACATGGCTGGCATTTCATTGCCCTTATCACTCAGCCCTGTTTCTGTGCTGCGGCTCCCTGCTGATGGAGCGCCGAATGCTCAGCCTCTCGTAAATGAAGCTTCCGTGAAGGATCCGCCAGGGTGAGACACTGTCTTGCTAAACGCTTCTTTTTTTTATGGTTTGCTGTGATGGAACACTGTATTGTTCCACATTGGAGCTGTGGTTTTGTAATCACTGATTACATAATGAATTCTGATTCTACTAAAGACAAAGGAGGAGAGGACACGGCTACTTTAGAAGGCGCTGAAGAGATTGAGGCACTTTGTCTACACCCTCCTACCTCCTCCACCGCCATGCTTGCTAATCTTGTGACAGATATGTCTCACGTTATATTACTGCTTGGAGGCAAAGGGATGTGAATGGGGTAGAGTGAAATCTCCTTCACTTTTGCAAATAGTAGCAGATCCTAGGACAACTTGAAATTTGCAGTGTTTTACAACATCAGCTATCTCTAGTGGAGCTAACTCTGCCTCAGCAATCTGTAAACACTCAAAAGTCTGTCCTTTACCTGAAGATTTGAGTTTCGAGATAAAAGACAGGCCTCTGGGTTAAATTCGAATTTCAGATAAACAGTGAATCTGAGTATATCACAAATATTCCATGGGACATATTTATGCTGAAAAAGTCATTTATTGTTTATATGAAGTTCAAATTGAACTGAGCATCCTCTATTTTTATTTGCTAAATTTGGCAAACCTACTTGAGATGAGGTTCTTGTCACTGTCCTATTGTCTGGGTCTGCCCTTGGGAGACTCCAGTAATGCATTCTGCCAAGACGCCTGCGATGGGACGTGGAGGAAGAATCTTAATCGCACTTGGCTTTTTGTTCTTGTCTAACTCCACGTGTCACAGCTGTGTATTTAAGTCACAAATAAGTGAAAATCTTTCATTTGGAGGGCTCCATTGTGGTTTTGTCCTGAAACTTCAGCAAGATTGGATTCCATTGAGGGGAGGCATTATGGTTTGAATAACAGTTTGACCCTCAAAGTTTCATATTTTGAAATCTGGAATTCAAGAGTGGTGATTTGACTTCCCCCAGAGCTTCACGTGTGGGATGTTGACTGCATTGATTACACTGTAAAGGTGTTCAGTGAAAACTTAATGCCTTCATGGTACCCCAGGGTGGGCCTTTGTGTGTGATGATGTCATTAGGGTGCAGCCTTTATGCTTGAATCCTGAGGGGTTTATAAGCAGAGGGAAAGAAAAAGCCACATAGTTACAGAACTTAGCTAGTTCTATCTCCCACTGCATGCATGCTTTGAAAAACCATGTTGTACCTCACGAAGTTATATAGCAATTCACTGTGAATTAGAAAGTATAGGGACCAATGGATGGCGTGATGGTTACATCACTGGACTCCCCGGAGTTGACCACAGTTTGAGTCCTGGACTCCGTGGCTTAAAACTCATGCCAGGTGTGTGTGTGTGTGTGTGTGCCCAAATCCCAAAAGGAGATTGGAGGAAGAAAAGGGATTGTGGCATGGCCATATTCCCTGGGGGGGTGATTTCCTGCTTTCTGTCTCTGTCTCTCTGTATGTCTCCAGTGAGCACACGTGCCCTATAGCAAAAATCTCTCTCTCTAAAAAAAGAAAAGAAAGGGAACCAGCAGTTAGCGTAATGGCTATGTCGCTGGACTCCCACGTAGTCGACTGCGGTTCGAGTCTCGGACCCGGTGGCTTAAAACTCACACCGGGCGCGTGTGCGTGCATGCCCAAGATCCCGAGAGGAGAATGGAGGAGAAGGGATTGTGGCGTGACCATCCCCCCTGGGGGGTGATTTCTCGCTTTCTGTCTCTATGTCTCTCTCTGTCTGTCTGGCGAGCGCATGCGCCCTATAGCGAAAACCTCTCCAAAAAAAAAAAAAAAAAGGAAAGAAAGAAATTGCAAAATAAAATAGAAAAAGAATTTTACCTCCTGCCATTTTGTGATACTTTGGACTGTCCAGTCACCAGAACTGCAAATCAATAACTACAACTTCTGTCTCATTCACCCAGTCTCAGATATTTCTGTTAGCAAGGCAATAATGGGTAAAGACAGGAAGGATGGTGGGAAAGGCACAGAACAATCCAGGTGTCAGGAGACCTGGTTCCAGGCCAGCAGGTAGTGTGGAGATGAAGGCAGCTAGACCCCACATGGCTTATTATGTGGTTTGAGTCGCAGACACAAATGACTTGAAAACACACCAGGTGCACGTGTGTATCCCAAAATCCCGAGAATGGAGGAAAAGGGATTGTGTAGTGGCCACCCCCCTGGGGGTTGATCTTTCACTTCCCCTCACTCTCAGTCTCTCTCCAAGGAGCCAAGGAGTGCAGTTTGCTGTAGCAAACTAAAAAAAAAAAAAAAAAAAAAAAAAAAAAAAGACCTGGTCTCTTTTTTTTTTTTTTTTTTTCTTTTTTTTGGAGTGGTTTTTGCTATAGGGCGCGTGCGCTCGCCAGACAGACAGAGAGAGACAGAGAGACAGAAAGCAGGAAATCACCCCCCAGGGGGGATGGCCACGCCGCAATCCCTTCTCCTCCATTCTCCTCTTGGGATCTTGGGCACGCAAGCACACGCGCCCGGCGTGAGTTTAAGCCACCGGGTCCGGGACTCGAACCGCGGTTGACTACGTGGGAGTCCAGCGACATAGCCATTACGCTAACTGCTGGTCCCAAGACCTGGTCTCTTATCCCAGGTCAAGCAGCCATGGCATATGTGGTTTCTTTTGTTTGTTTGTTCGTTCATTTTCGGTAACCAAGGTGATATGAATTTGGAAACTGTAAAAGTACCAGTTTGAAGTTACAGCCTCTTAGGACCGTTCTACCTGTCTAGCTTTGCTCATCATAAGGGCAACTTTTCTTGTAATGTCTTGGGCCTGATGAGTAGGTACCTTTTATTTTCTTTTGTTTCACTCTTACTCAGTGGGGTTGACCCAAATCAGTAAGGGGTGGGGCAGTCCTGGGCTATGATTCTGTCTCCCTTGTCCTGAGAAGCTCTCAGAAATAAAGCTCAAAGTTTGCCCAAATTCGCAAATGTCCTTGGTGTAAAAACAACTCAGGGCCCCACTTACTTTTTATTTTATTTTATTTTTATTATTATTACATTTAGTCATTGCATCTCTTCACCGTGTACAACATGGTTTTTCCCAGCATGAATACAGTGCACATTAGTCAAGACAATGATATTACCATATACATTATCATCGACAGACAACTTTTCATTTTTGTGTCTATTAAGTGTGTTGTTTGTTCCCTGAATCCCTCCCTTCCGCCCTCAATTACTAATTCCCATTACCTTTCCCATACTGTCTCTAGCATCCACAGTTGCCTTCCCTGATATTATACCCTCCAGTTCTTTTAGTTTTTTGGTTTTTTTTTCTTTCCAATTATCAGCTCATAAAGTTTTTAACAATAGGGAGCATAGATTCTATTCAGGGTTGGATTAAGGGTGGGTCTCGTGCAGTTCCGCAATTGTAGGTGAATCTCCATGTAAGACAGTTTCAGGAAAGCGGTTCTTGAAGGCAGAGATGATTATCAGTTGATGCGGCACAGCATCCATCTTGTGGTTACCGGGAATGGTGTCGTGGGGATCTGCAGCGTGAGTCATCCTCAGGTATCTGGCTTCCTTAAGAATGGTAGAGTAGTTCTTGTTTTTCCCTGAGGTAATGCAGGGCTGGTGACCATCATCTTCTCACTGTCCGTAGGCGGAGACAATCCTCCTATACGATATATTTCTCAACTGGTTTCAGACAGCTAAAGTTTCTTTTCGTTGTTTGTAGTTGCAAGTTCTTAGTCCTAGTTTTCGGCCTCGGTTTGTTGCCTGAGGCCGGCGGCCACGCGCAGGCCCGGGGGCCACGTGCAGGCCCGGCGGTCACATGCAGGCGCAGGCCCAGCGGTCACGCACAGGCCCAGCGGCCACACGCATGCTCGAGGGCCATGCACATGCCCAGCGGCCACGCTCAGTCCCAGGGGCCACGCGCAGACCCGGCTGCCACGCGCAGGCCCAGCAGTCACGTTCCGGCCAGGAGGCCATGCGCAGACCCGGTGGCCAGGCTCAGGCCCGGCGGCCACGGGCAGGCCTGGGGGCTGCGCGCAGGCCCGGCGGTCACACGCTAGGCCAGCGACCACGCGCAGGCCTGGCGGCCACACGCAGGCCTGTCAGCCACACGCAGGCACAGGTCCGGCGGCCGCGCACAGGCCCGGCGGCCATGCGCAGGCCCAGGGGCCAATCCCAGGCCCGGCGGCCACGCGCAGGCGCAGGCCTGGCGGCCACACTCAAGACCGGTGGCCACGCGCAGGCCCGGGGGCCACGCACAGGCCCAGCGGCCACGCACAGACCCGGCGGCCATGCTCAGGCCCGGCGGCCACGTGCAGGTACAGGTCCGATGGCCATGCACAGGCCCGGCTGCCACGCGCAGGCGCAGGTCCGGCAGCCACGGGCAGGCCCAGCGGCCATGTTCCGGCCCGGAGGCCATGCGCAGACCCGGCAGCCAGGCTCAGGCCCGGCAGCCACGGGCAGGCCCGGTGGTCACGCGCTAGGCCGGTGACCACGCGCAGGCCCGGCGGCCACGCGCAGGCACAGGCCTGGCGGCCACACTCAGGCCCGGCAGCCACGCGCAGGCCCGGAGGCCACGCGCAGGCCCAGCGGTCGTGCACTGGTCCAGCAACCACGTGCAGGCCCGGTGGCCAGGCGCAGGCGCTGGCCCGGCGGCCACGCACAGGCCTGGCAGCCACGCACAGGCCTGGAGGCCACGCGCAGGCCCAGCGGCCACGCGCCAGCCCGGTGGTCACGCGCTGGGCCGGCGACCACGCGCAGGCACAGGCCCAGCAGCCACACTCAGGCCCAGTGGCCACGCGCAGGCCCGGGGGCCACGCGGGCAGGGCCCCACTTACTTTTCAAAGTTCTTGTGTTCCTTTGATTTTTTTTCCAGTTTTTTTTTTTTTTTTTTTTTTTTTTTTTTTTTTTTTTTTTTTTTTTTACTATCTTGTCAGATTTTTTATGCTTTTAAGAAGTTTCTGAGGCCAAGAAGTGGCATGTTGGTTAAGGCAGCTGAATCCCCTGTGACCTCCCAAGTGGTTTATTCCTAGACCTGGTGGCTTGACAAACATACCAGGCACATGTGTATGCAGCCCCAAAATCCAGAAAGGAGAGAGAAATGCAGCAGAAGGGATTGTGGCATGATCATGCCCCACTGATTTTCATAGGCTTTGTTGAACTGCATCCTCAGAGACTAAAAGGCCAAGACTTGACCTTAGCAAGTTAACATATGGAAAAGCAAGTGCATGTTTTTTAAGTCTTCTATACATCAGGAGAAAAAAGTGTTACAGCAAGATTCCCTTAAATAGACTACAAAAGCAGAATTATATAAAACTTCTCAGTCTGAAATGTTCTAAGAAATTTTTTAAATTTAGTTTTCCAATCAGTATTAAATTATTTCAAAATTATAGCAGTTTATCTAGAAATTACTTCTCCAGAAAACTTAGCCACCCAAGAATCCAGGAGTAAGTATAAAAATGACTACATAGGTCAATTAGATGGCACCAGATTCATCACCTTATTTAATAGACTTCCTTCATTAGAAAGTCCCTAAGGCTGGGAACCAGCAGTTAGTGTAATGGCTATGTCGCTGGACTCCCACGTAGTCGACCGCAGTTAGCATCCCGGACCCGGTGGCTTAGAACTCACGCCGGGCGAGTGTGCGTGCATGCCCAAGATCCCGAGAGGAGAATGGAGGAGAAGGGATTGTGGCGTAACCATCCCCCCTGGGGGGTGATTTCTCGCTTTCTGTCTCTATGTCTCTCTCTGTCTGGCGAGCGCACGCACCCTACAGCAAAAACCTCTCCCCCCCCAAAAAAAAGTCCCTAAGGCCTCATTCAAAGCCTATGGCATCTTACTTTATCGACAATCCAAATTGACCTGGTTCTCTGCTTCCTTGCCCATAACCCCTAAGAAACAATAACTTGAAAGCAGACATGCATTTCTGAAAGTGGGCTCCCTGTGAGGGCCAGGCATGTCCTCCAATGGCTCCATGAGAAGAGAGTAGACAGGACTATGAAAATCTGCCCCAAAAGCTCGAAATGTGGCACAGTGGAAACATTTAGCCCAGCATACCACAAATGCTTATGGGAGGCTCTCTACACTACCCTCCAGTGTATGCAGTAAACAAACAGGTACGCTCTGGGTGCTGATCCCAAGGCAGCAGCGAATCAGTGATGACATTTCTAAAAGTAAAGAGGGATGTAATGCCTTAATACATTTTCTACATTTATACTCTATATTTATAAGGAATTAAAATGAAAAATTTCTTTAAACTTTTTTTTTTTAGATATTTGCCATAGGGTACATGCACTTGCCTGACAGAAAAAGAGAGACACAGAGAGGGAAAGTGAGAAATCAGCTCCCAGGAGGAATGTATGCTGCAATCCCTTCTCCATTCTCCTTTCTGGATTTTGGGCACACATTCACACATGCCTGGAATGATTTTCAAGCTGCTAGTTTTGTAACTCGAATCACAGTCAGCCATGTGGGACCAGTCAGTGCCTTAATCTCCATGCTACCTGTTGGTCCCTGAAAGTTACTTTTATGGCAAAGATTTTTTCTGACTTGGAAATGCTCACTCACTAGTAGGGTTCGGTCAATAAGCATTTCTGTATGATAGCCTCTTAAATCCAACTTACTTCTGAGACAGACTCCAGAAAATGCAGAGTTTATACATGCCCCAGACGTGCCTTAAGTCCTTCTGCCTCTTATCTAAGAGTTAAAAAAGTTGTATTTCTCTTAGGATCACTGACTTCTACAATATGAATGTAAGAGAAAACAAGTAGAGTGGCCAAATTTGAGAGAAAGAATAAGAGATAGGAGGGCTCTTCAGAAAGTTTATGGGAAAGACCTATTATGTAAAAACTGCATGTATCTCCTTTTTTCTTTTTGTACAAAATAAATTCATACTTATATTCCACTTTTCCACAAACTTTTTTAAAAATAACAGAGAGCACATGTGTGCACAAGACAAAGAGAGAGAGAGAGAGAGAACTCCCTTCTCCCAGAGAGAGAATCCTTTTTCCTCCAGTTTATTCTGTTAAGGTCTGGGCACACCAGTACTTCCAGCTTGTTTCCAAGCTGGTCTGGAACTCAAACCCTGGTCAGCCATTTGGGATCTGACTTCCTTTGCACAATGCTTAACTACTGTGCTACAGAGCCAGCCCTCTCCACAAACTTTTTGAAGTCCCTTTATAGAGGATCTGGCTTTACTTCAGAGCAACCCTACTTTGAACAAGTTACATAAATATGCAAAAGAGAACTGTACTAGTGCAAAATGAAACACTTGATATTGTTAAGTGAGAGATAATCAGGGTTCAGAGAGTGCATGAGGAAGGGAGGGTGAATGAGTGATTGAAAAGAAAATGCTCCTCAGACTACCCTGCTATAGTTTATCTCCCTTTCAGCATGAAAAAAAAAAGTCATCCCTGAATCCTGGTACATGTTAGAAGCCAGGGTTCTCACTTTACACATTGGTTTTGGATCTCTTACTGAACCAAAGCAGGTATGGACCAGGAACTGTCACTGGCCACCAGAAAAGTCAAACTCTGACCCACAAGATTTGTTCAGGATGAAGACTTTAGTATGGGTGATGTCATCCAGGAGATAGAGAGGTCTGCTCTAAAGGTCCTCTGGAATGTGTTCAGGGCTGGGCTTCTATACATAAATACATCTTGCCCTAGTCTTCAACTTAGTCCGTGTATGCAAATAAAAGGCTTGAAACTTATGTAGCTCTGATTGGTCAACTCAAGCAGCAGTCCCACTGGTTTGTTATTGAAACTGGTACCGTTCTGGACAATCTCATAGCCTAGTGATTAAGGGAGCCAGATCCCATATGGCTGACTGCAGTTCAAGTCCCTGTCCCTGCAATTTGAAAAACACACCAGGCCTATGTAAACTGGCTCAGCCACTGTGGAAAACAATATGGAGGTTCCTCAAAGATCTGCAAATAGAACTACCATTTGATCCACAATCCCACTTCTGGATGTCTACCCAAAGGACAGAAGAATGCTCAGTCAGAAAAGCACTTGCACGTCAATGTTTATTGCAGCATTATGCACAATCACTAAGACATGGAACCAACCCAAATGTCCACAAACAGATGAATGAATGGATGAAAAAAGTGTGGCACATATACTCTATGGTATACTACTCAGACATAAAAAACAATAAGACCCTGGAATTTGATAGAAAGTTGTCAGATATGGAGGATCTATAGCTGGGTGAAGCAAGCCAGGATATGAAAGAAAGATATTGTATGTATCTACTTAATATAACCAACTATCCACATTGTATGGTAGAGATCAAAATATTGGAGGGCATAAAAGCAATGAAAATAGTTATGGATGCTGAAGACAGTGTGGAATGGGGCAGGAGAAGGGAAGAGTATAGAGAAGGATAGCAAGAGAACAAATAGGCATGACATTAGTGGGACGCAGAAATGGTTTATTACCTGTTGATGATAACATGTATAGTATTCTCGACTGGACTGGTCTGAGAAGTATTTCATGTTTGGTAAATTCTTTTGACAAGACAAATGATATGTAGTGATTGAAGGTTTTAAAACAAGAGAATAAATCATCATCATCATCATCTGAAGAAAATGATGAAAAGCTATTTGATGATGATGATGTGGATGGTAATGTCTTTGTCTTAACTGATATGCATGGTAATCATGCTGGAAAAAGAAATGTAATACGCATAAAGATATATGTGATTCAATGTAATATAAAAAAGATTATGACAATAATAAATAAAATTAAATTTAAAAAATCTAGCAAACTATTAAAAAAAAAAAAACCCACACTGGGCCTAAGTGAGTGCGTGCCTCAAATCCTAACAGGATGGATAAATGGAGAAGGAATTGCTCCATTGGAGGGTGCTTTCTCCCTCTCTCTCTCTCTGTCTGTTTCTCTCTGGCTAGTGCACGTGTCCTCTGGCAATTAAGAAAGAAAAAAGAAAGAGAGAGAGAGAGAAAGAGAGAAAGAAAGAAAGAAAGAAAGAGAGAGAAAGAAAGAGAGAGAGAGAGAGAAAGAAAGAAGGAAGGAAGGAAGGAAGGAAGAAGAGAAGGAAGGAAGGAAGGAAGGAAGGAAGGAAGGAAGGAAGGAAGGAAGGAAGGAAGAGAAAGAAAGGAAAAGGAAGGAAGGAAGGAAGGAAGGAAGGAAGGAAGGAAGGAAGGAAGGAAGGAAGGAAGGAAGGAAGGAAGGAAGGAAGGAAGGAAGGAAGGAAGGAAGGAAGGAAGGAAGGAAGGAAGAAAGAAAGGAAGGAAGGAAGGAAGGAAGGAAGGAAGGAAGGAAGGAAGGAAGGAAGAGAAAGAAAGAAATTGGTACTTTTTGATTGGTCACTCTGCTGCAGCCAGCATCTATACTCCCTCTCTGCAGGAGGGTCAACTTTAGGTCATTCAGTCTTCCATTGTGCATGCATCTTGCTCTGGCCAGTCACAGATCCAACTGTAACACATGCCTTGCTTCCACAGTGTTAGAATCATTACCCCCAAATGTTTTTTTTTTTTTTTTAAATGTCTTTGCCTTTACTTCCTTTATTTGAGATTGGAACATCTTTTTTTTAAGGAATTATTTATTTAACTTTATTCATTCATTTATTTTTAATTTGATGAGAGAGAGACACACAGAAGAGAGAGAGAAGGTGAGAAAGCAAGCCACCAGGTCTGGGATTTGAACCGTGGTTGGCCATGTGGGAGTGTCCAACACCTTAACCACCATGCCACCTGCTGGTACCCCATACCCCAAAGGTTTTAGTCGTTGCCGATTGCACTAGAGGGGCTAAGTGCTAGGATTATTCTCAGCATTGTGTCATTCCAGAGTCTCACAAGTTGGAAACCCCAGTCAGCTGCTTACTGCTGGGTACCAGCTACTCCAGCCATAACATTCCAGTGTGATTCCGTGTGTTCTCCCCTCAGCACTTACTGTCCCAACTTAGATGGACTTTTCTTTATTTCACAATTTTAATGTTGCCTGAGGATGCCTGAGTTCACTAGAGAAAGAGAGAGAGAGAGAGAGAGAGAGAGAGAGAGAGAGAAAGTGCGCCCTATGGGGACTGATCATCCTGCAATCCCTTCTCCTCTGTATCTCCTTTTAGGATTTTGGGCATGCAGGCCCACATGCCAGGCATGTTTCTCCAGGCCCCAGGTCCAAGGCTCAAACTATACAGTTGGCCATGTGGGATCCAGTTGCCTTAACCATCACACCACAGGCTGGACCAACATTTTTTTTTTTTTTAATTGTGGAGAGTACATGCACAAGACAGAAAGAGAGGAAAGAAAGAGAGAAAGAGAGAGAGCACCACCCCCCAAATGGGACATGATCATGCTATTATACTTTTCCCTCCATTTTTCTATCCTGCCAAAATTTCAGGCACATGCCTAGCACGTTTTGCAGGTTGTCAGAGCCAGGATTTGAACCCCAGTTGGTCATATGGGATCCAGCTCCCAATGCACAGCATTTAACCACTGCACTATGAAACTGACTCTGGAATGATTGTTTTTTAAAATTATTTATTTATTTATCATTATTATTATTTTAAGTTTGCCATAGGGCAAATGTGCTCACCAGAGAAAGAGGGAAAGTGAGAAAGCAAGCCACTAGGTCTGGGACTCAAACCAGAGTTGACCACGTGTGAGTCCAGCACCTCAACCACCACATCACCTGCTGGCCCCTGGATTGGCTTTTTTATGGAGAGGTTTTTTGCTATAGGGCATGTGTGCTCACCAGAAAGATAGAGATAGAGAGACAGAAAGCAAGAAATCACCCCTAGGGTGGATGGCCATGCCACAATCCCTTCTCCTCCATTCTCCTCTCAGGATCTTGAACATGCACACACATGTACCCGGCATGACTACATGGGAGTCCAGTGACATAGCCATTACGCCAACTGCTGGTCCCTGGATTGACTTTTTAAGTACTTGTTTCTTCTTTATTTCATGAATGAACTTAACAACTGAACTGTAGGAGAAAAGAGCTTCCATTTTGTTTAAAATTAGCTAACAGGTTTCCTTTTGCAAGCTAATTCTAGTTGATTTGATAAAAAGCCATATTTTGAAATATGTTGAATCTGCTTCCAGTCTCTGTAAAAAAGAGCACTAACATTCATTAACAATGGATGCCCCAATACAGGATGGGGAGGTCAGAACACACGTCAAATATTTGTCATCCTTGGCTTGTTTCCACAAATATTTATTGCAGGTCTGTTGTATGCCAAGTAGTGTGTAAAGCACAGGTGCTTTTTATAATTTGTTTATTTTGTATTGTTTTCATAATAAATAAAGGAAACATGGCTCTTGCCTTGAAGGAGTTGTAATCAATGACAGACGTATGAACAAACGATTAAAATGCAATGTGGCATATGCACTAAGGGAAGTGTGTACGAGATCCAGGGGGTCAGAGAGGAAGGAGAGAAACAGAGACATCAGAAAAGGGATCGAAGAGGAACCGGCAGGTGGCGTGGGATTAAGAGTGTTGGACTCCCACATGGCTGACCATGGTTTGAGTGCTGGACCTGGAGGCTTGCTTTTTCACTTTCCCTCTCTCTCTCTCTCTGCCTCTCTCCAGAAATACTTAAAATAATAATAATAAATAAAGTTAAATAAAATAATTCTTCAAAAGAAAAAAAAGAGAAGAGGTCAAAGAGATCAGACACCAGGAATTCCAGAAAGCTGGGCAGCCTCAGCTTTGGCCTAAATCCCTTCTCCTCTCACTTCAGCCACTTCCAAAGAGCTGAGCTGCAGTATGTTACCTGTTTCTGGGCACATGCCCTGCAGACATGGTAAGGAGTAGCTCATATAGCCATACAGATCTCTCCTCTGCTGTCCGTAGCCTCCCTCTCATTATCACCCAGTCCTCACTGAATGCGGCCACAGAGCCCTTTGAAGTCGCCAACACAGGGCCAGACAGACAACACTCCGATACACTGGAGCTTTTAAAGCACCCGTGCTAACAATGCCAGGGATGGCCCATAACCAGAAATATTTCCAAAATGAGCTTTGTGAATAGTTTGGGAAGGACAAAATCCAGAATAATCTGAGGTTTGTGAAATATACTACACAAAAGGGGTTTTTCCAAGCTATGCTTGGATGGAAAAGACCAACCAAATAAGATCACGATCCAATGCTTGGGAGAGATGTGCAATGCTGATAGTTTATGTGGCAAAGCCAGAAGTACCATGTTATCATTTGGCACCATTTTCTCCCATTAGGTGTTTCTCACAGAGTGGTCCATCAGAATCACTCCAATGGACCGGGCCCCCTGGGAAGGAGTCAGTGCTGATGTACAACTCAGAAGAAGCCAGATCCCATATGGTTACTGCGGTTCAAACTGCCAGTCCAGTCAGCCTGAGAAACACTGGACGCATGTGTGAGTGCCCAAGATCTGACATGCTGGAGGACTGAGGAAGGGCATCAAGGTGTGACCAAATCCTCTCTCTCTCTCTCTCTCTCTCTCTCTCTGTCTCTCTTTCTCTCTCTTATGCACATACACATACATGCACTCTCTTATGAATAAAAAAAAAAAGAAAAAAAAATCACTCAAGTTTAAAATGAATGTTCCAGGCCCCAACTAAGATCTACTGTGCTTAATTCCTAGGAGCAAACTGGGAATTTACACTTTAAAGAGGGTTTGCCCTGCTCCAAGAAATTCTGATGTACTCTACTTTTTTTTTTTTCTTTTTTAATTTGCCAAAGGGTGCCAGCGCTTGTCAGAGAGAGAGAGAGAAAGTGAGAAAGCACCTTGTATAGGGAACGGTCATGCTGCCAATCCCATCTCCTCTGTTTCTCCCTCCTTTCTGGATTTTGGGCACTCATGCACACATACCCTATGTGTTTTTCAAGTGACCAGGTATGGGACTTGAGCCATGTGGTCAGCCATGTGGGTTCCAGTCACCTTAATCACCAGGTTACCAGTGGACCCTAACAATACCACTACTTTTAAGAACAGAACAATAATATTTATAAGGAAATTGAAGCCTAAGATAAGTAAGGAGGTGGTAAGAAAACACCAACTGCTTTAAATGAGTTTAACCCTGCAAATCCTATGCAATGTTTCCAAAATAACAAAATAACTTGCAGATGTGATCATACAAAACATCAACATCCACCTTTAAGAAATCATTGAAACTGGCAGAAATGCTAGGAGCTTGGGGACAGGAGATTATTGATTGCCATTAAGTGGCAAAAAGGGAGATTCAGAAAAATATAGAGGGTTCTTTAAAAGGTTCATGGAAAAATGGAGTTAAATTACAAGTTTATTTTCATGGGGAAAAAAATCTTGAAATCCATGCATAGCTTTTTCATCATATGCATTTTTCAATGAACGTTTTGGACCCCTTGTAGAGCTGTCAGTTTTATATGAATTCCTAGCCAAGCTGTGGCTAACAAACAATTTTGTTTATAAGCACTTAGAAATGGTGTATTGATAATCATTAAGTGACAGTCTAGAATTGTCACAGATAAACTTGTATCTGTCTTTTATTTTAAGCTGCATCAACCCATTGTTGAAAGTAGTCAGATATAAATTAAAAACTACACACACTAAACTATCCTCATTTCCTTTTTGATAAAGTTTCTCAAACAGTAGAATGATGCAATTAGCTTATGTTGGTTTTTGCTAGGTTTGACAAAGTTGTTTCGTGATACGAATATGGCAAGAAGGAGACTGAGAAAATTGAGAGGACTAACCATCAACATTAATTGAGAGCCTACCATATATCAAGAATTATGCTGTTTTGTGAGACTCTCAAATCACTCAGACAAGAAGCCACTTTAAATCCGAAGTGTGTCCTGGTGAGTTCAGGAACCAAGGTGACAAAGGTTATTCTCTAAACCTCATCTACTAGACCCTGAACCACGCAGACAAGTAGAGGAGACATTTTGTCACAGAACAACCAGAAACCACTGCAGAGGCATAAGAAATATGAGGAACCAAGAAAATATCTCTTCCCCAAGTGAAAAGAACAATCCTTCACCCTCCACAGATAGTACAGTGGAACTCATGGAAATGTCTGAGAGAATTTAGAATAATCATAGTGACAAAACTAAACAAGATGCAAGAGCTGAGAGACAATGAACTCCAGAAGAGGCAGAAGAAAAGAGACAACGAGTTCCAGGAGGTGAGGGATGAAGTTCTTGCACAATCTGAAAAAGGAAATACACACCATGAAAAAGAATCAAATGGAGCTATTAGAGATGAAGGCTGTAATACAGGAAATCAAAACCTCCCTCGAAAGTATTAAAAGTAGATTAGTCCATGGAGAAGATCAAATTTCAGATGTTGAAGGCAAACCTCTGACCTAGAAAAAACAGCCAAAAAAAAAAAAACTGAGAAAATAACCAGAAAAAAATGAGAATGCTATACAAGAAATACTAGATACCATTAAGCACCCAAACATCTGGATCATTGGTATCCCAGAAGGTGAAGAAATTAACAAGGGCATTGATCATCTATTCCATGAAATCCTGAAAGAAAACTTTCCAAATCTAGAAAGATATTCAAATATCCAGACCCAAGAAACACAAAGGACCCCTAATAGAATCAACCCAAGAAGATCTTCTCCAAGGTATATCATCGCCAGATTGGCCAAATCCACAGACAAAGTCAACATAGTAAAATTGGCAAGAGAGAAATGTCAGGTTACTTATAAAGGTTATCCCATTAGGCTAACATCAGACCTCTCATCAGAAACAATGTGAGCAAGGAAATAATGGGAAAATATAGTCAAAGTATTAAGTGAAAAACAGTTTCAACCAAGAATATTATACCTGGCAAGATTATCCTTCATATGGAAAGGAAAGATAAAAACATCCTCAGATAAACAAAACCTGAAAGAATTTACCAACACCAGACCAGCTCTTTAAGAAGTTCTGAAAGGAGTGCTCTACCAGGAAGACTAAAGACACACTTACAGAAATCAGAGCAACCAAGAAAATGACCAACTTAATGCTAAGGACAAGAAATATCAATATTAATGTTGAATGTTAACTTCCAGGATTTAAATGGAAAGATCGGACCACAGTAACACTGCAAATTCAACAGAAGAAAGATTAATTACATGAGACTGAACTGGTAAAATAGAATTTATGACTTTTGAGTAAACCATCACTGTCTTTTTCTTTACTATGCTTTATTTTTTTTAAGAATTTTGCTTTCTTTTGAGGTGTTGATAGGTTTAGCAATTTGTTTACAATGCTTTTTCTTTTGTTTGTTTCTTTAAATGGAAACATAAACTTTTCTTCCTTCCTGACCCCTCTGGAATTGGAAAATATTTGGGAGTTTTCTTACTTTGTGTCACAATGGTTATTTGCATAAGTTCAATAATACCTGTTGCCTTGAATTAAAAATTGAAAATACTCATTATCGGACAGGGCTTTTCCCAGAATGTCATATTTGAAGAGTAAACCAGAAAACTATGGAACTAAAGTAGGTCTCAAGTAAGCCAACAGGAGCTCTTGGAAAGATGGTCTGGGACCATAAACAGTTCTGCCTGGCAGAGAGGATTAGAGAAGCTGTATAAAAGAATTCGTACCATAAAATAACCTGGACTTTTTCAGTCCAGCGTTGTAGTCAGTAGAGATTACAAAAGAGCAGACACAATCAGAAGATTATTTTGAGGAATACTTTGAAAGAAGAAAAAGAGACTGATCTTTGTTAGCAGATGGTGTATCACAGAATACTTGGTAGGCAGGGCTGAATTGAGAAGGATTATGTGTGAATTGTGTGCTGGGAGTTTGCTTTTCAACAGTTTGAGTACTTGACATGTAAATATTTTCTCAAAAATATTTAAAACCATTGAGGCCAGCAGGTGGCATGATGGTTAAGGTGCTGGACACTCCCACATAGCCAACCCTGGTTCAAGTCTTGGACCTGGTGGCTTGCTTTCTCACATCCTCTGTGTGTGTGTGTGTGTGTGTGTGTGTTTCTCTCTGGTCAAATTAAAATAAATAAATGAATAAATTAAATTAAATAAATAATTAAAATATATGTATTTAAAACCATACTGTCTCTGTTATAGAGTCACAAAATTATAACAAATATATTAAACATTATCTTTAAAATTCAGGGTTTTTAAAATTAAATAATTAATTAATTTAACATTTCTTTCACTGAACATCACCATAGCATAAAAAATGTAATTTTCCGGCCAGAATATACTGTAAAGTGGCTTAATAATACATGTTATCATCAACAAATAATTTTCAATTTCTTGTTTCTTGAATGTATGTGTGTGTGTATATATATATATATATATATATATATATATATATATATATATTACCCCCCTCCCCCCATTTCTCACCCTCTGCCATTTCCCATCCTCCTCCTACCCTGTCTGGTATCTGCAGTTGCTTTCCATTCCTTTATTCTTTCCCACATTGTATTGATTCACAAAATATCTAAATTAATCAAAATACTTTCAATAGTAAGTTCAACTGATATATACATATCTGTGAACAAAAGTTGACTTTAGGCATGAAACTGTGGGTAGAATGAATACACTATAAAATAGTACATAGCTGAGGCTATATAGCTTACTGTGATTACTAAATAGGTATTTTTAAATACATTTTTTAATTTCAAGAAAGGCAGTTTTAGCTTTAATAAATCAAAATAAAACAATGGTAAGAGGACTTTGCTCAATACTTAAAGCCAGGAAACAGGTTAGGATTCTGTTCGAATAGTAGGTACATAGACCTGTCCACAATTCAAGAGAAGACAAAACCCTTTAACACTGGAAAACAAAGCATAGCAGGTCAGTAATGTTTTAGTCAAAAGTCATACAATTCTCTTTCACCAGTTCATGCTCATGTACTTTATCTTCTGTTGCGGCCCGATCTTCCCGTTTAAATTCCGGAAGATAACGTTCAACTCTGGACTAGTCCCTACCGTTAAGCTGGTCATTTTCTTAATTGTTTTAGAACTCTTATTTCTGTGTGTCTGACTTTAGTTTTCCTGGGATAGCACTCCCTTCAAAACTTCTTGGAGCGCTGGTCTGGTGTTGGTAAATTCTTTCAGGTTTTGTTTATCTGAGAATGTTCTTGTCTTCTTTTCCCATATGAAAGATAATCTTGCCAGATATAGTATTCTTACTTGAAATTGTTTTTCACTCAACACTTTGAATATATTTTCCCATTCTTTCCTTGCTTGCATTGTTTCCAGTGAGAGGTCCACTGTTAGCCTGATGAGATATCCCTTGTAGGTAACTTGGTGTTTCTCTCTTGCCAATCTGAGTATCTTGTCTTTTTCTGTGGTTTTGGTCATTCTGGCTATAATGTGTCTTGAAGATCTTCTTGGGTTGATTCTATTTGGGGTCCTTTGTATTTCTTGGGTCTGGATCTTTGAATGCCTCCCTAGGTTTGGGAAATTTTCTTCCAGGATTTTATGAAATAGATTGTCAATGCCCTTATTAGTCTCTTCAACTTCTGGGATTCCAATTATCTAGATGCTTGGACGTTTAATGATATCTAGTATTTCTCGTAAATTATTCTCATTTTTTAGGCTTTTTTTCAGTCTTCATGGTGGATTTTACTAGTCCAGTGATTCTGTCTTCTACATCTGAGATTTGATTTTCTGTATGATCTAGTCTGCTTTTAATACTTTTAAAGGAGATTTTGACTTCTTGTATTATAGCCTTCATCTCCAACAGTTCCATTTGATTCTTTTTCACGGTGTGTATTTCCTCTTTCAGCTCTCACAAGAACTTCCTCACCTAGGGGAACTCATTGACATTTTTCTTCTGGTGTTCATTGTCCCTCTTCTCTTCCATCTCTGTTAGCTTTGTCACTATGAATACTCTAAATTCTTTATCAGACATTTCCATGAGTTCCATTGTACTGTCTGTGGATGAAGAGGAGTTATTCTTTTCCCTTGGGGATGAAGTATTTTCTTGGTTTTGCATATTTCTTGTGCCCCTGCGGTGATTTCTAGTCCTCTGATAAGTTATTTGTTTCTTCCTAATTTCTAGAAGATCAATCTGAGCGATCAGAGATGCACAGGAAGATGTGGTCTGCAAACTCTTTGGCATTGTGTTTTTCTCCAAGGGCTCTACCAGGGTAAATTCTCAGCAGAACATTTTCATTGCTCTTATCTCTGAAATCACTAGATCTCAGCTCTCATGGTGAACTCAGTCTTTTTCTGGCCTGCCCTTTTTGTTTGCCAGGGTAAATTCTCAGCAGAACATCTTCATTGTTCTTTTCTCTAAAATCACTCGATCTCAGCTCTTATGGCAGACTCAGTCTTCTTCTCAAAATTCAGTTTCTTTAAATTTTCAAATTTATTAACTGTCAAGAACTACAGAGTTTGAGCAAAATTTTTTTGATATATAAAGGAAATATTTGTGCAAAAATGTAAAAATAAATAAATAAATGATTTTTAAAATATTTTTTTAAAAAAAGAATTATGCTGTTTTGTACGGACTAATTTATTTCACCCTTACCTTGTTTTTATAAAGGGCAAACAATTGTCCCATTTTACAGATGCTGAAACCAAGCAGAGAAACTTCAGGAAATTTGCCGAGGATTGCATAGTTAATATACAGTGAAGCTAGAGTTTGAACTGGGGTCTACTCTGAGGTCATAGCTGGAATACCAAACAACTACACTGTATTTCAGGTAAATAAATGAAGTCACCGCTGGGTAAATGCCAATTCAAGAAAGTGTTGATCTGTAGATTGATGCCAATGGCTACTATAGGTCTATAAAATTGGCTCAGGGACACTCAACATTTTTATTATGACTTGGATAAAGACATATCAGATTATCAGAAAAGTCATGAGATATTTTTTTCTATCAAACATTTCTGACAACCCAATAGAAGTGGTTTATCAAATTTATAGATGGCAGAAAGCTACAGAGGAGGGACAGCTAATAGAGTACGAGAGGCTCATGATTCAGAATGATCTTAGCAGATGGGAATAACAGGCTAAAGCAAGTAAGATGAAATTTAATGAAGACCATGGTAAAAATTCTATACTCTGGTTTCAATGGGGAGTACAGTTAGAGACTGACTCCCAGCCTAAGTGCTTAAGAAAAACTTCAGAAACTTAGGAGATTAATTAGACCTTTAGTTCTCTATAAATTCAGTTCAAAATGATGTATAGGCAACAAAATGACTTAATGTACTAGTATTTCTTTTTTTAATCTAGTGTTTTATTATTATTATTCAATTTGACCAGAGAGAGAGTGAGTGAGAAAGCAAGCTGCTAGGTCCGGAACTTGAACTATGGTTGGTCATGTGGGAGTCCAGCACCTTAACCACCATGCCACTTGCCGACCCCTAATGTACTTACTATTTCTAACTGGCTCCCTGATCCATATCCCTCCAAAGCTGAAGGTATTATATTTCATCAAATCTGAGATATACTTGATTATAAGATGCACCAGTGTTTTAGTACCACTGAGGAAGGAGAAAAAATACCACCAGTTAAACTAAGACACAATACCTTGTATCACTTAGCATTTTTATTTTCCAATGATTGAAGGAGTCTTTGATACTTTAATGGCCCTTTGGGGAAGACAGACAGTCACTGCAGCAGAGCTGGCCTGCTCTTGCACCTGACTCACCACTGTTCACTTCCACCTAGGAGCAGGTTGGCCAGGAGGCCACACCAGGGCCCTGCCTCTTAAGGAAACCAGAAAAACATCTGTGGAGCCAGAGGCGACAATTCACCAGAGTCACACTAGCCAGCCACAGGGAAAATCCCTGGAGAAGGGTGTGGGCTGACTGAATCTGAAACACAGAGGAAAAGAACTTGCAAGTGAAAGAACCTGTCTGGACACCTATCAAGACTTTGAGAATCACTGCAAGAAAAACTCCTGGTGCTGAAAGTTCTGAGATGTGGGATTGTTTCCAGATGAGAATCCACAGGTGGTTGTTGAGCTGTATATTTCTTCCAAAATTGTTTAACAGGTTACTTCATTATTATTGACCAAAAACTGAGGTTGAAGTTGTCATTGCCCCAATTTTTATGTTGTTGTTGTTAAGAATTATTTTATTTAACTTTATTTATTTATTTTAATTTGACCAGAGAGGGACAGAGTGAGAGAGAAAGAGGGAAAGTGAGAAAGCAAGCCACCAGGTCCGTGACTCAAACTGTGGTTGGCTGTGTGAGAGTCCAGGGCCCTTAACCACCACACCACCTGACGAATCCAGCTATTGCTGAAGTTTAAATCAACTACTTTAGTTAATTGAGTATCAACTGCTAAAAGTTAGTTATCAACTGCTAAAAAATGTTTAATAGACACAGGTTGTTAATCACATATCAGGTGTATACAATACTAAAGGAAAATGTACCAGAAGTAACTTGGTTAAGGCATTCTCTAAACTCCTCATTTGGAATCCAATCTTCTGAAATGCGTTTCACTTCAGAGTTCTGTATATGTGTCCTATTTTTCCAATCTCAGTCATCCTTTGAGCCATCAGGGGTGTAAGGTATTCGGTACTTCTTTAAACAGATCTTTTAAGGATTTTCATCTAAGCCAGTGACTCCATCTTACCTCCTAAGTTTCTTTGGAGAGGTTTTTTTGTTTTGTTTTGTTTTGTTTTTTTGTTTTTTGTTTTTGCTACAGGGCGCATGCGCTCACCAGACAGACAGAGAGAGACAGAAAGCAAGAAATCACCCCCAGGAGGGATATCCACACCGCAATCCCTTCTCCTCCTTTCTCCTCTCAGGATCTTGGGCACGCACACACACGCACCCGGCGTGAGTTTTAAGCCGCCGGGTCCGGGACTCGGACTGCAGTCGACTACATGGGAGTCCAGCGACATAGCCATTACACTAACTGCTGGTCCCATCTTACCTCCTAAGTTTTAAAGCTGGTCCTTTCTTGATCTTTTCAGGCATCTACAGAGTGTTTAGGAAAACAATCAGCCTTATTTTACTTCCTGAAATGATCTTAAATTGTTGAATGAAGAGTGGATCGGTTACAATAGCCCATTTATGGTATCAGAAATACAAAGCAAGTTGGCACATGTGTGAGCAGTGACTGTTACATCCTGTCTGTCATTCACAACAACTATAAGACACCACTGATCAGAGGAGTCATACTCATTTCAGGGATGTTAAATACAAAAGGATGTGCTCACGGGACCAGATAGTGGCACAGAGGGACAATGCAATGCTCTGTGAGGACAACCCACAGAGGAAGGCTCCACACCTGCATCCGGAGCCCTCCCTGAGTAAGCTGTGCATATATGTGTACCTATGGTCTAGGACTAGCTGAAGCCGGGGGTGGATGGCAGCATCAGGACTCTTCTGAGGGTACTCGCTTTCTCTCTTCATCTCTCTTGTTTATGACAGAAATAAACAAGAGATGGATATTTAATAATTAGAAACTTCTGTATGTATGCTCCACATGCAGGTTGAATTCCACCCACTGAGATCTATCCTGTCCCATAATAAAGGAAGCTCAAGAGACTCTTATATTCATGGATTTCATAGTCATGGCTCCGCCTATTGTGGTGTAACTTAAGCTGATCACCCATCATTTGGCTAAGAGAAGAGTTGACATGTTGAGCTTCCAGGCAGGGGTATGAGTCAGCTGCAGAGTGACTTTAGCTTAGCTTTCTGACACACAGCAGCCCCGCCTCAGTGCGTCTTCCGGTTCTTTACACCTCATGGAATGGGCAAGAGACGTCACACCCTCAGCCATCTTTCCTGAAATGTGCCATCGTGAAGTTGGGGATTTCCAAACCACATAGCATATCTCCTGTAAATATAATAATTAAGAGCATAAAAATTGGACTCAGGCAGACTGAGTTTCTGTCCTGACAGTAGATTAAGATCTTGGCTAAATTAGTCATGGTAAGCTCTAATATCCTCATCAGTATAGTAGAGGGTGCCATAATCATAACTAGTAAATAAGATGATATGTATAAAGTGCTGAGCACCTTGCTTGGCATATACAACAAATGTACAATAAATGGTACATTAAAATAAATTTCATATAGAAATATTGAAATGCAGGACCAGCAGTTAGCATAATGGCTCTGTCGCTGGACTCCCATGTAGTCCACTGCGGGTCATGTCCCAGACCCAGTGGCTTAAAACTTACACCGGGTGTGTGTGCGTGCGTGCCCAAGATCCCGAGAGGAGAATGGAGGAGAAGGGATTGCGGTGCGACCTTCCTCCCTGGGGGGGGGGGGGGGTAATTTCTCGCTTTCTGTCTCTCTGTCTCTCTCTCTCTGTCTGGTGAGCGCACTTGCCCTATAGCAAAAACCTCTCAAAAAAAAAAAAAAAAAAAAAAAAAAAAAAGAAGTCGCGTAGACAAATCAAAACTATAATGAGCTGCATATTTTACTTCTCACCCTTCCCCGACACCATGCCACACCTACCTGCCAGGACCTGACTGACAACAGGCTCTTCCTTGGCTTCTCTTTACTTTGGCTCTCTCATTTGCCTCCTTCTAGGACATCCCACTGATGGGAAGCCCATTGAGGAAGGAAATCTCCCTCTCCCACAGCTCACATCAGTTCTGCAGTCTAGATTCCAGGTTCTAAACTTTCTAGTCTGGCCCTCCCCATTGAGGACTGAGCTCTGCTTAGGATAGAGCTTAAAAACATACATAGTTTAAAGTTTATCCACTTATTTCTTTCATGAACAAGAGAGACAGACAGAAAAAGAGAAAGACAGCACTCCCGACAGGGTCTCCATGCTGCCATCCACCCAGAGCCTCAGCCAGCTCTGGACCATGGGCAAGCACGTGCCAACTTACTCAGAAAGGCCTCTCGATGTAAACCCGAAACCTTTCTATGTGAGTCAGTGTCACAGAGCATCATGCTTTAACCCTGTGCCACCATCTGGCCTCATGTCTTATTTCTGTCCAGGTATTAGGTCTATATTCAGGGAGCAGTAATCTGGAATATTCTACACTGGCAGATTCAAACTCTGCAGCCCTACACTGTAGAGTAACACAGTCTGCTCTTGAGATAAAGAGTAGTGCGTTCAGAAGAGAGCAGCCACCAGGGACAGGTATTGAAACCATGTCATTGAGGAAGCATGAACTGAGGATGCAGGGGTTCTGGGGAGAGTACTTTAAGGAAGCATTATCGCTGTCCTTGAGCAGGTGAGGAGCTGTCGTAAGTGGCTGGGCTTGTGGCTGGGCTTGTGGTGCTCAGCTCTGGAGGGCAGAACTCAGAGTGACAGAGGCATGTCACGGGAGGAGATGTGAAAATCTGCCATGGAATCAGAGCTTGTCCAAAATGGAACAAGCGCCTTTTAAGGGAATGACCTCTCAATAGCTGGACAGATTCAGGCAAGCGGTGGGTGCCAGACAGAGAGAAATCCAGCGCTGGCCAAACTATGGTGTCTCTTTCTCTCTCTCTCTCTTTTTCTCTCTCTTGCACACACATCCAACACACATCATTCTCTGTCTTTCCTTCTCAGCCTTATTTCTTCTTAGCGTGTATCGCCACCTATATCCTATATGTTTTACTTTTTGTTCTCTTGTAGTGGGTCTTCCCCAATGAAAATGGAGCCTTCTGGGCTGGAGGGACTTTTGCCTGTTTTGTCGTTGCATCTCCAGCACTCAGGACTTGGCACCCAGTAGGCACTCACTGCTGAGTGGACAGATGATCAGGAATCACTGTAGGAGATCCGGTCTGGGGTGGGTAATAGTTTTGATTATTCCCACATACTTTCTAACTCTCCAATCCAAAGATGTTAGAAGTGTGTCCTATGGCTCCTGACATTTGCAGCCATCCCCCGGCTGGAGAGCATGTGACTAAGAGCAGCATTAAGGCCACATGGACAAGTTCTCTAGCAGACGAAGAATAAATGTGGTCAGTGCAGAGCTGAGGGATGGGGGGGGTTGTGTGTGGTTGTTGGGAATGAGATAGGGAAGAAGGTTTCAGTGGGATGGGGGGATTCGAGACTGAAATACAAGCGGAAAGCTTAGGTTTAGGGTGGAAATCTCAGCCTTTGAGCAAGTTACTTGCTCCGAGACTCAATTTGTTTGTTTGTTTGTTTGTTTGTTTGTTTTGAGAGGTTTTTGCTATAGGGTGTGTGTGCTCGCCAGAAAGACAGAGAGAGACAGAGAGACAGGAAGTGAGAAATCATCCCCCAGAGGGGATGGCCACGCCGCAATCCCTTCTGCTCCATTCTCCTCTCAGGATCTTGGGCACGCACGCACACATGCCCGGCGTGAGTTCAAACCACCGGGTCTGGGACTTGAACCACGGTTGACTATATAGGAGTCTAGCAACATAGCCATTACACTAACTGCTGGTCCCTGAGACTCGATTTCTTTGAGGAAGATCTTACAGGGAAAAAAAAACAAAAACAAAAACAAAAACAACCTTACAGGATTGTTGTAAAATCAAATATGAACCACTGGGCCCACGGCCACTCTCAAAAGTTTGTTGTTCAAAGTGTTTGCTTCCTTTATGGTAATTGCAGCTGTGTTCACTTGAGTTTTGACTGGATGGGATTTCAAAAACATGTATGAAGAGGACTTGCAATAGAGGCTCTGATGCAGGAAAACAGAAGTTATATGAAGACCAGCCCACAGCTCAAAAGCAGAAAGTCTAGACTCAAATTACCTGGGCTCAGATTCTAACTTTCAGACTTAGTCACTGGGAGACCTTTGGCAAATTACTTGACCTCTCTGTGCCTCAATATTCCCATCTGAAAAATGGGGTAATAAGAGTACCTTGCTATAGGGCTGTTATAAGGATTGGATTGTTACCATATCTGAAGAGTTTAGAACAGAGATTGGCACAAGGTGTGCACACCATAAGCATTAGCTATCGGGGTCGTTAGGTATTCCAAAAAAGGTCCACCACAGATCTGTCTGGTCGAAGGGGAGGGAGGACACATGGGAAGGCAGGGTGAAATCAGACACAAGGGGCACAACAGTGTGAGCCCTGCCAGACATGGGCTTTTCACAGGTGTAAGTCTAGCCCACAGTCAAGGTCTGCTCCCATCTCTATCATCTGCCTCCCATAGGAAACCTCTCTCAACTACCCCACCCATAGGTTCCTAGGGCACCATTCACTGGTGCTTCACATACACTGCCTTTGGTTATCATTTATGTTTTTATATGAGGAGGCTTCAAAAAGTTTGTTGAAAATGGAATTAAAATATGAGTTTATTTTGGTGCCAACACAGAGTTTTTTCATAATATGCATTTTCTAAGAGATTTTTAGAGACGCTTTATGTGGGGACACGTGTATTAGAGAGAGTCTGAGGTGTGGGGACATGCTCTGAGCAAACACCATATGCTCTTTTGGGGTTTGGCAGAACCTTGTAACTTGTCTTTCCTTGACCTTGGCTGCAGACAGACCAAGGGTGGAAATTGCTAGGGGCATTCCAACAGACACATGTGATAGACTTCAAGAAACATCTTGGTAAAATCCAATCCCTGCTCTGCATCTGAAAGGTTCCTTAGCCTACTCTGGGTGTGGTGGTGCAAGAAAATCTTTAGCTCCTTCCCCACACCTAACAGCTAGTTCTCTGCATTAGAAAGGAAGATGAGATTTTCTCTTGATGGGGTTATCGCCAGGGGATACACCTGGCCTGGTGTGACTAATCCCTCATAGATTTGTTAACTGCTTCTTATTGTCTGTAACCTGGCAACCAATGTATGAAGTGTCGTAAAACATACATGTGTAATGTCTCCCTGTTCTATAAATACAGACGTCCAGTTCATCTGGGCGGCACAAGTTGCTTGGCCTACCTAGGCTCAGGCTGCCTGTGTCCATTTCTACTCTACCTTTTGTCTCATTTTTTATGCTTCTTCCATAGTAGTGCCGAGCCCGGGGGCAGACGCCGACAGCTTTATATACTACCTCTGCCACTCAATTGCAAACCTACTAAGAAGGAAAGAAAACACTTGCTGATGCCAGCATGTGGTATGGTGGTTAGGACAGCTGAACTCCCACATGGCTGATCGCGGTTCAAGTCCCATACCTGGTAGCTTGCTTTCTCATTTTCTCTTGGTCTCTCTGCGGTCAACTTCAAAAAAATAAAATGAAATAATGGCAATGAGTAAAAATTAAAAAAAAAAAAAAGGAAGAAAAAAAGAGGGACTAGCAGATGGCATAATGGCTATGTTGTTGGACTCCCTTGTACTCTACTGTGGTTCGAATCCTGGACTCAGCCACTTAAACTCATGCCAGGCACGTATGCATGTGTGCCCAAGATTCTGAGAGGAGAATGGAGGAGAAGAGATTGCAACCCCTGTGGGTAATTTCTCGCTTTCTGTCTCTCTGTCTCTGTCTTTCTGGTGAGTGCACACACCCTATAGCAAAAACCTCTCAAAAAAAAAAAAAAAAAGAAAGAAAGAAAGAAAGAAAGAAAGAAAGAAAGAAAGAGAGAAAAGAGAGAGGAAGAAAGAAAACACTTGCCACAGGCTATCTTTTATCCAATCCCTTTGCTCCATTGTGAGTGTAAAGAGGATACGGATGAGTGACTGGAATAGCCTGGGAATCAGAAGTTCCCAGATCTTTATCTTACTTCTGCTACCTAGATATAATGACTGGACAAGTTGCTTAACCTTACTGAACCTCAGTTGCATCATCTATAAAATGGGGGACATTATTACCTACCCCACAGGACTATCATAAAGATTGAGGCAATACCCAGAAAGTTAAATTCAGCATAGAGCCTGTGTTCATAGCAAGCATTCAGTAAATGGTAGCTATTACTATGCTCATGGCCAAAGACCACACCACTTGGCTAGAGAGTGCTCCGACTGGAAGGAAAGTTGGTTATAATGGTTTGGAGTAGAGAGCACAAGGGGGGCACCCATTGCAACAGGCCAGCATTGAGAAGATAGAGCCTATAGACCTACACTTGGCCCTCAGCCACCCCCAACCCCAAGGTGGCGAAACTGGTCTTTTGGTCCCATGAAGATGACAGGCTTAGTTTCAGTATCAAAATGGTAAGCATCTACTATGAATTGAACCAATATCAATTTTCTGGTTATAGTATTGTACTATAGTAATGCAAGATGTTACCACTGAGGGAAACTGGTGAAAATATATCAGATCCCTCCATATCCTTTCTTTTTTTCTAAGTTTATTTATTTATTTTTCCCATGAGGGAAAGACAATCAAGAGAGAAAGAGAGACAGAGACTCGGGGAGACAGAGAAACAGATACTCCCAATGAGGTCATTATGCCGTGATCTACCCTATCTCAGCCAGTCTGGATTGTGGGCACACACACTGTACCCAGTGTGAACAGGAAAGACCCAGCATGAACTCAGGGTCTTTTTGGTGTGTCCAATGGCCTAGTTACAACGATTACTGTACCACTCCCTGACACGATTTCTTATTTATATAATTACAATAATCTTTTGATATTCCCAGGAGATTGGTTCATTGGTTCAGAACACCCCCCCCCACACATGATGCCAAAATTCATGTATGCTCATGCCCCTTAATAAGATGGGTGTAGTACTTATGTATAACTATATATTCCCTCTCGTATATGGGGTTGTTGTAAAAGTCATGATGTATTTTTTGCATAGAAAAGCAAAAATATGTGTCATGGCTTTTCTGATGACCCAGTACTTTAAATCATCTAGGGATGACTTAGAATACCTAATACAGGAGCCAGCAGGTGGCATGGTGGTTGGGGTGCTGGACTCCCACATGGCCACTCACAGTTTGAGTCCCAGACCTGACGGCTTGCTTCTCACTTTCCCTCTCTCTCTGTGTGTCTCTTTCTGGTTCAATTAAAAAAAATAATAATAGTCATAAATAAATTAAAAATAAAAAATAATACCTAGTACAATGTAAATGCTACATGAGTAGTAGCTATACTGTATTGTTTAGGAAATAATGACAAGAAAGTTTGTACATGTTCATTACAGATGCAGTCATCATGGGCCTAACTACGTAGTATACGCCAACAATAACATAATACTTTCCATCCTATTGGTTGAATCCACAGGTGCAGAATCCTTGGATACAGGGAGCTGCCTGTAGTATCTCTTTTCATTTTTCCAGTAATTGCTGATGTTTTTTTTTTTTTGTCTACTTTTCAAATAAAAAAAAAAACCTCTGCTTTTGGGACCAGAAGATGGTGTAATGGTTACATCACTGGACTCCTATGTAGTCAACCATGCCTCAAGTCCTGGACCCAGTGGCTTAAGCTCAGGCCAGGTGCATGTGCATGCCCAAGATCCCGAGAGGAAAATGGAGAATAGATTGCATCGTGGCCATCCCTCTGAGGGGTGATTTCTCGCTTTCTGTCTCTCTGTCTCTGTCTTTCTGGCAAATGCTTGTGCCCTATAGCAAAAACCTCTCAAAAAGAAAAATAAATAAATAAATAAAAACGAAAACAAACAAATGAAAACCTTCAGTTCTGAGAAATTAGATGACTTGTCCATGGTCACAGAGCTGAGCCAAGACTACAGATTTGCCTGGTTCCAAGGGCTCCGTGGCCAGTATTCTTTATTGATCTCATCAAATCTGAGGGTTCAGTTATTAAAAACAACATCTAAAAATATCTTTTTAAATTGATCTTTTTAGATAAAATAAAGCATTATTTTTTTAGATATTGTTTTTATTTTTTTGTTTATTTTTGATTGCCAGAGGGTCTGTGTACTTGCTGGAGAAAGAGAAAGTGCCCCTAGTGAAGCATGATAACACCATAATCCTTTCTCCTCCCTTTCTCCATTCTCCCAGGATTTGGGGTGCACACACAGGCATCCAGCATGTTTTTCAAGCCATCGGGGCTAGGATAAGAATCATGATCATCCATGTGAGATCCAGGGCACAGCACTTAACCACTGAGCTCTAGAGCTGGGCCATAGATACTGCTTTTATTAAGGCCAGAGATTCACATGACATTAACAAGTGACAAACCTCCATCAAGCCCTTGCCCAAATGTCTCCCATCCACAAGGCCTACTCTCGCCACTGTCCTGAGAGTGTGCAAACCCCTCTAAATACCCCTCCAGCCCCCATAGATGACCAACTGTCCTGGTTCGCCAGGATCTCAGGGGACCCGAGTTACAGTGCTATCCAGTGGTGTCAAGTGAAGCTGATGAATGCGTGCTGAGAAAAGGCCATCGGCTTTGGCAACGCGATGCTCACTGATGACCTTGCTAGGAGCAGCTGCTTCGCCGCATTCTGGAGAGGAAAACCTGATTAAATTGGGCTTAAAAGAGAACAGGCTAAATGTAAGGCAGTATCCTGGATTGAGCCAAACAGGAAAAGTCCATTAGTGAAAAAACTGGTAAAATCCGAATATCAGTGTAAGTGTCTTGGTTTTGACAAGCGTGCTATAGGAATATAAAGTGTGCACATTAGGAGGCACTGGGGGAGGAACATTTATGAGTTCTCTGACTTGTCTTTGCAACTTTTCTAGAAATCTAAAATTATTCCCAAACAAAAATTTGATAGAAAGGGAAAAGAAAAGCTAGAGGACACGGGGAAATGAAAACAGACCAGCAAATACAGACAGTTCCATCAAGATACAATCATTGGTCTGAGGTTGATTTCTGCAGAAATCCCACCACTGAAACTTTCTATTCTTTGACAAGTCTTTTTCTCGGCTTTAAAGCATATAATCCTGTAGAAGATAATCCATTCATCCCTATTAGTTGTTTATGCCTTACTGTAAATGAGTGTATGGGACTACTGTTTTGATAGCAAGTGGGGCAAAATAAACGCGAGTCAAGGTTTTCACTTCATCAATTAGCCTGGGACAAGACCTCTTTTTTTTTTTTTTTTTTTTTGAGAGGTTTTCACTACAGGGCGCGTGCGCTCGCCAGACAGAGAGAGACATAGAGACAGAAAGTGAGAAATCACCCCCCAGGGGGGATGGTCACGCCGCAATCCCTTCTCCTCCATTCTCCTCTTGGGATCTTGGGCACGCACGCACACGCACCCGGCGTGAGTTTTAAGCCACTGGGTCCAGGACGCGAACTGTGGTCGAGTACGTGGGAGTCCAGCGACATAGCCATTACGCTAACTGCTGGTTCCCAAGACCTCTTTAGTGAGCTGTCATATATGCATTTAGCTTTTGCTTCCACTCTGCAAACAAGAGTAAATCATATTGTTTAGTTCCATTTCTTTTTCCTTTTTCTTAAGAATTATTTTATTTAACTTTTTAATTTCATTATTATTTTTTAAAATTTTGACCAGAGAGGGACAGAGTGAGAGATAGAAAGAGGGAAAGTGAGAAAGCAAGCCACCAGGTCTGGGACTTGAACTGTGGTTGGCCATTTGGGAGTCTAGCACCCTTAAACACCATGCCACTTACTGGTCCCTTCTTTTTTTAACGGTTGTTTGCACAATAAGCAAAAATTGGGGCAGAAGTGTATTTTCTTCCTCAGATGGTTACAAGAGTTTTCAGGGTGTTTTTTTTTTTACAACTTCTTTGCATCTGGCACTAACCCCACAGTAATCCACTACAGAGAACCATATCTGAGCCCCCAGACAGCATCACCTCGCCAGAGCAGGGCTGGCCAGCGATAGGGTTCTCTCTGAACACCACTTGTTCTTGCCTTATCTCACTGTCACAGATCCTTGAACTTTCTGCCTCTCCTGTTGTTATTTAGATTGAGAGTACTGGATTCCTAGGAGCTGGAGAAAAACCCATAACTGAGAAGATCTTATAGTTTAAGGAGCTGTTATATGCATCTTTTTTTTTTTTTCTGAGACAAGTACCATCTGCAGAACTTTATAACCCAGTATTTATAAAGGTCTTATGAATGAAAGCAGTAAATATGTTTTGAACTAACTGTATTTTAAATAGAAAGCTTTACAATGTGCCAAAACAATAAAATTTCAACTTTTCAAGGATGAAACCACACTTAAATAGAATTGTTTTAGTTCATCAAGAACAACCTTTAACATCTACTCTCCGGGGACATATATGCTAACTCATTATTAACTGTGCAATTTCTACTAAACTCTAAAACATAATTGAGTTCATTAACACATATGAAACCCTTAGCTCCATAAAATACACATGATTTTTTTTTTTTATTTTAAATCAGAAAAAGTCCAACCACAGTATCCTTTTCAAATTTATAATGTTCTGATGGGTCCTTTTTGATCTTTGTACACCAAAGCTCTCTTCGGTGTCTGAGGCCTGTCATTGTCTTCAAGGCAAATTTATAGAAAAATGAGGACCTGTCCAAGACCTCATTAAAGAGAAACACAAAACCTTTTAAGTTAATTGGATATTCTGCCTAAAAATATAGTGCATGTGGAGTCATCCATGGATCCTTGGTTCATTTCTAATTCAAAATACTGAGATTTTACCTAAAGGAAAGGAAGTCTTTAGTGATTGCCTTCACGGGGTGATCAGAAGGCTCCTTTGGTTTGGGTGCTTAGAAAGAAGGGCCCTTCAAACTGCCAGATTCAGGACTCCAAGGTGTAGTCGGCCACACTGTAGGATACCAGCTGGCCTACTGGTGCCATCTTGAAATTCTTTTTTTTTTTTTTGGAGAGGTTTTTCGCTATAGGGCGCGTGCGCTCGCCAGACAGACAGAGAGAGAGACATAGAGACAGAAAGCGAGAAATCACCCCCCCAGGGGGGATGGTCACGCCGCAATCCCTTCTCCATTCTCCTCTCGGGATCTTGGACACGCACGCACACGCGCCCGGCGTGAGTTGTAAGCCACCGGGTCCGAGACGCGAACCGCGGTCAACTACGTGGGAATCCAGCGACATAGCCATTACGCTAACTGCTGGTCCCGAAATTCTTAATAATATATGAACAAGGGGCCCTGATTTTCCTTTTTCATTGAGTCCTACAAAGTATACAGCCAATCCTGCCTGGAATAAAGTAGTGCTTTTCCAGCTGGGCGTCTGGAATGTATGTTGAGAGGATGATGGGAAGGAGCCAGCCATGAGAAGAACCCACAGATGGATATGCCAGACAGAAGGACCAGCAAGTGGCGAGGCTTTGTTGTAGGAAAGAGCCTGGCATGTGTGAGCACACCACACATTTCTAAGGACGTCATATACCCTGCACCCTATTGAATGCCCTTCCTGGAGTTATACAGTATACAACCTGCATATCTGCACAGGGTGAGCCGTGTGCCAAAAAAAAAGTCCTGGGCTAGTACTGTGGCTCAGTGGTTAAGGGAGCCAGATACCACATGGCTGACTATGAAGTTCGAGTCCCAACACCAGAGGCTTGAAAAACATACTAGGCATGTGTGCATGCCTACCTCAGATCCCAACAGGATAGAGAAATGGAGGAGAAGGGAATGCCCTAGGAAGGGGGTGCTTTCTCTCCCTATCTGTCTCTTTCTCTCTGTCTCTTCTTCTCTCTTTCTCTGCAAGTGCACACCTCCCCTGGTTAAAAAAAAAGAAAGAAAGAAAAAGAAAGAAACAGAAAAGTCAGTATGCTTAGATGATTACAAAGAGGAATCACTACTTGATTGTGATAACATAAGATTGATCAGGTGGACCACATAGTAGTGATGATGTAAGATTGGCAAGTCAGGTCGACCAGATCACATAGACCATGCTGACGGCTCGGATTTTATTCTGTAAACAAGAAGCAGATGAGTTTTAAACAGATGAGTGATATGATCTGATCCACTTGAAAGATGAATTAGCTTCAGTGTAGAAAATGGATAGAGGGGGTCAGGATGAAAGCAGGAAGACTGGTTAATGGTCCAGGTTAGGGTCAGCAGGTGACAAGGAGGTTAAGGCAGCTGGATCCCACATAGCTGACTCCATGATTTAAGTCTCGGACCCAGCAGCTTGAAAAGCACACTGTGGGGGAGATCAGCAGATGGCATAATGATTGTGTCTCTGGACTCCCATGTAGTCAGCCACAGTTTGAGTCCCAGACCTGGCGGCTTAAACATCACGCCAGGTGCATGTGCGTATATGCCCAAAATCTGAAAGGAGAATGGAGGGAAAGGGATTGCAGCATGGCCATCCCCCTGGGGAGTGATTTCTCATTTTTTGTCTCTCTATCTCTCTGTCTCTGGCAAGCATACACGCCGTATAGCAAAAGTCTCTTTCAAAAAAAAAAAAGGAAGGAAGGAAGGAAGGAAGGAAGGGAGGGAGGGAGGGAGGAAGGAAGGAAGGAAGGAAGGAAAAAAGGAAGGAAGGAAGGAAGGAAGAGAAAGAAAGGAAGGAAGGAAGGAAGGAAGGAAGGAAGAGAAAGAAAGGAAGGAAGGAAGGAAGGAAGAAAGAAAGAAAAGAAAGGAAGGAAGGAAGGAAGGAAAGGAAGGAAGGAAGGAAGGAAGGAAGGAAGGAAGGAAAAGAAAATTGCTGTGGGCGCGTGTGCATATGTGCCTGAAAATCCCAAGAGGAGAATGGAGACGGGATTGCAGCATGGCCGTCCCCTCTGTGGGGTGATTTATCTCTTTCTTTCTCTCTCTCTCCGTCTCTCTCTCTTACTCCGTCTCTCTCTCTCTCTTAGTCCAGAAAGCACATGGCATTCACCCTATAGCAAAATAAAAGTAGTCCAGGTTAATGATAATGTCATAATGGCCTGGTTTTGGGGGTAGCTGCAGTAAGTGAGGCATGGGCTGATTCAGTACATATTTTAGAACCTGTAGTAATATTTACTAAAAGTACTTATGCCTGATTTCTGCTGGCAGCCACCAATCTTGTTTGTTTTGCATCACAGGTAATCACTAAATTCTTAAGGTCATCCAACATGTACATGTCAGAGCTGACGACGTCCTGGGTGACTCACTCGTTATGGGAACAGAGTTGCACAACAGATCTGGGCTGATTCAATTTAGATTACAAAGTCATCCTCGTATGTTAAACAAAGACCCTGAAATGTGTGGATATACTTACTTTGGGCTGTCAAGGGTTTCCTTCACATAGGGGCCGGCATGTGGTGTGGTGGTTAAAGGTGCTGAACCCCCACGTAGCCAACTGAGGTTCGAGTACCGAACTTGGCAGCTTATTCTCTCTCTGTCTCTCTCTGGTCAAAATTGAAAAATAATGATAATAAATAAATAATTCTTTAAAAAAAAGAGTTTCCTTCATACCAATAGGAAATGAAATCATAAAAATTAAATCTATCATAAGTACTCAAGACAGGAACTGCTGTATCATAATGACTATTCCTATAGTGTTCTCACAAGACATGCAAAAAATCAGGGCCACTTTGCAGTCAGCACACTACTATGGCTTGACAATAAACCCAGCAGTGGGTAGTGGGAGCCTGCTTGTAGCTACACAGTCCTTCCAATGGGCCAAAACACTCGCCGGCAGCAGAGTGCTGAAAGCTGCTGTGGAACTGTGCTACCTTGAAAGCGCCTTTGTACGTAATTGTCAGATTCAGGGCTACTGAACAAAAAAATCAAACCAAGCATTTCAGAGATTAGCAATCCGTATGGTGCCAAATCTAAGATGGGCCTCCAGACCAAACAGGCAGCTTTGAAAATGAGGTCATGAAGGTGGGATTTGTCCTTGGCCTCTGGGTCACCTTCAGCAGTCACAAGCTTTCTGCACTTTCAAATGCACCAGGTAGCATTAGTAGCGCCTGGAGTTGAGTGTGAGTCATGCCGTTCAGTCATGCTGCTCATTTTTCCAGTGCATGGCAGGTCGAGGGGTATGATAACTATGTACATGCAGTGAAGCCGGGCTGCTGGGCAAGGCACGCCAGAAAGACAAAAGGCAACATGACTGAGGAATGTTTAGGAGGAAAGAGAAGCCCATAAACCAACTTGGTGTGTCACCATAGACTCAGGGTGGGTACCCTCAAACAAATAGGAGGAAGCCAGGCCACAAGAATTTCTGAAACGAGTCCTACAGGCAGAAGAGAGCCACTAGCCAAAAAACAGTTCCCTACCCCAGCTCGGTGTGGACTTCCACACAGGCGTGATGTCATGTGGAGGGCAGTGACAGTTGCCGTGGCTGTTTCTCATGGGAAGACTAGAAGCAGCAGACAGGGCTGGCCCTGGATCTGCCACCTACTCAATGTGGAACCTTGGGCATGTCCCTTAAGATGTCTGGGTTTGGGGTTTTCTTATTTGTCACCGTAGACAACTTCGGAGTGCTTTTCCCGTGTGTCACTCCTACAGTATTTGACATCGGTACTCACCCTGACCTTGTCACCTTCCCTCTTCCACGGGCTTCTCTAGCTGTCCACTGACTTCTCTAACACTGTTTCTTGCCTAATTTGTCAGTTTCTCTTCCAGTATTCACCTCTTAAATGCCACTGCTCCCAGTGTATTTCTTTTCCCACCTCACACTTTGGGGGCCATCTCGTTCACATCTTTACTTGGACTACCATGCTATTTTCAGATCTCTATCTCTAACCTCAACCTTCCTCAGGGTCCTTGGCCATGTATTCCCAGCTAACTACAGGATAGAGCACTTCTACTGGATATTCTTTAGTCGACTCAAATTCAGTAAGTCTAGTATCAAGCTCATATTCTCCTTTTTCTCTTCCTCTAGAATCTCTACCACAATAAACACTGTCACCGTCTTCTTGCCTAGAAACCTAGGAGTTGTCCATATGTCCTTCTTCTCTTACTACAAGAGCAAAACAATTCATTTCTCAAATGTATTCTTTCCCCTCCAATACACACCCACTGCTTTAGTTCTGCCCCTCAACTTTTTGTCTGTCTTGTTACAACAGTGGCAGAGGTTGTTAATCCTCTGCCCATATTCACTCCCTTGATTTTTTTTTTTTTTAAGCATAGGACCCTAAGTTTTAGCTGGCTATCCAGCTGGAGACTACATTTCCCAAGGTTCCTTACAGCCACATGACCACATGGCAACATATTAATAATTAGGTTCCAACCAATGGGATATTAGCAGAAGTGGTATACTCAATTTTCAGTCACTTTTTTGTTTATTTAGTTTTTGCTATAGAGTATGTGATCTTGCCAGAGAGAGATACAGAGGGAAAGTGAGAAATCACCCCCCATGTACGGCAATCCCTTCACCTCCATTTTCCTCTCAGGATTTTGGGCACACATGCACATGTACCTGGCATTTTTACAAGTTGCTGGGTCCAGGACTTGAACCACGCAGTTGGCCATGTTGGATCCAGCCAACTTGATCACCACATCACTGGCTTGTCCTCCAGGCACTTTCCTTAAGCAGAAGATGGTTTGTCCTCTTCAGGTTTTCTGTCTGTATTTCCACTGGCTGGTCCAGAGTTTTTTACCTGACAGATGAGAACAAATCATAGGTCAATGTTTTTCAAACTTGAGTGAACATAAGAATCACCTGGAAGACTTGTTAAAATACAGATTGTTGGGCCCCACACACAGAGCTTCTGATTTGATAAGAGGAGTGGAGCCGGGACCAGCAGTTAGCGTAATGGCTATGTCGCTAGACTCCCACGTAGTCGACCATGGTTCGAGTCCCGGACCGGGTGGCTTAAACTCATGCCGGGTGCGTGTGCGTGCATGCCCAAGATCCCGAGAGGAGAATGGAGGAGAAGGGATTGCAGCATGGCCATCCCCCCTGGGGGGTGATTTCCTGCTTTCTGTCTCTCTGTCTCTCTCTGTCTGTCTGGCGAGCGCATGCGCCCTATAGCAAAAAACCTTTCCGGAAAAAAAAAAAAAAAAGAGTGGGGTGGAGCCTGAAAAAATGTGCATTTCTAATAATTTCCCAGATGATACTGATTCTGCTGGTCCAATGTCTGGTTTGCACTTTAGAAACCATTATCTAAAACAATTGCAGAGTAACAAGGTCAAAGGAATCTAGTTCCTGAGTGGCCTTACAGAGTAGCGCCTCTTTCCTAACTCTTGAACATACTTTAAACCATTACAGGAGAAAGAAACTCCTGTTTGTTCCTTCTTTTGGATCCCTATGCTACAGAAGCTTAGCCTAACCCAGATAATACACTCTCTTGTTCATCCTTTATGATTCAACTTGAATTATCATTTTTTCTTAAGTTTATTTCTTTTCAATCATGATAGGGAACATGTTCACATATACAGAGAGAGAGAGAGATAAAGCACTCTCTCGATGAGGTTTGCTCATGCCTCAGTCCCTTTCCTCCAGTTCTCTGTCTCATCGGAATCCTGGTACACACGGGAGCCTGACATGTAACCAGTAGGGCCAGGATTTGATCCTCAGTCAGCCGTGGGGGATCTAGCTTCCTCTGTACAGCACCGCCCCCACGTTATCTTTTTAAACTACTGATCTGACATATCATTCCTCTTCATTAAGTTCTTCCAGTCTTTCCTACTGCCCAGCACAGCTTAACTCAAGCAAGATGTCTTAACAAACAATGAGATCTGGAACACTGTGAGAAAGGGAGAGAACAGGGCCAGATGGGGACACGGTGGTAATGCAATATTCTAGGAGGCTTGTGACTCTTCTGTCCAGCAAAGAGTCACCAGAAGCGGGGCACAGAATAACTACTTGAGACAGAGATCTGAGTGGAGAGGGAGAGGCCGTACCAGGTATGTACCTGCTAAGCCTCACTCATCCTCCATATTTATTAGGGCAAAGGAGGAAGGAAAGTTATTTTTTAGATAATTAGAAAACAACCAGAACAGATTGGTTTTGGTATAGAATTAGGGAGGTAAGATTAAATGACACCAGAGGCTGGACGGAACATCTTGAAATCTGGAAAAATACATTTATCAGATCACACAGCCGTCTAATGGCCTCCTGTTGTTTGCAAGCAAGACAGTCACATTAACTGAGCGTGCATCCACTCATTCACTCAGAGTCCATAGATCCATGGTGTTCGAGAAGCATGATGTTTCTGTTCTCTAACAGAGGCTGACCACATGAGAAGGTTCTGGGTTAGTGTCCAAAGAACACAGTTGGTACACGTGTTCCCCTGATGTGGAACTAGCTGAAGCTGGGAGTAGATCACAGCATCAAGCCCTTGTTAGGGGTGCTGTCTCTGCATGTCTCTTTCTCTGCCTTTCTTGCTATGGATAAAAAAAGAAAGAACTTTATAAAAACATGAAATAAAGGGGGAGAATTCTAGGTGGCACTCAGATTGGGCATGATTCTCTTCTATTCCATGGGCCACTATGAGAGATTTCAAAATGTGAGTGTTCCCAAGAAAGCATATAGTAAATTCCTCATCCCAACAGATAATACTAAGAACTAGCTTCCTTTGGATTATAGGCCAGCCATATAACCCCCCAATTTTCCTGCAAGGGATTTACTACTAGTATTTTCATTGTGTCAATGAAGAGATAGTGACACGTAAATAAATAAACCATAAGCCGTCTGTGTACATAAACACAGAGATGCACTGCTCAGAGTCCCCTTCAAGGAGGACTCACCACCCAGATGTGTGGGATGCATTTAGCAGATGGCTTCTTCCTTCGGGGTCTGCCCAACTGCAGAGAGCATGAGGCTGCCACCTGCCTGGGGCAGTCTACATGTACTGTCTGAGAGAAGCGGGTATATACAGGTCTGGCCATTTTAGTCTGATACAAGTCAATCCCAAGAGGCACTACTTACTCCAGAACTGCTGTGAGGTTGGCCAGGACTTTGTCAGGGCCTCTGTTTGGCTTCTTCCCCTGCCTGACCTGGCTTCCCCCTTCTTCCCCTCATGGCAGCTGATGCTTAATAAATATTATACACTCCAAAGTCTGCCTCAGGGTCTGTTTCCAGAGAACCCGACCTGCAATACAATCTACAAGGGGTCAAATATGAGCAAACTGCCCACAACCCCAATTCTGCAGCAGGTCGCAACATCTACTCACAGGACCAATTCAAGTTCCTTGGCATGGCATCCAAGGCTCTTTATCATATGATTCCATTTTTCTTTGTTCACCTTATTTCCTACCACTCCCCAGGCAGGCCCTATGTAGTAGCCATACCAAACATTTGCTCAAGTGGTTTTTTTGCCCAAAATGCCCTCCCTTCTCCCAGCAAGGCCCTTCCAAGTCGATTTCAGATACCATCTCCTCTATGTAGTTTCCCAGAGGTCCCCAAAGAATAAAGAACAGCATAGAATACTGACCAGAGCCTGGGGATCTGTCAGGCCTGAGTTCAAATTCCAGCTCTGTAATATAGCTCTGTGACACGGACAGAATTGTGGAACGCCATCCCCTATCCATAATATGGGGATAATAACAATGACCTCACTAGACTGTGGATGAAAATGAAATCTGTAAGGTGCCTAGCCCCATGCTTTTTAAACTTTAGCGTGCATTGAGATGTCCTGAACATCTTGTTAAAGTGAAGATTCTGGGGCTGGTCCTATAGTCTAGTAGTGGTGGAGCTGTATCCTACATGGTTGATCCTGCAGTTCGAATCCCAGGTCTGATGACTTGAAAAACACTCTGGTAAGTGCGGCTATGTGCCCCAAATCCCAACAGAATGGAGAGATGGGTGAGAAAGGACTGCAGCATGACCATATGCCATGGATTGCTTTCTCCCCCTCTCTCTGTCTCTGTCTCTCTCTTTCTTGTGAGCACAGATGCCCTCTGGCAACTAAAAATTCAGATTCCGAATCAGTGAGTCTGGGATGGTGCCTGAGACTCTGCATTTCTAACAAGCTCCCAGGCAATGCAGCTGCAAGCGGTCCATGGATCACACTTTCGGTAGCAAGACCCCAGCCAGCACCTGGCACTAGGCTCTCAATGATATGTACTCCTCCCCACCTCTCATTACTCCTTCCTCTTGGCACCCATAACATTTCACTCCTACCACTTGCATAATGCTCACTACTTCATACTTCAGTTAGTTGCTATGTCTGAGTCTCCCACTAGTCTCTGTTGAGGACAGAAACTACTATATATATAGTATCTTTCTCTCAGTATCACCAGGGCCCAGCAGAAGGCCAGGTATATAAAGGGGATCAATAAATGTTCGATGGGGACCAGCAGTTAGCTTAATGGCTATGTCGCTGGACTCCCACATAGTTGACCACAGTTCGAGTCCCGGACCCAGTAGCTTAAACTCACGCCGGCACGTGTGCGTGCATGCCCAAGATCCCGAGAGGAGAACGGAGGAGAAGGGATTGCGGCATGGCCATCCTTCCTGGGGGATGATTTATCACTTTCTGTCTCTCTGTCTCTGTCTGTCTGGCGAGCGCATGCACCCTATAGCAAAAACCTCTTAAAATAAATAAATAAATAAATAAATAAATAAATAAATAAATGTTCGATGAACTCAGCCTATAAAATGGAACTAAAAATATCAACTCAGCTTGCCTCAAAAGCTGCCGTAATGAGCAAATGTGATAATTTGGGAAAGGGAGTGTGGAAACATGTATCGTGTGGTATGAACATCAAGTATTATTATCTATTGGCTTTCCACTCTCAGTGGTTTAGATTTATGCAGCGGAAGCATGTTTACTTGTGGCAGTTGCTTAGACTCTGGTGATTATAAAAACTCAGATTCATCAATAGTGTAAAAATAAACCAAATCCTTTCCAGGAAAACAACTGTGACAACCTTTACCTATGATAAGAAAGTCATAATGATTTCAGTGAAAAGGAAATACATTTCCACCAATAGTCAATCAATCAATCAATGAGAATCAGGCACTGGGTACCTCTCTCCAGGTTGCACTGGGCCTGCTAACATTTGCTTACCTCCCTTAAGTGAGCAGGTAATATCAGCCTTCTCATCTCCTGTGTATCTGAAGGGTGTAGCATTCAAAGAGACAACCAGGGAAGGGAAGCAGGAAAGAGAAACATCACAACGTACAGAATACAGCCAGTCAGAGAGTGCTTTCCTACCAGCTTGATAGCAAGTATTCCGCTCTCTGGAATCAAGTGAGTACTCTAAGCCTCAGACCTGGTGGGAGCAGATGCCCCATTTAGCTGGGATAGAAAGAGATCTTTTTGAAAAAATAAATCTATTTTATGTATTTGTTAGTTTTGTGATAGGGCACATGCTCTCACCAGAGAGAGATGAGAGACAGAGATAAACAATGAGACAGAGAAAATGAAAAATCACCCCCTGGGGAGGATGGTCACCCTACAATCCCTTCTCCTCTAATCTCTTCTTGGGGTTTTGGACATCACGAACATGCACCTGGCACAATTGTCAAGCTGCTAGGTCTGGGACTTGAACGGTGCAGCCAGTCATGTGAGATCCAGCACCTTAATCTCTACACCACCTGCTGGCTCTAGAAAGAGGTTATTTTCTTAGTGATTTTTGCTATATAAAACATGTACTTGCCAAAGAAACAGAGAGAGATAGAGAAACAAAAAGCAAGAAATCACCCCTCAGGGGGATGGCCACGCCATAATCCCTTCTCCTTCATTCTCCTGTCTGGATCTTGGGCATGCACTCACACATGCCCGGCATGAGTTTAAGCCACCTGGTCCAGGATTCAAATTGTGGTTGACCACGTGGGAGTCCAGTGATGTAACCATTACACCATCTATTGGTGCTTAGAAAGAGATTTTTTTTCCAAAAAAATATTTATTTATTTATTTATTTACATTTGTCATCATTTTTCAATTTGACCAGAGAGAGGCAGAGAAAGGGAAAATAAGAAAGCAAGTCACCAGGTCCTGGACTCCAGCTGCTGTTGGCCATGTAGGAATCCAGCACCTTTAACCACCATGCCACCTGCCAGCCCCTAGAGAGATTTTTTAATGAAAGGACTGCTCAGTGAGCATGGGCAGGGCTAAGACAACCAAATGAGGGCTAGTGAGGGGACAGTGAGGCACCTAGGAGCCTGCTGTGGTGGAAGACATCATTGGCCCAATAATAAGAATCCAGAAGATGAAACACAGTGACTAGAGCTTGGTTAAAAGCTGGAGCCATGGAAAAGAGGCTGCCCAACAGAAGCTGTGACTGTAAAGGGACACAGTTTTTATAATCCATAAAGAGTAGGAGGAATAAATACTCTGTCACTTCTCTACTTCTACCCTCTACTTACCAGCCAGTGTCTGCCATTGGCTTAACCCAACCAGAAGTTATCCAGCAAAGGACCCCCTTGTGGTGCATCCCACAGACACCAAGCTTCCAGGCACAGAGCAGGACAGAGCAGAGCAGAAAATGAATCGGGGTCAGGGATGGAGGTTGGGCAGCCAGTAGGCTCAGAGAGATAACTTTGAACTTTCTCTTCAATTGTCCTAATCTTTGTGACAGTAGCCCATAACATTTTTGCACAGTTTTTTTGGTACCTTGTCTTTTTGACCCTTCCAATCTTCTCAAAATTGCTCATCACTAGAGAAGAATTCCTTAGTTATGTAACAATGTAAACCAGTGTCATTCAAGACCACTCAGTTCCAGCTAGAACCTGAGAGATTAAGACAGCATCAACCATCAGTTCTGCAGTCGTCACTAGAAACACAATCTTGTGTAGTCCATTGGGTTAGAGTGTGTAGTAAGTAGCCCAGGACTAAGAAATAAATTTACTTAACCAAAATCACTTTTTGATTAATTGTGCAAAAGTATACATGAACTATACCAATGTAAAAATAGCAATTCAATTCAGAGCAGGGTCATACTGGATGTCCATAAATACCGAGAGGCCACTGAGTCCACACTAACTGGAAGGGAGCCTCTCCTCCCCAAAGAGGGACCTCTGCACAGTCAGCAAGCCAGCAGAGTGGTGTTTGAAAAGGAACTGGCCTGATGCCAGAATCAAAGTTTTCTTTTTTAGCAACATGTTCATCATTGTCTTCATCAAAGGGGGACTATAAAAATGCCACACAAAAGAATGATATCATCCTGGACCTGACCTTTGTAGTTTACAGTATAAGCAAGATATACCAGTACAACTATGTGTGGACAAATCACAGATGTATTATAGAGAAGCAGTTTAAAAAAAAAAAAAAGCATAGAAAGGAATTCTATACACAAAAGAGATAATAATAGCAAGAGTTAACATAGTGCTTACACGATAATCCTATGGGGTAAGTACTATTATTATTCCCATTGTATAGAAGATGCACAGAAAGTTTTAAACTGGTCACATTCACATAGCTGGGAGGTGGGAGAGCCTGATGTCCACCTGGCTTGGAGCACCTGTTGCTAATCCTGACCTTGGAGGGCCATAGACTGGGGTCTGACAGAGCCAACAGCACATCCAAGCTCCATCACGCTAGCTGGGTGACCTTGCAAAAACTCCTTGACCCTCTGAGCCTCAGTTACCTTATCTATAAAAAGGTGGACAATAGCATCTTCTTTGAACAGTTCTTCTAAAAATTCAAGGAAGTAAGGGAATTGAAAGTACAAGGCATGCAAATAGCCCTCAATGATTGGTAAGGATTTTTAATAGATGGTAACAATAAACGATAAAACTGGGCACATTAGAAGTTTTGACTAACCTGACAATGTGCTGGTAGAAGTAAGCATTCTGAACTGAACACTTGCAACAGAAAGAATGCCCCCTGCGTGGAGCAAGTGCAGGTGGAGCTCCTGGTTTCTGGTTTCACACCTTCACAGGTAGTCTTCTTTGTTTTCCCCCAGAAGTTTTTGCCTTAGGGTGTGTGCACTCATCTGGGGAAGAGAGAGGGAGAGACAGTGAGAGGGAAAGTGAGAAATCACCCCCCAGGGGGGATGGCCATGCCACAATCCTGTCTTCTCAATTCTCCTCCTGGGATCTTGGACACACACACACACACACACACACACACACACACACACGTGCCTGGCATGATTTTCAGGCCACCGGGTCTGGGACTTGAACCACAATTCACCATGTGGGAATCCAGTGTCATAAACTACACCATTTGCTGGTCCCAGGTTGTCTTTTGATGGATCACTCCACCCTAATGTACCTCTGACCTTAGGGCTCTTAGAATTTTTTGATGACACTAGGACCAGAAGTTACTGTCCTCCCCCATAAACCAACCATGTGGTTTGAACATCCTGCAGAGCTGAGAGGAAGGAGGGCACAGGGGGAAAGATTGGCCATTGGGGAGAGTTTGGGCTACTGAGCTGGAGATTGTGGAGGGATTATTGATGGAAAACTCCACTGGGGAAGGAGGATGGTGCGGGGAGTACTTCTTGAATGCAGCTGCCACACCACCCATCCCCACCCAGTCCCCTTCCTCTCCTTCTGACCTCTTTCTCCCAAAGCAGTGAGCTCTGTGCCAGATCTGCACACTCTCAGTGAGAACAGAGACTTCTATTATTATTTTGGTTTAATGCCAGTGGGCAAATGTGCACCAGAGTGCGAGAGAGAGAGAGAGAAAGCACCCTCCAGTGAGGTATGGTCACACTGCAATATTTTTGTCTCCATGTCTCCCTTCCATCATGATTCTGGGCAAGCACCCAAACCCAGCTTGTTTTTCAAGCCAATGAGATGGTCAGCCATGGGGATCCATCTCCCAGTGCATACACCTAACTATTGCACTACAGGGCCTGCCTGAGAATAGAGACTTTTAAGACTTCCCCTTTAGCATTTAGTTTGTAGTTCCGGTCTGTTTTGCACTGTGGTTTTAGATGATTCTAGTGGAAGACCCACTCACAGTGGCAGCTCTGGGCCCAAAAATCCCAGGCCCAAGTTTAATCCTGAGCGGTGACCAGGCCTGGGGAGCCAGAATGGCTGTTTAGCATCAAACCTGAAAGGCAAGGCCAGGCTGGAGGTGGGGATATTTGTGGGGATGCAAAAGGAGTGTCAGGAGCAGGTAAAGGCAAGAGTAGGTAAGAAAGCTCAGAAGCAGGCTTGAGAGTAGGGAGTGAACACTTTTGCCTATTTTAGGAGGGACCTAGGTCATGTGGTGGGAGTAACCCAAGTGACTTCAGAGAGCTCTGCAAGGCCGGAAGCTGTGGTTGCTGATGAACACTCTACCCAGGAATTACAATACGTGGCGGGAGGGCAAGACCCTGACTATGTCACTAGCAGGTGGTCTTCCAGGAGTGGCTCCAGGCTTACACCTCAGAACCAGCCACCTGGAACTCATTCCTGGAAGGTTCAAGGTGGATCATTCAAGACCTTCATGTGTTTCCCTTTCACTTTGCAAAAGAGGAGGCCAGAGAGGTGAATGAACACCACGGGCTCTGCAGGGTGGGCTCTCTGTGGTGGTGGATGGGTGGTAGTGATCATGAGTGGTGGCCCAAGGGGCTGAGGTGAAGGGAGAATATTTCTGCTGCTCCGAGAATACTTTGGACTTTGAAGATAAGTCAAGAGAAGAGCCTGTGTAACACTTAGGCCTCTCTGGACAAGGAAAATTTTGAGCTAGTCTTTCCTAAACAGGGACTGTTGTATGAGAAGGCTAATGAGAAGGCAAAATTCTTAAACCTAGCAAGTCAGGCACCTTAAGCAAAATGAGGCTGATGTAACAGTGCCATGTAGATCAAGAATAAGTGCTACAAGTAAAATAATGTTTTAAAATAATTTTTATGATAATGAGGAAATTAGCAAATTTTTAAATGGTAATACAAAGCCTTATGTTTATAATGTCCAAAACAATTCAAACATATATGTATATATCATTCATAAAAATATTAATTCTGGTTATAATGGGATAATATTCATCTCTACGGATTCTTTTGTGATTTTTCTAATTAATATGTATTATTGGGCCAGCAGGTGGCTTGGTGGTTAAGGCAACAGGACTCTCACATGGCTGACAATGGTTTGAGGACCAGAATCAGAAGTTTGCTTTCTCACTTTCCTTCTCTCTCTCTCTGGTCAACCTCAAAAAAAAATTAAAATAAAATGAAAATAATGACAATGAATAAAATTAAATAAAATAATTTTTTAAAAATAGTATGCATTGTTTTATGGGGGCGCTGATTCTGTGGTGCAGCAGCAATGCACTGTTTAAGAGAAACCAGATCCCACATGGTGACCACCATTTGAATTCCCTGTCTGGTTAACCTGAAACACCAGGCACACACGCAAGTGCCCAAGATCCAGTGGGCTGGAAGAAAGGGATTGTGGGGTGATTATATGCTGCAGAGAGTGCTCCTATCTCTCTCACATGTATATGAATACACTCTATCACGAACAAAAAAACACTTTTAAATATGTATTACCTAGGGGTTTTTCTTTTCCTTAAAAATTAAGGAGAAGAGACTTTAGGTGGTCTGGTGGCTGAGGCACTGGACTCCTACAGGGCCAACCACAGTTCAAATCTCAGACCTGGCAGCTTGCTTTCTCACTTTCCCTCTCTCTGTCTCTCTCTGGTCAAATTAAAATATAACAATAAATAAAATTAAATAATTATTTAAAAAATTAAGGTGAAAAGTTTAGAAGTAAATGAACAAAAAGGTTAGTAGTAGTTACCTGCAAGTTATGGGCTCATACATATTTTATATTTCTTTTTTTTTTTTTTTGGAGAGGTTTTTGCTATAGGGCAAGTGCGCTCACCAGACAGACAGACAGAGACAGAGAGACAGAAAGTGAGAAATCACCACCCAGGGGGTATGGCCATGCCACAATCCCTTCTCCTCCATTCTCCTCTCGGGATCTTGGGCACGCATGCACACGCGCCTGGCGTGAGTTTAAGCCACAAGGTCCGGGACTTGAACCATGGTCTACTACATCGGAGTCCAGTGACATAGCCATTACACTAACTGCTGGTCCCAATATTTTATATTTCTTAATCATAGTTTTTTGTATGTTCTGTATGTTTTACACTAATATACATTGCTTTTACAACAAAATTTAAGTTTTTATTTTTTAAAGAATTATTTTACTTTATTTATTTATCTATTTACTTACTTATTTACTTACTTATTTTGACTTGACCAGAGAGGAACAGAAAGAGAGAGAGAAAGTGAGACAGCAAGCTGCCAGGTCCAAGACTTGAACTACAGTTGCCCCTGTGGGAGTCCAGCGCCCTTAATCACCATGCCACCCAACGGCCCCAAGTTTTTTTTTTTTTTTTCCTTATTTATTTATTTATTTTTGAGAGAGAGATGTTTTGCTATAGGGCTTGTGCACTTACAGAGAGACAGAAAGCGAGAAATCACTCCACAGGGGGATAGCCATGCCACAATCCCCTCTCCTCCATTCTCCTTTTGGGATTTTGGGCACACACACACACATGCACACATGCACCCAGCACGAGTGTCAAGCCACCAGGTCCGGGACTTGAACTGTGGTTGACTATGTGGGAGTCCAGCAATGTAACCATTATGCCACCTGCTGGTTCCCCCAAAATTTAAGTTTTTATAAGGGACATATTTGCAGTAGGAAATAAGGAAAAGCCCAGAGTTGTCCAGTTCCAAATGCAGAAATGATCCCTGATTCCTTTCTTTTTTACTTCCTGCACCCAGATTACTGATAAACTCTGTTGACTATCTCCAAAACATATGTAGAACTTCACTCTTTCTCTTCCTCTTCTTCCACTACCTCCCAGGTTCAAGTCTGTCTCCTGGGGCTTATGCATATTGCAGTGACATGCTGCCTGATCTCTCCGATTCCATTCTCTGCCCAATCAAGCTCTTCTCCATGTCATCATCCAAAAGACCCTTTGTGCATAGATAAGATCACCTTGGTCCCATGCCTTAGAATCCCTGTGGCTTCCAATTGCCCTTACAATAAAATCCAAAGTCCTTACTCTGGCTGAAGACCATCTCTTCAACCTCCTCTGAGACAATTCCTCTGTCCACAACCTTGTTCATTGAACTCCAGCACCGTACTCCTGCTTTTCCATTTCTCAAATATGCCAAACTCATTCACACCTCACTCTCCTGAGGGAGAACTTGTATTTACTGTTCCCTTGGCCTTAGAATGCTCATCATGCAGATCATTAACTCCCTTTCCTTCTTCCAGGCAGGGAGGCCTTTGCTGACCAGCTTAATTGGAGGTAGCCTGCCAGTCCTCTTTAGTTCATCACTCTGGTTTTGACTGCATTTTTAATTTTTTAATAACACCAGATACTTTCTATTTTCTGACTGCTCACATTACTAGGTAAAGAGGAGCCACCTTTATCTTACTTGTTCACCTCTGTGCTCCTAGAATATAGAATAACGCCCAACACATCAATGTGTCGGTATTTTTTTCATAGATTTGAAGTTAGGGGAAAAGTGACTAATGGAACTCCAAGTCTACACCTACCTAGTCAAAGGAAAACAAATTTTTTTTCTCTGGCTTATTGAGAGGCTTCACAGAAGAGGTGAAGGTTTTGAAGACATTCATAATTCCTCCAAACTATCCCTAGCCTAAATTTTAGCCATTTTCCTCAAAATTTTTAGACATGTTCTTAAAAGCCTTTGTCCACAGTACCCTGGGCCTCCTTGCTCCTTGTTATCACTAAGTTCTTCATTTCCCCTGTTATTCTCTCTTTAATCATTTGATCTCTGGCCCAACCTCAGCAGAGTGCCCGTGTAACAACCACAAAAGCCTCAGAACCTGCTTTTCTGCTTCCTGCATGAATTTCTGGAATACTCAGGTTCCAAGAACCTGGGTATTTGATTTCTTCTTGGAGCCCTTTCCCACTGCCCAACTTAGGAAATACTGACAAGACGGGCGAGGATGTTTTCAGAGTGTGCTGTGGGCATCTTTCAATGCCAGACCAAGACTTTGCACTCTGTGTTACAGAGCTCAGAGACTCACACAGGGTCTGATTACTATTTTTTTTTAGAATTATTGAATTTTATTGGGACCAGCAGTTAGCGTAATGGCTATGTCGAGAATTATTGAATTTTATTTATTCATTCATTTTATTTTTTAATTTGACCAGAGTGAGACACACACATACACACACACACGCACACACACACACACACACACACACACACAGGGAAAGTGAGAAAGCAAGCCACCAGGTCCGGGACTCGGAGTGTCCAGCACCTCAACCACCATGCCACCTGCTAGTTCCCAAGGACTGATTGATTACTTTTTTAGTACCTATGCAGGCAAACATCCTAGTGTTTGCTGGTGGTACCTAAGACTCAGCGTTTAACAAGAAAGTTTATGCCATCACCTAAGGACCGAGGTTTAAACATATTTGATTCAATAACATGCACATAGGCCAATATTCTCTGGATAATCCCCTGGGTCCCTTCCCGTAGAGACAACCACTGTTTAGTCATGGTTACTGGGTGAAGATCTTCAGGGCTGTAAATATTTTCTCCTGCCATGCCCCATTTTTCAACTACTATAAAGACACTGTGTTATCAATATAAGATGCCAAATCTGAAGATTGTTTACCAATTTTTTAATTCAAATTCTTACCAGGATATTGACTCTTCCAAGCTCTGTGTGGGCCTGTGCTGCAGCTGGACAGATTTCTAGACAGACTAGAAAATCTGGAATCCAGGTCAAGTTTAACACCGAGACAGACAATCCCCCTGTGGTGATTTCAGAGATTAAGAGGTTCCCTGGCCCCTAATACTACCGACAGTGTCTGTGGGAAACATGACAGGCACAATTCCAACTCCTTTGCTCTAAGGCAGCAAGGTGTAACATAGGGTCACACAAAGAACGTGTGCCAAACAGGCCTACATTGAACCCCAGGCCTGCTTCTTGCAAACTCTGTGATGTCAAACATGTTGCTTAACCTCTCTGAGCTCTTTCCTCTACAAATATCAGAACAATATCTACATCATCGGGTTGTTGTAAGGATTAGATGTTATAGTATGTGCAAATAGCTCTTACAAGGAGTCATTTCCCATTTTATTAAATGACTTTAGATCCATGACTAGCTCCATCTGACTCTGTGGAGAATCAGCACCGCTGGTGAGTCTCTTCTTGTTTGGAGTCAGCCTGTGTGGTCTCCATTGCATCCCTCATCTCTGTCTCTTCCAGGATCTGCTTCCATCATTAACTTTTTCTCTCCTATATCTTGGATCTAAAAAGCCTATTATTCAGTAAGCCCTGAGTGTTCTCAATTATCTCCCATTCTTTCACCTTCTCTTCTAACAAGTTATTATTTTCTGCAGGACCCCCTGAATTGTTGTTCCCTGGTGGAATCTCATTGGAAGGAGAGTCTGAAATTGATCATCCACCAGAGGAGGGAAGTGAGAAGATGGAGAAAGTTAGAGGAGTCCAATGAAAGTCATGCTGGAAAAGGGTCCACACTCAACTCCTACACTAGCATTGGCCTCAAGGGGTCTTCCTACCCACTTTAGGATTCTCATTCTTAATTGCTTAGTTAATACACAAGAGGGAAGGCAGAGAGAAAGGGAGGCCCAGAGAAATGCCTGCAGGCTACCCCCATCATCTCAGGATAGATGTCATCTCAGCAGGCTTTCTGAAAGAATGAGCTACACTCACTATCTTCCCTTCTTCCCTTCCTACCCATTCTTCAACTTAGTGCTCCCCACCTAATCCTTGGGGCCGCCATTACCAGGGTTGCTTTTGTGCAAAATGGTCCTTATATTCTGAATATAAGTGGGAGTTGCCACTCTCCTCACTGAATCTATTTCCTTGGCTCTTGCAGGTACTCCATTCTGCTCTTCCTTTCTGGAGTTTCTTCTTATGGGTTCATCCTCTACCTACCTCTAAAAGTTGATACTCAAGGATATTTTTTTTAACTCTATCCTTCTCTGTCTTACCTGGGCAACCTTGTCCAGTCTCAGATTTTGACCTAACACCTCTGTGTGCATTCCCCACAGATCTTTATACCTAGAACCAACTTCCCCTCTGATACTGGCAACTGTACATAACTGAAGGCTGAACATCTCCACTTAGAAATCCCATAGAGGGGGAACCAGCAGTTAGCGTAATGGCTATGTCGCTGGACTCCCACGTAGTCAACCGCGGTTCATGTCCTGGACCCGGTGGCTTAAAACTCACGCTGGGCGCATGTGCGTGCGCGCCCAAGATCCCGAGAGGAGAATGGAGAAGGGATTGTGGCGTGGCCATCCCCCCTGGGGGGTGATTTCTCGCTTTCTGTCTCTCTTTCTCTCTCTGTCTGTCTGGCGAGCGCACACGCCCTATAGCGAAAATCTCTCCAAAAAAAAAAAAAAGAAAAAGAAAAGAAATCCCATAGATACCTTGAAGTTAACATTTTCAAATTAACTTTAGGGTCAACAGATGGTGTGGAAGTTAAGACTAATGGACCCCACATGACTGACAGTTCAAATCCTGAACCCAGTGGCTTGAAAATCACACTAGGGGGGCCAGCAGTTAGCGTAATGGCTATGTCACTGGGCTCTCATGTAGTCAACCGTGGTTCGAGTCCCAGACCCGGTGGCTTAAACTCACGCTGGGCGCGTGTGAGTGCGTGCCCAAGATCCTGGGAGGAGAATGGAGGAGAAGGGATTGCGGCATGGCCATCCCCCCCCCAGGGGGTGATTTTTCGCTTTCTATCTCTCTGTCTCTCTCTGCCTGTCTGGCGAGTGCACACACCCTATAGCAAAAACCTCTCCAAAAAAAAAAAAAAAGAAAGAAAAGAAAAAGAAAATCACACTAGGCACATGAGCTGAGAGGAGAATGGAGAAGGGATTGTGGTGTGGCTATACCCCCGGGGGGTGCTTTCTCATCCCCTCCTCCCTTCCATCTGTCTCTGGCCAGCTCCTGCATTTTATCACAAACTGAAAAAACAAACAAACAAACAAACAAAAACTGACTTCATTATTTTCATTCCACCTTCACTTCCCAGATTCTATAAAGCAAACCCTGAAATACTTACCCCTCTAGTCCATATATGAGTCTGTGGCACGACTATCCACTCAGGCATCCAAATAAAATCTGGACGTCCTCTTAGACTCTTCCGTTTTATTCATCTTTTCTTTTAACATTTTGTGTCCAAAATACTAAATCTTATTGATGCTTGTTTCCTAAACATTCCTTTTCCACTATAATAATTTAGAACTCACTTTCTTCTGGACTATAACCTCCTGCCTCTGGACTAGCTCTTTTTAAAATTCATATTCTAGGGCTGGTACCATAGCCTAGTGGTTAAGGGAGTCCAATACCATATAGGCAATCACAGTTCAAATCCTGGCCATAGCATCTAGAAAAATATGCCAGGTCCCTGTGTGCATGCCCCAAATCCTGACAGGACAGAGGAATGGAGAAGGGATTGAACCGTGACCCCACCCTACTGTAGGGGTGCTTTCTCCCTCTTCTTCTCTTTCTCTCTGTTTGTCTTTCTGGCCAGCTCACATGCCTTCTACCATTTTAAATAACTAAAAAACTTTTTTAAATTATATTTTATTCTAGAACTGGGGTGATAAATATAAATGCTTCCTGTCATCATCCTGCTTAAAAAACTGGAATGACTCCCTCTTACCCATAAAGCTCATGGTTGTCTTTGAATTGATCTCTAGCTATTTTTCAGCCACCTCCAGTTTGTACTTGTCTTTTCCACACGCTAATTTTCTTCTCTGTACATTAGACTATGCTGGGAATGCCCTGACCACCTCTCTTTAACTGCAAACTCTTACTCCACCTCTAAGATAAAAACTCAGATGTTATCTTCTATGAGAACCTTCCTCTGAACTCTCAGGGTGGATTGTGGCTGCCTGTCATCCTACCCTGGGATTACATGTCTTGACTGGGAAGACACACAGTGAGTCTCCTAAGACATTCCCTTGGTGAATTTACCAGCCCAGGGTCTTATACTCACTCAACCTGGCAGACTCAAAAATGGATTTCATCAGCACGTCAAGAAGAAATCCATCTCTTAGTGGCAGACTTAAATGAACTAAGTTCTTGAAAAATGAGTAAAGTCAGAGTATATCGAGATTAATCTCAATAAGAACTATAACTTTCCCAAGGGCTGCAACACTGGAGTGTGAGATACCAGTGCTTTCTTTCCTTGACAACATACCTATCCGTGGAGATGAATCCAGATCAGAAGAACAGAAGCTAGGTAAATCAAACAACGAATGGGAATGAGATTTTTTAAAAAGCCTGAAACTTCTCTCTCCAGTCAGGAATGGGCTTGCAATGGGATCCAATGTTAGAAGTCTGTTTATTAGTCTTCCCTCTGGCCTGGCTAAAGCCTGGTCAGCCGCTGCCAGTGCTAGCCTCTCTGATTCCCTCTTCACTCCTGTGGCTAAACTCCCAATCCCTAGCCTGGGTGCTTCTTGCTCACTCATCCTTTAATGCAGTTCCTGAAGATAAGCTGTTAGCATGGGATTTCTCCCTCTCCTCTCTTCCTTTCTCTGTCTTTTTTGGCCAGCTCACATGCCCTCTGGCAATGAAAAAACCTAAAAAACTTTTTTCTTTTTTTTTTTAGCAGAGATTTTTGCTATAGGTACATGCATTCTCCTGAGAGTCAGAAGGACAGAGAGCTAGAAAGCGAGAAATCACCCCCCCCTCAACAAGGGGATGGCCACGCTACAATCCCTTCTCCTCCATTCTCCTCTCGGGATCTTGGGCACACATGCACATATGCCCAGCGTGAGTTTTAAGCCTCCAGGTCCAGGATTTGAACCACAGTTGACTACACAGGAGTAGAGCAACGTAAGTATTACACCATCTGCTGGACCTAAAACTAAAAAACTGCTAAAAATGATATTTTATTCTAGAACTGGGGTGATAAATGTAAGTATTTCCTGTCATCGTCCTGCTTAAAAACTGGAATGACTCCTTCCTACCCCCTAGGCTCATGGTTGTCTTCAAGCTGATCCTTTTGGTTTATGCTTTGATCCTTTAAGTGTTGATTTCATTATTTAAGAACTGACCCACATTCCAAGTTCCTGGTGGAGGCCTCTCTGTAGCACCCAAATTGAAACTACAAATGTTAACCTTTATCTGTCATTATCAAAAGTCAGAGGGGGCTCGGGGGCTGTGCAGGGGAGGTGAGGGGTCTGGATACAAGTTTAAGCAGCAATTCCCCTCCTCCGCCTCCCCTTCAGTAACATTTTCAAAAGCTGCAGCCTTTTAAACCAAATTTTAGGGATGGAGGTGGCTACAGCAGATGTTACGATTGTGGTGAAAAGACTAGAGAGAAAGTGAGGGGACCTCAGTGTTCATACCCTGAAGCCTGTAGAGAAGGAGGCATAGGAGAACACTGTTCTGTGCCTCGCACTCCCGACCTGCCCCACTCACTGCCACCCAGGGCTCTGGGTCTCAAGTGCAATCCCTGGATCTTGAGGGGGCTGGTTAAGTAGCCTATGTTTTAACAAACCCTCAGGTGAGAACCACTGACCGGGGGAATACCCTGTGGCCTTCTCCACCAGGCACTCTGCCTACCTTCCACCCCCAGACCTGTTTTCTGGATCCCCCTGAAGTTAGAAAATGGCTTTACCCAGGTCATCCTCAGAGATCTGTTTTATTTATATTTGTATTCTCTGAATCTAATAATACACAGATGTTTCATAGTAGCCAATGAACTAAATTGAATTACATGTTATATATGTCTGGGATGAATTAATTTAAGTCTCTTCCTCAGGTATCTGTGATTGGGCAGCATCTAAGTTCTCAATTTCACACCATTTCTTTCAGTTTTTTCATGGGTTCCTTTTCCAGCTCCCCCATCTCCCTAACTCAGCTATACAGAGCTCTCCAACTGTCCTGTTTATTCTTTCCTCTCTAAATTCAGCTCAGAAATTTACTCCCATCACACTGTTCCACACATCACTGCTATGGCATACCTCCAGCTATAGATTCCACTCGAAGGTCCTGGCATACTACATTCAACATGGCAACTCAATGTTCTTACCTACTTCACTCCTGCCTGCCCACCTGTTTTTGACTTTCTGACTTCGTTCCTTCTGTGAATGGTCCCACCATCCTCCATCAATGTGGCTCCAACTCCTACACTTCCTGATGTCCCTGAGTCTCTCCTCCACTTCTTGCTTCCATTCCAGTCAGTGCTGTAATAGTGTGGTCATTACAGTTGGCTCCCAACTGTTCCCTCTACTTCAAGTCTCTCCTAGCACTTATCCAACCACAGCACATCACTCTCAGACTAACTCTCCTCAGATATCACTATGGCCACGACAGGGAGGAGGATGCCACAGAATGTGCTGTCATGACCAGGCACCATTTCTATCACTAGGGAAATGGCATATGTTCCACCCTTATCATCATCGTCATTATTATTATATTATTATTATTTTGTTTTGTCTTGCCAGATGGCAAGTGAACTTACCTGAGAGAGACAGAGATACAGAGAAAGAGAAAGCACCCCACAGCAGAGCATGGTTATACCACAAACCCTTCTCCATTTCTCCTTCCTGTCAGGATTTAGGGCACACAGACACACACATGCCTAGAATGTTCCCCAAGCTGTCACAACTGGGAATTGAACCATGTGGTCAGCCATGTGGGATCCATCTTCTTAAACGATTAGCCCAAGCCTTTTGATATCAAAATGGCTCAGGAAAGTGCTTTTCTAAATCCATTTCTTTCACTAAAGAGCTCTCTTTTTAAGAGTTCTGTTGACTGATTTGACTCTTAGCAATATGTTGCTTCTCCTCACTACAGGATGAGAAAGGTTCATGTTGCAATGTATCAGCTAGAGCTGGTCTAGAACAGGCCTTTATGCAAGAGGTCAGGCTTCCAGAAGCTCCCCAAGTGCATTAGGATAGTGAGTGAGGGAGGGAACCAGCCTCTAAGGAGGTGGTGAAAAGAAAGTGCAGAGCTGAAATCTGGCCAACTCAGCTTGCACAGAGAAAGCTGACCCCCACTTCCTTTGGGATGCCAATAGAGAGAAGGCAAGAGTCTGAGATGCAGGGACCAAGTGACCTGCTTACCATAGACAAACCACTAAGCCATAAAGGTAAACCCAATAATTTTGTGGGAATGTGCTCCCCAGTCAGGATGACAGTTGTTTTCATAGTGCATTTGTATCTCTTCATTCCAGAAAGATTTAGAATTACATGGAAACATGATGAAAGAAATCAAACCTCAGGTTTTTTGTTTTGTTTTGTGTTAAGGAATCTATATATTTTAAGTGCTTTTAATATTTGATACTTTATAATTATTATTTTTTAATTTTTAATTTGCCAGAGAGCATGTGCACTCACCGAGAGAGAGGAAGAGGGAGAAGGCATCCCCCAGTGGGTCATGATCACACCACTATCCTTTCTCCTTCATTTCTCCATCCTGTAGGGATTTTGGACACACATGTACAAGCATCTAGAGTGTTTTTCAAACTGCCAGGGCATGGATTCAAACCATGCAGGTGGCTATGTGGGATCCAGCTCTTTTAACCACCAGGCTATGAGACTGGTCTATGTTTATTTAATATTTTAAGTTCTTCTCATTTTTAATGGTATTTACTAAAAATACTTAAATTTTTCTTTAGTCATGATAAAAAAAATGTGTGTACACATATGAGAGAGAGAGAGAGAGAGAGATAGTGTGAAACATCTTCCACAGGGTCTGGTCATGCTGCAATCTCCTTCCTCTAGTCCTCCAGCCCATCAGATCTTGGGCACTCCCACACACGCCTGATGTGTTTCAGGCCCACCTGGCCAGGGATCTGAATGTAGTTGTCATGTAGAATCCAGCTTCTCGAGAGCAGTGCATTAGTACTGCATCACAGAGCCAACCCTAAAAATACCTCTAATGATTAATAAAGTATCTACAAATTAACCTTGCAGTGCTAATTTATAGTGCATGATTAATTTAGACTTTGAATTTTTAATTAAAAATCTTCTAAAAATTTGTGCACTATTTTGGAATTTTTAAGAGACATTGGAACTTACCATATATATTAATTTATCAATTTAATGAGAATTACTTGAGAACTTGGGAAGGTTTGTTAAATAGAAAATTTAAATGTTTAAAAATAATCATATTATTAAATTAATAAATACAGTTTTAAATGATTAGACAAGTGAATCAGACATCAATCAGTTAGATTTATAAGTAGAATAATAAATTGGATATGTTTAATGTAAAAACTTAGGATTTTAAATTTTTAAGGAATGATTATTAATTTTTTAAGAGAGATTTTTGCTATAGGCTAGAGACACAGAGAGAGAGAGAGAGAGAGAGAGAGAGAGAATCATCCCCCCCAGCGGGGGCATGGCTACGCCACAATGCCCTTTCCTTCATCCTCTTCCCAGGACTTTGGGCATGCACGCACATGCGCCTGGCGTGGGTTTCAAGTCATCCAGTATGGGACTCGAACCACAATCAGCCATGTGGGAGTCTAGCACCTTAGCACCCACACCACCTATTGGCCACAGTGATTATTAAGTAAAAAAAAAAAAAAAAAAAAGTAACTTCTAAATAATTGCTTTAGGGCGAAAAGTCTTAACACTTTAAAAATCTTTTCTGGACTGGCTTCAGCCTGATAGTTAAGACAGCTGAAGGCGACATGGCCAACCCCACAGTCTCAGACCCAGCATACACTAGGTATGTGTGCATGCATGTGCCCCAAATCCTGACAGAATGGAGAAATGGAGGAGAAAGAATTGCAATGTGACCATTCCCCATGGGGGGGTACTTTCTCCCTCTCTCTGTTTCTCTCTCTCAGGTGCACACATATGGCCTCTGGTAAAATAAATAAATAAATAAATAAATAAACCTTTCTTACGCCACCATAGAGAAAGTTCACAGGGAAATATCCAAATCTGCAAGTGTGGATTCTCCTTAACAATGAATTGCCAAGAGAAATTTGAGGCTATGAGCAAGCAGTAAACTGTACAGTTAGAGAAAAAGATTCAGAGGCTAATACAAAGGAGAGGACATAAACTCTGACCTCTTAACTTCTTTCCAGACTTCTTTCAGCAATTGCTTCCGGGCCTGCAAGTGAACATCCTTGCACCATCTTCAGCTGTGCATTTCAATAACTTAGCTCATTTCCTTATCCCCATCTCTCTGCTCTTAGACTTGGCCAAAAGGCTTCCCTTCAGGAACAATGTGTTTATTGTACCACAATCAACTCAACTCAATAGGTTAGAAGTCCTGCTGTCATTTTGCACTCTCCTCTCTGGCTATAAATCCATCATGCAGTCCCAAAGAGCGATTTCATGCTAGAACCACTTTCTTCCAGTTTCCTCAGTCACCACCACCTTCTGTACCATGTCACCTTACACCAATTGTGTTCATTTCTAATCTTTTATTTGCATGAACTTTTACCAACTCCCTTAAATGCAGCCCAAATTTCCTTTGACCTCCCAGGTCTCTTGCCAACTAGGAGTACTCCTAATCTTAGCAACACAATCCTTCGTTAGTTTTTTATACTATTTTCTTGATTCATTATAGAGTGCATGCACGTGAAAGAGACTTTATAAATTACAACGTTTTAGTCAAACATAGTGTTGAAATAAACTATAGTGTGATTGAAAAAGTCAAGGATTTGGACTTTAAAGAGTTGTATTCACTGGGACCAGCAGATGGTGTAATGGTTATGTCACTGGACTCCCACATAGTCGACTGCAGTTCAAGCCTCAGACCTGGGGGGCTTAAACCCAAGCCAGCCGTACATGTGCGTGCATGTGTGCGCGCGTGCACCCAAAACACCAAGAGAAGACTGGAGGAGAAGGAATTGTAGGGTGGCCATCCCCCTAGGGGGGTGATGTCTCACTTTCTGTCTCTCTGTCTTTCTAGTGAGTGCATGTGCCTTATAGCAAAAGCTTTTCTTAAAAAAAAAAAAAAAAGAAAGTTATCTTCACTTACAAGCTCTATCTTTTACCAGTTCTGTCATTTTAAGCAAAATTTAATCTCTCTTGAGTTCCAGTAACTTCACCAGTAATAAGGCCATACGATCCTTTACAGAGTAGAGGGGGTTGGGAAGATCAAATAAAATTGCTATCAATAAAAACTTTTTACAAACTTTCAAGCACCGACAAGTGCTTGTTTTTCAGTAATGACGAGGTAAACACTCAACTAATTGATGTTGGCATAGAGATCAATACATATTGACTTAGTGACGCAAAAAGATGAGAAGATGAAGCACACTACCCTTATGGCATACACAGCATCACTTCACAAATGGTATATCCCAACAGCCAGGCTGGCAGTTCCAGTGTCACACACACTGAACACCTCGGACATACAAGAGGAGGAAATCGGACTCCAAACAGGTGCTTGTGGAATCAAAACCTTCATACAAAATCAGTATTTCACAGACCAGCAGGTGGCATGGTGATTGAGGCACTAGAACCCACATGGCCAACTCCATGGTTCGAGTCCTGGACCTGGCAGCTCGAAAAACACACCAGATGTGTGTGTGTGTGTGTGTGTGTGTGCATGCATGCTCAAAATCCCAAGAGGAGAATGGAGAAGGGAATGCAGCGTGGCCATCCCTCCTGGGAGGTGATTTCTCACTTTTCCTCTCTCTCTGTTTCTCTGTGTCTCTCCAGTGAGCTTAAGCAACCTATGGCAAAAAACAAACAAAAAACAACAACAACAACAAAAACAGTGATTCATTATGTTTATTCAATTAGGATGTACTATTTGGAAGACAGAGCATTTCCAAATTCTTCCAAGTTCTGTAACATATATTAGAAATACATTTGCTCATTTGACTTTTTTTAATTAAGTATACATCCACTGTAGGCCAAACACTGTTTTAGTGCCTGGAGTATGCCAGCGAGGACAGTTCAAGTGCCTATTCTCAGAGATCTTACATGCAATGGGAGATAGAGAATATGTAAATAAGCAAAGTAGTTATAGATTTCATATGCGAAGAAAGTAGTAGTGCAGGGTCTGATGGGAAGCACTGTAGATGACATATTGAAGAAAGATATCAATAAAGAAGTGACATTTACTCTGAGGCTGGAGGATAAAGTAGAGATGCACAGGAAGAGCCCAGGAAGGAGCATGCCAGACAGAGGAGAAATGTGATGGTCCTGAGGAGTCAGGAAACATTTGGCTGTGCTAAGAAGCCTATGTGGCTAGAGCATAGTGATTAAGATGAATTCTGGTGTCAGCCAATGGCATGGTGGTTAAGGTGACTGGGTTGCACATGGCTGACTGCATGGTTCAAGTCCCGGACCCAGCATCATGAAAACCACAATGTAAATTCTTTAAAAATTCCCATAAACATGCCGGACATTGTCCAAAATCCCAAGAGAGGAGAGAAGTAAAGGAGAAAGGATTGCACTGTAATCATACCCCATGGTGGATGCTTTCTTGTTTCCCTCCCTTTCTCTCTGTTTCTTTCCTGTGAGCACATGTACCCTCTGGCAAATTACACACACACACACACACACACACACACACGAAGTCTTCAGTCAGATTACACAAAGTTGGTGGACTTTGGTGAATTTCGTATTTTCTTCTATGTGCAATGAAAAACCACTGAAGGAGCTTACGTACTATTGCAATTGTGCTATTTTAAATTTTTTAAAATTTATTTTTAGTTGCCAGAGAGTGTGCATGCTCACCAGAGATAGAGAGAGGAAGAGGGAGAAAACACCCCCACGCTGAAGCATGGTCATACCACAATTCCTTCTCCTCTATTTCTCCATCCCGTCAGATCTTTGGACTGAACACACATATATGCCCTGCATGGTTTACTTTTTTTTTTTTTTTTTTTAAGAGAGTTTTTTGCTATAGGGCAAGTGCGCTCACCAAAGAGACAGAAAGAGACAGAGAGACAAAAAGTGAGAAATCACCCCCAGGAGAGATGTCCACGCCACAATCCCTTCTTCTACATTCTCCTCTTGGGATTCTGATCATGCGTGCACATGTGCCTGGTGTGAATTTTAAGCTGCCAGGTCTAGGACTCAAACCACAATCAACTATGTGAGAGTCCAGCAATGTAACTATTACACCATCTGCTGATCCCACCCTGTGTGTTTTTCAAGTTGTCAGGGCCAGGATTCAAATCACAGTCAGTTATATTGGATTTGGCTCCTTTAACCACTAGGCTACAGGGTCAGCCTCAAATTGTATGTTTTCTTTTTTTTTAATTTTTATTTTTAGGTTTTTGCCATAGGGCGTGTATACTTACCAGAGAGAGACAGAGAGAAGGAAGATGAGAAATCACTGCCCAGGAGGATAGCCACACTACAATCCCTTCTCCTTCATTCTCCTCTTGGGATTTTGGACATGAACACACATACACCCAATGTGATTTTCAAGCCACCAGGTTCGGGACTCAAACCTCAGTCAGCCACGTGGGAGTCCACTGCCTTAACCACCATAACCACCATGGCACCTTCCTACCCCCAAATTGTGCTATTTTTTTAAAAGATTATATTCCGTGTTATAACATCTTGGGTCCCTTCACAGAACTTAGTTATATTTGATTTAAAATATGTTTAAAAGAAAAAGGACTAGGATTTTGTAATGCAGACCTTCATACACAGGCGGGGTGCACTGAGTGGGGACTGCTATAGATTCCACCTGCTGCTATTACCTGTCTTGTGAGATTAGGATTCTTAACATTCCAAATGCAAGCTATCTCAACAGATGTCAAAATGGGAGCCAAGCCCACCTCGGGTATCCTTTAAAATAAATTCTTCAGGGGAACCAGCAGTTAGCGTAATGGCTATGTCGCTGGACTCCCACGTAGTCGACCGCGGCGTGACCATCCCCCCTGGGGGGTGATTTCTGGCTTTCTGTCTCTATGTCTCTCTCTGTCTGTCTGGAGAGCGCACGCGCCCTATAGCGAAAAACCTCTCCAAAAACATAAATAAATAAAAAAAATAAAAAATAAATTCTTCAGACTATACAGTCATAAGAAGAAAGCCCTGTTGATGAGTTGATATGGAGTGATTCCTAAACTACTTTAACAATAATAAAGCCTTGTGCACAGCAATGATGTGCTAAGCTTATTTGTATGTGCAGAAAGTGTCTCTAGGATGAATAAAAGGCTGATAAACATTAGTCACACCTATGATAAGAGACCTGAGCAGTTGGGGACAGAGTGGGAGAGAACTTTTCTCTACAAGATTTTGTCATTTTAATGTCTTAAACAATACAAAGGGGGGGGGGTCTTCATAAAATTCATGAAAAGTGTGTATTGTGAAAAAATATACGAGGACTTCAAAATTGTTTGCACCAAAATAAACTCATGTTTTAATACCATTTTTCTATGAATTTTAAAAGTTTTTTCTTGATTTATTTTATTTATGATAGAGTGTGTATACATGCATGAGGATGAGAGGGAGAAAGAGAGAGGAAAAGAGAGAGAGAGAAAAGCACCTTCCACAGAGTTTGGTCACATGACGACCCTTCAGTCCTCCAGTCCATCAGATCTTGGGCCCTTGTGTGTGTGTCAGACATGTTTCGGTCTGACCAGGCTGGAGATTCAAACCATGGTCAGCACGTGAAATGAAGTTTCTTGACACAGCGCCTTACCTCTGTGCCACGAAGACAGCCCTCCATTAATTTTTTTAAAGTTCCCTTGTACAAATGTGCTACCTGTTCAAAAATAAAATGAAATGTTAATTTTTTTTCACTCTAGATCTTTATCTGAAAGGAAGTGGGTAAAGTTTCAGAATTGATGAAAATGAATTTCTGTCACTAGGTAAACCTAAAGTTACTCCACCTAATTTTAAAAGGTTTAAAATCCACACCTACATGCTCTGACACATTATTCACTAGCCATGTGTCTATTTTATTCTAGTTTTTTTTTTTTCATACCAGCGAATGTGTACATGTGTGAGTGCACGTACATGTGAAATAGGAAGAGAGAGTGGCTTCCTCTCAATGCCTAACTACTACAGAGCCAGCCTTATTTTATATTTAAATTAAATTAAATTAAAAGTTCAGTTACCTGGTCACACTCACCACATTTCTAGCGCTCAATAACCATAAACCTCATGTGCCTAACAGCGGCCATATGGGATAGCACGGATATAGAGCATTTCCATCCTCATGGCAAGTTCCACTGGACAGCCTGTTATAAACTTACACAAGGCATCACCAGGATTATAAACTGGCTCTTCGTATGTAGCAGATCGATACATAGAAACTCAGGAGTACAATAATTCAAATATACTCTAACACTAATTTTTCTAAGATGACTCACTAGAACGATATTTTGAGGTGCAATGAAAACTCCCAAGATTAGATCCCAGGCAGGGATATGCTGGACGGGCGCCTACACACACAATGAATTTTCTCACTACAAAACTTCAGTTTGCTCTAATGTAGACACTGGCAGTACAGCACAGGGTTAAAGAATTATTTGCCTCAAGTTTAAGTAAAATGAACATACATTATGTTTACTGAATTCAGTCTTCTGCACTGATTCAGTAAATGAGTTAATAGCACCAAAATTACTCACTTGATTTGATTATATTCAACTTCTTTCGTTCGATTTGTCAACTTTTCTCATTTTTGTTATCATTTTGAACTCATTGCTTTTCACACATTAATGTATTCCAAGTCACCATAGACATCATTTTTCTTTTGATACTCAAATTGGCATAATTTAGCCAATGGGTGTTCCTTTAAAGGGTCTCTGCCTTCTTCCATATAGCACCATTATTTTAAAAAGCATCCTTGCTTTCTGGTCCAACAAATGTTCCAAAGCTCACCAGTACCTCCCAGACCCAGACATGGAATCGGGTATCTTTCTTGGAGAGGTTTTTGTTTTTGTTTTTGTTTTTGTTTTTGTTTTGTTTTTGCTATAGGGCATGTGCACTCGCCAGACAGACAGAGAGAGACAGAGAGATAGAAAGCGAGAAATCACCCCCCAGAGGGGATGGCCATGCCGCAATCCCTTCTCCTCCATTCTCCTCTCGGGATCTTGGGCACGCACGCACATGCACCCGGCGTGAGTTTTAAGCCACCGGGTCCGGGACTCGAACCGCGGTCGACCACATGGGAGTCCAGCGACATAGCCATTACGCTAACTGCTGGTCTCGGAATCAGGTATCTTTCTAAGACATGCTTTTTTAAATGAAAAATTTTATTATATCTCAAAATTTAGACAGTAGGAGTTCATCTGACCAGGCTTATGATGGTGAAGTAATATTTGTTCCCTGGCTGTTCATTTAACAGAATCAGAAAGATCTATCTTGTTAGATGCTAGTCATTTAAATTAATATCTCCAATTTATCAATAGTTCTCACATCACTGCATGCCTACTTTGATTTTATATTCTTCGCCAAATTAAAATATTTTCCCTTCTTTATAATAATGAAACAGCCAATCATTACTCTACAGAAAAATGGTGGATTCTTAACAAAGTTTACATAATCACTTATTTATTTTATCTGACAATATGGAAAAGTATAAAATAGTAATGAATATTATAGTAAAACTACTGAATAACATTTTTAAAAGTCTTTTTTTCCTTTTCTCTTAAAATGAATCTTATGAGCAGGCCAATTATTTTGCTGTTCAGAAGCCTTCCTTTTGCATGCTTATCTAATACTGATGAATGGATGACTCGGTCTTCTCGCCCTAATTCATATGAGGGCATTAGCAGACAGACAATTGACACTTCTGAGTTCTTAAATGGTATTGGCTTTCAGCTTCTCACCTTTTCCTCTTGACATATCATATATATTTGGTTCAATGGCAGATGGGCTATCTTCACATTATCTCTTAAAAATAGATATTTAAATGGAAGGAAATGAACAATGTTCCAAAATTACTAGTGAAAAGGAAATGATATCACTGGGTTAACTAACTGATTAGAAGTAAGTTTAATATCTAGACCATACAACTGTAGATTTCCAAGACAGATGTGTATCAACCAGGTACCAACACACAAAATTTTGTCATTATGATCTTTCAACGTACACTTATGAGGACATAGGGATTTCTCTACCATTTAACACAAATATATTTTCTTACTCAGCCTGAGAGTGAGCCAAAAGAAAGATTTCTAGAAGGAAGTGGTTTATACCTGATTGGTTTCCTAGAAGAAAAAAACAAACTAAACTAATGAACCATAGTTACGGGAGTCGCCTAATAGTTAGTAATATAGAACTGCAACTGATTTCTTCATTTAGCCTGACAGGTAGATAGTTTCTGACTCATAAGCGCTACCTGGCCCTACCTGGGCCTAACCTAAAGAAGGTGGTGCCATCTGGGAGAGCTGTGCTAAGAGGCCTGGACCTGTGGTTTTGCTGTCCAGACCTCACTCTGTTCTCCTGAGCTGTTGGTTTAAATAAAGTGTTCCTTAAATGGTGCCTATGATGTCCTAAACCCCGAACACTCCCAAAGCTGATATCAGTGTGACTGCTGTGTACCCAGAATACCTTGCACTCACACTCCTATGCCATTTCTGTAATTGTACTGTAAATGTTGGCAATCATGTCGGTCACTCCGTCAGACTACGTCTTCCATCGTGCACATATTTCACCATCATGGAGGTCTCCAGGAGGTATCCTCCTCAGCTGGAAGTTCCTGTATTCCTTCATTACTCACAGCAAATAGGTCTCTTGATATTAGACTTAAATACTTCATGAAACCAGTCTACTCCGATTTATTTTACATTGTGTGATATAAGTTACTCTAGATATACCCCAGAGAGCCATAGTGTGAAAATTATTTATAAATCTCTAAGGAAGTTCAAGTAGTCAGTTTTCTAGAGAACCTTGCAATCACCTACTAAGATTTTTTTTTTTTTTTAAGAACCAGCCAGTGAGTGGTGATTAGGGTGTCTGGATCTCACATGGCCAACTTGCACTGTTAATGTCTTAGATGTGGTGGCTTAAAAAAACATGCTGGGCACGTGTGTGTGCATGAGTGCACAAAAAAATCCCAAAAGGAGGGAGAAGAGGAAAAGGGATTGTGACCATTCCCCATGGAGGGTGCCTTCTAATGTTCTCCTTCTTTCTCTTTTCTGTGAGTGCCTCCCATTCAAAAAAAAAAAGAAAAAAGAAAAAGGAAATGTGAGTTTTTTGGTGTTCATGTCATTATACATTCTTCAAGATAGATTCTCTTGTCCATTTCTGAATCTACAATGTTTGAAGGAGGTGTTTAATGTATCACTCAGTAAATATATACTGAATGAGTAAAGTATGTATACTCAACTCTTCTTAATCACCAGCTCAGGATAGTTGTCCTCTAGTTACCTACCAGAGACTTCAGTTTGAAAGTGACTTTTATTTTTTTAGAGGTTTTTTCCTTAGGCACGTGTGCTGGCTGAAGAGAGAGGCAGAGACAGTGAGAGGGAAAGTGAGAAATCATCCCCCAAGAGAGGATGGCCGCACCACAATTCCTTCACCTCCAGGATCTTGGACACATACGCACACGCACCCAGTATGAGTTTTAAGCCATCAGATCCAGGACTCAAACTGCGGCTGATCATGTGGGAGTCCAGTGACATAAACACTATTCCATCTACTGGCATCTGAAAGTGACTTTAATCCAGTTTTTTATGTATTTATTTTTATTTTTTAAAATTAGCTAGAGGGCATGTGCACACAACAGATACAGAGAGAGGGAAGTTATTCCTCATAGGACTTGACCACATCGCCATTACTTCTCCTCCCTTCTCCCTCCTTTCAAGATTTTGGGCATGTATATATGTGCCCAGTATGGTTTACCAAGCTGTTGGGTCTGGGACTCAACCCTGGCAGTTAGCCATGTGCTATCCAGCTCCCTTAAACATCAAGTCATAGACTGGCCCAATTCAGCTTTTTTTTTTTTTTAAAAAAAAAAAAAAAAAGACCAGATGAAATCACTAATATTTGAGGTATCAGATAGCCCAAAGGTTGTACCATCATAACTTTCCATAGATTTGGTAAGGCTTCTGCCACATTAGGCTCTCAACAGAAGTATCTTCACTAGATTAGAATCGAACATTATTAAGAGTTGACAAGGGACCAGCAGTTGGTGTAGTGGCTATGTCACTGGACTCCCACGTAGCCGACCATGGTTTGAGTCCTGGACCTGGTGGCTTAAACTCACACTGGGCGCATGTGCGTGTGTGCCCAAGATCCTGGGAAGAGAATGGAGGAGAAGGGATTATGGTGTGGCCATTCCCCCTAAGGGGTAATTTCTCGCTTTCTGTCTCTTTGTCTCTTTCTGTCTTTCTGGTGAGCACACACACCCTATAGCAAAAACCTCTAAAAATAAAGTGTTGACAAAAAAAAAAAATCCATATGAAAATTGTTCTTGCATTTAGAAATTACTATTTATCATAATTCTCTAGAAAGTAAACTTCAAGAGGGCAGAAACTTTGCTGGTATTAATATTTTATAACCAGGGCCTAGATACACTATAAGCTTGGGTAAATATTTGATTTGTAGTGAATGAATGAACAAAATGATATAATTCAATGTCCTTTATATGAAGAGCTACAATCAATCCTTTCTAAGATTCAAAGCAGGAAAGAAAAAAAAGTAACCTTCCTAAATAAAACTGGTGTGCTTCTATTCATTGTACGGTAAGAACCTGTTTTCTTTGACTTTCCTTCCAGGAAGATCAATGTGAGATCATTCCAAGAATATCTTAATTAGTCTCCCTTTGTCTCTCATCTTTCAAACCCAGTACTCTTACACTGCCAGAAGCATTAGCTTATGTGGAAAAAAAATAGTAAGGCCCAAAGATTAGACCTTGCACTCCCTTTTCCTTCAAGTCCAAATCTATTTTTCCAGTTTTTAAACTCTAGTCTATTTTTCCTCATACTTGCCCCCACCTCTGTCCACCATGGTTCCATCACGGGATTTTGACATGTTACTGTTTCCACTTCCATGAGAGTCCCAATGTTATATCTGCCCCCCCCCCCCCCCCACAATGCTCTTTCATCACTCCAAGGACTGGTCCCACCTTAATTCCTTAATCTGGGAATTAAGACCTCAATTTTTGAAACCTGACTGCCTGTGTTTGAATAAAAATTGTTCTTACACCTCAGTTTCCTCATTGGCAATACTGTCTGTAGTTTCCTGCCTGATGGGATTGTGTAAGGAGGCAATAAAATTATCCATATTTAATAAATATTCAAGTAGCCATGTTCAATAAATAACCATACTCAATAAATGTTAGCTCTTTTGTCTTAGTTTTGCTACAGAGCGCAAGCACTAGCCAGAGAGAGACAGAAAGAAAGAGAAGGAAAGTGAGAAAGGGATGGCCATACCGCAATCTCTTCTCCTCAGTTCTCCTCTCGGGATTTTGGGCATGAGCACACACAGGTCCAGCATGTTTTTCAAGTCTCTGAGTCCGGCATTCAAATCTCACAGTCAGTCATTTGAGATCAAGCCACCTTCACCTCCACACCACCTGTTGGCCTAAATATTAGCTCTTAATATTAATAAAATTTCTTCTGAGGACCAGCAGGTGGGATAAATAGTTACATTGCAGGACTCACACGTAGTTGACCTCAATTCAAGTCCCAGATCTGGCAGCTTAAAACTCACGTTGGGACGCCTGTGCATATGTGCCCAAAATCTCAAGAGAGAAATGAAGAAGGGATCATAGCGTGGCCATCCTTGGTATTGATTTCTTGCTTTATCTCTGTCTCTCTGCAAGCACACATACTCTACAGTGAAAATCTAAGAAATAAATTTCTTCTGAAAAATTCACCTGAATTTTTTTCTTAATATCTTACCCTATGTACTTATGTGTCATAAGAACACTGATCCTAAAATATGATCCCTCTCAGGGCATTCTTACACTGACCTCTCTCCACGTGATAGACAATCAACTCAATTTTTTGATATGTGTCTAATACTTAACACTGTCTCCATGTGCTCATTACATTTCTTTGTCCTCTAAATTAGTTTAGGACAGTAACCCGTTGTATTTTTTGAGCATCTATCCTTAGTGTCTCTGATATACTACTGCAACAAACCTGAACTTGGTATCTGCGATATCAATTGATGTGTGGTAGTATTTTGAGAAAGGGTGGTACTAAATAAACAATAGCACTGTATATTATGCCATTTAAGTTTACATGTTATTAGCTTACACACACCTCACGGTAATTCGCTCAGGTAGATAGTATCAATAGTATCTCTGTTATTGTAAACAATCATTGTAACAAGTACATTGGTTTAACACAGATTCTTATGTCATTAGAAGAGTGCTTTGTAAGAAACCCCACTATTCTGATATTTCTCTGAGTTTCTTATTTTCTTCTACAACAAAATCATCACTTTCCATTTTCTTCTGGTATTGCTTCTGTGTTTATGACACTGGAGGGGCCTATGTTTTAGGATCTGAATCTTCACACTTAGTAGCCATTTTCTTTTTTTTTTTTTCTTTTTTTTTTTTTTTCTTTTTTTGGAGAGGTTTTTGCTATAGGGCGCGTGCGCTCGCCAGACAGACAGAGAGAGACAGAGAGACAGAAAGCAGGAAATCACCCCCCAGGGGGGATGGCCACGCCGCAATCCCTTCTCCTCCATTCTCCTCTCGGGATCTTGGGCACGCACGCACACGCGCCTGGCGTGAGTTTAAGCCGCCGGGTCTGGGACTCGAACCGCGGTCGACTACGTGGGAGTCCAGCGACATAGCCATTACGCTAACTGCTGGTCCCAGTAGCCATTTTCTTAGAACTCATGTCAGGTCACATCATCTGATACAGAGAGGAGTCGATTTCAAACTCATCATTCCCTTTTTGCATTTTTGGTTGGTATGAGGAAAATATGTAATACATATGCAAGGAAACATAAAATCTGAATGAGATTCATTACAGGAAATCTGATAATAGGCATGACAATTTACAATTTTTTTGAGAAGTTTTTGCTATAAAGCATGTGTGCTTGCCAGAAAGAGAGAGAGAGACAGAGAGATAGAAAGCGAGAAATCACCCCCCAGGGGGGATGGCCACACCACAATCTCTTCTCCTCCATTCTCCTCTCAGGATCTTGGGCATGCATGCACATGTGCCCGGGGTGTGTTTAAGCCACCGGGTCCAGGACTCAAACCACAGTCAACTACATGGGAATTCAGCGACATAAAAAGTATGCTAACTGCTGTTCCAGAATTTACAAATTTGAGTGGTTATTATGTTCCTTACAAACACAGCAAACCAATGAAGCAGGTAGCTAATTTTCTGAAATAGTGTATAGTTTCGGTCTTTATTATATAATAGAATATTTTTCTACTTCAAAGATTTACAGAAAGCATAACTTCAGATGGGCGGAAACTATATTCATCCATTCTTCACCTGAAATATATCTCTCAATTTATCTAAAGACCTTATAAGGCCAGCCAACTTTGTCTTACATGACACAAGACACTATAAATTATACTAGATATATTCAGAATATATCCTGTATATAGCCTGCAATAATTTATAAATTTCTAGTGAAGTTCAAGTGGACAAGCTCTCTGGAGTACTTTACAATTTAGTCATTAAATAAAAACAGGTTAATTGAATGATGTTGATAGAATCAGACATTCTAAGGCCACAGTGAGAAGCGAACATACAAAGACATTTTTCTGTCCCACAGCTTGCAATCTAAAATTAGATAAACACAGCAAGCCAGATAAACATAGACAGCACTTTTTTTTCAAGACTAAAAAGAAGTGATGAGGGAGAAAAATGAGAATAGTGAGTCAAAAAAGCAAAAGAAATGGCAGACATTCCATCTTCCATCTATCAGAAACAACTGTACTGTTGAAGTCGAAGAGGGAGTGACTTTCTCTGAAGGGCGTCAAACAGTGGAATCATCTGCACAGAGGCTTCACTTTTGAAGGTTCCAAAATTCCTTCACCTAATAGTCTTTGCTGTCCCTGCTTGCCTGAATTTGAGCAGGCAAGTCTAGTATACACACATACACACACACACACACACACGCACGCACGCACGCACGTACACACACCGTCAGTGGACCAGCCTCTGTGCTGATGGTAGGGATACAGATTAACATGACGTACACTCTTCTTTGAGGCTTACAACTGATTTCGGGAGACGACTCAAAAACAGGCTATTTTAATCATGTGGTAAATGGAGTGGGTACTCAGCCAAGTCTGGTGGTCAGGAAAGGGTCACTGGATAGCAGGAACAGTCTGAGAGTCAGGCACAACCAGAAAGTGTGTTCCAGAAGCCAGGAAAGTGTGTTTAAAAAGAGAGGGGAGCTGGACCGTGGTGCAGCAGTAAAACTCACTGCTCTGCGACACTGGACCACGTGGGGAGGTTCGGGTTTGCATCCAGACACTTTCCTGAGTACACTTTGCACATGTGAGCCCTTGATCCATGGTTAGCTGAGGCTGGGGGTGGATTGTAGCATTACCTTGTTGGGTGTGCTGCATCTCTGACTCTCTCTCTCTCTCTCTCTCTCACTCTCTCACTTATGGAAGAAATAACTGAAGAGAGAGAGAGAGGAGAACAGTGTCAATTATGCAGACATCAAGTGAAATAGACCTGAGGAAGGTCCATTAGATCTGTTAAAGAGGGATTACTGGTGATGGCTGACAGGACAGTTTTGGGGCAGGTGGATGAAGTAATATTGTAGTGGGTTACGGCATTAAGGGAAGGTGAGAAAGTAAAAATAAACGCTTGGCTGTGAGAAGAGAGTAAATGAGAGAGGAACGTGTCATTAAGGAAGGATTATTTCTTTGGTCTCCTATTGATCAGAAAAATAGGCTTTTAATATGAGCACAGAGCTAGTTAGAGATAAAGAGAAATGAGGTGATTGATGATCAAGGGAACAGGTTCTTGGTTCCAGTTCCAGCTCCTGTTCCTCCTGGGATGGGTTCCGACAACCTCTTGATTCTACCAACTCCTCATACTCAAGTATAGACTTTGCTCCTAGTTTTCCTTGCACATCATCAACTGCAACACCCTAAAATATGCCAATGGCATCCAATGTCAAGAGCCACAACTGCACAGAAGCCCTAAGGACCAGCTCCCTTCCCAAAGTATTAACTACAAAGGACTCATATACCTTTCTAGTGACCAGACTGCTGCTCTCTACCCTCCGGGGCAACCATTTCCTGTGTCAAGCTGCTCTGGAAGCTGAACAATTAATAGAATTTATAAACTGGAAGGTTGTTTGTTCAACATGGTTTCATAACAAAGGGAAGTCTTTGGAGAGTTATTGAATCCATTCTGGTGACACCTGAGGTAAGACCTCTCTAGTAAGTGGAGTGCTCTATCCACCCTGGACAGTACTTGCCAAACTCTTACACTCAGACGAAATGTCCAAGCAGATCATTTGCTTCACCTTTGTTATTTACAATCATGTTTTAGTTGAATCCACCAGATTATACCCTTATCTTCCTCTATCAGAAGTACATGGAAAAAGTCCCGGATAGACCATCTTAGTAATTATCTGTGGTTTTTTGTCATTTTAATGCTTAGTGTAATCTAATTTCCAAGTTATTAGAGGTGAGTCCCCCTCATGCTTTTTTTTAAAAAAAAAAAAAAACTCTATTACACCTGTTTGGTTTTTCATATTGCCTCTATTCAATATTTAATGAAAACACTAAAAAGAAGTCATGTTTTCTTTTAAATGATAATAATAGAATTTTCACCCATTTTTTAAGTAAATGAATTTAGAATTTAATAGGAAATTGTCACAGCCTGGGGCCGGCAGGTGGCGTGGGGTTAAGGATGCTGGACTCCCTCTTTCTCTCACTCTGTCTGTGGTCAAATTAAAAATAAATAAAGTTAAATAAAATAATTTTAAAAAAAGAAAATTGTCACTGCTTTGTTAAAATGCTAGGATTGGATGTTTATAGCACAGACTTGAATGCTTATATTTATACGACTACCAGACAGGACATTTTAAGCCTCTTTGAAGATAGGAATTTGCTTTTTGCTGTCATCTATTTTCCTTTCTTATAAATGCAGTACTTTCCGTGTGATAGCTATTCAATGAATATATTGAAGGACTGATTTTATTTATTATTTTGCTATAGGGCACATGCTCTTACTGGGGAGGGGGGAATGCTGGGAGAGAAAGTGAAAAAGCAAGCCACCCCATCCAGGACTCCAACCATGGTAGACTGTGGGAGTCCAGCACCTTAACCACCATACCAATACCAGTTGCCTCCCGGAAGGATTGATTTTAACCACCAAGTTCTAGTAGATTGGTGATTTATCATTTAGTAATAAATGTGTCTTCCTAAAGCATAGTCCTATGTTTTGCTCTTTTGCCTAATAAAGAATGGGTGCAGGGTGAGGGATGGCAGGTGGCCTGGTGGTTAAGGTGCTGGACTCTCACATGGCCAAGTGTGGTCCCAGTCCTGGACCTGGAGGCTGACTTTCTCATTTTCCCTGTCTCTCTCTGGTCAAATTAAGAAATATCAATAATAATAATAAAATTAAATCAATGAAACTTTTCTTAGAAAAAGGAAAAATAGGAGGCAATATGTTTTACAAAAATATGCCCTTTCTACCAAGATAGGGGCAAAGGAGCACTTGTGTCGGATTGTTGGTTTAAACTCTAATTAAAACAAGATACAAAGTGTCTAGTCCATACCTAACAATACAGTTCACATGCATTGAAGGTTATTGAAATAAAGAGTGAATTGGGCAATCATTTAACTTGAGGCTGTTCCCTTAACAGTCAAGTAAAATTATTACTACTTGTTCCACCTCCCACACAAGATTGCTGTCAGGGACAAATGATGGGATGTTTATGCAAGTGCTTTAAAAACTGTAAAAGCACATTACTACTTTAAAGTGAAATTTATATGTTGACTTAATGTCATTCCTATTGCTAGCATTTTTATGACTATCGACTTAATAAATTTAAAGCCCACAACTAATGTACAAAATTGTTTTAAACATTTATAATTGTGTTGTTTTAGACTACTAATTTTGTCTGATTGCAGGGCTGTGGTGCCATATGCCAGTGGCTGAGAAACGCACACTTTAAGAAAAAACATTTTTCTCCACTTGTTCTCTACCGCAAAGAAATATCAGGCAGAAGTAGCACGAATCAGCGATTCCAACCTAACACCTTAAGGTACTGATCAAAGACCCCCAAGGCAGCTTTCCCAGTTAAAGCCCCTTTGCCCAACGACAGCGTCCCTTAAGGACGGAGAGCTGGACTGGGAGGCCAGAGGACAAGGAATCCAAAGAACCCTCCCCTCCCCCTCCTCTATCGGTAGCACCGGGGCGACGGCAGGGGTTCGCCAGCCCGGACGGTTGGGGGTCCCCGAGGGGGCGGCCAGGACCCGCGGCCAGTTGCCGTTGGGACTCCAGCTCCCAGCAGGCAACGCTTCTGCGGCCGACGCGCGGGGCGGCGCTGCCCGCTGGGACTCGTAGTGCGGTTCCGGTAGGAGAAAGGGGGATCCACCCCGGCTCCTTCCACGCACGTTTCGGAAACGGGGCCTGCGGGGATCACAGCAGCCCCTGGAGCATCCCTCCGGGCGGCCACAAACGCAGCAGGGCCAGGCGCGACGGGAAGAGACCCCCGAGGGCCGCGCACGTGGGGGGTGGTTAGCGCCGAGGAACCCGGAAGCCCCGCGCACCGCCCACGGCCGCGGTGACGGGTTAACGCTCGTCCGGGTGGTGGTGGGGCGGGCTGCGTGGAGGGAGGGGCCGTCCCGGCCGACTCCTCGGAGGACCGCCAGCGTGCCAGCCCTCTCCTCCTCTCCCCTTCCCTCCCCTACGAGCCTACGCAGCGCGGGCTCCGCCCCTGGCCGGGGCGCGTGCGCAAAAGCCCCGCCCCTCCGCCCCCCCCCCACACCGCAGCAGCAGCCGCCGCCGCCTCCACCGCCGCCGCCGCCGCCGCCGCCTCTCCCTTCCTCTCCGCTCTTTCCTCCTCCTGTTTTCTCTTCCCTCCTCCCCCTCGCCTCTTTCTCTCCTCCTCCTCCGGCGCTGACGCTCGCGTAGGGCCCTGGCGTCAGACGCGCGGGGGCGGGGCGAGTGCGGCGGGGGGTATAAGTAGAGGGTGCAGGAGGCGGTGCTTCCCCTTCTCCCCGGCGGTTAGTGCTGAGAGTGCGGAGTGTGTGCTCCGGGCTCGGAACACACATTTATTATTAAAAAAATCCAAAAAAAATCTAAAAAAATCTTTTAAAAAACCCAAAAAAAAATTTACAAAAAATCCGCGTCTCCCCCGCCGGAGACTTTTATTTTTTTTCTTCCTCTTTTATAAAATAACCCGGTGAAGCAGCCGAGACCGACCCGCCCGCCCGCGGCCCCGCAGCAGCTCCAAGAAGGAACTAAGAGACCGAGGCCTTCCCGCTGCCCGGACCCGACATCGCCACTCTCGCTCCCAGCCGGCAGCCAGCAGCCCCGCGGCAGCGCATCGACCCCGTTCTGCGGCCGTTGAGTAGTTTTTGATTCCGGTTGATTTTTGTCCCTCTGCGCTTGCCCCCGCTCCCCTCCCCCCGGCTCCGGCCCCCGGCCCCAGCACTCGCTCTCCTCTCACGGAAAGGTCGCGGCCTGTGGCCCTGCGGGCAGCCGTGCGGAGATGAACCCCAGCGCCCCCAGCTACCCCATGGCCTCGCTCTACGTGGGGGACCTACACCCCGACGTGACCGAGGCGATGCTCTACGAGAAGTTCAGCCCGGCCGGGCCCATCCTCTCCATCCGGGTCTGCAGGGACATGATCACCCGCCGCTCCTTGGGCTACGCGTATGTGAACTTCCAGCAGCCGGCGGACGGTGAGCGCCGGGCCTGGCGGGCGGGAGGGCGGCCATGAGGCTCGGGCGGCGGCGGGCGGGCTAGGCCGGGGAGCCCTGGGGAGGAGAGTGGAAGGGCTTGTCACTCCCCGAGGGCCAGCGAGGGGACGCTCGGGCGCCTGGACTCCCGGCCCAGTCTCCCGCAGCCTCGTTCCCCTGTGCCCGCGGGGACCCGCGCAGCCGGCAACTGCCTGCCCTCGCACGCCCTGCCACTTCCTTCTTTGCGACCATTTTCTCGGCCTCAGACGCTCTCAAACTTTAGGGTGATGACGCGCTGGGAGGGTGGGTGAGATTCGGTTCTTCCCTGGCGTTCCCGCCAGTAGTAGCGGGATTCTGAGACGTGGAGCGCCGAGCCCCCTTCTCGGGAATAGGTGGAGGCACTCCCACTACCTGGGGCTTTCGCCAGTGCTCTGGGCTGGGGAGGAAGTGCAGTTCGGTGCTCGAAAAAATAACCACGTGTTGAACCCTGTAACCTCGCAGGCCTGGGGCCTGTACCTCCTGCTCCTCGCCCAGTCGCCTGGGGGAGCCACAAGGCCTTAGAATAAAGTTAATATGGTAGTGGACCTCAGGCTTGTGACCTCACTCTTTAAAAACTCATCAGTCACTGATGGATCCAGAAACCCAGATGTGCTTCTGAGGTTCACCCCTAGATCAAGTATTTCTCTTCATTAACAGAGTGGGAGGAAGGTTTGCAGGAGGGTATGCAGAAGACCCTTTGAAAGCTAGTTTTCTGGGGCAACGTAGATCTTTTTTTTAAATTTCGACTTTTAGTTTCATCGTACAGGTATAGGTAATTTGTTCAGTATATATTTTTTTGGTCTGAAACAGCTCTTGTGGTTTTGAGGGGTTTTCTTTGAAATATATTCACCAGTTTGGGCTGTAAAGTGTTGCTTGTTAGTGTGATAAGGACTGAACCATTATACTTACCTGTAGTACTCAAGTAGTTCAGGTATCTTTTATTTTCAAAAGGGGTCCAGGATGGCTGTAAATCTTGGGATATGATTGCGTACAAAACAAGTGAGATTAAATTGAACTTGTTATCTGGGGGGGGGGGGGAATGCTGACGACATACTTTTATTTTAAAGTTAAATAGTTCACAAAACCAAAAATGTGGCAAACAGATAAGATCTATGACCTGATGTGTTGCTACTATTATTCTGTATATTTGGATCAGTTGATTACCAGAAATCAGCTTCACTTGATTGTATAGCTCAGTTTAAAAACAAGCAATAAAACCTGGTTGCATATATTTCAGGTATTTTAAAATACAAAGAATTCATTTTTAATGGAGGAGGCCAGAAGGATAGAAATTAAACTTCTATTTCATTAAGTTCATTCAGTAGAGCTTAGGTTAATGATCAACTTTCCACAAGGTAAAGTTGATAACTGAGATTTTGGGTAGGCAGAATATTAAGTGACACTGAAGTTGTAAAACTGCACTGCAGGTTTCCTGCCCTTCTGCTCTGTAAGCAGTAACTCCATATACCTCTTTATAACAGTTCTCAACTCTGGCCAAGATGTATCATTGGATGTAAGATTAAGAAAGATCATCTTGGATCCCACAATCATAATCTAGAGTTGGTAGAGAAAAGTGATGAATTCAAGAGAGGATAAAATGGTACTCTGTAGGTTATGTTTTGTAAGCTTAACTTTTTTTAAACAAAAAAAATACTTTGAATTTCTTGGGGTTTGAAAAGTTGAAGTTCAGGTTGCCATGGTTACAGTACACTGTATATATTATCTGTCTATACCAGTACACCAGTACCAATAACTGCTCAAGAGAAGATAGTGTATTTCCGTCTTCTGTTTATTCGGTTTCTCTATGTACAATTTCCCATTTATCCAAATAGCTTTTTCTGGGTCTTTTTCTTATTATTTATTCCTACATTGATGGACTTGGGGAATAGTTTCTGAAAGTGACCAGTATTTAATTTAATAGGAAGGGTGACTCGTTCAAAAGAAGCTTAAGCAAAGTCAGCTAAAAACTAGGGGAACTGAGTAGGTGTGGTCAATTGATAATGAGCTGACAGTTGATTATCACTATATTCTAGAAACTGAAACATTCATTTAGGAAGTGACTGGAAATTTTGTCCTGTCAATAACTACAGTTACACTGGCATAGAATTTGGAAATTGTTTCAAGACTTAAAAGGAACTGTTTTTCCCCTCTTTAGGGACTAAGTCTTTTTACTTAAAGTTATATATTTTAAAATGTTGGTTTAATGGTACACATATGCATAATTCTCCTTCATAGACACTGAAATTAAATGTAGGATAGATTTTGAAGTATTCTAGCACTTTCCAGAAATAACTAGATTAAATTGTCAGTTATTAAGTAGATCAGTGATCTAAGCTAAAATTGATTCCATGTGTCAAGAAAGCACTCAAGGTGAATTGTGAGTAATGCAGGCCTGATATTTCAAAAATTCTGTTATTAATGCAACTAAGTAAAACATTAGTAAAAGCATTAGTTTTTGTGAAGGTGTGATTCAAATCGTGCTCTTAACCTTTTTTTAATATGTTAAGTTCCAGAATCACTGAAATCCCTCCCAGTAATTAGAGAATTTTGTTTTTTAAAGCAGTGGCCTAGTTTTTCTGTAATGTTGGCAGAATAAGCAGTGAAATGACCTTTTTTGGTAAATATTTGGGAAGTTAAAATCAATCCATAAACTATTTTGTAGATCTATAGTGCCTAATATCTTATATTGCTCATTAAGTAGATCATATATGAAGGGATTTTAGTTTTATGTTTGCTAGAAACAAAAAAGTGCTTATCTAAATTTAATAGCAATTAAGGGAAGACATTGTTTCAGAAATAACTTATTAGCAATATACCATCCTTTAAAATATGGGAAATTTAGGATTTCTCTATTATACAATTTAAATCTAAAGTAGTTTATGGTATCTGAAGTTTCAAGGGGATGGAGTTCAGCTTTGAGGCCATGTGCCCACCTATTCTCACCATAATTGATATGTATAATCTTAAGTGGCTAGTAAAAGTTGTAATGTAATCACTCTGAAAATATCCCTTCTGCAGCGGAGCGTGCATTGGACACCATGAATTTTGATGTTATAAAGGGCAAGCCAGTACGCATCATGTGGTCTCAGCGTGATCCATCACTTCGCAAAAGTGGAGTGGGCAACATATTCATTAAAAATTTGGATAAATCCATTGATAATAAAGCACTGTATGATACATTTTCTGCTTTTGGTAACATCCTTTCATGTAAGGTAAGCAAAAGTATGACAGGTAAACATATTTACTATGTTTAACTACTTTTAGTTTAGCCCTTAAAGTAGCAACTCTGGTTTGGTAGCTTTATTTCATGCATCCGGGTTAGATGACAAAAAAAAAAAACTCCAAACACTGGAGAAGTGTTAAATCAATAGTAAGTAATGAAGAATGGGTGTGTGTTTTTTTTTTCCTTAGGTGGTTTGTGATGAAAATGGTTCCAAGGGCTATGGATTTGTGCACTTTGAGACACAGGAAGCTGCTGAAAGAGCTATTGAAAAAATGAATGGGATGCTTCTAAATGATCGCAAAGTGTAAGTAAATATTTAGTTAATCCTATTTGAAATCTGTTTTTAATAGTTATAAACCCATTCATTTAGAAAGTTGGTGTATTCATTTTTTTTTTTTTTTAAGAGGTTTTCGCTAGAGGGCGTGTGCGCTCGCCAGACAGACAGAGAGAGAGTGATAGAAAGCAAGAAATCACCCCTCAGGGGGGATGGCCACGCCGCAATCCCTTCTCCTCCATTCTCCTCTTGGGATCTTGGGCACGCACACATGCCCGGTGTGAGTTTAAGCCACCAGGTCCAGGACTTGAACCGCGGTCGACTACGTGGGAGTCCAGCGACATAGCCATTACGCTAACTGCTGGTCCCGTGTATTCATATTTTTTAAAATTATTTTATTTAACCTTATTTTTCATTTGACCAGAGAGGGACAGAGTGAGAGAGGGAAAGTGAGAAAGCAAGCCACCAGGTCCGGGACTCGAAGCATGGTCAGCCACGTGAGAGTCCAGCGCACTTAACCACCACGCCACCTGCCGACCCCTGTATTTATATTATATTCTTAATGAGATACAACTAGTCAAAGTAAAATACATCTTGGTAGATTTTATTAGATATTCTTTGCAGTCAGTATAACATAAGTAACAGTGGATTGAGGATAACTGATCAACATTCACAGTTTAAAGAATAGGAGAGGGAACTAGCAGTTAGCGTAATGGCTATGTCGCTGGACTCCCACGTAGTCGACCACGGTTCGCGTCCTGGACCCAGTGGCTTAAAACTCACGCCGGGTGCATGTGCGTGCGTGCCCAAGATCCCGAGAGGAGAATGGAGGAGAAGGGATTGCAGTGTGACCATCCCCCCTGGGGGGTGATTTCTCGCTTTCTGTCTCTATGTCTCTCTCTGTCTGGCGAGCGCACGCACCCTATAGCAAAAACCTCTCCCAAAAAAAAAAAAAGCAAAACAAAAAAGAATAGGAGAAAGTAAAGGATATAAATGTAAAGGTTTTTTTCAAAATAAGTGCATTGTTGGAAAGCCAGGAATCCAGACAACTTTATAATTCCTGAAATACTAGGAAAATTAGTCTGTTTTACACTTGAGGCAAACTGATATAATTTGGTTTTACATACTGTTAACAGATAAGCTGGGATATATACAAAGGAGTGAGTTTATAGCCTACTAATTATATGGCCATATTACTCATACTATTGTAGGTTATTTTTTTTTTTTTAAGAATTATTTTATTTAATTTTATTTATTCATTTGTTCATTTCAGTTTGACCAGAGAGGGACAGAAAAAGAGAGAGAGAAAGTAAGCCGCCAGGTTCAGGACTTGAACACAGTCGGCCACGTGGGAATCCAGCAACTTTAACCAACATGCCAACCTGCGGGCCCCACTATTGTAGTTTTTTGATGAGAGTTTAAAAATGAAGCAGAATCAAATCAGAAGTTTCTGTGATTAATTGTCCCGAAATGTATGTAACCTTTCTGGAAATAAACCTACTTTTAGAATTTAAAAAATTTTTACATTAATGGAACAGTTAAAACAAGGCTGTGTTTTGCTACAGTTTGTTAAAATACAGGATTTCTGATATGTCAAAGAAATATCTTTATTCTGAATGCCAATGGATTTTTCTTAATCACCAGGCACATTCAGCTTTTAAGTCATAAATGACTTCTTGCTGCAGTATGAACTGTGGTGATGACATACAAGTTTGCTTTAGTGGTTGTAAGGCAGTAAGTGCGTTACTCTTTAAGATATGGTTCTGATCAACCACTGCATCAAGTGGTATGGTCTACTGTGTTGATTCCGTGATTAAGGAAGGACTGTCAAATATAAATTAGAGCCCATACATGTCTATAAGAAAACCAGTAACTCTTTCATAATGAACAATGTTTACAAAGTCTTAGAAATAGTACCTCTTTAAGTGAGAGAAATATTCATCCTCATTAGTACATACAGTTGAAAGTTATCGATGCTTTAGGAAAAAATTTAAAAGAATGCCTAACACTGGCGGGAACTGGATGTAAACTAATGTATTGCTCTTTTCCATATAAAATGTTAAAACCCTTTTGGAAAATAGTTTGACAACATATATAAATAATCTTAGGTTCATTTATATTCCCTTTGAACTGTGGTTTCTATAATTCTATCCTAAGAACAAATTTGGAAGCTGTTATTTATAAAGTTGTGTTACAAAAGCAGGATGTTATGTGTCCACAGTGAAATAATTATGCTCCCATTGAGAACATTTACAAAGCTAACATGGAGAAGCTTCACTGTTTTGGGGAGTGGTAGATAGAACTCTGAATATCTCCATTAATGAATATTCTTGATCAGTTAGAGAACAAAAGGACTTAATATTAGTGTCAATAATGATTAGGTAGGCTTACTGAAGATGGATTTAAATTTTTTTTTTAAGAATTATTTATTTAATTGTATTTGTCATTATTTCTTAATTCGGGGGGGCGGGGGGAAGAGAAAGGGAAAAAGTAAGCCACCAAGTCCGAGACTACAACTGTGGTTGGCCATATGGGAGTCCAACCACTCTAACCACCATGCCACCTGCCAGCCCCAATTTTTAAGTTCTTTAAAGTCATTTTGTTGATAATGCTGTAGGTATGCCAGGCTGTTGTGTGCTGGAGAATACAGGATTAGGAGATCCAAATGTCTATCTTAGGAAATGGTATATAAAGTACAAAGCTTATTTATATGTTTATATTGGTACGGTACACACATATTTCTAGTCGTTGTCATTTATCAGTTTAGGAGTGATCTGTCACCTGGGTTAGCTAGAGAGAAGAGATAGAATTTATTAAAAGAATTGTTCCTTTTTTGTGATTATAGTTAAGGGATTTAAGAGATTTTTATATCTTCAGTTGAGGCCTTATTTCTGCTTTGTAGTAGAGAATCTGAAAATTCTCAGTAACAATTGCAAAATCCACTATTAGGCTTAGTTAATCTGAACTTTATAAAATAGTACTTAACGTTTTAGTTCTTATATATTTTATTAGATTCGTTGGACGATTTAAGTCTCGTAAAGAACGAGAAGCAGAACTTGGAGCTAGGGCAAAAGAGTTCACCAATGTTTACATCAAGAATTTTGGAGAAGACATGGATGATGAGCGCCTTAAGGATCTCTTTGGCAAGTTTGGTAATGTGTCTGAATTAAATTTTTCATTCTTGAGTTAGGAGTAGTTAAACCTTTTTTTGGCTCATATATTGTACTAAAAAAGTAAGTGCGATGGGGCATGCATGGTACTTCAGAATACTTGAAGTCATTTGAGTCAAGCTACTGATGTATAGTGTGCTACAAAGTAGCATATAAGTACAGAAAAATTCTCTACAGTTTAGATAAACATTTTAAAAACACCCAGATACAAGTACACATGAGTCCAAAATTCTGAGAAGAGAATGAGTTGAAGGGATTGTAGCAAGGCCACCCCCATAGGAGGGTGATTTTTCACTTTCTAGTGACCGCATAACATCCTGTAACAAACTATAAAAAATAAAAAAGATCTTAAGTTTATGCTTTTTTAGCTATCCTCTGATATAGCCAGCTTATAGTAGAGTCGAGGCTACAGTTTCAAGGTGGGAAAGCTGGCCAGCTGTAGAGTATTTGACCAGTCTCAGATCATATGTGAGCAGTTTAAAACTGCCTTTTATCTTTTAAAATAAAACCAAAGATCCCTGATTTTCCAGTGTTAACTCCTTGAAGTGGCTTTCTGAATCCATGACCTTTTTTTTTTAATCCACTTCTTCCATGAGCAAGAGAGACAGGTTCCTGATGCCAGGATCCTTTCCAGCTTCAGACAGCATGAAATCATAGCATAGGTCATGGGCATTCCTGTACCCAGAGCACTAAGGGAAGATCACTGCGTGGAAACTCAGAACTTTCCCACTTGGATCAGCCTCAGTGTTGTATTTTAACTGCTGTGCCACCATCTGCCTCCCCTTGTGGACTCTTAAAAGATTCTTTCTTTTATTTCAATATTAACTTGGAATTAAAGAAGTATAAACCAGTAATACTCTAGGTAGCTGTGTGATAGATCCGAAGATGAACATTTAAGTATATATTTGTAAATGATTTGCTTGACCCCACTCTTAGCTTTACTTGTGTTGCACTTAAGAGGTGGCTTTTTTTTTTTCTTGAGAACTTCAAATAAAGAATCAGGAAATCTAATTGCCAGGCTAGAAAGCCACATTGAATTCTCCACTTCCTTTGAGCAAATAGTTTATGCTTTTGTACACTGTGGTGTAAGATGCAGAAAATAAATGACGTGTTTCACATTTTATTCCAAGTTTTCTTTATTTAGCGTGTTTCTTTTTGTATGGTCTTGCTTCAGTTAGAAGCTGATGCTAAAGCTGAGTATTAACTAACGTACCCCCAAGTGAGGAATGCTATATGTGCTTTGACCACTAATATGTAAATACGTCAGATATTCTCTTGACTTGCTTTGCATACCAAAGATTTGAAATACAGCCTTAGGACAAAGGCACATGCAAAAGAACATCTGCCTGAACCCATACATTTAAAAAATCTCTATAATCAAATGTGATTTTTTTTAACCTTTTTCTGCCCCACTTAACCGAGATACCACCCATTTCATTTAAGTATCTTTTCCACTTGAGGGAGTTTGTGGGGGGGGACGACGAGTGTTTACAGAAACATGCTGCTGCCTCCTGGTGATTCAGCTTTGTCTTAGTCCTAAAGGACTAAGGGTAGGACCAAAGTCCAACCATGTATTCCCTCCACTCCCTATTGAAAATCAGATGGACCAGGACCAGCAGGTAGCGTGGTGGTTAAAGTGCCGGACATTCCCACATTGCAAACCACAGTTCTAGTCCTGGATCTGGTGACTTGCTTTCTTCCCACCCGTCTTTCTGGTCAAAGTAAAATGAATGAATGAATGAATAAAATTAAATAAATAATTCTTAAAATAAAAACCAGGTGGACCAAGGCTTTAAGGAGTTTACTTCATATCAAAAAAGCAAATTACTAAGAAATACAATCTTTTTGTGCTATAGCTCAGAATAAAACTTCCTCTCTTTCTGCTTAGTACCACACATACATCTCCATAAATGGAAGGAGGAATCTTTTAGGGAATAAAGTGTTTACTTTCTTAGAAATAAAGGATCTTTAGAGAATTTTTAAGTGCCTGTCAGGGGAGGTTAGAGATTTAGTGGAAGAGTCAATTGCTTGAGTATCATTTTTAAAAAACACTATTTCTTTTTATTGTTTTTGTGTGGTGTCTTTTGAAATATATAAACTAAGTGGAATATCTGAATTACTTAATTTTTTTTTTTTTAGGACCTGCCTTAAGTGTAAAAGTAATGACTGACGAAAGTGGAAAATCCAAAGGATTTGGATTTGTAAGCTTTGAAAGGCATGAAGATGCACAGAAAGTAAGACTTTGAAATGTAGTAACAAAATACAGTGTAGTTTTTCTGTATTCTACAGTGAAAGGGGAATACAAAATTTAGTTGCTCTCCCAAGTTTATTTGCATGTCAGTTATATGATCTTGTATATTAATTTGTATTTTAATTATTCAAGTACATAAGTTGGGGACCTATATTGTCCCAAACTTCGATTGTGGGATATATATATATATATATATATGTATGTATATATATGTGTGTATATATATATATATACACACATATATATATATATATATAGCTAGCTTTCATAATTTAGCAGATGTTCTTTATTGTTAAAGAAATGAATTTGTATATTACAAGTTACTAATTGAAGTTATTGTGCTTTTTATGTAAGGCTGTGGATGAGATGAACGGAAAGGAGCTCAATGGAAAACAAATATACGTTGGTCGAGCTCAGAAAAAAGTGGAACGGCAGACGGAACTTAAGCGCAAATTTGAGCAGATGAAGCAAGATAGGATCACCAGATACCAGGTTCATTTTTAATTGAACAAGCAAAATAAGACAGGGATGAGGAAACCTAATTTACGTTCATTTCAGTTATTTCCAGGTAACTGCAGGGTTTGCGAGGGGGAAAAGGAGAAGAAACATGGGATAAAATAATAGGAAGTATGTTTGGATACCACTATGATTGTCTTTTTCCTTTTTCTACAGTTAATTCTTTTATTCTTTTTAGGGTGTTAACCTTTATGTGAAAAATCTTGATGATGGTATTGATGATGAACGTCTCCGGAAAGAGTTTTCTCCATTTGGTACAATCACTAGTGCAAAGGTAAGAGTATATGATTTTTTTTTTTTTTAAATATTTGGGAATAATCCATGCACATGGGTATGTGTATATAAGTCTTATACTAGTAGACCAACTAGTAGTGGTAGCATTTTCTTCCAGAAAGGCATCAGATTTTCAATAATTTTTCTAGAAATTGGATTTTTGCTTCATTATTTCTAAAACTTAAGTTCATGTTTGATGTTGTGCTCTAATGGTTTACTTTAACAGATGGTGAGTTCTATAAGCTTAACTAAGGCCCCTGGTGACCACAGTTAGTAATTGATCCTCACATGATAATACACTTGTTCCATGCTCTGTTAAATACTTTTTTTGTTCCATGCTTTGTTAAATTAGTTTTTCACTGTCTAAAGATGGCAGTTTATTAGTAAGCTGTAATTGTTTTCTTTTTTTTTTTTTTAAGATTTATCTATTTATTTATTCATTCATTCCTTCATTTTAATTTGACCAGAGAGAGACACAGAGAGAGAGAGAGGAAAGTGAGAAAGTAAGCCACCAGGTCCAGGACTCAAACCGTGGTTGGCCATGTGGGAGTGTCCAGCACCTTAACCACCACGCCACCTGCTGGTCCCAAGCTGTAATTGTTTTGAAAGAGAGATTCTTGCTGTAGGGCACGTGCACTCAATAGAGAGACAGCGAGAGATCACCCCCTCCCCTGGGTGGGGGGAATCACATGGCAATCCCCTCTCCATTTTTCTTAAGGGATTTTGGGCATGCATGCACAAGCACCTGGCTTGAGTTTGAAGCCATCAGGTCCAGGACTCAAATTGTATTCAACTCTGTGGGAGTCCAGCAACATATCTATTAACGCCATTTGATGGTTCCAGGAAGCTATAATTGTTAACAATAGTTAATCTGTTCATTTACACAATTCATTCGGAACCCTCAAACCCCTGTGGGTGGCAGGAACAGCAGTAAAGACAAAGATAATATTTCAGTTTATTTTAAATCAGATTAAGAAATGCAGCAATAGCATTCTAGAACAGATTCTGAAGCTTTGATTTAAGAACCTTTGCTCTAGATATTTTTATTTAGAGTCTATGGTCTAAGAATTCCTCTATGCAGTTTTTGTATATGTAATTTTTGCTGGAGTCAGAGAAGAGTGCATATCATGCTTATGTACATGGTAGGACTAGTGAGGGGTGTCTTTTTTTTTTTTTTTTTTTTTTCCCAGAACTCATTGATTTGGAAATCATGGCTGGTGTTTCCATTCAGCTTTTCCATTGGCCATAGGAATTTCTGTGATAGTTAATAAAATGTTTGAGGCAAAGTGAGTGAATACAAATAAAGTTTTATATCATAGTTGCCTTTGGGGTTCAGCTAGAGCTTTTCTGAGAATGATAGAATTTAGTGTTCGGTATATGTTGTCAGCATGTTTCTGGAAAGTTGCTTAAATTGAACATTGTGCATCAGTTTACCTTGAATGTATGAAGCACGCATATTTTTCCAAGTCCTCGGGAGATTACAGTATCACAGTTCAAGAAGAGATGGTCATCATGTTAGTTTAGTAATGCCTGATGAAAAATTATCATGTGACATAAAAGGGGCAAAAAGTGAGATAGGTTACTCCTCTAGTTCCCCATTTTCAGTTTGCAAAATGGACCTATTACAGTTTAGGGATTCTTCCTGGAGAAATCCTGGACCATTCAAACACTTTGTGGATATATAAAGCAGTTTTTAGGAAACAGGTCATATTAGACATAATCCGTGATTTGCCTTTTCACTTAATAGTAGGTCTTGGGGCCAGCAGGTAATATGGTGGTTAAAGGTGCTGGACTCCCACATGATCAACCACATTCAAATACCAGACCTGGTGGCTTTCTCTCGCTCTCTCGCTCGCTCGCTCTCTCTGATGGGCCTATAAGCCCTATAGCACAATTAAAACAATATCGTAGGTCTAGATTTGTACTTTTTTCCAGGTGTGGGTTTTTTTTATTGAGTGTTCATGGTTAATACTATAATTTAATTCACTCTACCTATATTGATAAATATCTGGGGTGCTTTGCATGTTTCCATTGTAGAACCCGTTGGTTTTGTGAACATTCTTGTCATTTAAATTTCTAAAACTGGAATTGTTTGTTAGCGCTAATGTGTATTTGAAATTGAGACAGCCAAGTTTTTCAAAAAGAGTGTATTTTCATTGGTCTTGATAGATTTGTCAGTTCAGTAGAAAGTGTTCTCACATCTTTTCAAATCTTTTAACCTTGTGATGTACTTTCATGTGTTTACCAGTTTCACCTTTTTTCTTTCCATTTTTTTTATTGGGTTGGTTGTCTATTGATTAGGAAGTATTTTATGTTACCCCCTTTGTGTGATAATGCAAATATTTTCTCTCAGTCACACAACTTTAAAATTGAGGGGTTGGGAACCAGCAGTTAGCGTAATGGCTATGTCGCTGGACTCCCACGTAGTCGATCGCGGTTCGCGTCTCGGACCCGGTGGCTTACAACTCACGCCGGGCGCGTGTGCGTGCGTGCCCAAGATCCCGAGAGGAGAATGGAGGAGAAGGGATTGCGGCGTGACCATCCCCCCTGGGGGGTGATTTCTCGCTTTCTGTCTCTATGTCTCTCTCTGTCTGTCTGGCGAGCGCACGCGCCCTATAGCGAAAAACCTCTCAAAAAAAAAAAAAAAAAAAAAAAAAAAAAAAAAAAAAAATTGAGGGGTTTATCAACTTAGCAAGTTTCTTTTATTATTTTTGTATCTTATGTGTGGATTCCAAGTCTACCTGGCCAATGTTCATTTTTAAATGTAAAGTGAATAAGAGAGCTAACTTAATTTCTAGTTGTCTCAATGTGGCATGTACTTAATAGTCCAAAGTTACTCCTTTCCACATAATTCCCATAAGTGCATGGATATGTTTCTATGGTCTCTGTTTTATTGCTGTTTGTGTGCCACTAGCATACTGCTTAATTTCATTTCATATCATGCTTATGTACATGGTAGGACTAGTGAGGGGCGTCTTTTTTTTTTTTTTTTGGCTTTTTCATCTCTTCAATATTCATTTAAAAGATCTTTGCATTCATTTTAAAAAGCTTTCTTTGAGTTTTATTTACACTAAATTGTCCCTCTTACTGAACGTGAAACTTTTCTCTAAAATTCAGCTACTTGTTCCATCAAAAGAGTAGTAAAACATCCTGTTACCTCGAGTTGCTAGAATAATCAAAATTTAATGGAGGATGTTTCCAGTGGTGCCAAAAGGTTAATTTAGGCCTTGAATGCATTTGGATATTTAAATTTTACTATTGAAAATTAAATACCAGATTACATACTGAAAATGTTGAAAAGTCACTGTTATACCTCAGCCTCTTTATCTCCTTTGTTTAGCTCCCTTGCTTGACTAGAGTAATGCATATGTGTAACTTGCCCTTAATTTGGCTGTTAAAAACAATTGTAAACAAAGGGTAAATATGTAATTAACGTTAACAGCATTTAGTTACTTAATTTGATGACGAGAATTGACTCTAAATGACAATGCTCTCCCCTTTTTTGCCTCATTTTGCCATTCCATTAACTTTAATTTTTTTTTTTCTTTTAATAGGTTATGATGGAGGGTGGTCGCAGCAAAGGGTTTGGTTTTGTGTGTTTCTCCTCCCCAGAAGAAGCCACTAAAGCAGTTACAGAAATGAATGGTAGAATCGTGGCCACCAAGCCATTGTATGTAGCTTTAGCTCAGCGCAAAGAAGAGCGCCAGGCTCACCTCACTAACCAGTATATGCAGAGGATGGCAAGTGTACGAGCTGTGCCCAACCCCGTAATCAACCCCTACCAGCCAGCGCCTCCTTCAGGTTACTTCATGGCAGCTATCCCCCAGGTAGGTTTTAGCAGACTGTCAGAACTTTGCAACAGTGAGTTTCATCATCTGTTCATTTCTAGTCTGTTTGCTCTCCAATATAAGAAACGCTTGAGGTAAAAACATTTGTCAAGAGATGTAGGTTATGAATGAATTGGAAAAGCACCTCAAGTGTAGGTGCCTGGTGGATGTTGCATTATTAGCTTTTTTTCTTCAGTTGATCGATTTGCTTTCTTTTTGCAGACTCAGAACCGTGCTGCATACTATCCTCCTAGCCAAATTGCTCAACTAAGACCAAGTCCTCGCTGGACTGCTCAGGGTGCCAGACCTCATCGTAAGTCTTAAATTTTTCTTTTAATTAAGATTGGGAATTGGGCTAAAAATACATGAGAAAAATTAGCTTTTTCATTTCAGTGCTCTCTTCACTTGCTTATCATAATTTATGGTTATGGATGTTCTTTTTTGGATTCTAGCATATTTTTAAATTAAAAAAATGGTTCACCATGTCTGTCTTTGCAAGATAGTAATGTATACACTAGTTTGATTTTTCCTTTATGGAAATTTTGGGAATGGATCCAGCTCATTAATTTTACATTTGATTAGGCAGTAGTATTAAGAGATCTTGTTTCATGTATTCATGTATGAACATTGGTCCTGGCATTTTAAATTTAACCTTTTTCTGTGGAACATACTGCTGTATTGTAGGAGCACTTGGAATTTTGCAGTGTGTCATGATACAATTATTAATAATAGTACATAGGAATTAATCTTTTTGTTTACTGATGCTCAGATTTGATAAGTATGAAGAAATAAGTTTTGATAAGTCTGAGGAAATAACAAAGGCTATTTATTTGCTGTATATAGTTTGATTTATAATTATCACAGTTATTCACAACATTTAGCAGTGTAATAACTAACAGTTTTGAGACAACACTTTGGAAAATGTATTTTTTAAGTTGACAATTTGTAGGCAAAGATGTTAAGAGCATTGTTTCCCACTAAAATCAATAGAAGCATGAATGCTTTTACTCTGAGTTTTCCCAGTTGACATATGTCCATATCTTTGAATGTAGCATTCCAAAATATGCCCGGTGCTATCCGCCCAGCCGCTCCTAGACCACCATTTAGTACTATGAGACCAGCTTCTTCACAGGTTCCACGAGTCATGTCAACACAACGAGTTGGTGAGTCTTAGCCCTTCCTGTAAAAATTGATCTCCAATTCAAAAAATAAAATGAATAAAATATGAAAATATGCTTTATTTTTCAGCTAACACATCAACACAGACAATGGGTCCACGTCCTGCAGCTGCTGCTGCTGCAGCTACTCCTGCTGTCCGCACCGTTCCACAATACAAATATGCTGCGGGAGTTCGCAATCCTCAACAACATCTGAATGCACAGCCGCAAGTTACCATGCAACAGGTATGGATGTAACAATTGTTTTATATAGTGTAGGAATTAGGTAGTCAGCCGTCTTCATCCTGGATTACTTGTCTAGCCTGAAAATTTTGTTTGGCGTAGTTGGGAGAAAGAATTGATAATGGAATGTTTAGTTTTATTGTAAGATCAGGCTTACCTTTTCTTCGACCCTGGGAGCAAAACTGATAAAGATAGAAATGCAATTCCACAGAAGACTCAGGATAAAAAAGAAAACGAAGGGGCCAGCAGGTGGCATGGTGGTTCAGGCGCTGGACTCCCACATGGCTGACTGTGCTTTAATTAAGTTCAGGACTCAGCAGCTTGAGAATCATACCAGATGTGTGTGTGCATGCCCAAAATCCTGAGGGGGAACAGAGAAGGGATTGTGGCCTAGCCATCCCCTGGGGAATGATTCTTTCCTTTCTTTCTCTTTTTCTCTGTGTCTCTCCAATATGTGCTCATGCCCCATGGCAAAAACCTTAAAAAAAAAGGAAGAAAAGGAAATGAAATTATGTCAAATGTGGTAGTTATAGAGACGCTGAGCACCTAGGTGTTCTTAGCTACTCTAGTCTGTATTTTCCTTTTTCATTTTGTGTTCTCTCTAGAACTGTGTGAGAGTTCTAGATCTTTCATATCTGTCAGCACTTTGTATTGTTGAGTGTCATTGCTTATTTATTTCTTCTGAGAGTTTGAGATTGGCCCCTTCAGCAGGGTCACAGGTTGCATTCCACCCCTAGAGTCAGCTGGCTTGGACTGTGCGTGCACACACATGCACTTACTCAAAAGAGATGCTGAGCTGCAAACCCAGGACCTTTCCCATGTGGGCTCAGCTGTGTTACCACTGTACCATCCATCATCTGGCTCACCTTAGTTTGCGTTTAATTCATTCATTTGGCCTCTCTCCAGTCATAACTGTATTTGCTGCTACTTCTGTCCTTAAAGTTTTCCTACTTTCAATTTAGCCTGCTGTTCATGTACAAGGTCAGGAACCTTTGACTGCTTCCATGTTGGCATCTGCCCCTCCTCAAGAGCAAAAGCAAATGTTGGGTAAGTATCTTCATACTCATACTACCTTGTCAGTTACAGAGATCGAAAATGTAAATACTACCTAGATGTCTTTAGTACCTAAAAATGACAGGGCAGTGGAGTTGGCCCAAATTGGAATGAATGAGTGTGGTGGCACAGTTGGTCTCCCTAACTACAACACTGAAAAGCTAATATGGGGACCGGCAGTTAGTGTAATGGCTATGTTGCTGAACTCCCATGTAGTCAACTGGGTTCGAGTCCCGGACCCAGTGGCTTAAATTCACGCTGGGCGCATGTGCATGCGTGCCCAAGATCCCAAGAGGAGAATGGAGCAGAAGGGATTGTGGCATCACCATCTCCTTGGGGGTGATTTCTCGCTTTCTATCTCTGTCTCTGTCTTTCTTGCAAGCGCATGCACTCTATAGCTAAAACCTCAAAAAAAAAAAAAAAAAAAGCTAATACAAAAGTGTGCTAATAATGGTTAGATATCGTGGAGCATTGCTTAACCATGGATCCTGCTCTATGTTTTGAAAGAAGGAATTTAAACCAAATGAGAAGTCAACTTTTGAGTACAGATTTAACAGTCTATTGACAATACTGTAACATGGCTTAATTGTCAAACATACTGCTAAGAATTAAGTGCCTTCTGACAGATACATTACTCTATTTTCCCAGGAGAGGTGTAATGAAATAGTGGGTTATATATTACATGTACCCTATGTTTAAAGGTAAGGTTTTTAAACCCAAGTTTAATATAGTAATTGCTCTTCAGATTTTTTTGATTAAAGGAGTTTTTGAATGTTTTTATTCCTAGGTGAACGGCTGTTTCCTCTTATTCAAGCCATGCACCCTACTCTTGCTGGTAAAATCACTGGCATGTTGTTGGAGATTGATAATTCAGAACTTCTTCATATGCTTGAGTCTCCAGAGTCTCTTCGTTCTAAGGTGATTTAAATTTACCATCATAATAGTTGCCTCTTGTAGTCTGTATTCTAGGACTTTTTATAGGGGCTTACTTCTATAGATCATTTACTTAGTACTATGTACAAGCTGTGCATAATCCTAAGAGTTTTGTGTATACTAATTGTAAATTCTCATACCAACCTATGGTGTTGTTATCCCCATTTTATAGATAGGGAAACTGAGGCATAGGGTTGAATAATTTGCCCAACTGGTTTAGCTCCAACAGCTATGCTCTTACCTAGCTTTTTTTTCTGTTGGAGAAAGGAATATTTGCTAATACTTGCCTTTTTTTTTTCAGGTTGATGAAGCTGTAGCAGTACTACAAGCCCACCAAGCTAAAGAGGCTGCCCAGAAAGCAGTTAACAGTGCCACTGGTGTTCCAACTGTTTAAAGTAAGTTCTCCTCTTGTGATTTATGGTTTTAAAATTAGTTTCTTTTTACCAGTTTGCCTGTTTTGAGGAATACGTAGAAAAAATTATTTTATTTGCTGATTTTGTCAAAAAGAAATGGAAACTAAGAGGCCTTAAAGGAGGTTTCTACCTATTACCCTGGTATTGAATTGGATTTTTAAAATCATAGCATCTTTAAGTAGAATTTGTATTAAACAGCCCATGTATTTAGAGTTCTTGTATTTAGAGATTAGTGGCTGTAATGGTTGCCCTTGAGCCTCTACTATTGGCCCTTTGTTCCTCCCATGAAACAGGATAACAGTAAGCAGTGTGTGGCTAGGGTCCAGGGACAGAGATTGGCAAACCTTTTCTATAAATTAAGCAGATAAGAAATATTTGGGTTTTGTGGACTTATGTCTCTGTTAGAATTATTATCTCTGTTAGAATTAATTTACTTTGGGGACCAGCAGTTGGTGTAATGGCTATGTCGCTGGACTTCCATGTAGTTGACTGCAATTTGAGTCCCAGACCCAGTGGCTTAAACTCATGCTGGGCTTGTGTGCATGTGTGCTCAAGATTCCGAGAGGAGAATGGAGGAGAAGGGATTGCGGCATGGCCATCCCCCCTGGGGGATGATTTCTCGCTTTCTGTCTGTTTCTGTCTTTCTGGCGAGCGCACGCACCCTATAGCCAAAACCTCTCCAAAAAAAAAAAAGGAATTAATTTACTTTGTTATAATGTAAAAAGCAGCCATGAACAGTACATGACTTAAAGGCTATGTCTGTGTTTACAGAAATAAGCAGCAGACTGAATTTGGCCAAGGGCTATAATTTGCTATAGACAGGTGCCAGTATTGGTTTTTAATTTTTTTTTTTTAACCACTTACAGATTGATCAGGGACCACGAAAAGAAACTTGTGCTTCACCGAAGAAAAATATCTAAACATCGAAAAACTTAAATATTATGGAAAAAAAACATTGCAAAATATAAAATAAACAAAAAAAGGAAAGGAAACTTTGAACCTTATGTACCGAGCAAATGCCAGGTCTAGCAAACATAATGCTAGTCCTAGATTACTTACTGATTTAAAAACAACAAAAAAAAAAAAACACAAAAAAATAGTAAAATATAAAAACAAATTAATGTTTTATAGATCCTGAAAAAATAATTTTCAGCAAAGTACAAAAATTTAAAGCATTCCTTTCTTTAATTTTGTAATTCTTTACTGTGGAATAGCTCAGGGTGTCAGTCTGTTTTAAGTAACAGAATTGATAACTGAGCAAGGAAACGTAATTTGGATTATAAAATTCTTGCTTTAATAAAAATTCATTAAACACTGTATGGTTATGTTTTTTTATTTTAAATCTCTTGATTGGCATGTGTAAATAGGTAATATCTTAATGGTGCTGAGCTGAAAGTAGCTGACATAAGAACCTCTTCATGAAAAATGTACTATTAATTCAGTATAAGAGTTATGGTTTAATGTAGAAAAGGACAAACTTTCTCTGATGTGTTACATGAATTTAGATTTTTATAGGAATTCTTGCGCCTATCTGTATTTGCTAAGTGATGTTAACATTTCATGTATGAAACTGATAACCATCGACTTTTGAAATTTTGCCAGTCTAGAACTGTATTAAGGTTTCTAGGCCAGGAGGCCATTAGTTTAAATCCTTCACTGATATGATGTAAAAGAGTTAACAGCTACTCTGTCCTTGTTGGAGAAGAGAATGTAGATATTATTTATAGGCTTTTGGTATAATTTTTATGTTGATTAATGTCAAAACATTAGGGTTAATTTAAAATCTTACCACCCAAAGTACTTGTTAGAAGTGAAGGTGTGGCGTTCTATTTTGGAGAAGATGGATTTAGAGGATCTGGCCTAGGGCCCACAACATCTGCCTGAAACTGATTGCCCAGGCAGTATGAATGTACTTTAGAGAAAATGATCTACCTTTAGCCAACATTTTCTTCGTACCACTGCCAGAGTTACAGTTGCACTCTATTACCTGTGGGATCAAAGCCCCAAAATAAATAAATTTAGATAAAACCTGGCCTGTGACGGTGATAGCCCACCCTGCATGAAGAAGCTTGTGACAGTTTTATATTTTGTCTGACCAAAGACCTATCTTTAAGGGACTGACAGTTCATTGAGACAACTTTGTCTTGAGTCTGGTAGATTTTCTTCACTGTTTCAGGAAGCTAAAAACGTGTTTCTCAAGATTTCAATACAAAGTGATTCAAATTTTGAGATTTTAGAGTAGACTTTGAGATACTTTAGAAGTTGTACCTGTAATGCACCTACACTGGTTCCAGCACATGGAGTTATGGAGCAGATAGTAGCTTGCTTTATATGTTGGGTAATTGAGACTCCCTATTTCTTGTGGGACATGGACAGAAATCATCCCATCTGTTCTTGAAATGTCTGTTTCCCTAACTATAGCAAGCTTATAGTGACTGTTGGACAGGAGATAATAGACAGTAGATCCTCATTTACAGATTCCATAGTTGCAAATTGGCCAATTCACCAAAATTTATTTGTAAACCCAAGATCTGTATTCATACTATTTTTGGTCTAATGAATGTACAAAACAGTGAAAAAATTTGAGTCACCTAACCATATACTCCTAGATGAGGTACCCTCTTTCAGCTTTCATACTTTTTCCTGAATTGCTAGATAGTGAAAGCAGCTCCCAATAGTGCGTGGTCACTCCACAATCCCTTTTCCATTTCTCTATCCCATCAGGATTTTGAGTGCGTGCACACAGCCACGCATGCAGGTGTTTTTTTTAAGCTCAAGGGTGTAGGTTTGAATCTTAGTCAGCCTTGTGAGATCCAGCGCAGAGCTTAGCCACTGATCTATGGACAGTCCTAGCTACCATACTATAAATACATGTCCCTTTTGTAGTCATCTTAATGCTATGTTCTGTTCCTTTTCTTGGTGATTGTGCGATTTAAAGGATTTCCAAAGGGTAGTATAGAAGTACTGTTCGGTGTTTACAAGCACAAGAAGGCTGTAATGTGCTTTGTGGAGGAAATAGGTGTTAAGCAGTGAACATTTTTAGGCGAAAGTTAAGTGAGTTATAATGTGTGTGTGAGTCCAGTAAATAACAATATGTTAAGGTTTTTTGTTTTAAGAAAGATTTTTGCTATAGGGTGCGTGCACTCACCAGAGAGACAGAGACAAAGTGAGGAATCACCTCTCAGGGGATGGTCATGCCACAATCCCTTCTCCATTCTCCTTGGGATTTTGAGCAGAGAGGCATGTACACCCTGTGTGAGTTTGAAGCTACTGCATCTGGGACTTGCACCATGGTCAATTACGTGGCAGTTCAACGATGTAACCATTGCTCTATTTCCTGGCCCCTGTTAAGGTGTCTTAACAGAAACACAAAACTATTGTCAGTTAACTAAAATGTGACAGGTTTACAGGACCCTAACCCTGCATCTCCCCCAAAAGTGGCAATTCAATGTTTGCTAATTCAGTGTCATGATAGCTTCAGAGCATTTAACTGCCATGAATAATGAGAATTGACTAGTATCTGGCAAATACGCAGCTCATAATCCATGATGTTTTTCTGTTTGCTTTAGGTTTTTACCATAGGGCATATGCTCTGGCCAGAAAGAGACAAGAGAGGGAAAGTGAGAAGTCACTCCCTTTGGGGGATGGCCACACCTCATTCCCTTCTCTGTTCTCTTTGGATTAGGGCACCCACACACACTCAGTGTGATTTTCAAACCGCTGGGTCCAAGACTGGGAACCACAGTCCAGCCATGCGGGAGTCTAGAGCCTAACCTCCATGCCATCTGCTGGCCCCTACAATGGTTTATTTTAAGCCGCCTGGTTGTTTTGTAAGCAGAATTTGAGGTGGAAAGCAGAAGACAACTGACGTTTATTGGACTATCATATATCCTATAAAGCACATTTATGGCCACATCCTTTGGAAGTTTCAACACAAACTAAACTGATAGGTGGCATTTTTCTGTGGGTACTAGATATATGACAGCTACTGAGAGGAAACTCATAGATCCTTTCCTTTTCTCTGTTTTAACAATTGTACCAAGACTTGCCTAGATCAATAGGCTAAAGTTAATGTGCCGTGTTTATAATGTTCCGTCTTTGGTTATACTCTTCCTTCTAGCCCAACTAATGGATTGCAAGTGAGTGACATGGAGAGTACTTTCAAAATCTTTTATTTGGATATATGTGGGATCTTCAAAAAGTTGATGGAAAATGAGTACTATGAAAAAATTATGGATTCCAAATCTTTTGCATCAAACTCATTGTAATTCCATTTTCCATGAACTTTTTGAAGCTCTTGAAAAAGCAAGTCCCAGATTATTCATTGGCAGTGACTGTGACCTTGAAGAGGATCTAGGTACTTAACTAATGAGGGCATTATATCAGTACTCATGGAAGCAATGTAAAATTAGGATTTTGTTTCAGGTTGGAAGCACAGTGGAGTTAGGTTATTATATTGCCTAATGTCACTGAGTCATAATCTGATGCATGCCCCTGTTAGGAGACCAGCCCAAATGGTGACATCCTAGAGTACCCAGTCAGGGCAGGCACTGTGGATACTGCCAAAGCTACACTGATGCATATCTCCTTTTCCTAGGCTTCATATTGACTCTCCTATGAGTACAACCTGTCTTCATTTAGTCAATCTAATCGGTTAGATTTCAGATTTGTTACTACTTTTTTTGTGACCCTCAGATCACTGATGCAACTGATAACATGGCAGAATTGCAGAGTAACTTAATTTCACACTTTAGGTGTATCTTATTCTTTTATTGAATCATTGCAAGAATGGTTATTTTGGAAAAGATTACAATTATCTACAAAGGTAGGAAAGCATGCGGTTTACTTAGTGACTGACAACATCCCCCAAAAATGTGAAAACATGGAGTCAGTACAAAACAGTGCTCTTCCCATGAACTAACAGCTCTTCACATTGGAAATGAATATTTTTATCTTTTGGCAAGATCACACAAATACATAGTTGTTGATAAGCATTATAGGTAGATTTATGGTGGGTGATGGGTTTTTGTTCTATACTCAACTCCCAGTTTTTTTACAGCACATGGAGTATTTTTTATAGCCCATAAATGTTAGTTCATATTTCTCAAACTATATCAGAGGAAGATGTGTTGACCATTTTGTTAGGCATAAAAAACTACAATGTAAATGCTAGATTGTATGCTAAACACATCCTTTCGCTTTTCAACTTAATTTTCTTTTTAAGTTTATTTCTTCCATGAGAGAGAGAACAGGCTCTTGATGCCACCATCCACCCCCAGCCAGACCAGGTCAGGTGTGCATGGCATGCTCAGGGAGGTCTCTGGACCTGCAACCATCCCATGTGGGACTGGCTGGAGGCAGATGGTGGCATCAAGACCATCACGAAGAGCATCACGTTGTACTGTCATTGCCATCACGTTGCCATTGTCTGCCTGCAAAGTTTAATTGTTAAATAGATCATCGGTAGCTGTCCTGTACAATAGCTATTTGTTACGCAGCTCTGATGATTTAGTAACACCACAATTAAGTCCACAATGAAAATTGTGAAGTGTTAGAAACAACTTGTTCAACAAAAAGAGCTATAAGTTACTGTATAGAGCACTTCATTTTTAAGTTAGGGGGCTTGTGTAGTTTTAAACTCAATTTTTTTTTTAAGAATTATTTATTTTATTATTTTAAATTTGCTATAGGGCATGTTGACTCACCAGAGAGAAAATGAGAAAGCAAGCTGCTAGGTCAAGGACTTGAACCGCTATCAACATGTGGGAGTCCAGTACCCTAACCACCACGCCACTTGTTAATCCCCAGAATTTTTTTTTAACGAAATGCCTTCTTCTGAATTAACCATTATAACTGCTACTACTGAGCATGTGCTACATATTTATCAGACGAACGCCACATTTACTATCAATATTTCTGACTACCCTGTGAGATTGGTTCAGTAATATGTTCCCAATTCACAGAGGAACTGAAACCAAAAAGTGGCTTGCCCAAAGTCACACAGTAAGTGGTGTACCCAAGATCCAAGCTTGCAGGCTCCAGAATTCATGCTCTTGGGCTCATTGTAAACTTCAGTGAATTACAAGAAATTAAAATTCTGTGAAGTCTCAGTTACTAGGGCCACCTTCAACCTAGGGCAGGAGGGGCAGGAGGAAGTACAGGTAGCTAGTGTTTATGTTTAGCAAAGTATGTAATAGTAAGCTAAAACAAAGATGCTTTTCTGTTTCTTTTCAAAGCAGTAAAAGGGAATGAAGTCATAGCTGAGAGGGAAAAGGAGGCCTTGAACTAGGCTGGGTATAAAACTCTGCATCAAATACTCTCCTTCTGAGCATCTTGGACTACTTGAGAATATCAAACATTCCTTTAATGACCCTGTGATAATTTTTCCAAGCTTGTTCATATTCTCATTCTAGATTATCTTGGAATTGATAGTCTAAAACTTAAATTCTATGAGTTTTGTGTTTTTAACCTGTGAGATTAATGTTTTGATCCTATATTGTACTTCTGTGCCAGTTAGGAAGATGTCAACCATTTTTCCAGTTATTAAGAAAAACATTGGCTTCGTCCAGCCAGGTGCCATGGTCATAGCAAACTGAACTGTAATGCTAGAAGCCACATGGCCAACTATGGGTTTGGATCCCCAGGCTGGCCTGAAAACACACTGGAAGCATGGATGTGTGCCCAAGATCTGATGAGCTGGAATGCTGGGAAGGTAGGATTGCAGCAAGACAAGACCCTGTCAAGGGTGTTTGTTTTTCTCTCTTGTGTGCTTGTAGTCTATCATGAATAAAGTAAATGTAGAAAACAAAGCCGTGACTAAACTTAAAGGAAAACAACATTGGATAAAATGCTAGTTGCTGCTGCTCAAGATAATTCCAACAGATGGGCACAGTTTCCTTTCAGGTAAGTAAACACATACAGCTAGTAAATAGCAAAACTTGGTCTAGAATTCCTCACTAACTCCAGGGCCTGTGCTATGAACTTTTAGTATAGTTTAGCTTTGCTCTCTTGCTAACTTATTATAAGACAGGGTTTTGTTTTGTTTTGTTTTCATTTTGGTATATTCTTTACCAATTATATTAATGGATAATAACTTTCAAAAGACTTTTTTTGCCATGTAAATTTAGCTTTCATCTGATCTCAGATGGAAATGACTGATGCACATGTTTTGTGGCATGTGAGTATAAACACAAATCCTGTCCCGACTCTCCTCGAATCAATGAAGCCAAGACCTTGTGGGAAGATGGCATGCTTACCACGTGTGAATGGAGCTCAAAGACTTCAGCATGCTGTAAACAAGCTGTCGTCAGAGTATTTCCTTCCGATCCCATCTTCAATGTATATTAATTTGGGAACATCACCCCTTTCCTTGGGATTCTTTTGAAAAATTGTTCTTTCGTTCTTACTGGATTTTATTTTTTTGCATAAACCTAACTTTTACTGAGGTTTCATATACAGTTGAGCATAAAACAAGTACAGGGCGTGCCCTTCTACCTAGTGGTTAAGAGAGCCAGATTCCACATGGCAGACTGTGCTGCGAATTCCATTTACGACAGCTTGAAAATCACACCAGGCACATGTGCATGTGTGCCCCCAAATCCCAACAGTGCAGAGAAATGGAGAAGCGATTGTGGCATGATCATGCCCCACTGGAAGTTGGTTTCTCCCTCCCCTTCTCTTTTTCTCTCTGGTGAGTGCACACACTATGGCAACTGAAAAAAAAAATGTACAAAAATCTAAAGAGTATAGCTTTAGGATTCTGGCCTGTTTATACCCATGTGATTACCACTAGTGTAAAAATATAGAACATTTCCGGCACTTCAGAGGGTTTGTTTGTGCCCCTACTCAGTAAATAGTAATCCCCTTCCCCCAAAATAAAACACTTTCTACCTGTATCATCATATAATTATGTTAGCTTTTTTTCTTAACTTCAAATAAGTGAATTTACGCAATATATACTTGTGCACAACTTCCTTTGCCCAACTTAACATCTGTCAGATTTATCCATATTGTAGCAATAGCTCTTTTTTGTTGCTGTGTAGTATTCCAGATATGATTATTCCACATTTTGTCTTTTTTATTGCTGGTGGAAATGGGTTTTCAGAAAAATGTAAATTCGTGACTAGACCTCTGAATCACAATAAGGCAGCAAGCAGAATATTACTTGCTCTAAGGCCAGCAGCAAACTACAACTTGATTTATTGTCTTGAAACAAAGCCAAAAACTCCAGAGACAGTGTAGCATTGATAATTCCAGGACAATCAATGCTTTTATATTGATTCCTAAACAAAGGGAAAATGTCTTCGAAAGCTCCACAATATCAGGACAGATTTTTAAATGTGGACTATTACTGTATTAATAAAATGAGATATTTTGAAATGTTTACTTTGTGACTTTAAAATGAACTTACATATAACTTCCTTTTTACTTACCTTTTCTCAAATGTTAGGAAGGCTTTTGCTAATTGAAGAAGAGGAGGACTTCAGTGACAGCCTGGACATCTAGTCCAGGTCATCTGGAAAACCATGACTTATTTTTCTGTTTCCGTGCAAAAATGCGTCATGATTTTTCTGACAACCAATACTATGGCAAAATGAGTCATGACAATTCAGGGATTTGCATTGAAATGCACCCCATATGTTAGGAGCCTAGATGAGAGTGACTTCAGCAAAACAGAAAGAGTGGAGAATAGAACCAGACCTGTCTCTGTAAGGACACTTAAGGGTGGGGTCATAACAGAATTCTTCCTTTTTTAAATTATTTAATTTTTTAATATTTTTTATCATTTATTTATTTTTACATTTTCCTACATTTATTTTACATATCAAGAAACTTTTGCTCATACTCCATAGTTCTTGACAATTAATAAACAACTTTCAAAATATCAAAAAACTGAATTTTAAAGATGTATAACAGAGACAATATGGTTTTAAGTATATTTTAGAAAATATTTACATGTCAACTAAAACTGTGGCTTCTTGTTTGAGTATTTTGGGAGTCTAGAAGATGAAGTTTAGAGCATAGCTTCCCTCTAATTTTATTATTTTAAAAAACTTGACCAGAGAGAGACAGAAACAGACTGGGAAAGTGAGAAAGCAAGCCACCAGGTCAGGGACTTGAACCATGGTTGGCCATGTGGGAGTCCAATGCCTTAACCATCATGCCAGCTGTCAGCCCCACAGAATTCTTTCTAGCTGTAGTGGTTGGCACGTTCTAGGTATCTGAGTTAATACTTGTTGAATGAATGGTTCAAACATTCAGTAACACTTTCTCAGCATATGAATTTCTAGAATGAGAAACCGATTACTTCAGGCATGGCATACTTTTGCTTTTTTATTTTGTACCAAAATAACTTCAAACTATCAGAAAATGGCAACAATACTATTGATAATCTTCACCTACCTTTACCTAAATTTGCCAGTGTTTAACATTTTGCCACATTTCTTTTCTCATTCCCTTTTTGTGTATTTCTTTGCTTTTAAAACATTTACTTATGTATTTATGTCAGTATCTGTTGAAATTTTCAAGCCACTGGGTCTGGGGCTCAAATTGTGGTCAGCCATGTGGGAATCCAGCACCTTCACCACCACTCCACCTGCTGATCCCCCTTCGTGTATATTTCTGAACCATTCTAGAATAGCTTGCATGTATCATTTCCTTTTACCTCTTAATATTTATTTCCTGTGTATAAGAACAAAGATTCTCTTTTTCTTTTTCTTTTTCTTTTTTTTAAGGGAGAGAGAGATTTTTGCTCTAGAGCTTGCGTGCTCACCAGAGACACAGAGAGGGACAAAGTGAGAAATCACCACCCAGGGTGGGTGGCTATGCCACAATATCTTTTCCTCCATTCTCTTCTCGGGATTTTGGGCATGTACACACATTTGCATGAGTTCAAGCCACCAGGTCTGGAATTCAAAGCACAGTCAACCATGTCAAAGTCCAAGTACCTTAACCACGATGCCACCTGCTGCCCCCCAAAACAAAGATACTCTCTTACATTACTACTGTTGTTACATTCAAGAATTTAACGTGGCATAAGACTTCACAGTCTTCTGCCTCTATTTTGCCCACACTCTGATAATATACTTCATGGCATTTTTCCCTCTTCAGTCCAGGATCATGTTTTGCACTTTGTCTTCCTTTGTGTTTTTGTTTGTTTGTTTTTATTTTTTTATTCTGAACCTGTTCTTCAGCCTTTTCTTAGCTTTCATGAAAATGACTCTTATTTCATAAAGGGTCTTCATTTTAGGTTTGTTACATACTTCTTTAGATTAAATTTCATTCCAGACATGCTGCGCTGTGTTCTATTCCAGACAGTCATTCTGTTCAAGGTGTTATCTGGACTATTTCACCTTTTGTAACTAACCAGCAGCCTGAGAAGAGACATTGCCTACCTTAACTTTCCCCTTACATTTAGCATTAGCTAATATTATTTTGTTTTTGCCTGAGAGCATCTATGCTCACCAGAGAGAAAAACACCCTCCACAGGGTGGGTCACACTACAATCCCCTTCCTCCGGTCCTCCAATCTGTGGAATCTTGGATACTTGCAGGTGTGCCCGGTATGTTTCAGGCAGAGGAGGCCAGAGGTTAGAACCATGCTCACCATGTAGGATCCAGCTTCTTTTGAACAGCATGTTACCACTGCACCATGGAGCTAGTCCCCTTTTATTTCCTTGAAGAATTATTTATTTATTTTATTTATTGTTTTTTAATTTGCTATAGGGCATGTATGCTCACCAGAGAGAAGGTAAGTGAGAAAGCAAGCCACCAGGTCCAGGACTCAAACTGCGGTTAGTCATTTGAGAGTCCAATGCCTTAACCACCATGCCACCTGCTGACCCCTCCCATTTAACTTCTTAAAGATGTAAAACATTAAAAGTTAGAATTTTTTCTTCAGGTAAATTTCTAGAAATGGGATTGGTAGGTGAGAGAATAAATGCTTATGTAGTTTAATTTTTAGATACTGCCCAAGTCCTTCCATACCATTTTAATTCCCCCCAGCACCGTGACAGTGCTTGTCAACAGAGCATATTGTTTGTGAATTACTCCACTTTGATGAATGAGAAAGGGCAGCTCGGTGTAGTCGTAACTCACATTTCTCTTATTCTGAGTGTTGCTGGACGTTTTTCACATAGATGAAGGCCATCTTTGCCTCTTGTGAATTGTCTGTGTTATTGCTCACTTTTCTAGTGGGTTTTTGTCTTCATTCTCCCTTAATTTAAAGGATTGTCTACTATATTAGGGATATTAACCATTTGTCGGCAAATATTTTCTACCAATTTGTATTTTGTTTTTTTAATTTTATAGTCTGTTTTGGCCATGCCCCACCCCTGCCAGAAAAAAGGATACTTTAAAAAATGTACTTAAATTTATCAATCTTTTATTTCACTTGGATTTTAAGTCATGGTTAGACTTTTCCTACATCCATTTAATGGAGAAATTTATCCACATTTTCTTCAACTGTTTTTACTTTTTTGGATGCTTATATTTCTGATTTATTTGGAGTTTGTGTACAATGTGAGGAGTGGATCAAATTTTAAAAATTTTATTTCTTTCCAAATGGCTGTCCACTTTCCTTAATATTATTTATTCATCCATTTATTTATTATTGCATGAGGCACATGTGCTTGCCAGAGAGAGAAAAAGAGAAAGAGAAAGCACCTCCCAAGGGGGCCTGGTCATGCTGCAGTCTTTTCCCCTCCATTGCTCCATCCTGTCAGGATTTGGGGCATGCACATGCACACCTCTGGCTTGTTTTTCAGTCCACTGGGACTGGGACTTGAACTTCATTCACCCATGTGTGACCCGAATCCCTATGCATAGAACTTAACTGCCACAGTGCGGAGTTGGCCCTAATATCATTTATAGCTAAGCCCATCTTTGCTCTAGTGACTTAAGATACCACCTTCATACACTAAATTTTTATTTATAATTAATTCTATTGCTAGACTTTCTATTCTGTTCCATTTTCTATTTATGTTCCAGTACCATATTCTTTTCATTATATCAGTTTTGTAATATGTTTTAATTTCTTAGAAAACTAGTATCTCCTCAGAACCCTAACTTCTTAGTGTTTCCTAGCTAGCCTTGTGTGTTTCTTTCTCTTTTCTTTTTATTTCAATTTGCCAGCATTTGGCGTAATGGCTGTGTTGCTGGACTCCCATGTAGTCAACCGCGGTTTGAGTCCCAGACCTGGTGGCTTAAACTCACGCCGGGCATGTGTGCTTGCATGCCCAACAACCCGAGAGGAGAATGGAGGAGAAGGGATTGCATGTGGCCATCCCCCCAGGGGGTGATTTCTCACTTTCTGTCTCTGTCTCTCTCTGTCTTTCTGGCTAGTGCATGCACCCAATAGCAAAAAGCTCTCAAAAAAAAAAAAAAAAAAAAAAGTCCCAGAGGTCACATGTGCTCACCAGAGAGGGATGGAAGGGGTGTTTTGAGGGAGGGGAGTGAGAAAGCACCCTCCCCCCCGGGAAATGGTCATGCCACAAGCTTTCTCCATTTTTCCTTTCAGGATTTTGGGCACATGTACACACATACCTGATATGTTCTTAAGCTACCAGATCTGGGACTTGAACTATGCAAGATCCAGCCACCTTAAACACCATGCCACAGGCCGGCCCATGTGTTTATTTTTCTAGACGGTCATTTTAATTTGCCTTGCTCCAGGAACAAAATAAACAAAGCTTATTGGTAATTCAAGTAGAATCAAATTAAATTTATTTTTAACTTAGAACTGAATTCTTGGGGGCTGGCAGGTGGTGTAGTTAGCGACGCTGGACTTCCACATGGCCAGCTGCGGTTCAAGTCCTGGACCTGGCAGCTTGCTTTTGTCACTACTTTGTACTGGAAACATTGAAAATACCCTTCCCTAGCAAGTCTGAAATATACAACAAATTATGGTCCACTAGAGATACCTCACTGTAGTATGTAACACTAGAACTCATTTCTCTTATTTAACCTAGTTTTGCATTTAATATCCAGCTTCTCTCTAACAGTACTGCCCCCCCCCCCCATGCCTACTTGCCAGTGAGGTCTTTCAATGAGCAAAACATTTTAATTTTAATAAAGTTCAGTGTATCAATATTTTCTTGTAGGTGTTATTCCTGTCCTCTCTGGGTAGTCAGTATTGTAAAGGTCTTATAAACTTGTTCAGTCAGCATTAATATTTATCCTATTGTTTTATCATTTATCAGTCGAGGCTTCAGTCTTCTCATTACATCCTGTCAGGTGGCCCATTATACCCCTTAAAGCCCTTTATGATTGTTGGAGACAGGATATGGAGGCATATCAAGCAGCACAACCTTGTATTATTCCCTATGAACAAGGCCATTCATCCCCCCCAAACAATTACTGTCACTGATCTCAGACTCAGTAACTTTTTCTCCAGTTGTTTCAGTAATGTACCTATAGAAAAAGCTAGTTCAAAATTGGAAACACATTTAGTTGTCCTCATTTGGTTTGGAACAATTCTTCAGTCTCTCCTTGACTTTCAACATTAAAGGCCAGTTATTCTGTTCAACATCCATCAGTTTGGATTTCTCTAATGTTTTCTTATTAGATGGAGATTTCACATTTCTTGGTGGGACTGTCACAGAATTGAGGCTTCAGTCTTCTCATTACATCCTGTCAGGTGGCCCATGATCTCATATTCCATTACTGATGGTGTTTACTTTGAGCATTTGATTAAGCTGGAACCAGACTGCCCAGGTTCAAATTCCAGCATCACTCCTGATGTAATGTAGGGCTCTCAGAAGTGATGTCTCCTCACTAAGGCTCAGTGTCCTCATGATAAAATGGGAAGTATAGGGCTAGCTCTCAGGTTCTTGTGAAGACTTACTGAAAATAAGCAATATGGAAAGCACTGGAAGCACCTGATCTACAGCAGCTCCCCATAAACATCAGTTATTATTGCTGGGCAGAGCTGCCTCGAGCCTCCCTGGAGGTGGCTGCCAACCCCAGTGGTGAGCTCAGGCCCAGAGACCTGTTCCATAGGAAGTAAAGGAGCCACCAGGGTGGAAGTGTCACTGATTTACATAGTCCTTAAACCCAGTATTCCCACCAATTTAGAGACGACTGCAACCAGCTCCATTTGCTATTCTGTGCCCCTAGACTTTCCTGTTTGGGTTTTATGTTGTGGATCAGCATCTTTTCTTTCCCTCAGTTTGGTTTCCCTTCTTGCACTATTCCCAACATATGTGTGTGTGTGTGTGTGTGTGTGTGTGTGCTTGTGTATTTTTTTTAAAGAGATTTTTGTAGGGACCAGCAGATGGCGCAATGGTTACGTCTCTGGACTCCCACGTAGTTAACTGTGGTTTGAGTCCAGACCCAGTGGCTTAAAACTCACACCAGGCACATGTTCATACGTGTCCAAAATCCCAAGAGGAGAATGGAGAAGAAGAGATTGTGGCATAGCCATCCCTCCTAGAGGGTGATTTCTCACTTTCTGTCTCTATGTCTCTCCAGTGAGTGCACGTGCCCTATAGCAAAAATCTTTTTTAAAAAAGATTTTTTATCTTAGGGCACGTGCACTCATCAGAGAGAGACAGAGACAGTGAGAGGGAAAGTGAGAAATCACCCTCTCAGGGGATGACCTTGCCACAATCCCTTCTTCTCTGGGATCTTGGGCATGCAAGCACATTGGTCCAGTGTGATTTTCAAGCCATTGAGTCTGGGATTTGAACCATGGTAAGCCATGTGGGAGTCCAGCAACATTACCACTATACCATCTGTTGATCCTTCCAACACACACACACATTTTTTTTTAATTTTTTTTTTAGAGAGATTTTTGCTATAGACATGGGCACCCACTGGAGAGACAGAGAGAAAGATACAAAAAGCAAGAAATCACCCCCCAGGGGAGATGGCCACACCACACCCTCTTCTTTTTTATTCCCTTCTCAGGGTTTTGGGCACATATGCACACATGCCTAGCCACCAGGTCCAGGACTCGAACCGATGTCAGCCATGCGGGAGTGAGCGATGTCCATTACACCATCTGCTGGTCCCCCAACATATATATATATATTTTTATTTATTTTTTTTTTGAGAGATTTTCGCTATAGGGTGCGTGCACTCGCCAGACAGACAGAGAGAGACATAGAGACAGAAAGCGAGAAATCACCCCCCAGGGGGGATGGTCACGCCGCAATCCCTTCTCCTCCATTCTCCTCTCGGGATCTTGGGCACGCATGCACACGCGCCCGGCGTGAGTTTGAAGCCACCGGGTCCGGGATGTGAACCGCGGTCGACTACGTGGGAGTCCAGCGACATAGCCATTACGCTAACTGCTGGTTCCCCCCCAACATATATTTTAAAAGAACATTTTAACAAAAAACAAACAAGCAAACAAACTGCATTCAACTTTGCATACATCCTGTGCACGAGAAAGCCTGCAGTCAACACTGCTACATTGCAATGACTTAGCAAACCCTGGCAAGACCACGTCATCACTACATATGCAAAAAGTGACACTATCGGGTCTGGCAGGTGGTGTGGTGGTTAAGGGCGCTGGACTCCCACCCGGTCAACCGTGGTTAGCAGCTTGCTTTCTCACTTTCCTTCTCTCTCTCTCACTCTGTCCCTCTCTGGTCAAATTAAAATAAATAAGTAAATAAAGTTAAATAAAATAATTCCTAAAAAATAAAAAGTGACACTATCATTTTCTTAGACAAACATCCTGGGCAATTTGGCTTTTACTTTGTCATTAATATGACCAACCAGTTTGGCTGAGTACCTTAGGAGACCTTGAAAGACCGGTTCTTGTTATTTTAACCTCTTCCCTGGCTTATCATTTGGGTCGATAATTCTAACATGTTTAGCCGATGGCTTCTAGGGATCACTGAAAAAAATACCTGAAATAAACAAAGAGCGTTATTTTTCTTCGTAAGATCCATGTCTCCATGACATGACGGGGAAAGACTTAAAGGACACCAGGGCTGAGTGTGTCTCAGTGGGTGTTTCTGCAACGCTAGGACTAGCTGTTTCTGTGCTGTACAGCATTAGCTCTTTGTTATTCCCAGGTTGGCTTAAACTGTTGGAACCAATCCCTTTGTCCTTTTAACCTCGGATTTAATCTGGGGCCAATATGCCACCTGGTTGGGCACTTCAGGAGCCAGGGAATTTGTCTGCGGGGAGTGACAGTGCCCCTGCAGGTGGGTGCTTGTGACAGCAAGCTTGACAATAGGAAACCTCACCTAGGGGTCTCCTGAAACATCAGGACTGTGCTCTCTGATATCTTGCCCAGTGGCATGTGAACTTCAAAAAGTTTGTGGAAAATGGAATTAAGAGTATGCGTTTTATTTTTATGCATAAAATGTTGAAACCCAGGGGCCCACAGATGGCGTAACGGTTACATCGTTGGACTCCCACATAGTTGACGGCAGTTTGGGTTTCGGACCTGGGGGCCTCAAACTCATGCTGGGTGCATGTGTGTGCATGCCCCAAATGCTGAGGAGAATGGTGAAGGGATTGTGGCATGGTCATTCTTCCTGGGGGGGGGGGGGGGTGGTGGTGATTTCTTGCTTTCTGTCTCTATTTCTGTCTGTCTCTTTGGAGAGTGCATGTGCTCTACAGCAAAAATCTCTCTCTCTAAAAAAATTTATTTTGAAACCCATGCATAGTTTTTCCATAATATGCCTTTTCCATAGTTTGTTTGTTTGTTTGTTTGTTTTTTCAAATCGATGATTAATAGTGAATATATTGGGTCATCAGAAAGAGTCATGACACATTTTTGCATAGAAAAATATAGTATGACTTTTCCAACAACCCAAAAGATGTGGTGGCACTTAGTGCCAGTATCCTGGGAGGCCAGAGAGCAGCCCCTGTGTGTTATCCCTGCCCTGGCTGTGGTAGCTGTAGCTCAGACCTATTTGGCCAGTTTCCCTATTCCACTTTTCCTGGAAACAGCACCCCCCTTCTCTTGAGAAAAGTTTCTCCCCCACTCCAGGGGAATCTAGTGAGTTGGATGAGCCGCAGTGCCTGATCCTGCCCATGTGGGTGAGAATGTGACCCAACCAGGCCAATCTGCAGGGCATTGTGGAGTAAGTTAAAAGCCAGAGGTCATCTTTAACGACAACCGCCTCTTGGGACCAGCAGTTGGTGTAATGGCTATGTCGCTGGACTCCCGTGTGGTTGACCACAATTTGAGTCCTGGACCCAGTGGCTTAAACTCACACCGGACGTGTGTGCGTGCGAGCCCAAGATCCCAAGAGGAGAATGGAGGAGAAGGGATTGTGGTGTGGCCATCCCCCCCTGAGGGGTGATTTCTCGCTTTCTGTCTCTCTACCTATCTTTCTGGCAAGCACACGCACCCTATAGCAAAAGCCTCTCCAAAAAAAATAAATAAATAAGAGAGAGAGAGAGAGAGAAATGACAACTGCCCCCTATCTGCCATGTCCAAGCTTCAGTGTCTGCCAGTTTTACCTTCTAGTTTTTTCCTGTCCACTTCCCGTCATGCTTGTCCCAGCTGTTGTCATCTCTCTCCTGAATAACTGTGTAGCCACCTAGGAGATGCTCCCACCTTCATTCTGAGACACCCCCATCCAGTCCACCACAATCAGAGTCATTCTTTCAAAGGACAAATATGAGTGTGTCACCACTCATCCTTGATTTTAATCATGGCTTTCTATGGCCTTAGGAAAAGGATAAAATTCATTAATGTGGCCTCAAACTTTATGGACTCCTCCCTCTCCGTGTCTCCCGTCTCGCCTGGCACTGCTCTCTGCCGGCTCTTCTCACTCTAGCCACTCAGATGTTCTTGTAGCCCAGCCCCTGGTGTGAACTTGCTACTCTGTATGTCCGGTCCTTCCATGCAAAATGCCCTTCGATTTGCTGTAAGTCAGGTGTGCTCACCAGAGAGAGGCAAAGGGAAAGCGAGAAGCACCCCCTAGTGGGGCATGTTCACGCTGCAGTCCTTTCTCCTTTTCTCCATCCCTTCGGGATTTGGTGCACACGTTCACAGTGCACCAGCATGTTTGTTCAAGCTACGAGGTTGGAACTCCAACTATGTGTTCAGACATGTGGGATCCAGCTCCTCCACGAGGCCATGGGTCAGTCCAGTAACTCATCCTCATGGATCTCAGAGCAAAATTTCCTTCAGGAAGCTTTCCCTGGTATCCCACATACACACTCCCAGGACCATTTATCTCTTCTGCAATGCAATGGCCACACTGCACTTTTGCACTTGTTTCTCTCCCTTCTAATTATGAGCTCCATGCAGTTAAGTTTGGCGTCATTTTGGCTCATAATGTTTGTTGAATGACTGGCAGTGAATAAGTTGGTCCAAGTGGTAGGTATCCAGCATAGACCAGCACGGTTGGCACCCTTCTCCAGAACTTCCCAAACCAAAGGTGGAGGAGAGTTGTGTTGTTTTCCTTGGGGCTCACTTGGTATAAGGGGGCAGCTCTGGGTGGTAGATGATCATCTTCCCTGCCTTATAGTCCTCACCTATCTGCAAGGTGAAACCCAGCGAGCAGAGAGGAGGGAAGATCCTGCCGGCTGGTGTCCTTCCTGCCATCCCCAGACCCTGAGCTCAGGAGGTCTTCCTTCCATTCTCCAAGCCTCCCCATGCCACTCCCAGTTGTGAGGGCCACTAGATCTCTGGTCTGCATAAGCTTGTTTGAGTTGGGTTTTGTCACTTGCAATAGAAAGACCCTCGGCTAAGTTAACTGGTGGCTTTGGCCTAGAGTTCCAGGACTTCAGAGACATTGGGTTAGGACATTAACAAAAACTGAGTGAAAGACAAGTTTAAACTTGGAATTGTTATGGCTAACTTTGCTTACCACAACTAGGTTGCATGGACGTCCATGGAGACCTGCTGTAGGAAGGGTGCACCTAACTAGCTGGCAGGCATTCAGGGCAAGGTCAAAGTATTTCTTTGAATGTTGACTAAATTTCCACACCGAACAAGCCGCAATGTATGTACTCAGCCGCTCATTCACACAACAGATGCACACTGTGCACCGACCATGAGCAACGTACTTGCTGTGGGAAACTTGGAGTGAGAGTCAGCCTGCCTGGGAGACTGACAGCACGGTTTGTTAGGGAGAGCAGCACGTAGGTAACGAGATCCAGAGTGCTCAGAACTGCTCTCAGGGAGCTCACGTTGAAGGGCTGCTGCGAGGTAAGGCAGCATGCCCCGTACACACAGCCTTCGGAGCCTGGAGGCCCAGGCATGACACCGACTCGTGGCTCACTGCCACTCAGCCTTGCTTAGTGTCCTCTGCTGTACAATGGGCACAATAATACCCTCGTGGGTTGCCAGGAAGGACTAACAGAGATAAAAATGCATAAACCACCCAGCAGAGAGCCATTCATACAAATTGGAATACTGTTATTATGTGCCCACATGGTACTCTGAGGACCACCTGGAAAGAGCTCCTACTCCACCTGGAAAGAGCTCCCTTTGCTCCCATGTAAGCCATAGCACTTGAAATCTGAGCATTAGGGATTTGTTTTGGGGGGTTATGGACTGACTGCTAGGAGACTTCTTTGAAAATTCAAATGTGGGGCCAGCCAGTAGCATAGTGGTTAAGGCATCTGGGTCCCACATGGCTAACTGCACGGTCTGAGTCCTGGCTCCTGCAGCTTGAAAAACACACTAGGGCGCAATCTAGCCATTTTGGGAGAAAGGAAGATGTCTCACTGATAACTGGGCCTCTAGCATACAAAACCCACGTGAACAGCCCTTCTTCAAGAGTCAGACAGCTCCATGGCTCCTGCAATCTAGCCATTTTGGGAGAAAGGAAGATGTCCCACTGATAACTGGGCCTCCAGCATATAAAACCCGTGTGAACAGCCCTTCTTCAAGAGACAGACAGCTCCATGGCTCCTGCGATCTAGCCATTTTGGGAGAAAGAAGGTGTCCCACTGATAACTGGGCCTCCAGCATACAAAACCCACGTGATTGAACTTCCAAGTTTGGGAAGAAACCGACCATCCACCAGATGACTAGAAATCGCTGCAGGACCACAAGAAATATGGGAAAGCAGGAAAATACCTCTCTCACAAGGGAAACGGATAGCTCCTCTTCATCCACACACAGTTCAATGGAAATCATGGAAATGTCTGATAAAGAATTCAGAACATTCATAATGGCAAAGCTATCAGAGATGGAAGAGAAGAGAGACAAGGAACTGCTGAAGAGGAAGGAGAAAGGAGTTGAAGAGTTCCAGGAGGTGAGGAAATTCATGCAAGATCTAAAAGAGGAATTTCACACTTTACAAAAGAATCAGATGGAACTGTTAGAGATGAAGGTTATAATACAAGAAGTCAAAATCTCCCTTGAAAGTATTAAAAGCAGACTAGATCATACAGAAAATAGAATCTCTAATGTAGAAGAGAAAATGGCTGGCCTAGAAAAATCCACCATGAAGACTGAGAAAATGGCCCCAAAATTTGAAAATAATATGCGAGAAGTACTAGATACAATTAAACGTCCAAACATCTAGATAATAGGCATCCCAGAGGGTGAAGAGACTCATAAGTGCATTGATAATCTATTCCATGAAATCCTGCAAGAAAACTTTCCAAACCTGGAGAGGCACTCAAAGATTCAGTCCCAAGAAATACAGAGGACCCCAAATAGAATCAACCCAAGAAGATCTTCTCCAAGACACATTATAGCCAGATTGACCAAAACCACAGACAAAGACAAGATACTAAGACTGGCAAGAGAAAAAAGGCAACTTACCTACAAAGGGTATCCTATCAGACTAACGGCAGACCTCTCATCAGAAACAATGCGAGCGAGGAGAGAATGGGAAAATATATTCAAAGTATTAAGGGAAAAGCAATTTCAACCAAGAATTCTGTACCCAGAATTAGGTTATCGTTCATTTGGGAAGAAAAGACACGAACTTACCCAGATAAACAAAACCTGAAAGAATTTACCAGCACCAGACCAGATCTCCAAGAAGTTCTTAAGGGAGTGCTATGTCAGTAAAATTAAATGCAGACACACAGAAATAAGAGTTCAAAAACTAAGAAAATGGGCAACTTAATTGTAGGGACAATGTTTGGAGATGAATATTATATCCCAGAATTCAATCTGGAAGATCGAACCTTAACAGAAGAAAGATTAAGTACATGAGACTGAACTGATGAAACAACATTCTGTTACTTGACTAAATTATTGCTGCTTTTCTCCTAAGCTTTGTTTTCCGGTTTTAAAGGATTTTTGTCCTGTCTTGAGCTGTTGATAGGTGCATGTACCTACTATTTGAACAGAATAATAACCTGTTTCTAGGCTTTAAGTTTCAAGGAAATATCATTACCAGTTCAAAACTACTCTTCTTGAAATTACCTGCTGAAAGTAGTTAGATTACTTATGATATTGTGTGATCAACAAAATGTTGGGGAAAAAGGAATGGAAGACAACTGTATATAGCAGAGATAGTGTAATAAGAGAGTGGGAAAGGGCAGAGGGTCAAACATGGGGTAAAAAACATATATATACGTATACATATGTATGAAAGTAGAAATGGAATATTATTGATGATAACATGCATGATTAAGCCACTATGCAGTTTATTCTAGATGGGAAACCACATTTAGTACGTTGTGATGATGTTCAGGGAATGAATATTAAGTAATTTAAAAAAAAGTTGCAGGAGGAAAAAAAATGGTAAAACTGTTCGTATCGAAATTTTTTTAAAAATGCATATTTGATGACTGCAGTAAGCTATATAGCCCCAGCTGGGTACTACTTTATAATATGTTCATTCTACTCACTGGGGTTTATGCCTAAAGTCAGACTTGGGTTCAAGTATAGGTATATATCAGCTGTGCTGGCTATTGGATATATTTAGACTAATTAAGTTCATTAGCAAATCAATTAAATGGGGGGGGAGGCATAGAAAGCAACCACGGATACCAGAGACAATGTGGGAGGAGGGTGGGACATGGCAGAGGGTGAGGGATAAGGAATCAAGGATGGCAAAACAAAAAACAAAGTATACAAGACATAAGAATTGGAAAATTATTTGCTGAAAACATGTATGTTGATGTGCTTGATTGAGCCAATACACAGTGTATTTTGGATGGAAAATTCATTTGTATGCTGTAATGATGTATAGTGAATTAATGTAAAAAATGAATAAATTTAAAGAGAAAAAAAGAAAAAGAAAAAGAAAAACACACTAGGTGTGTGTGCACGTGTGCCCAAAATTCCAAAAAGAGAGAGAGAGAGGAGAAGGGATTGAGGTGTGACCCTACTTCTGGTATGTGGGGAGGTGCTTTCCAACTTTTCCTCTCTCTTTCTGTCTCTGGTGAGCACACATGCCCTCTGGCAAATTTTTTAGAAAGTACGAATATGTTATTTGAAAGTGTTAATACAATAGTCATTAGACGTAAGCACCTATCAAGGATGAGTCAAATTGATCAGCAAAGAAAAGACAAGTGCTTGGAGATTAAGACAAATGACAGTAAGGCTGGCAGGTGGCATGGTGGTTAAGGTGCTGGACTCCCATTTGGCCATCTGCGGTTCAAGTCCCAGACCTGGTGTTTGGCTTTCTCATTTTCCCTCTGTCTCTCTCTAGTCAAATTTATTTATTTATTTATTTATTTTTTTTCTAGTCAAATTTAAAAAAATAATAATAATAAATAAAATTAAGTAAATTAAAAAAGAAAACAACAACAAAGGCAAATGACAGTGCAATCTATCTGTGTGCCACACACAGTGGTATGTACTTGTTATGCCTGATCGACCTTGGACAATTGACTTAAGTTCCTGGTGGCTCAGTTTCCTCAACAGAAGACCCTAAGAATAGCATCTCTCTTGGATTGTTTTGATAATTAATTAAGATAAATGCATAAAAAGCACATGCTACAAGGCCTGGGCAAGCCAGAATTGGAGCTCAGATCTAGATAGGAAGCACTTGAAGCCACGGTCCATCTAGGGAGGGGAGCCATGGAAAGAGGAGGAGGGAGACGCTGAAGTTCTGCTGCCATGGTGAGCAGGTAAGGGTGCCACAGTAACATGCCGTAGACTGCTTCGCCGGCTGAAGCAGCCGGTGTTGCAGCCAGAGCCCTTTACGGTGGCAACACTAGTAACACTAGTAACCAGAACTCACTTACCTTGAGGAAGTCTGTTCCTAAAGATCCACCACTTCAGCTAATGTCACCCTTTTATGGTGGGTTCTTGTCTAGCACTTTCAAAGATCTGTGATGCGCTCTGTACCTGGTACTCCAAGATGGTGAACTAACAAGGCAATGATGCAGACAGGAGAGATACTAGGTCAAAAAGATCTAGAAGCAATGTAAATGAGACTTCTTATTACAGTAGTCCACAGGGGGGCATCGCATGCCAGTTCATAATTTGTGGAATTTTCCACTCTATCACTAGACACCAGAAGATCAAAAACAAATCCTACACACAGACAAATGAAAACTGTTACTTATCTCGATGGGGATCCTTTCTGGGTCTTCTTTAATTTATACTCCTCTTCTGACTAGAAGGCAAGGGTCGATTAATATATATATACATATATATATGTATATATATATAATACATATATATACACACATATATATTACTTTTATTTATTACATATATATATATATATATATATATATATATATATATATATATATATATTTATTGGTCATTCACCCTGAGACTTGGAGAGAACCACATGGTAGGTGGAGTTTCCCAAATACTGGACAGCGAGTCAGCTGCATTGGGATCATCCAGGGAGCTTTGAGTATTTTTTTTGTCAAGTTTTTAAAAGTATTTATTCATTTATATTTTGTGAGAAAGAAAGAGACAGGCAGCCAGAGACAGCAAGACAAACAACAGGGTGATTCACAGCCAGCTTACAGGGTGATTCACAGCCAGCTTCGACCAGCCCCAAAACAAGGGCATGTGAGTGCCCTGCGTACTCAAGGAGGTCTCCAGACACAAATCTAGAACCTTCCCATGGGGGTCAGCATCACAGAACATTGCTTTTTACCACCACATCACCATCTGGTCCCCCAGCCAGGGAGTTTTTGATACATTACCAGTTCTCAAGGCCTGTTCCTGAAAAACCTGATTCAATAAGCCCAGGGGCAGGGGGTGAGAGGGGGATGAGAGCTGGGGGAGTTGCACAGATTCGCTTTTTTTTTTTTTTTTTTTGTAATAGCTTTACTGAGATGTAACTCACATAGATCATTCACCTGCTTGAAGTGTACAATTCACCATCACCCCAGTCAGTTTTAATGTGTGTTCATTTTAATTGCCGGAGAGCATGTGTGAGACGGAGAGAGGTAAGAAGACAGAGAGAAAGCACTCTCAAAGAAGCAAGGGCACACCACAGTCCTTTTCCTTTTGTTTCTCTATCCTGTCAGGATGCTGGGCACACACGCACACTGCCCAGTGTGTTTTTCAAGCTGCTGGGGCTGGGATTTGAACCGCAATCTGCCATGTAAGAGGTGGGCTTCTTATACACAAGAGCTTAACCCCTGTACTACAGAGCTGGTCCGACACAATAATTTTTAGAACATTTTCTTCACCCCAAAAGGAATTCCGGCACTCATTAGCTGTCATTCCCCAATCCTCTAATCTCCCCAGTCCTGGGCAACCACTAGTCAGTCCATTTTCTGTCTCTGTAGTTAGCTATCCTAGATAGTTCATATGAATGGAATCAGATACCTGATGATGGTTTGCTTTATATGGTAATACTCCATTATTTGGAGGTTGACATTTTATTTACTACTTCATCTTTTGACAGATGTTTCAGTTCTTTCTACCTTTTGACTGCTATGAATAACACTGTTATAATTATTCATGTACAAGTTTTCATGTGGACAGGACCTTTTACATTTTCCTTTCTATCTTTTTTAAGAGTGAAATACAGTGGGAGAGAGAAAGACAAGTACCTCCAACACCGCGATCCCCTCCCAGCCTTCCCAGCCAGCCAAGATCGTGGTCATGTGTGCCCACAGTGTTCAGGTGGATCTGAGGACTGAACCCACAACCCTCGACATGGATCCGACATCTCTTCAGTAGTTCAGTACCAGAGCTGGTTAAAGAGTTATTTTTAAAGTGCCCCTCTAGGTTAGTGATTCTCAATCAGAGGTGATTCGTAAGGCCCAGGGGACGTTCGGTAAAGCAGGGGAACATTTTTGGTTTTTACACCTGGAGGATGGAGTGCTCCTGGCAGGAAGAGGGTCAAAGCCAAAGTATAATGCACAGGACAAGCCCCATGACAACTGTCCTGCTGTGCCCAGATTGAGACTGTCTGCCCAAGGTGACTCAGGAGCACAGCCAGGAGATGTGGTAATCATAAAGGATCCTCATTCTCTTTTCTTTCAGTTTAACCACATCTAGATCCCGTCTTATCTTCAAAACCCCTTCAAAGAAGGAGGACCCACATTCCTTCAAAACTCTTTTCATGATCTGAAGTTTATTGTTTATACTAGGGGTTCTTAACCCAGGATCCATGGCTTTAGGGAATGTATAAACCACCTGAAATGGTCTGCAAGATTGTAAACTAATGTACATTTCTCAGGAGAGAGGGTTTTGATTCAAAGTGGATCTGCGAGCGAGTTCCTTCTAAATCAATCTCCTCTTACTCAGTTCTCTGCAGCAACTCTTCCTAGGCAGAAAACTTTGCTATCTGATGTCAACTGACCAAGACTTAGAGCCTCGAGGGAATCGCTGAACAGGTGAGAGGGCAACTGAGTCATTCTTATGACTGGTGGCAGATAGAAGCGTAGACCTTACCTTCACTCCTCGCAAGGAAGAGGGCTTGCATAAAATATTCTAGCACAGTCGTTAAGAGCATGGGCCTTGGAGCCAGAAGGCTTGGCCTGGAATCCCTGTTTGTGTAATCTGAGGGAAGACACCCTTTTTGTACTTCAACCGCCTTATCTGAAAATGAGGCTGGTAACATGGCTGTAAGAATTAAGTGATTAAAGTGCTTAGGATGATGCCTGGCAGTTAGTAAACACTTGGTTAGTTTTGATTATTTATGCAGGTACTTCAAAAAGTTCATGGAAAATGGAAATACAGTATGAGTTTATTTCAATGCAAAAAAAAAGAAAAGAAAAGAAAAATGTAGGGCCAGCTCTGTAGCACAGTAGGTAAGTATTATGCATAGAGAGCCAGATGCCATGTGGTTGGCTGCAATTTGAACCCCAGCCCAGCTAGCTTGAAAAACCCACCTCTGGGGGCTGGCAGGTGGCGTGGTGATAAAGGTGCTGGACTCCCACATGGCTGACCGTGGTTCAAGTCCTGGACCCGGTGGCTTCCTTTCTCACTTTCCCTCTCTCTCTTTCTCTGTCTCTTTCTGATCAAACTGGAAAATAATACTAATAAATAAAGTTAAATAAAATAATAGTTTTAAAAAAATAATAATAAAAAAAGAAAAACCCACCTCTGTGTGTGTGCCCCAAATCATGATGGGATAGAGAAATGGAAAACACAATCATGCCCAGCTGGGGGTTCTTTCTCTCTCTTTCTTTCTTTCTCCCTTTGGCAAATGTACAAGCCCTCTGGTAATAGAAACAATTTTTAAAAACACACGCATAGTTTTTTCATAGTACACATTTTCCATGACATTTCGAAGACCTCTCATACGTAGCACTACGCTCTATTTTTCTGGACATGTGAATAATCAATGCATTGCTAATAAACCTGGACAAATTCTATTATACTTTTCAACTTAAAATATAAAGTCTACAATCGATTACTCAATTACACATTTTACATTGGAATCTCAAGTCTAATAATATGTCGCATCCGTACAATCTCAAGTCCTCTCCAATATCACAAACCTATAGGCTCCCAGAAGGAACGGGCTCGCAGATCCACTTAGAATCAAAACCCTCTCTATACATGAGTTTACAATCTTGTAGATGATTTCAGGTGGTTTACACATTCCCTAAAGCCATGGATCCTGGGTTAAGAACCTCTGGTATAAACAATAAACTTCAGATCATGAAAATATTACATAGAACAATTCCAAATTTAGCACAAAATTACGAACATTGGGGATTTAAGTTTATAATCTTTTCAGTCTAAGACTTTCTGGGGTCAAAGTGGCACACCCAGTAAAGACAACGTCATCCCAGATGTCCCCAGTGCCTGCTGTTGATTAGGCTGACATTGCTGATCCGTCAGATGCATTTGGCCAGAACACACTTCTGAAGATGCAGAGATCCACAGGGAGTTTTTTCATGTTTGTTTTCCTTTTGCAATGACAAGGAGGTCCAAGTTGAGCCTATAGGGAAAGATTTCTTACTCTCCCAATAGGTTGTGATGGGTTGTCCCCAAATTCAAATTACTCACATTATGGATTACCTAATTCTTGTGTAAATTCCATTGACTTTATCCCTAGAATTGAGGAGTCAATATTTTATAACTGCCACCCAGGCTGCTTCAGCTATTGATTGGATGCAACTAAGGCCATGGTTCTCCACTTGGCTGCACAGTGGGATCCCTGCTGAGCTTTGAGAGCACTGAGTCCGGTGTCCCACCCAGAGGCTCTGATTTAATTGATCTGTGGCACTGAAGTTTTAACGCCTTCCAGGTGATTCCAGTGTGCAATCAGGGTTGAACCCGTTGTCAGAAGGTGTAATGCTTAAGTGTGGGTATTGGCCACAGCTTCCCAAACCCTTCTAAGAAGGGGATTCGGAAAACTCTTTAGGCTCTTAGGGTACTGCCTAGACCAGGGCAGGAATATTTCCACCACTGTTCATTCCTCCAGTGTTCATTGAGTGCTAGCTCTGTGCCAGTCACTGCCTGGGTACTGGGGTGCAGCAGGGGGTCAGACATATCTCTGCCTAGTGGAGCTTAAATTCTAGAAGGGAGCCAGGAGCAGCCAAAGGGAGAGGTCAGGAGATTAACGACACTACGGAGAGCAGCTGGACAGCATGAAGGTTAAGAGGCAGCTGGAGTCCAAACCCTGGCTCTGTGTCACCTTGGGCGAGTTATTTAACCCCTCTGGCCTCAGTTTTCTCATCTGTAAAGAGAGGATGATGAATGTACAACAGCAAAAGTGAACCTCAATATGTGCCATGGACTTTGCATCATCATGACATGTCAGCGTGGGTTCATCAGTTACCACCATGGTGAGAATGTGCCCGTGAGAGCTCTCTGCACTTAATATTTTTTTTTCTGTGAACCTAAAACTGCTCTAAAAAATAGTTTTTTCTTTCTCTCTTTCTTTCTTTCTTTCTTTCTTTCTTTCTTTCTTTCTTTCTTTCTTTCTTTCTTTCTTTTTCTTTTCTTTCTTTCTTTCCTTCCTTCCTTCCTTCCTTCTTTCTTTCTTTCTTTTTTCTTTTTTAAATTTCCAGAAGGCACATGAACTCACCAAAAAGAGAGAAATGGAAAGAGAAAGTATTCCTCAAAAGGGGATGGTCGTGCTACAGTCATTTTTCCTACATTTCCCATTCCCTCAGAATTTGGGGCACACACACACACACACACACACCCAGTGTGTTTTCAAGTCACCACGCTGAGATTCAAAGCACAGTTGACCATGTGGGACCCAGATCCCAAAGCATAGCATTTAAACACTGTGCTACAGGGCTTGCCCTATTATTATTATTATTATTTTAAGATGATGATAATAGCAAGTTTAGTACCAACTCATAAAGTTATTGGGAGAAGTAAGAGTTAATGCATGTAAGATACTTAGAGCAATTTCAAATAAATAGAAAATATTCAATAAGAAGTAACCATACAGAGAATATTTCTCCCCAGCCTTATTAATGAGAATATTTTGAGGAAAAATCAAAGTGAGTTAGGGAATAAGTGGTGGGAGTGAGAGAAGGAGAGGCTGGAGGGGGAAGGGAGAGAAGTAATTGTAGTTGGGTTATCTAGGGAAGGGAAGGCCTCTCTGAGGAGGTGCCAACTGTGCAGAGACTTGAAAAAGAGAGGGCTCCATCAAATGTCTAGGGAGGAGACATAGCAAAACGCAAGGTCTTGAGGCGGGGGTCTGCTTGGTACGTCCAGGGAGAGGAGAACAGGAATGCATGGAAAAGAGTGAAAAGGAAAAGAGCCCATTATTTCGGGCCAGCTAGTGGCATGGTGTCTAAGGCAGCTGGATCGCACGTGGGTGACTGTGCAGTTTCAGTCCGGGACCCAGCAGCTTGAAAAAGACACCAGGTATATGTGCGCATGCCCAAAGTCCTGAGAGGAAAATGGAGAAGGGATTACAGTGTGACCTTCTCCTCTGGGGAATTCTTTCTTATCTTCCTTCTCTCCCTCTCTGTCTCTAGTAAGCACACATACCTGCTAGCAAATTTAAAAAAAAAAAAATTAAAATATTTATTAAGTTTAATTAATTAATTAATTTCATTTTTAATGTGACCCCAGAGAGGGAGGGGGGAGGCAAGCTGCCAGGTGTACAACTCAAACTGTGGTTAGCCATGTGGGAGGCCAACGCCTCAACCACCATACCATCTGCCAGAGCCTCGCTGCTAGGAAATTTTTTAAAAAATAAAAATTATTTCACTCAGCACATCTGACTGTAAATTGGGACCTCCCATCAAACTCAAGTCTTTCCATCACTAGGTCCTGTGCCAGGCCTTGGAATATGCTCTATACATGTTTATTGAATAAAGATAGTTTAATTATTAACCACCTAGAGCCCCTCCATCGGCAAATTAGAATATCAATATTCCAGGCTCAAATGTCTGCTCCCTCATTTCCTGCAAAACCCAGCTGAGAGCAGTGATATTTATGGAACTCTCCTAGGGCTTTCTTTTTATAAAAAATACAGTCTGCCTCCCACAAGGAGGAACTTCCGGAGGGCCACTGATTGATAAGAACAAAGCAAGCTCTTAGCTTGATTCTCCCAACCTTCCAACTGAATGGCTACAGTTCCCTGGAGAGCCATTATATGTCCAATTGCTTATCTGCAGCCAGGGGTTACCAAAATTAGTGCTTTGCTAGCGTTTCCTACGGACTGATTTAACATTCAGTCGAGAAGCCTGGCTGCCAAACCCTGCTAGCCGGTGTTGCCGTCTCCCACTGCCTGTGCCCACAGCATGGCTGGAATTCCTGCACTTCTAGGCAGGAAGCTGTTATTGTTGCATCATCAATGTTGTCTAGACAGGATCACCAATTGCTCTTGCAATTTTTCTTGCATTTTAATAACTTTCTGTTTCTTTTCATCCTTAGCAGTCTGGTTTGTTGGGGATTTATTTTGCAAAGGCCCACAGACTGTGGTAGAGAACATTTCACCAACCCTTTCCCGTTATTTAGGTTTCTAAGTCCTGTGTGTGTTTTGGGTTTTGTGCATAATTGTCCCTTTGGCCTGTCTAGCTTCACTCCTGCTCTCATAACAGCTCCCCACTTTTCCTTTGGAGACCCCCTTCCCAATTCTATGTGACCTTGGTGAGACTCCATATCTTGGGGTCCGACCTGGCCTGCCGCCCTCCCTACTTTAAAGGGGCCTAGCTAGCCAGGCTAGCCAAGAAAGAGCACTTCTTCCCCCTGGTACACCGACCCCTAGGTTCAGGGCTGGAGGAGGGCCTATATGAGGCCTTCTGGGTCTCCTCTTAGGAGCTGGTTGGTGTATGCTTGTTACAGAGTGGGCTGCCTCCTTTGCACTAAAAGAGAGGTCCTCAAACCCAACATTTTCCTTCCATAAACAAATATTTTGTTATCTCTTTAATATCCTGCAAGAGACTTAATACACATGTTTTTTTGTTTTGTTTTTGTTTTTTGGTTTTTTTTGGTTTGTTTTTTGTTTTTTAAATAAATATTGAGGGCCAGCAGGTGGCGGGAGGTTAAGGCAGCTGGATCGCACATAGCCAGCTCTATAGTTCAAGTCTCAGACCCAGAGGCTTGAAAGTCACTCTGGATTCTCGTGTGTGTGTGCCCAAAATCCTGAGAGGAGAATGGGGGAGAGGGGATCGCACCATGGCCATCCCCCCTGGGGAGGGGTGATTCTTTCTTTCTCTCTCTTTCTCTCTCTGGTGAGTATACATACCCTACAGGAAAAACTAGGGGAAAAAAAAATTATGTCTTGATTGTAGTACAAAAGAGAAATAAAATTAGCTTATAATGAAATAACATTATTTATACAAATAGTATATAACGAAATAAGAATGCATCAGTATCTCTAATAAATTCATGGGTATACCTACTCTCCCAATAGGGGAGTCAGATGCTTGTCCCAAACGTGTCAAATCACCACGACTGTGATGGGGCAGACAGAGGACTATGCAGGTGTGCTGTGTGATATACCTCTCATACCACCAGTAGCATTGCCTTCAGTCATGTGATTTCTTTTATTCTTCTTCTTTTTTTTTTTTAAGAGAGATTTTTGCTATAGGGCATACGTGTTCACCAGACACAGAGAGAGAGAGAGACAGAAAGCTAGAAATCATTCCCCAGGGGGGATGGCCACACTACAATCCCTTCTCCTCCATTCTCCTCTCAGGATCTTGGGTATGCATGCAGATGCGCCCGGGGTGAGTTTTAAGCCACTGGGTCTGGGATTCGAATTTGGGTTGACTATGTGGGAGTCCAGCAATGTAACCATTACATCATCTGCTGGTCCCCAGTGATGTGATTGCTGAAACTGTTACATAGTGAACTACCCTTGCTAAAATTTCAAACCCTCCCCCCAAAAAATACAATTTTCCCTCATTTTACACCTAGTAGTAGTATTCATGGACAGTATATTAAAATTCAAGAGACTGGCCCATAGCACAGTGGTTAAGCCCTGCACATAAAAAATCAAATTCCACATGGCAGACCACAGTTCAAATCCTGGGCCCAGAGGCTGGGGTGTGTGTGCCCAAGATCTTGATGGAATAAAGAAATAGAGGTGAAAAGATCATGGTATAGCTATACCCCATTGGAGAAGGGCAAGTTCTCTCTCTCTCTCTCTCAGGTGCACATGTACCCAGACAATAAGAAAAAAAGAAAAAAGTGCAAGAAATATTTTGTTTATAAACACAATGGGGTTAAGCCTAGGGTCAGTTGATTATAAGTAAGATTCCCACCTATATAAATGTCTAACGAGACATTAAACATGTGTATGGGACACAGGACAATGCTTCGGATAGGACTATCCCATACTTTGCAGCTTGTCTAGCATTAAATTCTAGCAGTAGCTCCCCACTGTCGTTTTAACAACCAAACTCATTCCGACAAATTTCCAAGAGGTTCCCTAGGGGGTGCTACTGACTACTGTTCCCTGCATTGAAAAGACTTGTTCTGGGAATACCAACCACCCGTCAGCTGGAGCTGCTCATAGCATCTTCCCCAGCATGGTGGGGGCGGCCATCTGTGGAAGAAGCAAATGAAGTCAAGGTGGCGCAGAAGGCAGAACTCGGGGTGGCAGGAGAGAAGCAGAGTCCTCAAGGTATTATTTAAATTTCTGGATCCACATAGTTCTGAAGTCAAATAACATCTGTATTTTTCAGTTTAAGTGAGAATTAAATTTCCTTTTTGATGGGGTCAGCAGGTGGTACGGTGGTCGAGGTGCTAGACTTAGGGCCAGCAGGTGGTGTGGTGGTTGAGGTGACAGACTCTCACATGGCCAACTATGGTTCGAATCCCGGACCTGGTGGCTTGCTTTCTCTCTCTTTCTCTTAGTTAGTGAGTGTGCCCTATAGCAAATTAAAACAATAATAATAAATAAGTAAATACATTTTTAAAAAGTCCTTTTTGCTTGAGTTGTATTGGTTTAGTTTCTGACATATACCACCAGAGAAAATTCATAAAATACCTGGTTCAAAAAGCAATTAGTTGTACATATAATTTAACCTGTTTTTTTGTTTTGCTTATTTAATGATATCTTATTACTTCTATTAATTGATTTTTTAGTTCTGTTAAGTGGGAATAGAAAGGGGAAGTGAACACTGCAGTGTTATGTCCCAGGAGGCGAGAACTGGTAAGGCCTAAGAGCAAATAACCCTACCTTTCTTTTTCTCACAGAATTGCTACACACACAGGACCAGCAGTTAGCATAATAGCTATGTCGCTGGACTCCTATGTAGTCGACTGCTGTTCGAGTCCCGGACCCGGTGGCTTAAACTCATGTCGGGTGCGTGTGCGTGTGTGCCCAAGATCCCGAGAGGAGAATGGAGGAGAAGGGATTGCGGTGTGGCCATCCCCCCCGGGGGGTGATTTCTGGCTTTCTGTCTCTCTGTCTTTCTGGCAATCACATGCACCCTATAGCAAAAACCTCTAAAAAATAATTGCTACACACACACACACACACACACAGAAGTCCTGGCATATTCATATAATATGGCCACGTTATCAGCATAGCTAATAACACCAGAGATGGACCAATCAAGTTCTTTATTTTATTTATTTATTTATTTTTTTTTTTTTGAGAAGTTTTTGCTATAGGACGCATGTGCTCGCCAGACAGACAAAGACAGAGAGACAGAAAGCGAATCATCCCCTCCAGGGGGGATGGCCACACTGCAATCTCTTCTCCTCCATTCTCCTCTCAGGACCTTGGCACACACCCATATGTGCCTGGCTAGAGTTTAAGCCACCAGGTCCGGGACTTGAACTATGGTTGACTACGTGGGAGTCCAGTGACACAGCCATTACACCAACTGCTGGTATCAGGACCAATCAAGTTCTATCCCAGGAACTTAAGATTGGGCCTCAGTATACTGAATCACTCTCCATGGCTGGAACTGTTACAGGTAACATGAAAATCAGGGTGGAGGAGGCGGAGAACTGTAAGGTGGCTATATTCAGGGAAAGCTGAGTAGCAAATGTGCAGAAAGAAGAAAGCACAAACAGAGAGTTTCAGAAACTTTCTAGTTGCAGGACCCATCTCTTCTCATAACCCAACCATCTCCTGCCCGTCAATTGTTTTTGTTTTTTGGAGAGGTTTTTTTCGTTTTTTGTTTTTTTGCTATAGGGCAGGTGCTTTCACCAGAAAGACAGAGACAGAGAGACAGAAAGCGAGAAATCACCCCCCAGGGGGAATGGCCATGCTGCAATCCCTTCTCCTCCATTCTCCTCTCGGGATCTTGGGCATGCACGCACACGCGCCCAACATGAGTTTAAGCCACTGGGTCTGGGACTTGAACCGTGGTCCGCTACATGGGAGTTCAGCGACATAACCATTAAGCTAACTGCTGGTCCCCCTGCCCGTCAATTCTTCAAGGACCCCATCTCCTTAAATAAATTTCCCCTTTGTTGTTTATGATATCCATAGTGGGTTTCCATGACTTACCTCAGAAGGGTTCTAAACTAATGCCTGATCCTTGCTGGCATTCTAAATTCTCTCATCACATCAATTTTGATCAAATTAGATTCTGTTGGACCAGAAGCCCCACATCACGGCAGGATCATCCCTTGCAGAATCATCTTCATGGAGCTGGGATTGGGAATGGGGAGGTACCTCGTTGCCCTTGGCTTTATCAAAGATAACAGGAGGAAACCATCATTTTTCATACTCAGATTCAGGCTCTGATCTTTGGGGAATTCCTTAACTCTCTTGTTCTTTCAACTGGGGACAATAACAGCAGGGTTTCAGTGACAGCTAAATGAGATGCAGTGAAGACACGAGTGTGCTTGGTGCAGTGTCTGGGCCTCAGTTGGGGCTTAATAAATGTTGTCTCTCCTATACCCTCACCTTTCCTTTATGCTATCTTGCAAAAAACGAGAAATGAACTCCAGGGTGTTGAGCCATTAACCAGTTCTTCCAAGAGTATTACCAGTGCTTCAAAGATTGAAGTTGTTGCACAGGAGGCAACACAATTGGGGGACTTGAAATAGTACCTTAATTTTGCCAAAAGACAAAGAATGGTAGGAGAGGATCTCAGAGGTTATTTAAGTCTAACCCTCTCATTTTATTTTTAAAATTTGTATTAAGGTGAGAGCTGCATCTAAGTTAGAGAGTCGACTAGTTCTAGAAGGTTTATGGAGACAAACAGTAGTCTCATGTTTCGATCTCCTATCTCTGGAGGGGCAGCCTCTTCCCGCATTGGCTGATAATCCCCAAGCCACCAGCCATGTAATGCCTCTACTTACTTTTCCAAGTTAGGTACTATCTATTGACCTCCTACTATGGAAAATGGGGATCTGCCCCTGTTGTTGTTGTTTTCATTATTTATTTAATTGTATTTATTATCATCATTATTATTAATTATTAGTTTAATTTGCTACAGGGCACATGCACTCACCAGAGAGAGAAAGTGAGACAGCAAGCCACCAGGTCCAGAACTCAAACAGCAGTCAGCCATGTGGGAGTCCAGTGCCTTAACTACCATGCCACCTGCTGACCCCATGCCTCCTTGTTTTGCAGATCAGAAAGATGAAGTGATTGGAGCTGAGTGATTTGTTTAAGGTTGCTCTGAACCAGATATGGGGGGGTGGGGGATTCTCATACTTAAGTTTCAGAGCCACTGCTAAACACACACACACACACAACAGAGAGAGAAGCACACATTTTGGAGGCAAAATTTTTGCATTTTTATTTTGGCTCTGGTGCTTTCCAGCCATGTCACCTGAGTAAACTTTTCTGAGCCTGTTTTTTCTTCTTCACAATGAGCACATAGGGCCTTGGACGGTGGGGCAGCAGTAAAATACAGTGCTCTGAGAGGCTGACCCACATGGAAGGTTCCAGTTTTGAGTCCTGAGACCTCCCTGAGTACGCCAGGTACATGCATACCCATGACCTGGGGCTGGCTGAGGCTGAGGGTGGATCGTGGTGTCAACACACTGTTGGGGGTGTGTCTCTCTGTCTTTCTACTGTCTCTCTCACTCATGGAAGAAATAAACACACTTTTAAAAAATGAGCACTTTAAAAAATGATAGCATGTGTGCACACTTGGGAGAAGAGAAAGAGAAGCATGCTCACCAGGGCTCTTCACGCCAAGGTCCTCTTGCCCCGGCCCCAGCTGCTCAGGATCCTGGGCACTTGCACCCATCCCTGGCGTGTTTTCAAGCCAAGCCCGGGATCCTAACCTGTGATTGGCCATATGACTTCCAGCCTTGCAGGGCACTTATGTTACTGTTGTATGCCACTGTGGCTGGGCCTAAAACGAGCACAGTGGAACGAGGTGGTCCCACGCTGTACGAACACGAGCAATGATCGTGAGTTCCAGCTCCCAAAGCTTAGGCACAGTAGTCCGCATCTCAGAGCCTGGTTTTCATTAGTGCCACCATCGAGTAGGTGCTACCAACCTCACAGTGCTATTGACGTTTTTCTATGCAAAAATACATCATGATTTTTCTCTTTCTTTTCTTTTCTTTCCATTTTTTTGGTTTTTTTTTTTTTTTTTTTTTTGGTGTTTTGTTTTGAGAGAGAGATTTTTCTATAGGGTGCATGTGCTTGCTGGAGAGACAAAGAGAGAAAATGAGAAATCAACCTCCAGGAGGGATGGCCATGCCATAATCTCTTCTCCATTCTCTTCTCAGGATCTTGGGCATACATGCCTGGCATGAGTTCAAGCCGCCAGGTCTAGGGACTTGAACTGTGGTCTACTACGTGGAAGTCCAGTGATGTAACCATGATGCCATCTGCTGATCCCAAACCATGACTTTTCTGATAACCCAATATTTGGAAGGTTATCTGAGGTAGGATGTAGAGTAAAATGAAACAAAACTTACAGCTTGGTGTGATCTATGGGACCCCTTAGTTCTCCCCTCTCCCCCATCCTTCTCTCTCCTTTGCTGCTCAAGTTCATTGGCCTTATTTCCGTTTCTCCATGAGAACTTGAGACTTTCTCACATTTGCTGGTTTTCTGCCTCAACTCCCCCTGTTCACACCACCTACACAGCTTCTTTGTCTAGTTAATTTCAACTCACACTTCAGGCCTCAGTCAAGTGTGTCTGGTCCAGGTAAGCTTTCCCTGTCCCCTGTGACTGCTCCATGCCCGGGCTCCATGCTTGCCCTTTGAAGAATGGATCACCCTTGGCATCTATTCCACTCGGAGTCCTTGCTGAACAGTTGCATTCCTTATAGGGTCGTAGGAGCACCGGGGCACTCTCTGGCAGGTCCACTGTGGGGCCTACCCCCTGGGCACAGTGCCAGACACTTGGATATTCATTGTCTCCCCTGTGGCTGAATGCCAGGTCACCTTACTTGGCCACTTCGCTGCCTGGGCCACCAGCTGAACCTTGCTCCTACAACTCCCTGCCTTGAGATGCAGAATAGCTGGTTGTCCTCAAGTTCATGTTTACTTAACCAACATCAAAGCCCAATAGTTGAACAGCGAGACAGGCTCTGCAGGCGGGACGTTTCCGAGCACTTTATTATTTACAGTGCGCCTGGGCTCGGCTGAAAATGCCCTGCCTTTATCTCCCAGCCACGGTGCCGTGCCTCTCAGCTCTGCTGAAGAAACAAAATCTTCTTTATGTGAACTCTTTAACCATAGGGTTTCAAGTGGCAAGGAGGGCCCCCACTCTGTTCCAGAGCTGTGGGGCATCTCCCTAATTCACTTGGTATCCTTGCAACTGACAGGGAGGAGGAGGAGTCCAAAAGAATCAAAAGCAGAAATAAAACAACTTCTCTGAAAAGACATCCCACAAAAGCCCTGTGCACTCGGAAAATGGTCGGCTGGACCATTGCCAAAAGTACTGTCGAGAAAAGAGCTATTTTTCTCTTTTAACTTCCAGACACAAAGATACTACTCACGGACAATCATGTGTTCCTGATTTTCACTGATTTATTTTCAAAAGTCAAAAGTCTATTTACATAAAAATTAGGTCAATTGTGTTACAATATGCCATTGTTTGGAGCAGAAAAATCTATTTTTTAAAAAATCATTGGTAGAGGGCACATGCTCTCTCCAAAGAGAGGAATCAAGAGATATAGAAAGAGGAGGTTTGGGGCATGGTCACACTGTAATTTCTCCTTCTTTATTCTCCATTCTGTGGGGACCTTAGGTATATGTGCCTGGCATGTTTTTCAAGACTTCAGAACTGGGACCAGCAATTAGCATAATGGTTATGTCACCGGACTCCCATGTAGTCAACTGCGGTTTGAGTCCCAGACCTGGTGGCTTAAACTCACGCTGGGCGCATGTGCGTGCGTGCCCAAGATCCTGAGAGAAGAATGGAAGAGAAGGGATTGCGGTGTGGCCATCCCCCCTGGGGGGGTGATTTCTCGCTTTCTGTCTCTCGGTCTCTGTCTTTCCGGTGAACGCACGTGCCCTATGACCAAAAAAAAAAAACCTCTTCAGAAAACAAAAACCAAAACAGAAAAAAACAACAACGAAAAAGACTCCAGGACTGGGATTCAAACCATGTGAAATCTGGCTCCCTTAACCATTAGGCAACAGGGCCAGCCTTGGAACAGAAATTTCTTTTTTTTTTTTTTTTTTTTTTTTGGAGAGGTTTTTTCGCTATAGGGCGCGTGCGCTCGCCAGACAGACAGAGAGAGACATAGAGACAGAAAGCGAGAAATCACCCCCCAGGGGGGATGGTCACGCCGCAATCCCTTCTCCTCCATTCTCCTCTCGGGATCTTGGGCACGCACGCACACGCGCCCGGCGTGAGTTGTAAGCCACCGGGTCCGAGACGCGAACCGCGGTCGACTACGTGGGAGTCCAGCGACATAGCCATTACACTAACTGCTGGTTCCCTGGAACAGAAATTTCTAATACTGCACAAATACACACCTAGAAACGTTCTCCCTTGAATGAGAAGCTGAAATGGATGTGAAGAGGATTAAAAACAACCAGTGGGACAGTTTAGATGGGAAAGGGTAGAGGTTATTGTGAGTTTGAGGGCTGCAAATACACGCTATGGGTTCTTCTCTCCCCATCCCTGCCCCTCACAGGCATTGCTAAATAACTGTAGCAGTCTAGCGTGACACTTCAGAATGTTGACTCTGGCATGTCTGGGTTTGAATCCTGGCTGTGCCACGTAACTGCTGTGTAAACTTGGGCGGTTTCCACAATCCACCTGTGCTTCAGTTATTTCATCTATAAAGAGGGAGGGGGAAAATACCTACTTTGTGTCATAGGGTTGGTTAATTAAATGATTTAATATATTTAAAGCACTTAGAAGAGTGTTTGGTCCAAAGTAAGTATAAAAGAAATATTCACTTTAAGCCATAAAGTGGACACAACCCAAATGCCTATCAATGAGTGAATAGATGAACGAATTGTAGCATGGGCATATAATGGAATACTATTCGATAGTATGTCAAAAGTTATCAAATTACATACCTTAAATATGTGCAGTTTACCATATGCTAATTATATCTCAGTAAAACTGTTCAAGGAGACCAGCAGTTAGCGTAACAGCTATGTCGCTGGACTCCCACGTAGCCGACTGCGGTTTGAGTCCCGGACCCAGTGGCTTGAACTCACGCCAGGTACATGTGCGTGCATGCCCAAGATCCCAAGAGGAGAATGGAGGAGAAGGGATTGCTGCATAGCCATCCCCCGGGGGGGAGGGGTGATTTCTTGCTTTCTGTCTGTCTGTCTTTCTTTGTCTTTCTGGTGAGTGAATGCACCCTATAGCAAAAACCTCTCAAAAAAAAAAAAAAAAAAACTGTTTAAGAAGAAAATATGTTAGCTGTCACTATTCCCCACTAATCCTGTCCTTCTTTCTTCAAAAGAATTATTTATTTAATTTTATTTATTATTTTTATTATTATTTGCAATAGTCACCAGAGAGATAGAGACAGACAGAGAGGGAAAGTCAGAGAGCAAGTAACCAGGTTTGGAACTCGAACCATGGTCAGTCTGTGGGAGTCCAGCACCCTAACCATCACACTACCTGCTGGCCCCAGCCCCACCCTTCTTAACACAGTGACCCAGGTGGTCACTAGCTAAGTCAGAGTCAACATTCAATCTAATCTCATTGGTTATTTTCGGTTTTGATGAACTATTGGGTTGTCAGAAAAGTCGTGACACTTTTTGCATAGAAAAATACGTCATGACTTTTCCGACGACCCAATACTTGATTTTCACCTACTTACAAGACTTCATAATTCTATAGTCCTCTCAACCTCTCTGTGCCTCCATGTTTTTCATCAGTTATATGGAAATTAGAATAGCTACCTGTCTTTTTGGATTGTTGTGAAGCAATGTTCATTAAAGTGTTCAATAAAACTGTAGGTGTCAAGCAGATAGAATGGGAGGGTACATGCTGCTTTAACGGGACTGTTTATTGTGTTGCCCAGAACCTGGTCTACCCCCAAAGTTGATACTATGTACCTTTATTTTTTTAAAAAATATTAATTTTGTCAGAGGGCATGTGGGCTTACCAGAGAGAGAGAGAGAGAGAAAGCAGAGACAGAGAAAATACCCCCATGGGGCATGGTCACACTGCAATCCCCTGTCCTTCATCTCACTCTCCTTTTGAGATTTTGGGCATGCATGCACACATATGTGAAGTGATTTTCAAACTGCCTATATGAGACTCAAATTATGCACTCAGTCTTGTGGAATCTAGCTCCTTTAACCACCAAACCATGGGGTGGCCCAATACTATATACCTGATAAGGTAGCCTTTTACAAATATTATTCAGATTTATGATTTTTGAGTGAATGCCTTTGTTAGCTCATTTTTATGCTAGTCATCAGGGTGCATGGGAAGGAGGAGGAGTCATTCAGAGGAGCCTGGGAGTCTAAGAGGCCCAGGCCAGAGTTAATGGCAAATTGCAGCTAGGACATCTACGTCATGGCATCAAGTCTGCCACCTGGAGGACAGCTTCCACCAGGCCAGGGTGGCCTGCCCTTTGATGAGTCAGAGCCCAGTGCCGGGTGGTATCATTGGACTTAGATTCATCTCTTGTGTGAAAATGATTACTCCATATCACTCTAAAGAGCTACAGAGGTGTGTAAATAATCGTGTTTGCAAAAAATCGCATTAAAAATAGTTAATAGTTCAATTGAAGTAAATTTAGAAAAGATTAGAGAAATTGCTGTTAAAATCTTGAGTTTAGAGAGCCAAATTCAATTCCCAGCTCTGATACTTAAAAATAGTCGGACCCGGCGCAAATTGCCCTCTCTCTGTTTCAGGGTTTTTTTTTTTTATCTGTAAAGTCCCATTACTACTAATAATATTAGTACTTAATTTGTGGGGTAGGTATGAGGATTGAATGAGGTGATGCACATGAAGATAGTCTTAGAAAGATAGTAAAATGCTGATTAAAAGGCTATAGTAGTAATAACATATAGAATCTAGCCAAAATCATTCCCGCTGGTATAATTCATGTCAGCCAAGAAGTGATCTCAATTACATATTTTTCCACAGTTGCTAAATCAGTTTAATCTATTGTTAATACTTCTGTTGTTAATATTTCATTATACTAAGAAAAGATACAGTAGACATCAATAGATTTAAAGAACTTGTCTTGCTCTACCTACTAAAGAGAATGAGGAATGAAGAGGATTATTAATGGAGGGAACCAGCAGTTAGCGTAATGGCTATGTCGCTGGACTCCCACGTAGTCGACCGCGGTTCATGTCCTGGACCCAGTGGCTGAGAACTCACGCCGGGTGCATGTGCGTGCGTGCGTGCCCAAGATCCCGAGAGGAGAATGGAGAAGGGATTGCGGAGTGACCATCCCCTCTGGGGGGTGATTTCTCGCTTTCTGTCTCTACATCTCTCTCTGTCTGTCTGGCAAGCGCACGTGCCCTATAGCGAAAACCTCTCAAAAAAAAAAAAAAAAAAAAGAGGATTATTAATGGAAGAAAACAAAGTCTAAAACCTTTGTTTTGAAAGACCTAATTTTGGAGGTAGAAGTTTTTAAACCCAGAGTAAAAAAGTCTGAAAAGATATCAACTAAAATTACATCAAATACGAGCCAAGGTACAACTCTTTAAATTTTATCCCACTAACAGTAGTTACCCTTGTTTTAGGGTTAGGGATTTTCATGTGCCCTTGCCAGAGAGAAATAGAGACACAGAAAAAGAGAAAGAGGGAGAGAGAGAGAAATCACTCCCCAGAGCGTATAGCCCTGCCACAATCCCTTCTCTGTTCTCCTCCTAGGATTTGGGGCATCCATACACACACCCCCTTCATGATTTTCAAGCCTCCAGGTCTGGGACTTGAACCACAGTTGACTATGTGGGAGTCCAGTACCTTAACCACCATGCCACCTACTGGTCCCAGGGCTATGAATATTTTTACTTTCTTTCGGCATTTGCATTTTCTCAACTTCCTTCAATTAATAGATATAGCTTTTTTATTTATTTATTTATTTTGAGGGGGAGAGGTTTTTGCTATAGGGCGCGTGCGCTCGCCAGACAGACAGAGAGAGACAGAGAGATAGAAAGTGAGAAATCACCCCCCAGGGGGGATGGTCACGTAGCAATCCCTTCTCCTCCATTCTCCTCTCGGGATCTTGGGCATGCACACACATGCGCCCAGCATGAGTTTTAAGCCACCGGGTCCGGGACACGAACCGCAGTCAACTACATGGGAGTCCGGCGACATAGCCATTACGCTAACTGCTGGTCCCAATAGATATAGCTTTTGCAATAAGAAAGATTTTTTAGAAAAGCCAGAATATATTTCTGATATCTATGGAATTGTTACCTTTGTTCAGGCAAGCAAGAAATATTCTTGTTACCTATACCCATAAAGATAACCATCGAACCAGCTAGTGGCACGATAGCTAAAGTGGCTAGAACCCACATAGCCAACTGTGCAGTTTGAGTCCCGGACCCTGAGGCTTGAAAAACATGCTGGACTCATGTGTGTGCATGCCCTAAAATCCCAAGAGGATAATGGAGGAGAAAGGATTGAAGCATGGCTATCCTCCCCTGAGGGGTGCCTCCTCTCTCTGTTTCTCCCTAGTGAGCACACATGCTCTATGGCAAACTAAAAAAAAAAAAAAAAAAGATAGCCATCAGTTGTAAGCAAACAGAAAAATAAATAAAATACCTCAAGTCAAGATCCCCCCAGATTAGGCTTTGACTTCTGGGTGTTGTTCCATGGGATAGCTTCAGTGATGTCCTGTTGTACCACTTGACATCTGAATGAAAAGAACAGCTATGTCCCAGAGCCACTTTATGTCCCTTAACAATTCATACATGAATCTAAATTCTTCTTAAATGGACACAGTTCTTTTTTAAAAAGTTTATTTCTTCTATGAGCAAAAGAGACCGAGAGGAAAAGAATGGAGATAGTACCCCCAACAGGGTCTTGATGCTGCAATCCACTCCCAGCTTCAGCCAGCCCTGCACGGGCTAGCTTGTGTGCCCGGCTTACTCAGTGAGGTCTGTGAACTCAAATCAGCAGCCTTCCCATGTGAGTCTCCAAAGCAATCTGCTCTGGAGTTCTTCAGCATCTCATGGAAGAAAACTGATGTGTGGACGGCACATAACCAGCCCTCCTGCACTGCCAAGGAGAGTCAGGGAGCTGTGTCAGGGAGCACAAAGAGTCTGACTTAGTCTGCTATTGTGTTGCTACCAGAAATGTCTAACGCTGAGTGAATTTATAAAGCGACAGGTTTATTCAGATCACGGTCTAGCGGTCCAGGGTCAGGGGCCAACTTCAAGAGAGACTACAACATGGCAGAGGGCAAGAGATTGAGCAGAGTGGCTGTCCATAGCTTCTCTTCATTCTGGTCTGTATTCGTATGGCTTCTTCCCCTCTCATTTCCTCTCCTTACAAATCTGCCAGAACTCAGTCACGGAAACCTCCCATAAGGGCTTTATCACACCCAAAGGCCCCACCTGGGACACTGTGAAGGAATAAGTTTTAACTTAACACCTTTCTAATACAACTAGGTCCCAACACATCAACTTTTGGAGGACAAACCATTACCAAACCATAACAGGGGCTACAAAGAGTCTGGAAAGAGCTGAGGCACAGCCCACTGAGGTCATTAGGGAAAGACATTGGATGTGTGTCTGTGGGGAAGGGCCTTAACCTCATGGGCTTCTGTTTCTGTAAGTGAGGTTAATGGTACCTATCTCAAGACCAAAGTGAGTATCAAATGCGTTACTATAGGATATGCAAAGTGGATAGTGCTTGGCACTGAGGAAAACCTCAAACGGTTAGCTATACTTATTCATGTTCATCAATAATACTAAGTAGCAATGGTTATTCAGAATCTTCTACAACTTGGATGAAGTTTTCTTCAGTATTTTTAACATCCCCTTTGAGAGGCAGAAAACTCCTTTCTGTTGTAGATTTTGAGTGATGCTTCGGGTGGTCCTTAGAAGATCTGTGTTCATGTTACAATCCAATTGACATCTAAATGACCATGATAATTTAAAAGTCTGCTTCTAGGAGCCAGCAGGTGGCATGATGGTTAAGGCTCTGGACTCCCACAAGGCTGACCATGGCTAGAATCCCAGTCCCAGGGGTTTGAAAATCATGCCTGGCACGTGTGCATACATGCCCAAAATTCCAAAAGGAGAGTGGATAAGAGATTGTGGCATGGCCATCCCCCCCCCCCCCCCCCCCCTGGGAGTGATTTATCACTTTCTGTCTCTCTGTTTCTGTCTCTCCCTCTGGTGAGCGCACATGTCCTATGGCTAAAAAAAGTTTGCTCTCACTTTTATCCCATTTCTTGAAGGAAATAATTTGTTCTGTATCCTTCTCATTAAAGTCATCAATTTTTCTTTTTCTCCTTTTTTAGAGAGAGATTTTTGTTATAGGGCGCATGCACTCACCAGAGAGACAGTGAGACAAAAAGATAGAGAGACAAAAAGCGAGAAATTACCCCCCAGTAGGGATGGCAATGCCGTAATCCCTTTTCCATTCTCCTGTCGGGATTTTGGTCACATACACATACCTGGTGTGAATTTTAAGTCACTGGGTCTGGGACTTGAACCACAGTTGACTACTGTGGTTCGGTAGTCAGTCCAGCGATGTAACCATTATGTCATCCGCTGATCTCTAAACCACCGATTGTTCTAAAAAAAAAAAAAAATGCTATACAGCCCTTAAGGATAGTTGCCAAAATGGATGCTTGCTACCTGCCTTGCCGTCACTATGGGGCTGCTGCCAGGGTACCCAGAATGCACCTGGCTCAGAAAGGCTCTGAGTCTCAATTCCTTTTTCTGTGAAATCATATTCTAGTCTGTTGTGTTCCTAATAATAGAAATACCCGAGTCTAGATAATTTATAAAAAATAGAGTTTTATTTAGCTCAGCATTTTGGAGATCCTAAGTCAAGGAGCTGCACCTGGTGACAGTCTTCTTATTGGTTGGGACTTTCTGTAGTGTCCCAAGGCAGCACAGGGCGTCACCTGGCAAGAGCTTGAGTACAGCAGTGTGTGTCTGTGCCTGTCTCGTTCTCTTCATGTATAAACTCACCAGGAGTCAGTCATGGGGGCCCCAACCTGATGACCTTAACCCTAATCACCTCCCAAAGTCCCTACCTCTTAACCCATGGTCAGATTAAGCTTCCAGCCTCTTAATCCCATCACATCTAAATCTTGTCACATGAATTTGGGGGCGGGGGGTGGACACATTCAAGCAGTAGCAAACCAGAACTGCTCGTTGATTCCTAGCTCACAGGTAACTATGAAAATGAAGCGGCCTAGTCTAGGACCTAGTCCACAGTAAACATGTAGGAAGTACCAAGTGTTCAGCAAGTATTGGTTCTCCTTCCTTGGTCTCGGATTTCCATTCTAGCACTCAGTTCTTGCCAGAAAGACAGAAAAAGATAGAGAGACAGAAACTGAAAAATCACCCCCCAGTGGGGATGGCCACGCCACAATCCCTTCTCCTTTTTCCTCTCAGGATCTTGGACAAGCACAAGACCAGCGTGAGTCTAAGCCACCGGGTTAGATTTCTGGCAGGCATATTAAGGGGGGAAATGGTTTTAAAAACACACTACAACAGTCACATGGAGGTGGGAGTCTTAAAGAAGTTCGTGGAAATGTGTAGTATAAAAAATTATGTACGGAATTCAAATTATATGTTAATTTCATTTTCCATGAACTTTCTGAAGGCCTCGTGTATAGTGCAACAATCTTATGTGTTCCATTTAATAAACATTAACACAAAATACTGAACTTAATATAATTGTTTACTAGATTTAAGTGTTTTTTTTGTTTTTGTTTTTTTTTAAGAGTTAATTCACTGTGTTGGTGCTAATAGAACGAGAACTTTTTCCAAGTTCCTCAGGCACCTATAGGGAGAAAATATCAAGGGTTAGAGTTGTGTGGTTGGGTCTGAACCAACTCCCCACCCCACCCCACCCCCGCCTCCTCTGACAGATCCAATGAAGTGGGAGTGGACAAGTCCCAGAGGTCAGAATCTGGCCCCGGAATTTCCACTCCTGTGACCCCTGGAGCCAAAAGTGGTGGGGTAAGGTCGGGGAATGACTGATCTGGCAGGAGACAGGATACGTACGCACTCAGCCGAAACTACGAGTCTTCTTTGTCAAAGAACTACGAAAATCCTATGAAAACCCTAGATCTTTTCTCTAGAAGGATTCGATCCCCCATCCACGGGCACTCGCGCACAGGCACACACACGCGCGCGCACACACTTCCCCCTCGGGACCTCCCGGAGACCACAAACGGCTGGGTGAAACCCCTGGCCCCGAGAGAGGCTCGGGCGCTCTCTCGGGTCTCTGCTCCTCCTTGCGTCCAGGTCCCTCCAGGCTGGGAGCCCTAGCGGCTGCGGGGTGATGGCTGGTGCCGGAGGAACTAAGAGGGGCAGAAGACCCGCTCCGCACCCTGGAGGCGCAGCTGGCGGGGACGGGGGCGGGGACGGGGGCGGGGGCGGGGACTAGGACCGGGCGCGGCCCCGCCCCGGGCTCCACCTGCGGGCGCCGAGGCGGTGGCGAGCGGTCAGGGCCCTGCCCCAGGCAGCGTGGTCTGCCCAGATGCGCCCATCGCCACCGCAGCAGCACCTTCGGCTTTCAGCGCTACTCCGGGGCCGCAGTTCCAGCCATGAAGATGCACTTTTGTATCCCGGTGTCCCAGCAGCGGCCGGACACGCTTGGGGGCCGCTACGTGGTGCGCCTGAGGCTGGGTCAGGGAGGGGGCTGGTGACAGGGCTCACCTTCTCCCTCGACTAACATGGGACTGGTGTGTCTGTGTTGCAGTTGTACTCCGTGTACCTGGACGGGTTGCTCTTCTGCAGGGTGCGCTACAGCCAGCTTCATCGTTGGAACGAACAGGTGAGTGGGTTGGAGGGGTACTGAGACAGGAGGGGGAAAGTGTCCAGACGGCTAGCAAGACCTTTCGGGACCTCAGACTCCTAATCTGGGAAACGGGGTCGTGGTGAGGACTAACTGTGAATTGCTTGGCCTACAGTTCCATGCATACTCGGATGTCTTCCAATCCCTCACAGCTATGAGCTGAAGGAACCGGGCACAGAGATTCCCCAGCGCCCTGCCAAGTGGGGCTGAAAGGCGCTGGGGCTATAGTGGGCTCCGTTTCAGTTCCAGCTGTTCTCCCTCCCAATATCCCCTCTTGGAAATGAGAAATCCAGCGTAGAGTCTTAGGAACTTTGTACATGGCTCTTTAATCTTCTTTCTCTCCAGTTTCCGACTTGCCCTCTTTAAAACGTTGCGATTGTCTTTTTTTTTTTTTTTTTTTTTTTTTTTTTTTCCTAATGACTGTATTCACGGGCTTGGCAGGTTGGAAATCCAGGAGACAGAATGGGGGACTTATAAGTTAGGAAGTTGTTTCTCACCCCCCTATTTTTTTTTTTTTGGGGGGGGGGGGGAGAGGTTTTTGCTATAGGGCGCGTGCGCTCGCCAGACAGACAGAGAGAGACATAGAGACAGAAAGCGAGAAATCACCCCCCAGGGGGGATGGTCACGCCGCAATCCCTTCTCCTCCATTCTCCTCTCAGGATCTTGGGCACGCATGCACACGCGCCTGGCATGAGTTTTAAGCCACCGGGTCCAGGACGCGAACCGCGGTCGACTACGTGGGAGTCCAGCGACAGAGCCATTATGCTAACTGCTGGTCCCTCACCCCCATTTCTGACAGTATTGTCTCTGGGAGGCACAGATTTATTACTCTGCTCTAGTAGGTTTTACTGTTCTTACAAGGAGGTGTTACACATCTTCTAAATGGATTAGAGGAAAAAATGGAAGCACGGAAATATTCACCCTTCTTCCTCCCTCCCCAAAGAGTGCTTTTTTTTCCCCTTTGTTATTTTTCTAGATTTTAGATTATAAAGAGCATATACTTCAAAGTTAAAAAGGAAAATATACAGAAGACAGGAAAAATTTGCCCAGAGGCAACAGCTGTTAACATTGTGGGGGAGAGCACTTTCAGGCTGTCTGGGTTTCTAGAGAGTGGATGTTTCATTTAACCATTTTCTGTTAGTGGACAGTTCAGTTGGATTTTTCTACTACTGAAAACATCACAGCAGTTAGTCCTCTTGCTCATAGTGCTTCAGAAAAGTCCATTCTCAAGGTATGGCTAAGTATCTTTGATGTTAACAAGAAAATGGTTATAATATGGTTACTAATTTGAGTGGTCATCTTTCTTCCTTTCTTTAAGTTTATTTCTTCCACAAGACACACACACACACACACACACAGGCACCCTAACAGGATCTTCGTGCTGTAATCTATCCCCAGGAACCTCGACCATAGGCATGTATAAACCCCAGATGCTGTGGTGGGGTGGTGGGAAGAGGACCAAGACCCTTCCCGTGTAGGTCCAATGGCATTACCACTGTACCACCACCCTGTCCTGAGTGGTCACCTTTCTATTACTATCACCTGATGTGATGCCTGTGACTCAGTAGGTCCTCAGTAATTGTCAACTGACTGCATGCAGAAGGGCATGGAGTCAGACTTCTGAAAGACGAGAAGCTACTTGTGACTGAATCAAGTCTGGAGAATTGTGAGGATCGCAAAAGTAGGCTGATGGGGATCTCCAAAGAAGAGAAAGGATAATTGTTTTAGACACTGGGGGCGGGGGGGGGGGGTCAGGGTCCTCCCCCCTCCCCCATCCTTCTACACTGTGAGGTGGGAACAGAGAGGGGTCATCCCAAGTATGAAGAAGGAGGCCACAGGGAGACTGCTTCCTGGCTGATCACCTCACCTTGACCTTCAATTTTCTCACCAGAAATATTAGGCAAGAAGGTCCTTATGGCTGTCATTCTTCCAGGGTGCTTGCAACAACCAGGGACGGGTTTCTCAGCGAGGCTGCACATAATGCATTCTCAGCAAACATTTGCCAACTCACCGGTTTCAAGAATTCCTGGAAACAGCCTTTCTTAAACAACCAACTTAGGAAAATGCATATTTTTAAGAAAACTTGGATCTATCAAATCCTAGCAAGTTTCTGTGCAGAAGCAGAGACATAACGCGAGTAAACTGTCACTCTTAATCATCTTGGTGGGGGAAGTCATGAACAAGAAACTGGTTGTTAGTTCACTGCAGTTGCCACAAATCCATGTCCTTGGTGGCGTATACAATAGACAGTAATGAAAATTTCATATTTGTCCCAGATTTTTCAAAATCCTCAAGTGGGTATTTCTTTGCCCAGTTTCCAACTTCCTTATACTTTATGCTTATCATTTTTCAACTTTCTGGATGAACAACTTCATTTTTTAAAAAAATATTTAATTTTATTATTTATTATTATTTTTATTATTTTTCTGTTTGCTATAGGGTGCATGCACCCACCAGAGAGAGACAGAGAGAGAGAGAGGGAAAGCAAGAAAGCAAACTTGAACCATGGTCGGCCACGTAGGAGTCCAGCACCTTAACCACCATGCCACCACTGGCCTGGAACAACTTCATTTTTAAAGAAACTCTTTAGATCTTAGGTGGCTACTGATTTGTATTATTAATTTAAAACAACAAAAAACAGTTACTATGTGTAGGTTGATTCTAAGCACCTCACTTGTAATAGCTTGTTTACTTTTTAAAAGAATTATTTAATTTTATTTATTATTATTAATTTTGCTATAGTCACTAGAGAGATATAAAGTATGAAAGCAAGCTGCCAGGCCTGGCATTCAAACTGTGGTCAGCCATGTGAGAGTCCAGCGCTTTAACCACCATGCCACCTGCTGGCCCTAGCCTGTTTAATTTTTTACAATAGTCCTAGGAGCTAGAATTATCCTTAGCCCCATTTAACAGATGAGGAAGTTGAGGCACTATTTGCCCAAAGTCATGATGGAAAGAGTTAGAGCCAGGATTTGATATCCAGACTATGTGGTTTCTTTTTCTTCTTCTTCTTCTTTTTTTTCTAGAGAGATTTTTGCTATAGGGTGTGTGTACTTGCTGGAGAGACAGAGACAGAGAGACATAAAGCAAGAAATCAGCCCCCAGGGGAATGGCCATACTGCAATCCCTTCTCCTCCATTCTCTTCTCAGGACTTTGGGTATGCACACACATGCACCTGGCGTGAGTTTAAGCCACCAGGTCCAGTACTAGAACTGTGGTTGACTATGTGGGAGTCCAAGGAGTAACTATTATGCCATCTCCTGGTCCCAGACCATGTGGTTTCTTACTAAAGTTGACAACACAAACTGTTTCAGTAAAACAATTAAGGAGTTGGTGGACTCAGATGCAGAGTGATGAGCGTGTTGAAAGATTCGTAGTCTAAATAAATTTTGCAAAGAGGGGGCTGGCGATTCAAGAGAATTTGAATGCAGCCTTCTGTTATGCTCTGTATTTATTGTGTGGAAGATCAGATTACAAACATCATAATATTTTAAAGTAAATAGATGACCTTTTCTCAGCAAGTTTTACCATACATATATACAATGGAAAATTCTGTAAATGTACGGTGGACAGGAAAGGATGAACATACAAAGAGCAGGGTTCCCCCATAGCAAGAACTTCTTTAAAAGAAAGTTGAAGATTTCCTTGGAAATACAAAGTATGGTATGTGAGAGCTGTTATGTAGAACACAGGGCACGTTCACCCAGTGGGACTGGGCTTGCTTCTCTGGGAAACGTCAGGACCCAGTGTGCCAGGACGCTCAAGGTGTTTTCCAGCAGATCTGGACCATCATCACGTGGCTTGATCTCCAACAGAGTTCAAAGATTGAGTCCTAAATGAACATGATTTTAGTATATTTTGGAATAATGTGATAAAAGTTCCTATTTTTTGGTGTTTAATGTGATGAGTTCTGATAAACATGTACAATTGCTATGATCATAATCAAAAGGTGGACTGGCAGGCCGCATGGCTGACTGAGCAGTTGGATCGCAGGCCTGACAGCTTAAAAAACATAGTAGGCACATGTAACTGTGTGCTTAAAATCCTGAGAGGAGAATGGAGAAGAAAGGATTGTGGCATAGCCCTCCCCACTGGAGAGTGATTTCTCTCTCTCTCTCTCTCTCTCTCCGCTCTCTCTCACTTTCCGGCTACAGCACATGTCACATAGCATTGACAGAGAGAGAGAGAGAGAGAGAGAGAGAGAAAGGAAGGGAGGTAGGTTATGGCCTGGTGTCTAAGGCAGTTAGATCCCACGTGACTGACCACAAGCTTTGAGTCTCAGACCTGGTGACTTGAGAGACATGTGCATGTGCGCACATCTGCAAAATCCTGAAAGGAGTGAGAGTTGGAGAGGAGATTATGGTGCCACCACTCCCCATGGGGCGTACTTTCTCCTCTTCCTCTCTGTCTCTGAATGCATGCACCCTCTAGCAAAACAATCAAAAAGAAAAAACACTACACAACATAAAGAACAGTTCCCTCACTCTAGAATCTCCTTGTTCTCTTTGCCCTAAATCCCCTCCACTCACCCCAGTCACAGGCAACCAAGATCTACTTTCCGTAAAGTCAGTAGTACAATTGCCATCATATTTTGTAGATAAAGAGTCTGAGTAGGGTTTCCAGATTAGCAAATTTAGAAATATAGGATTCTGTCTGGGACCAGCAGTTGGTATAATGGCTATGTCACTGGACTCCCATGTAGTCGACCGCGTTTTGAGTCCCAGACCTGGTAGCTTAGACTCACGCTGGGCATGTGTGCGTGTGTGCCCAAGATCCCAAGAGGAGAATGGAGGAGAAGGGATTGTGGTGTGGTCATCCTCCCTGGGGGGTAATTTCCCACTTTCTGTCTCTCTGTCTCTGTCTTTCTGGTGAGCGCACGTGCTCTATGGCAAAAACCTCTAAAAAAAAGAAAGAAAGAAAGAAAGAAAGAAAGAAAGAAAGAAAGAAAGAAAGAAAGAAAGAAAGAAAGAGAGAAAGAAAGAAAGAAATATAGGATCCCGGCTAAGGAACAGGGAGTGGAGCTGGAAGATGAGCTCAGAGCAGGGTGGGGGTTGGGGTGGGGGGCAACAGCAGCAGAAGACAACCCGGGGTCACAGGGACCGCAGTTCTGGAAACAAGAAGTCCAAGAAGCACAGTTGGTGCAAGGAAACCTACTTGATGTATATCTACAAGGTGCTGAAACAGGTGCACCCCGACATGGGCATCTCCAAGGCCATGAGCATCATGAACTCGTCTGTGAACGACTTATTTGAGCGGCTGGCTGGGGAGACTGCTCGCCTGGCCCAGTACTCTGGCGGAGCCAAGCTGACTTCGGGGAGGTCCAGACCGCCGTGCGTCTGCTGCTGCCCAGGGAGCTGGCCAAGCACGCCGTGTCCAAGGGCACCAAGGTTGTCACCAAGTATACCAGCTCCAAGTGACCCAGAGCCTGACATAAATAAAGGGTGAACTGTGAAAGAAAGAAAGAAACAAAGAAAGAAAGAGAGAGAGAGAGAAAGAAAGGAAGGAAAGAAAGAAAGAAAGAGAAAGAAAGAAAGAAAAAAAGAAAATAAAGAAATATAGGATCCCAGTTAAATTTGAATTTCAGGTAAAGCAACAAAGAATTTTAGTACAAGTATATCCCACACGCTATTCAGGATATACTTAAATAGGCTTTCTATATTTTATCCAAGGTCTGAGACCAAAAGGCTACAGGATCTTTCCCAGCTAGTTTTTATACTTCCTGTTAGTGGAGGATGAAAAATGGCTCTGAATTTTGTGTTGTTGTTGCTGTTGTTGAGGTTTTTTGCCGTAGGGTTCCTGTGCTTGCCAGAGAGAGACAGAGAGAGAGAAAGTGAGAAATCACCCCTGATTTAATACAAAGCACTATAACAAAGGAAATCACACAAAGGACGTGTGTGTGTGTGTGTGTGTGTGTGTGTGCGTGTATAGTATATGATTATTTCCAGTTCATTGCTTGGGAAGTTTAGCATCTCAGTGGAATAGACATTTCAGCCTATACAGTTAACCAATTTATTCATTTACTTAAGAAATATTTACAAAATCCATACTATAGACCATGCACTGTGTTAAATTAAGTGACGACTGTGACATTAGCGCACATGGTTTTAAGAATTAGATTTGTGGGACCAGCAGTTAGCGTAATGGCTATGTCACTGGACTCCCACGTAGTCGACCGCGGTTTGCGTCCTGGACCCGGTGGCTTAAACTCACGCCAGGCGCGTGTGCGTGCGTGCCCAAGATCCTGGGAGGAGAATGGAGGAGAAGGGATTGCGGCGTGGCCATCCCCCCTGGGGGGTGATTTCCTGCTTTCTGTCTCTCTGTCTCTCTCTCTGTCTGGCGAGCGCACGCGCCCTATAGCAAAAACCTCTCCAAGAAAAAAAAAAAAAAAAAAAAAGAATTAGATTTGTATTTTGTACACCAGGTAACTCTGAGGCTGAGGAGAAACACCTGACCCGGGTGAGGTGGCTGCTAGCTCTTTTCAGCCAAGGTCTGTGGAGAACTAATGCATATAAGGCTGGACCTTGGGAAGGGATGGATGCGTTACTCTGAGGTCAGCAGTAATCCACACGCTTTCACGTCCTTGCCTGCAGCCCTCTCCCCATACAGCTCCCTCTGGGCCTGGTAGCTTGCCCCTCTGCTCCTGAATGTCTATCTCTCTGCCATGTGACTATTTCTGTGCTTTTAGACAAATAAAGTCAGTTTGACCTTGCCCATGCCCTTGCCAGCACCACCCCGCTCGAATGGATTTGAAGCCACCTAGAAAGGCAGCATTTAGCCAGCTCGGTTCGGCCCCATGCTGCAGACGAGGCCATCCAGTGTAAGTGACATGGGCTCTGTGAACAGGAAGCTTGCCTCTGTACTCTGCCAGCCTGGGGCATGACAACAGTGACAAGTTGTGGAAGCTTGCAAAGTGCAGTTCAGCAGGGGACAGGGACTGTGCTAGCCTATGCCATGCAGCCCTGCCATGCAGGGTCGGGTCTCCTCCTCACCAGGCACAGATCCACCAGGGCTCTTTCCTATTCTGATCCAACCAGATTGGCCCTCTCTTTCCCCACTCAAACTTTCTGTTCCCCTTGGGCTAGCACATTCATTGCCTCTGCCTTGCTCACTTCCTCTGCCTCAGAAGACTTTTGGTTTCTAGTCCACCTGTCAGCAACCAATTCTTTCTCAAGGTTGATTCTTTCAGAAAGTCCCCCTTGATTGCATGAGAAGCCTTTGATCCCGGTGCCCCTTCATATTAGACTTTGTTATGGTCCTCTTTTTTTGTGTGTATACTTTATTCTCCCTGATTATTTTAGAGAAAAATCCAAATAATAAAGGGACAAACGAGAGCTTGCAGGTACAGAATACCCAGCACAGAATCCAACCTGTTCAATAGGAATTTGGTAGGAAAGATAATGGCAGTGATTCTGACAGCGAGAAGACCGAGAGCAAGATCTGCCATTCGTTGGCTCGTAGGACCTGGGTTTAAAAGTCACTTCTTTCTGAGCCTTGGCTTATTCCTATGCCAAGGTGAAAAGCTAACCGAGTTTATGGTGAAGATGATCTGTCCACCTTATGGGGCCATTGTGAGGAACTAACAGGACAAGCTCGACTCATATTCATTGGCATTAGATGTCACATCCAGACTGCTGTGAGTTTTTATCTGGTGAATCTGGGTTTTTATTACAAGGAGACTTGGAGAGGTGGGGTGGACGAGTCAACACTAGAAACAGAGACTGTAGAAAGGACACGGTTGGTGTCTTTAATTCCATCGTCTAAAGTCCTCAGTTCTCTGGGATAGGCGTGCGGGGCTGTGAGTGCAGTGAGGCAAGGGAAGGAGGTGTTATTTTAAAAGGCAGAACTGCATGATGGGGAAGTTGGTGCAAGGCATTGTTTTGTGATTCAAAAAAAAAAAAAAATCTGAGCATAATCTTCCAAAAACAAGCAAAACCCCCCAAATAAGAGCACCTCGTAATAAAAGAGCAGGAGAGTTGTGCTTTCCTTTTGACTTCTTTAAATTGTTTCTCGAAAGAGAGATGGGGTTGAATATTGATACCAGATCATTTTCAGCATGCTAGTGGTTTTCACACCTGAACTCTGCGCTGAGACCCACAGAAAAGTTTCCACGTTGAGAGAATCGCATTTGTGGAGTTGTTTGGCAGACTTAACTACTCAGTTTGTTGCATGTCTATCTTCTCCCTAAGATCAGTATTAGAGAAGGGAGGGTAAGATTCTTTGAAAAGTCAGTTCAGGTTGTAGAACCTGCTGGAAGAGTTTCACCCTGTGATGGGTATTAGCCTCTTAATCCTTGTCGACTTTCCCCCCAGTTCTTGGCCTCAGGACTTTGCCAAGATGCCTCCTGCGGTTGTGAAACCAGCAGCTCCACTGACTCAAGGCTGCTGTGATTAGAACCAATTTGGGAGCATCTGCCACATTTATGAACACGTGCCAAGAAAGACAATTGCCTTTTAAAGATCACTTAATCAGTTAATCAAGAAACAATTACATCCACAGAAGACACATATCTGCTTCCGTTTAATGGAATTAGCAGAGCTGGGGTGCATATATCCTGGACTGTTTGAACAGCCCTGCCTGGGATGATGCTTCAGCTGGGGGCGCCTTTCGTCAGTCTCTGGGCTTGGCAAAAATGTCCCTTGCATTTGAAAGAAATAGAATTATTGCTGTAATATTTTATACTAGGTTTGGATGAGAGGTTGCAAATGGAAATATCTACAGGGGTCAGGCAAGTAATTTCAGTGACAGATGAAGTCTCAGGTGAGAGGCAGTAGGGGAATATAAGGACCTGCTTGTGTCTTCTCTAACAGTAGCCTGGGAGAACGTGAACCCATTGGTTCCAGATCTTCTCATTTTTCAAGAGAAGCCAGAGCATCAGATTTTTTTTTTTTTTTTGAAATACACATGATCTTTTAGAACAGCTTTAGTTTACAGAAAAGATAGTAAAAGGTTTCCTGTGTACTCTACCCCCAGTTTCCCCTATTATTAACATTTTCCAATAGTGTGGTGTATTTGTTACAATTAATGAATCCATTTGATTTTTTTAACTACAGGACATGTGTGTTTGCTGGAGAGACAGAAAGGGAGAGAGAGAAGCAAAGTGAGAAAGCACCCCCCTCAGGGGAAATGACCACCCCACAGTCCCTTCTCTTTTGCTCTTCCCTTGGGATTTTTGGGCATGCGTGCACACACAGTCGGTGTGTTTCTCAAGTCAGCAGATCTGAGACTCCGACCGTGCAGTCATCCGTGTGAGATCCACTGCATCACCTGGTTGGCCCATGATACTTCATTATACACTATAGTCCATAATTTATTCACACTTCCTTCATTCTTACCTAATTCCCCATTCTGGCCCAGGATCCCAGTCAGAATACTACCTCCATAGAGTAGTCACATCTCTCTAGGCTCCTCTTGACTATGACAGTTTCTCAGACTGCTTGTTTTTAATGGCCTTGACAGTTTTGAGAAGCACTGGTCAGGTAGCTCATAGACTGTCCCTCTACTGGAATTTGTCCCGTGGTTTTCACCTGATTAGATTAGGGATTTGGATTTTGTGGCTACAGACCTCAGTGGTCAAGTGCCATTACAGCATACGAAGGGTACCTAGTTTTGACATGGTTTCTCACTTTTTAAAAGTTTATGCATTTATTTCCTTCATGAGAAAAAGAGCGACAGCAGCTCCAGCGAGGTTCTTGTGGTGTGATCCAGCCCTGGTCTCAGCTGGCCCAGATTTCAGGTGCATGTGCACACACGCCCAGCATGTTCAGGGAGCTCTCAGGTTGCAAACCCAGTACTTTTTCCACATGAGTCCCACTGCATTATCACTGTGTCACCACCTGACCCCAACATAACTCATCCTTTTCTTTTTTATAAGAGAGATTTTTTGCTATAGAGCATGTGTGCTCATCAGAGAGACAGAAAGTGAGAAATCACCCCCTGGGGTGTGGCCACATCACAATCCCTTCTCCTCCATTCTCCTCTTGGGATCTTGGGCATGCACGCACACACGCCTGATATAAGTTTCAAGCCTCCAGGTCCAGGGCTCAAATAGTGGTCAGCCATATGGGAGTCCGGCTATGTAACCATTACGCCATCTGCTGATTCCTCGTCACTCTTTTTTTAAAGGTTATTTTGTTCATGATAGAGTGTGTGTGTGAGAGAGAGCACATGTGCTCCCTCAGTAGGGTCTTGTCATGCCTCAGTCCTCTTCCACTAGCTCTCTAGTGCATCAGGATCTTGGGCACGTGTGCCTCTAGCTTGTTACAGGTCAGCCAGGCTGGGATCCTAATCTGTGGTTGGGCCCATAGCTTCCAGCACTGCACTACTACACTACTGACACCACTGAGGCTGAGACAGACTTCCCACTTTGCTGTTGACCTCAGCCAAAGGAGTGTTGGTCAAGTTTCACCATGGAAAGTTGCTCTTTCCTCCCTTTCTCTTTTGAAGGAAGTCAGTATGTGCTCCCACTGTCTTGAGAAATGAATATCAGCACAAATTATCTGGAATTCTGCACAGAGATTTGTCTCTTCTGTTTATTCAGTTCTTTATATCTGAATGTGCTCCTATGTATTAACTTTATGCTTTGGGTTGTACTTCAATATTACTTTACTTTGTTGCTGAAACCACCCAACTTCCACCCATGAGAGCTCATTCAGTGTGTTCCTGTGTCTCATAAACATACCCCACGGTTGCTTTTTTTTTTTGTTTTGAGCACTTCCTTACTTACTGTCACTGCAATATGCTCCAGGCTCATTTTCTCATTTTGTATAATTCTGCTCTAGTTCCTAGAATAGGCCATCTTTTTTTTTTTTTTTTTTTAATTTGCTAGAGGGCATGTGCACTTGCCAGAGAGAGACAGAGAGAGAAGGAAAGTGAGAAAATACCCCCCATGGGTGGGGGAGGGTCATGCACCAATTCCTTGTCCTCCATTTCTTCTTTCAGGTTTTTGAGAACACTTGCACACGTGTTTGGCATATTTTTCATACCACCGGGTCTGGGACTCAAACCATGCAGTTGAATATCTTGGATCCAGCCTTCTTCCCAGAATCAGTCATTTCTTATAGAGACCTGGTTGCCTTAATTAGAGAATGGTATTAGAAACTAAGATCTGGGCCTTAGACGTGTTTGTTTCTCCAGCCATGTTGTTGCTTCTAACTCCTCTCAGCTGACAGATCAAAAAAATGTATTTGTGTATAGTAATCCATGTGTTGAGTCATCAGAAAAGTCATGACACAGTTTGGTATGGAAAAATATGACATGAATTTTCCAACAACCCAATATATAAGCAAGTCTGTAATTATTTCGATATATAGTCATAGTCATATGTATTTATATTAAGCCAAACATGCTCTCATACTAATGTATCCAGTTCTAACAAAATACCACATGGATTATTTTAGTCTCCTCCATTTATCTGTAAACTTCCCATCCAACCACGTGAAATCTGACTTCCATCATCTGCCATTCATTTGCTTGTTTGGTTCTGTATATATACCTATAGCAGCATTACTGCATGGTAAACAACGTTAGCAACTAGAAAGCAATACTTCGACTCTTTGCCTTTCATTTCACAGACTCCATTCATTTCCAAAGTTGCTTCAGTTGGTTTCATATATTTGTAAGATAGTTTTGACACATTTTGCATTCCATTCTAAAATCCCAACTTCCTAAGTGATTTTTAAAAAATGATTTGCCTATGTTGACCTTATGTTATAAAGCTCAATGGGTTTTGACAAATGCATAGCGTAATGTATCCACAATTAAAATATTTTTAAGAGAGATTTTTGCTATATGGCACATGCGCTCACTGGAGAGACAAACAAAAAGTAAGAGATCACCTCCCAGAGGGATGGCCACGCAGCACTCCTTTCTCTACTCTCCTCTTTGGATCTTGGGTACACACACACACAGGCACCTGGCAGGAGTTTAAAGCCTCTGGGTCCAGGCTTTAAACCGTGGTTGACTATGTGGGAGTCCAGCAATGTAACCATTATGCCATCTGCTGGTCCCCACAATTATAGTATAATACAAAATAATTGTATTGCCCTAAGAAATTCTATGCACTTTACCTATTCAAGCAACCTCCCCTACCTCAAAGCCTTGGTGACTCTTGACTTTTTAAATTCTCTATGATTTTGCCTTTTTCCAGAATGTGGTATAATTGAAATCACACAACATCTAGCGTCTCCAGATTGACTTCTTTCATTAACAATGCACATCTAAATTTCATTCATGTCTTTTTGTGGTTTGATGGTCCATTCTTTTATATTGTTGAATAATATTTTGTTATATGGTTATATCACAGTTTGTTCATTCATTCATATATAAAAGGACATTTCTGGGGCCAGCAGGTTGTGTGATTATTGGGGCACTGGACTCCCACATGGCCAACCATGGTTCAGGTCCCAGACTTGGTGGCTTGCTTTCTCACTTTCTCTCTCTTTCTCACTTGAGAGTATATATACCCTATAGCAAATTTTAAAACATAATAACAAATAAATAAAATAAAATATATATAATTCTTTTAGAAAGGATGTTTCTGTTGCTTTCAGTTTCAGAGGGTTATGAATAAATGTTTCCATATAGGTTTTTGTGTGACCCTAGTTTTCAAATCAGTTGGGTAAATATCTTGGAGTGTGATTGCTGGATTCTATAGTAAGACTATATTTAGTTTTGTAACAAATTGCCAAACCGTCTTCCAAAGTGACTATAACATTTTGCATTACCTGCAGGACATAAGTTTTAAAATTTTTAAATGACAAAGATAAATGTTAGCTTCACATTCTATAAAAGTCAAACAAACACAACCAAACAACATGTGTCCAGGAGCTGCAGATAATAACCTTCCTGCAGGTCAGACCAGCGCTGTCCAGGAGAAATTTCTGTGTAGATGGAGGTACTCTAGATCCACTTTGTTCAGCAACTTGCCATGTTTCAAATGGCTATTGAGCACTTGAAATGTGGCTACTATGGCTAAGGAACTAAATTTTTAAATTTTATTTCATTTTAATTCATTTAAAATTTACTCATTGGTAGTCATTGGCCACCATATTGGACAATTCTAAGCCACGGTAAGGATTTTGACTTTTTCTTGGGTGAGATAAGAAGGCACGGAAGATATATATATATATATATTTTTTTTTTTTTGAGAGGTTTTTGCTATAGGGCGCGTGCACTCGCCAGACAGACAGAGAGAAACAGAGAGACAGAAAGCGAGAAATCACCCCCCAGGGGGATGGCCACGCCACAATCCCTTTTCCTCCATTCTCTTCTCGGGATTTTGGGCACCCATGCACACGCACCTGGCGTGAGTTTTAAGCCACCGGGTCCAGGACTCGAACCTCGGTCGACTACATGGGAGTCCAACGACATAGCCATTACGCTAACTGCTGGTCCCAAGGCACGGAAGATTTTGAACAGGGTGGTGGAGTGATCTGACTTACATTTTTGAAGTATTGCCTTATATATTGTGTTAGGAATAGACTGAAGAGGGTTAAGGGTGGCAGCAGAGAGATCTTTTGGAAGGCTACAGCAATAATCAGTCCATAGAAAACAGATGACAGTGGTTTGGGCCAGAGTGATGGCAGTGGAGGTAGAGAAAAGTAGTCAGATTCTTGATGTATTTTCAAGATAGGGCCTACATGAGGTAACTATTTGTCACACACACGTTGTATTTGTGACAAAGGCCATGGAATTACACTTCTTATCTGCTTGCAGCCTCCTATATCTTAGGCCTGCTTTCATTTTCTTTGAGTTACTGACTATGGTAATGGTAAGGTTTCAGCCCTCCTAAACCACAGACACCATTATAACCTCACTGGTTTTATGACTGCTTTTCTTTCTCTCATTTTAAAGAAAATGATGCTGGGCCTTACCTTCAAGCTGCTACTATCAATGTAGGGCTGCAATGAAGAAAACACAGTTTTGGTTTTCTTAATTAAAAAAATATTTTTTATGCATCCACTTAGCTTGCATAAAAATAATTACTGCCTCAGCCTCCATGGTACACTTGATAGCATACTGGTCTGTGGGGCTGAAAGCTGCATGTCGACTGTGGTTTGAATCTCTGGACTGATTGACCTGAAACTCACCAGGTGTATGCACACCTGCTCAGGATCCTGGTGGGCTGGAGGCCTGGAGGAAGGGGATCACGGTGTGACTGGGCCCTGTGACAGGTGCTTCTCCCTTGTTTCTTCCCTCCACATATGCTCTATTATGGACCTCCCCAAAATAATAAATTGTCGCCGTGTTCTTGAGTCACGTTCGGGTGACTGAGAGTGAAAGGCCTAACTAGGTTTCTGTTGGGATCATGTATCAGCCTTACAGGAATTCTATAACCAGCACTGTCCAATAGAAATCTAATGTAAAGAAATAGGCGGAAATCATTTTAATAATATATTTTAATAAGTAATTTATTTAATCATACATGCAATAATTTAAATAATGTATTTAATGATTAATTTTAATGTATTTAACAATTTATTTTAATAACATTTTTTTTTTTTCTTTTTTTGGAGAGGTTTTTGCTATAGGGCGCGTGCGCTCGCCAGACAGACAGAGAGAGACAGAGAGATAGAAAGCAGGAAATCACCCCCCAGGGGGGATGGCCACGCCGCAATCCCTTCTCCTCCATTCTCCTCTCGGGATCTTGGGCACGCACGCACACGCGCCCGGCGTGAGTTTAAGTCGCCGGGTCCGGGACTCGAACCGCGGTCGACTACGTGGGAGTCCAGCGACATAGCCATTACGCTAACTGCTGGTCCCAATAACATATTTTAATATTTTATTTAATCATTTTAATAATATCTTTATATATCCAAAATATCATTTCAGCATGCAGCCAAGATAAGGAAATTATCAGTGAGATACTTTGCATTTTCTTTGGTCCAAGTTTTCAAAATCGGGAGTATTGAACACATACTGCACATCTCAGTTCAAACTAGTGACAGTCAAGGGTTCATTAGACACAGGTGACTGGTTGCCACCGCATCGAAAGCACGGTTATAAAGGCTTGTTAAGTTCCGGTTTGGTGGAGGTGGGATGGGGATGCATCACTCATAACATACAACGTTTCCTTCATCCCACAGTATCTGTGATATCAATGACAACACACGAGATATCAAAATACACTCCAAATCCACTAGACAGACAGACGATGACAACCTATGGTATAGCTAGCAGTATATCTGGAAACACGCTGAAGTAAAGTTCCCCTTAAGAAAGTCAAATCATCCTTTTGGCCACACGGAAATGTTCATTTTAAATCAAGCACTGGGTTGCGGCTTGCTCTGCATGAGTGTCCGTTAGCCTTGAGCTGGAGGCCTGCTTGCCTCACTGTACCTTCTGGCGTTTTCAGCTGAGGCGTGTCTTTGGAAACTGCCTGCCGCCCTTTCCTCCCAAGTACTACCTGGCGATGACTACATCTATGGCTGATGAGAGGAGGGACCAGCTGGAACAATATTTACAAAACGGTATGTATTTTGATTTTTCTTTTTTTAATTTGCCAGAGGGGAGGTGCACTTGCAAAAGAGAGAGAGCAAGAAAATGAGAAAGCAATTCCCATGGAGAACAGTCTCAGGTGCATTTCTCCCGCTTTTAGATTTGGGGCACGCATGCACACATACCTGCTGTGTTTCTCAAGCCACTGGGTCTGGGTCTCATACTGCACAGTTGGCTGTGTGGGATCCGACCGCCTTACCCACCATGCCACTGGCTGCTACTGGCTGCCCTGGTTTCTTCCTTCCTTCCTTCCTTTTTTTTTTTTTTTAAACAGATTTTCTTTTAAGATGTAAGTTATGCACTACACAATTCAACTGTTTAAAGTATACAGTTCAATGAGTTTTAATATATATAACTGTGCAACATCACTAGAATCTAATCTAATTTTAGAACTTGGTCATCACCCCAAAAATGAGCCCTCATACCCATTAGCAATGACTCTCATTCCCCTCCCCCAGCAGACCCTGGTAACCATCATTGTAATTTCTATAGATTTGTCTGTTCTGGACCTTTCACACATATGGAGTCATACAATATTTGTTCTTTGCATTTGGCCTTAAAAGTACATTATGGTGGGACCAGCAGTTAGCATAATGGCTATGTCGCTGGACTCCCATGTAGTCGACCGCGGTTCGCGTTCCAGACCTGGTGGCTTAAACTCACGCCAGGCATGTGTGCGTGCATGCCCAACATCCCAGGAGGAGAAGGGAGGAGAAGGGATTGCGGCATGGCCATTCCCCCTGTGGGTTGATTTCTCGCTTTCTATCTCTCTGTCTGTCTGGTGAACGCACGTGCCCTATAGCAAAAACCTCTCCAAAAAAAAAAGTACGTTATGGCCAGATTTGCCTCAGGTGGGGTATGTTGGCTTTGGTGGCCCAGGTTAAAGACATGTTATCTGGTCAAAGGAAGAAGGTGAGCTGTTTATAGGAAAGCTCTCAGGGGATAGCAGAGATGTCTACCAGTAGTGCCAGAGGTGGTGCTTCTGCCTCAGTCCTGCCTGGGAAGCCCTCCTTGGTACCAGGGACACCCCGAGATCTGCTCTGACCCCTGCAATGCTGCAGTAGAACAGTCTTTCCCATTGCCAAGGGCCTGAAAATGCTGTGCAGAGCAGCATTGGACAGCAAGAGTAGCTCACATGGAAAAGAAAGGTTGAAGGGAAATAGCAAAACCGACATGAAAATACTGGAAGTTTTTCAACTGGTCGTATAACCTAGTGGTTAAGGGAGCCGGCTCCCACATGGCTGATCATGATTTTAATCCTGGCCCTGGAGGCTTGAAACACATACCAGGCACATGTGTGTGCCCCAAATCCTGACTGGATGGAGAAATGGGGGAGAAAGAATTGTGCAGTGACCATGCCATACAGGGGAAAGGGGGGGTCGGGTTTTCCCTCTTCCTCTCTGTCTCCCTCTGATGAGTACATGTACCTTGTAGCAATTAAAAAGCATACTTAGTTTTTAAAATTGGAAAACAATCTAAACACCTAACTCTTTTTTTGTAATATAACTACAAAAGAGTCTATAATGAAGGGTCGGTCTCCGTCCCAGCCCAGGCCTCTAGAGGTAAACAGTATTATGTGCATGGTGTGTACTTCCCAGAAGTGACCTGTGTGTATTCTAGGGTGTAGGTAGATAGATCCCTGTCAACACAAACCGAGGTTTCATATACACATTTTTTTCTGCATCTAATGTTTTCTGAACTTTTTATTCTGTAAGTCTGATTTACAGAAAAGTTCAAAACGAATACAAAGTATTTCCACATACTCTTCATCCAGATTTTCCAAATGTTAACATTTTATATTTGCCTAATCATGTACTTTTCTCCATGTGCATGTGCATAGATGTATTAATGTATATGTATATATAAATGTATATATATATAATTTTTTAAATGCTTCCATGTTAGAAGCCATTTTATCCTTGAATACTTCTGCAAAAATTTCCCAAGATCCAGGGCATTCTTTTATATAACTACAGTTATCAAAATCAGTAAATCAACATTGATGCAATAATGTTATCTACAGAACTTGTTCAGATTTCATCAACCATCACTCTAACATCATATCTAAGGAAAAGTTTTCTGTATATTGATGTTTTCCCTCTTAAAATATACACCTTAGAGATTATACTACATCAGCAATTGTAGATTTACCTCATTATTTTTCATGGCTGCCTCTTTTTCTTAAACATAGTAAGTAAAAATTCTACACACCATTTATTTTTTGTTTTTGTAATGGAGATGATATCTCAGTTTTTAAGCCATTAAATAAGTCCTTTCAAGCTCAGACTGTAATACCTTTTGAATTTCCATTCTCTCTTGGTTTGTTTTCTCACATCTCAGCAAATACTCCTTAAAACACGGGCTATTCACAAATGATCACAGTGCTTAAAGGGTCGTTTTTCTAGGCCTGCTATTATCCATATCACCAGATGTCTGTGTACTCTCTCTGACAAGAACAAGTAAGGCGACAATGTGGGTTAGTGTCATGATGGAAACTATGGGTCACAGAATCAGACGAGAATCAAATTTCACTGTTGTTCCACCTTTGCTGTGGGACCTAAGGCAAGATACTTCCTTCTCTGAGTTTCAGTTTCTTTTCTTCTTCTTCTTCTTCTTCTTCTCCTCCTCCTCCTCCTCCCCCTCCTCCTCCTCCTCCTTCTCCTTCTCCCATGTTTTAAGATTGTTTTGCTTCCTTGTATTACCTGCGTTATCGTCCTGCAGAGCAGCAGGGTGGAGGTTGAGCAGTATGGGTGTACGTGAATAAAGGGAGACTCCCGGGAACACCGTCACCATGAAGGAGTGTGATGGGCCACGTTGTTGTCGAGGCTCCCTAGAGGTGGCAAACTTTGTGGACCTTCCTGTGTTTGAGAAGTCTCGAGTGCCATTGCCTCCAGGGAAGCAGCAGTGCACTGGCCAGGCATGGAGACTCCCTGGAGGACAAAGCAATTCCTAGAAAGGCTCAGCCCAGCCCGTGCTAACCTGGCTTTCTGTCCATGTTTTTTAGTGACCATGGACCCAAACGTGTGGAGAAGTGATGTCTTCACTGAGTTTTTAAAGCTGGTACAGCTGGTAAGCTTGCTCTTATTACTGAGGCCTTCGCTGCTCTGCAGAACTGTCTTCACCCACCATATGTGTGCACATGCACAAGTGTGTGCTCTGTCCTGTAGGTTTAGATTCCAGATGGAAAGTGAAGTGTGCCGCTCGGCCTTCGGCCCCTCTTATTAAGCAGATACCTTTTTCTGTACCCCAAGTATCATATATTTCAGAGCTGGCAGGAGAGTGTAGAAATACTCCAGCTTTTGTCTTTAAGGAATCCCCAAACAAGTCTGTGCCCCTAGGTCTCTGGCACAGGTTCCCAAGTGTGCCAGAGACATTACCACAACAGGCACGCCAGCTATGATCTGCGTGCTCTCTGCTCCTAACCTTATTGCCAGCGGGTCACAGAGACAATTTAGCATGAACAGAGTGACATGCAACAATTCCCTTTTCTTTGTTGGTCCTGAGAACCTCGGGCCACTTGCCTCCCGGAGGCTGAAACTTTGCTAAGTCAATTTGTTTGGCCCATCATTTACCGTAATTGTACACATGGAAACACTTCTGGGCCTGCATGTATGAGCTTGATGAGACAGAGGCAGAAGGGATTGAAGTCGTACAATATGATATACTATTGAACTGCTTTCCGAGCCAGGGGAGGAATGATGCCTTGATTCAATTGGCAAAAACGAGAGTCAATTTCATCTAGGCAGGGGTTCAAGTGTGCTGATAACCACATTTTCTGGCCCATTCATCTTCAGAAGTGGCCCCAGAGCCTTCTGTAGTGGTTATTTTTGCATACACTTGGTGGTTTAAATGCACATGCACACACATTCTCACTTTCTTTTTTTTTTGAAGAGTTTATTAATTGAGGTGTTGATGGTGCTGATGATAAAAGTCTAATTCAAACAGTGCAGAAGTGTATACAATGAAAAATAATTTCCTCCCCAACTATCACCTCCTCCGGGACAATTGTTTATAATGTGTTCTTTCTACACATTTCTACACATATACAAGTATATGTTTTTGCATATCCTTTTTGTTTTACAACTAAGCACATATTCTGTATACTTTCTGAACTTTGCTTTTTAAAGCTTTCATCTTGCAGATTTTTCTGTATCGAGCTTTGAGGTAGCTTTGACCTTGGTTCTATCATCTTTTCTTTGGGAGGGGAAGGTGTATTTTGGCTTTTTAGAAATCATTCATTAAAAAAGAACTCATTTATGGTGTACCAGTGTTTTAAATCTTCGTTTTGAATCTCTCTCTCTTTTTTTTTTTCAGATAATCTGAAAGTTTTAACCAATTTTAGCTCCCTTCGTATTTTGCTTTTGTGACTTTATTCAAAAGCCTGATAGATCCCCCAGCCATGTTTTGTAGTGTCTCCTCTCACTTTTTCTGATGTGAGTTTCACTTTTGAAATGGCTCATCTTTCTTTTTTAACATGTATTTACTTGTTTTTAACTTTTTTATTTATTAAAAAATGTTTTTCAACAAAACCTATAGTTTATTCAGAAAACATAGACAAAATAAATTTCAGTTCCAATGTCAGATATACCAAAAGTGCAGGTGATATATAATGTAGAGACACAAATTAATGATAAAAGTATATTTACTTATTCCTTCCATGAGCCAGAGAGGGAGAGAGAGATAAAGAGACTGACACCCCAACGGGGTCCTCATGCTGCAGTCCACTCCTGGCTTCCTCCACACTTAGATCATGGGCATGCACATGCCCAGTGCATTCATGGAGCTCTCCAGACATGAACCCCAAACACTTTCACTTGTGGGTCATCCTCATAGACCAGCCATGCCCTTGTTCAGTCCTTTTCTTTTTCTTTTTATGCCAGAGGGCACACACATGAGAGAGCTGGTGGGGAGGGAAGAAAAACCACATCTGTGGGGCCTGGTCATGCCTTATTTCTCCAGTTCCCCTTCTGGTCAGGATCCTGGGCACCAATGTGTCTGCCTGGTGTGTTTTTCAAGCTACCAGGCCAGAACTCAAACCCTGGTTGACTATGTGGGATCTGGCTTCCTCTGTGCAGTGCTTAACTACTGCATGGTGGGGCCAGTCCCCATTATCTTACCTCTTTATGAGGCCTTCTCTTTTCTCTTTTGAGGTCATCATGTAGAGGGGCCATGTTTTTATTACTGCATCCATCATTTTCATCTGCTTACTGACATCATTTTTTAGGTCTACATATTTTACCTTTAGTTGGTCTCCTGTCTTATCTCTTTTCTCACAAGGCTTTTGCATAGTTCCCTTTATCGGTTGTGTTCAGGCCATCATCATTCAGTTTCGAAAGGGGCTGCAACATGGGGGAGGGGCTGGAACTGAGTCAGAGGAATCTATCTTTTGTAGTTCTATACCTACCTCTTGTTTCTGCGCTCTTTCCAACTCTCTGTCCTAAGGCCTGAGTGGTCTGTCCAGCAGCAAAGCTGTAAACCACAGCTCCTACTAGCAAGATCTAGTATTAAAAACCCTCAGTAAGATCAACAGTTCAAGAATCAGTTTAGGGGTTAAGGGTTCAGGCTCAGGAGTGAAATGGAGTTCAAATTTTAGTTGCCCTACTTCTGATTTGCGATTGGGACAATTAGCCCAGTCTCAGGATCTCAGTTTCCTCATCTGTAAATGGAGAGAACAGCTCCTGTCTCTTAGTGTTGCTTTGTGCTAACACTCTTAAAGTACCTAATTATCTTTTCTTTTTTTTTTGAGAAGTTTTTACTATAGGGCGTGTGCGCTTGCCAGAAAGACAGAGAGAGACAGAAAGCGAGAAATCACCCACCAGGGGGATGGCCACGCCGCAATCCCTTCTTCTCCATTTTCCCCTCAGGATCTTGGGCATGCATGCACACGTGCCCAGCGTGAGTCTAAGTCACCAGGTCCAGGACTCGAACTGCGGTCGACAACATGGGAGTCCAGTGACATAGCCGTTATGCCAACTGCTGGTCCCATGTACCTAATTATCTTCTAATACAGTGTTAACATTACTGCTACAGGAGACCCAATCTGGCTTGTAGAGTTTACTGTCCTGTTACGGAGACAGAAAAGTCGTGGACAGGTCCATAAAGGTAATGAGAACTAGGGTACAAGGCCAAGCACTGAGCTGTAGGCCGCACACCATGATAGAGGACCAAGCACTGTGACTTGGGCCTCAGCCTCGAGATTGGATCAGGAGTATGTTGAGAGTTCCATGCCCTCAGCCCCTGATGGTGAGCATCTGTAGGCCCCGCCACCTCTGGTGGCTTCATGCCCACTTACCTCAGTGTACAACAAAATGTTATTATGTTACTATTTTCTATGTGTCGTGTGACCCTGTAAGAAGAGGGCTGAGAGACACTGTCACAGGTTTGTGCCTAGGAGACATGATGGGGACAATACTATGGTCAGAAAGACCTTATTTCTTTTTTTCTTCTAGTTTTCTTGTTTATTTCACGAGAGAGAAGATTGACAAGTGCTCTTAACAGGGTTACACATCTCAATCTTCCCACCCCCAAGCCTTTCCCAGCCAGCAAGGAGCATAGGCACATGAGCATAGCATGGATAGGTTGACCCAGGAACGAAACCCTTGCTCTTCCGTATGGCTTCCAGCATTGCAGAGCATCGTGCCACCACTGTGCCAGTACAGCCGGACCGTTAGGAAGACCTCGTGAAGTGAGTTTAGCCTGGTATTTGAAGATATCCAGAGAAGATTATATACGTTGTAGCTTTTTTGTTTTTTCCATTGGAGGAAAAGCAACACATCCAGAAATCTGCGGAGACTCAGGATTGATATTAGTGAGTGGGAAGCCACTTATTGTCAGAGTCTACTCACACCACCAGCAGACCCTTCTCTGCCCGCCCTCCAAGGCCAGAGTGAGTTCTTGGTAGAAGACAGATGTAGTAAATGCAGGAGAGAAATGGTTGTCTGTGCTTGCAGCAAGATCATTTCTGCAGGGCTGATGGGAGACTTGGAGGACTGGAATGAGCAGTGGGCATTTGTTGATTTGCCCTGACCATGAAGGGAGCCCAAGGAACAGGGATTACACAATTTCCCCAGCTGATTGTCTTCACTGTATCAGGCGAGTGTAGTGGCTTACAGTTTCCCAGCGTCTGTGGTCAAATAATCACACACTCCAGGCTAAGCAAGTCCAAGAGCATCTCCCTGCCTGCCTCTGGCTAAGGACACGCTGTATTAAAATCATGCATATGGGGGCCTTCCTAGCCCTTCTGAAGAAAGCATCTATCGAGGATAGCCAAAACTAAGGTGTGATAGTAAGAGGGATTTTATCTCTACAGGGGCACTTATTTTATTATTATTTTTAATTTTAAAAATTTGCTAGAGAATGCATATGCTTGCCAAAAAGAGACGGAGAGAGAGAGAGAGAGAGAGAGAGAGAGAGAGAACATCCTATTGAGGCAGAGTCCCATTACAATCCCTTCTATATTTCTCTCTCCTGTTGGGATTTTGGCCGTGCACACACAGGCACCCAGCATGTTTTCCAAGCTGCCAGGACTGGGATCCAAGCTGCAGTTAGCCACACGGTATCCCAGTGCTTAATGGCTACACTATGGTACCAACGCTCCTTTAGAATGTTGTCAAAAACAATGCTAGACCAGCCCTGTAGCTCAGTGGTGAAGGAAGCTGGATCCCACATGGCCAATGGCAGTTCAAATCCCAGCCCTAGCAGTTTCAAAAGTACACTGGGCCCATGTGGATGTGAACCTGAAATCCTGATGGGAGGGAGGTATGGAGGACAAAGGATTGTGGCATGACCATTCCTCATTGGGCGGTACTCTCTCAGTCTCTCTGGCAAGTGCATGTGCCCTCTTATAATAAAGTATATAATAAAGTAATGGCATCCTTTCCATTTGTTTTGTACCCTCCTCCCAACCCTTGTAAGTCCAATCCAAAAACCCTTGAACTCCATGACCTGGGCAAAGATGTACCTAGAAAGGGACTACTTGGAACAGTTTAGGGAACTCCTTACCCTTGGCCACCTATATCTCAGCTAAATATGGGTTCTTGAAGGCCCTGCTGTGGTTCACCACAGTCAGTTACCTTGGCTGCAGAGGAACTAGAAAAATCTTTGAGGGACCAGCAGTTAGCGTAATGGCTATGTCGCTGGACTCCCATGTAGTCGACACGGTTCGCGTCCCGGACCCAGTGGTTTAAAATTCATTCCGGGAAAAAAAAAAAAAAATTCATTCCGGGCGCATGTGCGTGCGTGCCCAAGATGCCGAGAGGAGAATGGAGAAGAAGGGATTGCGGCGTGGCCATCTCCCCTGGGGGGTGATTTCTCGCTTTCTGTCTCTGTCTCTCTCTGTCTGTCTGGCAAGTGCACACACCCTATAGCAAAAACCTCTCCAAAAAAAAAGAAAGAAAAAGAAAAATCTTTGAGATGCCTGTGGAAAGCTCACAGCAGAAGTGCAAGTGTGAAGGAAGTGTGGCCTGAGGTTCTGTGGGGGCTCAGGGAGGACTACGCTGTGGAGGAAGGAAGCCAGTAACCCTGACATTCTGTGGAAGGTCTCTTGAGCAGTGCTCAAAGGATGCTAGGAGGTAGATCGTCCTGGCAAGGGTGTTTGAAGGGGAAAATTGGCAAGTGGTTCTGCACTTGTTGATTTGGAGTCTGAGACAGACAGCAAGAAGCCACAGGAGTACTCGAAGTTACACACACAGTGATCAGCGAGCAAATTCATGATACGCCAACAGAAACCTACCATGCATGGAGGAAGGCAGCTTGCCGTGGCAGCTTAGAGATGCCGTGGCCCTATAACTGGCTCAACCTGGATCACTCACCTTTTTTTAAGTTTATTTGTTCTACGATAGATAGAAAGACACAGCCAGATCACCCAACTGGCTCTTCACACCACAATCCACTCCCCTCACAGCTGGCCTGCATCATGGGCACATATGCCTGTTCACAACCAACGTACTCAGGGAGGGGCCAGGACGTGGGTCCTGTTGTGTGAGCACTGAGTCCCCAACTGGCCCCCCAATGGCACTGTTGAGGAGTGCTCTAACTGCCTCACCAGGGAGACAGGCTTATACCAGAAGCTCACTGGGCCAGTTGGGAGATGTCTTCACTGTATTTAGAGACCAGACCTAGAGTCATGTGGAGTTGCCTTGAATCTTGCCTCTGCCACCAACTAGTAGTGTGTCCTCAGGCAACTGGTTTAACCTTTGCAAATCTTTACTTCATCTGAAAAATGGGAATAAGGAGTGCATAAGCCTCATGGAGCTATTATGAGAATTAAGTGATCTATTCGTGAAGCAGCTAGTTTTCCATATCATGAGCTAGTAATGTGTGTGTGTGTGTGTGTGTGTAATAATTTCATAGATATTGTATGTATTCATAAATAATTCATGTTGTCTATATGTATAGATGTGCATAAACATATGTTGCTTTTTTGATCCAACCCTTTGAATTTGGAAAATAGCAGATTTTTTTTTCTTCTGAAGGACTTAGGTTTGGAATCACAGAAACTTAGTAATGATAAGAATGTGTTTTGGGGGACCAGCAGATGGTGTCACAATTATGTCACTGGAGTCCCACATGGCTGACCACAATTTGAGTCACAGACCCAGTGGCTTGAAACTCAGGCCAGGTGCGTGTGTGTGTGTGTGTGTGTGTGTGTGTGTGCCAAGATCCTAGGAGGAGAATGGAGGAGAAGGGATTGTGGTGTGGCCATTCCCCTGGGGGATGATTTTTCACTTTACTTCTCACTATGTCTGTCTGTTTTTCCCCACTCCAGCAAGCACATGTGCCCTAAGGCAGAAACCTCTACCAAAAAAAAAAAAAAAAAAAAAAGTGTGTTGGGGGTAAAATTTAAAGTCAAAGCTTGCCCTTTGATAACGAAATTAGAAAAAATAAACCTGTCAACAATGTGATCAGCCTTGTCAGGTAACCGAGCAATGTGACTGAGTTGAAGGAGCCCCCAGGCCCTGGCAAAACGGATGCCTAATCTGTTGTATCTGTAAATGACAGGGGTGGTTTGGAGGACTGAAGAAAGGGAGATGATGCCTATTGAGGGTACAGGGTCTCACCTGGCCAGCTTATCTGAGCCCCAACTCCGTGATCCTCAAGTCATCTTCTGATTGGTCATTTGGATCTTCCCTCCCTCAATTTGCCACGAGGAAGGAGATGAGCTGGGCTGGATGCAAATATCCCAGTCACTAAAAGAAATATCTCTCTTCCCAAACACTCACACAGTGTTACTAGTATCCTGGCTTACACAGCAGTCTCTCGACACACAAAATGATTTAGTTGATTCTCCTTCCCAAGGCTGTCCATTCTCTCTCAGATTTGCTATAGGGCATGAACATTCACTGGGGTAGGGTGAGAGTGAGCAAGCACCTCCCTCCATGGGGAAGGATCACACTGAAAATCCCTTTCCCTCCATTTCTCCTCCCTTCATGAGATGTTGGACACGGAGGCATGCACGCACATGCCCTTGGCTTGTTTCTCAAGCTGTCAGGCCTGGGACTCGATCTGCTCAGTCAGTCATGTGGGATCCTGCTGCCCCAACTACCGCACCACTGACTGGCCCGGCTAGTGTTATTCTAAATGCCAAAGAAGAGAAGTTAGTTCATTGCACACAGTGGATGCCTTGGGTCATTAGGGTTTCATTCTCTCAGGGAACCTGGGATGAGAAAGGCCGTGACTTGAGTTGGTCAGAGGTGCTCAAGTCTGTGGACTGACAGGATCACATTTGGGAGACACTGAGCTCCGTCCACCCCAGATGCCACCTCTGTGAGGCCTTGTTTTGGTGGCACTGTCTTCTGTGGGCCATACCACCTCATGTGATCCCTCTCTCCATGCTCCACACAACCCCCTGCTTCCCTAAACTGTGACGGTCTTCTAGCACCTCTAGCATGTCCTGGACTCTCTAGGACACTCCACCCCCAGAACATCACAGGTCTCCAGCCAGCGTTGTCCCTGCCTCTGGGAGAGTTCACCGCTGTGCTGAGCTGGGCATCAGGCTGGACATTCACTATGCAGGCACCTGCCTCCTCACACTGGCCTCGTGGTTTGTACACTTCAGACTTACGCTGTAGGAAAATTCTAAATTACTCCATATCGTGGTGTGGCGTGTGTGTGTGTGTGTGTGTGTCCAAAATCCTCAGAGGAGAACGGAGGAGATGGGATTGCGGCATGGCCATCTCTCCTGGGGGGGTTTCTCTCTTTTCTTCTCTCTGTCTCTCTGTCTCTCTCTGGTTTCACCCTATGGCAAAAACCTAAAATAACTAACTAACTAAATAAATACATAAAAACAAATACATTTGAACTTTGTCCCCAGTTTCTGGCACAGAGCTCCCAAAACTGTAGGACTGACCTCAGTGGTGAGAGTGTCTTCTGTTATTCATAACAAGCCCCTTTCAATCTCACCTGAATTTATGTGGATGAGCTGACTGTTGGCTAAAGAGCATCCCTCTGGCTTCAAGAAAGGGACTGGTCACCTGAAAGACCAAGGTATGATTAGAGGGTTGGAATTTTCTTCCCCTCATCTACCTCCAGGGAGGGGAAAGGGACTGGAGTTCAATGATGCTCCTTCCTGTGAACATTAGTGTTCCAGAGATCTCTCAGGGCCTTCCTGAGGCTGCTATCACTTCCCAATGGCCAGTGATTTAATCAGTCTTGCCTACAATGGAACCTCCACATAAACCCCTGAAGGATAGAATCTAGAGAGTTTCCAGATTGTGAACACGTGGAGGTGCTACCGCTGTCCTTGCCCCGTGCATCTCTTCCATTGGTTGTTCCTGCATTGGAAAACAAGTCAGTAATAGTAACTAAGCTCTTTTCCTGAGTCATTCAAACAAGTGAGGGGTCCCCGAATCTGAGGACAGTGGAACGAATGTGGGTAGCCTGGCCACCCTACTCGCAGCTGTCATCTACAGTGGGGCATTCCTGTGGAACTGAGCCCCTGAGCTTGTGGGGCCTAGTGCTAACTCCAGGCGGACAGTGTCTGAATTAAACTGAATTGCTGGGCATCCACTGGGTGTCCATGAATTGGAAAATTAGTTGCTGTGAGGAAAAATCCTACATTTAGTGTCAGAAAGATTCAGATGTCCATGGACTTTCAGGGGATGCTTGGAAATGGTCAGAACTGAGAAGTTTAATTGCGAGACTACCAAGGGTGTGGATGATGCTATCAAAAGCTTTGCCATTACTGGCATTACTGGGAAATAAGCTTTGTGTGCTTACTCTCATGTACTTCAGGTACCGGATGCCTGAGGAGCACCAGGGATGGCAGCTGCTGACTGTTCACTCCCTGACATGGGCAGCCTTGAGGGCCCCATGGCGTGGAAGCCCATTTTGTTTTCCTTGTGCTTACAGAACACATTTAACATCACTACCAAGAAAGCTGCTCTGGATGTCTTTCTACCAGATAGGAGGAGTATTCAAGTCACAATTCTAACATCCGATACTGCTGAAAGAGTCCTAGAGGTAACTAGATTTAACTTCAGCCCCAGACCTGAGAATCAGGGACTAGGATATGGTTACCTTCTGGAGGCTTCCTGCCTGACTTATCTGCAAAGGTGCTGCGGTTTCCTGGGAGGCCGACCAAGGAACCTGAGATGCAACCTCTTTGAGTTAACGCCTCCCCCCCCCACCTTCCTGTGGGCATCAGTGTTCCAGAGATCTCTTTGGGCCTTCCTAAGGCTGCCATCACTTCCCTGGAACCTAGCTAGGAATGTGCCCTGCAAATTGCCTTATGGAAAGCCCCATGCTTAGAAATAGGAAGGAGGACAAAGCCCAGCTGAGTCCAAAACAGGCCATACCCAGGTGGGAGGTGACAAGTCCAGGCAGTAGGTGACAGGGAACATCTCAAAGGCCTTTCTTACCCACGGGGAAAAGTCCTGAAACCAATGCCTGTCAGGTCTAATTCTGGGTGTGGAGGCCAGACCTGAGTTTTAGTTAGCTTCCTCCCTGAGGATGGCAAGAATGAAACCAGATGGCATCCTCCTTTCTCAGATATGGCTGTCACCAGCTCTGCCCCTCAGGCCTTTCCTCCATCCCCACGAGCTGGGTTACAGAAGTGACACCACCTTCTAACACCCACACATTGCTCCTGAGGGCCAGCTCCCAGGCCCTTTTCCTTTGGAGTGTTTTAGTTCAAATCCTCCAGAGAGGAGAATAACACATTAGAAACATAAGGAAGCAGGAAGGTTTCTAAGACGTGTCAGAGGATAGCAAATTCTCACATGCTTGGAGCTGCATTAAGGTTAGATTCATTTAATGAAAACAATAAGATTACATGCCATGACAGTAGGGATGAAAGGGAAAATAAAGGTCTCTTATAATTTATAAAGAGAAATCCAAATTGAGTGGACATGGGTCAAATTTACTCCAGGAAAATAAATCTTTGTCATTCCATTACCTAACTCCCTCTCCACACACACACACACACACACACACACACACACACGGAAGAGTCCTGTGTCAGTTTGGGGTGTTTTACAAGGGCAAGGGGAAAAGATTCAAGGGCAGTGGGGATGTGCATTGAGTCAGAGTTGCAAAACTATTCCTCCACTATCCATTGTTTTCAAAGCTGTGCTGAGAACACCCAGTCATCACAGTCACCTAGTCAGACTGCCTCATGAGGGCATTTACAGATCTCTAACAATAAAGGGACCTCTTTGAACCTGGTATTTGTACAACTGCCATCGAGAGAACTGGGCGCCATAGTTAGAGCAAGGGCACGGTGCTGCAAAGGTGAATTCTTTCTATAGAGATCATCTAGTGAGTGAAGAAGAGTGCACGGAAACCAACACAGAGCCCAGGCTCAAAGAGGGGCCAGGGTGGGTAGGTGGGAGGGAGACAGCCTGGGGCAGTGAGGAAGTCCTCCGTGCAGGGAAGGCGAATGGATGGGCGCCGTTGTGAGGTTGTAGCCTGATGACCCACTGGGAAAGACAGAATCACTGGTATTGAAATGAAAGCCATTTGATGTAAAGGTCAAAGAGGAATATGAAGCGAAGGCAGCCTGTGTCTGGGATCTGAGGTTTTCACTGAGCTAACGCCACACATCAAAGAGAAGCAGGCCTGGGCCGTCAGAGAGGCCGTAGCATGTGCGTGTTTATAGCCAGTCAAACAGTGGGGAATGCCTTTCTGCATAGCTGGCCATCCAGCCCACGGAGGGTAGACTGGTACCAGGCCGCAGGAACAGCTCTCACAGGGCAGATGTTTGTGGAGAACCGCTGCTGCCCTCTAGGGGACAAGAGAGACCTAGGAGATCCAGGAGGCGCGTCCACCTCCAAGACGGGGCAACCAGCCTTAACTGAGGCCAGTCTCAGTCCATTGCGGTGGGACTGATTTTTAGCTTCTTTGCTCTAACTTTTTTTTTTTTTTTTTTAAATGACTATGTGTCATTTTTGGATTCCAGAAAGATTTCTTTGAGTGGCCACTAGCCCATAAAAGGACACTTTATAACTGTCAGAGAGCGTTTGCACTTGCCAGAGGGAGACAGAGAGAGAGAGGGAGAGAGAAAGAGGGCATACCCCCCGCCGTGGGGTATGGTCACATCACAATCCCTTCTCCATTCTCTATCCCATCAGGATTCTGATCCCACATGCACATGTGCCCAGCATGTTTTTCAAGCCACTGGGCCAGGATTCAAGCTGCAGTTGGCCATGTGAGATCCATCTCCCTGTGCATAGCACATAACCACTGCATTCCCCACTGTCTGAGTACATGCACTCACTAGAGAGACAGAGACAGAAATAAAGAATCACCCCCGAAGGGGGATGGCCACACTGCAATCCCTTCTCCTTCATTCTCTTCTCAGGATTTTGGGCACACACACATGTGCCCAGTGTGAGTTTTAAGCCACCAGGTCCAGGACTCAGACTGCAGTTGACCACATGGGAGTCCAGCACCCTAACCACTATGCCACCTGCTGGCCCCCATGCCTGCACTCTTTATTGCTGTGTACAGGCCATTTCAATTCTATGTGTCACAGTCAAGAAGCACAGTGGGCACACCTAACCTTCCCGCTTTGCTTGTCTTTGGTTAAAGGTGGTATCACACAAGATTGGCCTGCGTCGCGAGCTCTTGGGTTACCTTGGCCTCTTTCTCATGCGGTTTGGTGAGGAGGGCAAGCTCTCTGGTAAGAAGGAAAGAAGGTATGAGGGCAGCAAAGAGAGGAGGTGGGCAGGTACTCGGCCCTGGAGCCACAGCTGAGGGGCCAATCACTTTCTTAGGGTGGGGCTCTATTACTGTTCTTAGCCCCCAGATCAGGGAAAGGGAGTGTACCACCTTATTCAGAGTGAGCGGGGAGCAGACAGCTCCAGAGAGGCAGCAAATCAGGAGCAAGCCCTCTGACTACTCCAGTAACTTCTTCAGTGCCTCCTCAGTCCCCATCTGATGCTCCTCTCACCTTCATCGCTGGCTTGGCAGCTGGCCAGCAGCTTGTGAATGGAGCTCTAGACTGCGGGTGTCAGGATGCCCCACTACAGCATAAATGCTACTTACTAAAGAATATTCATTATAATATGTGAGTTAAATAAATAAGCTCATAGATTTTTATTTTTAAAACTTTTATTTATTTATCTGTTGTGATTTATCAAGCCACCAGGTCAGGGACTTGAACCACGATCAACCATGTGGGAATCCAGAGCTTTAACCATTATGCCACCTGCTAGCCCAAGTTCTAAGTTATTTAAAAAAAAAAGAGCAGAGTGGGGATGGGATATGAGCTAGGGAAAGAAGGCAGTCTGATGCACATAGATTTTTTTTTTTTTTATTCCTAGTGCATTTCTGGATATTACAGTTTGTTTAGTTATGAAATGGTATCAGTTATCTTAAGTATAATAGTTTTCATATGCCCTTAAGAAGCTGTGGGAAGGTGGTTTTGAGTTGGAAGCTAAAAGATTTGAGTGTCTATTCAACCACTGGGCACTGTGGTGTGTTGGCAAGAGCTCCAGGTGTTTCTGGAACTATAAGAGGACTTCAAAAAGTTCTTGGAAAATGAAATTAAAGTTTCATGCCAAGAATTTTGAAATCTATCTATAGTTTTTAAATAATATGTGTTCTCCATGAACTTTTTGAACACCCTTTTCATATACCACAGTGTGAAATATCCCTTTAAAAGGAACTGGTATTTATGAGACTCAAATACTTTTTTTTAAAATGAACTTCAGAAAGTTAAAAATGACATACAAATGCAAGAAAATATTCTTACTGTGCTTTTATTCTTTCCAATAATGTTTCACATTCACATTTGAAACTTTGATGTGTGAATTATCAATGTAAGACAGCCTTTCCTCTTTCTTCAGTTGTGAAAAAATTGGTGGACTTTGAACTCCCTTATGTTAGCCTTCGAAGTTCTGAAGTGGAAAACTGTAAGGTCGGCCTCAGAAAATGGTAAGTAAGTACTTTGGGTTCTTAAGTATTTCTTTCCAATGCTGATCAGAACCTGTCTGTTTTTGCCATCTGCTGTGCCCAGACTCCCACAGTTAGAGAGAGACTAGGAACTTGGGGAAGGTTAAGACGAAAGCATTGAAGGTCAGCCTCTATAGCATGGCTGATAATGTTCTGGACTACAGAGCTGGAAGCCACGTGTTAACCGCAGTTTGAGTCCTTGGCCAGGTGGGTCTGAAAACATGTCAAAGTCCTGTGCTTATGTGTTCAGGATCCTGGCAGGCTGGAAAGAAGGGAGACCATGGCATGACCAAGCCCTGTGAAGGGAACCTCTCTCTCTTTCTCTCTCTCTCTCGTGCATGTGTTCTATACTGAGTAATGAATAAATGAACAGAAAGAGGAAAACAGTGAAGAGAGAGGGTGAGATGAACCAGAATATTTGTCCTAAAAGAATGACTTTCACATCTCAAATAAGTGCTCAGAGGGTATTATAATGGGGAAGGTGGTCATCTACTCTTCGTCTCTACTGAGAGAGAGGCAAACAAGAGGATAAGGCTTGACAAACGGGTGGGGCGGGGAGGCAGGCAAATCAAAGCAGATAATGGTCAGAAATGGCTGGCCCTGGGTTTGCTCTGGAATGGATTACTGACTATACTAATTGAAGGAATCTATTGATGATCACAAGCAGATCTGATTCATCTGTTGAACTGAGGTATTTCCTGAAGGCAAAGGACAATGAATTTGATCCTGAGACTATGAGAGTCTGAAAGGTTACTCAGGAAATGTGTGGTGTGAAGTGTGAACAGATAGCTGGGAAGTTTCCAGAGCAGCCCAGGCAAGCGATGAGAGTGACTTGAGTGTCGAGTGGTGATGTGGGTATGTGCGAGGCAGGTGACCCTGCCAGTATTGTGGGATGTGGAAAGGGAATCCAGGACTTGGTGGTCAATAACAGGGCTGAGTGTGAACAGGGATGTGGACCATTCCCTAAACCTTTATATCTTTTGCATCTTTACTCTCAGAACCCACCAGGCAAGAGCTTCCAGTATAAAGAAAATAGGAAACAGAAGAGGTGGAAGGGAAAAGTGAAAGCCAGGTTAACCTAGGGGTGTGGCTTTATTAGAAAAGAAAACCCTGATTTTTAGGGTAGAGGGTTGCCCCTTTCAAAAGCGCTGCCTCCCAGGTGTGCATGTTAGCCACGTCATGGATTAACTTCATGCTCTGGGTTATGCAGGTACCTGGATCCATCCCTTGACTCCATGCTGATGGACTGCAGAGAGGCCGTGGATTTGCTCTACATGCAGGTGAAGGTAACCAAGTGGGACCTGGATGTTATAGACCATTAGGGTTGGGAATCATTTTAAAAATTGGTAGTAGTTACGAATTCTACCTTCAGGGCCACCAGGTGGCATAGTTATTAAGGAGCTGGACTCCCACATGGCTGACCATGATTCGAGTCCCAGATCTGGCAGCTTGAAACTCATGCCATGCATGTGTGCATACATGCCCCAAATCCCGAGGGGAAAGAAAGAGAAGGGATTGTGGTGTGACTGTCCCCCATGGGGGGGGGGGGGTGATTTCTCACTTTCTCTCTCTCTGTGTCTCTGGTGAGCATACACACCTTACAGCAAACCCCACCCCACCAGAAAAAAAAAAAAAAAAAGAATTCTACCTCAACACCTAGGATAGGCAAATTTATAAAGACAGAAAGTGGAATAGAGGTTACTAGGGGCTGGAGGATAAGTTATTATTTAATGGGTATAGAGGTTTTATTGAGGAATAATGAGAATGCTTCTGGTATAGATAGTGATGATGGCTACAGAACATTATGAATGTATGTAATGCTCCTGAATTATACATTTTGAATGAGTAAAATAATACATATTGTGTTATAGAATTTACTATGACAGAAAAAAAACTAAAATAGAAAAAAGTCAAAGAATTTAGAGGGAAAACAAAAGAATTCTACCTCTTTTTTTAAAATTATTTATTTATTTTTATTAATTATTATTATTATTATTTTGCTTTTGTGATGGGGCATACGTGCACACCAGAAAGAGACAAAGAGAGAGGGAAAGCAAGAAAGCAAACTAGGTCTGGGACTCGAACCATGGTTGCCATGTGAGAGAGTCCAGTGCCTTAATCACCACGCCACTTGCTGGCCCCTCTGCCTCTGTTTTAACAGTCATTCTCTGAATTTGCCACTGACACTGTCAATCTAGGCTTACGTGGCATGAGCCTAGATAGAATATCCATGGTAATTTAAGCTCACATGTGGTCCTTAAATCTCACTCTAGCCTTTTACCTGAGCCAACCAGCAGCATACCTGCCTGCCTATGGGGTCAGCTTCTTGGGCCTGTGGCGTGTGCAGTTCCATTAAGTCCTATGCTCACAAGGACCCTGTGCTCAGAAAGTCCTATGTTTTTTGGGGGGTTTGCTGTCATCAATGTGAAGTTCTAAATAATTTTTGAACAAGGAACCCTGCATTTTCATTTTGTAACAGGTAATCTATTATGGTTTGTAAAACGGTTTGTCCCCTAGAGGTTCATGTAGTTAAATTTGAGTGTCTCCTAAAAATTCATAGATTGGGACTTGATCGTATTGTAAGGCTGTTAAGAGAAAATGTAATCCCCTCTTTGTGTCTCGGGGGAGACCTTTGGGTATGATAAAGCCATTTGGGTAGGACTCCCATGTCTGAGTTCTGCTGTGTACATAGAAGAGGAAATGAAACAGGCAGATACCACATGGATATAGATGAGACTCTGCTCTGCTGAAAGCTCTGCTTCTGCCATTTGTGATGGCTTTGCACTTTCCAGCCACAAGACTTGTGAGTTTTGTGAACAAACCTCTACTTTCTTTATAAATTACCCAGTCTCAGGTATTTCTGTTAACAATGCAGTAAGGGATTAAGACATAGGCCCTGTAAATTATGTAGTTGGGGGGCCAGCAGGTGGTGTGGTAGTTAAGGTGCTGGACTCCCAAATGGCCAACTGTGGTTTGAATCCTAGACCTGATGGCTTGCTTTCTCACTTTCCTTCTCTCATTCTCTGTTTCTCTCTGGTCAAATTAAAAAATAATAATAATAATGATAAATGAAATAATTAAAAAAAAATAATGTAGTTGGTTCTTCCTACTCCATCAGACTCCAAAAAAGCAAATGTAGACTTTGGCCTCTTTTCCCTCCTGCCTCTTGTTGTGAAGGTTCTGCTAAGCAGTGAAACAGCAGACGCTGCCTCTAGAACACGCTCCCAGGTGACCCTCACCTCAGTGCCTGCTTTACCAGCAATCCCCAAGTTCACTCTTACCAAGGCAGCATCTCTGGAGTTCCCTGTGACTATCCCACAGTCTGTAGTTGGGCAGCAGGCAGGGCAGCAGGTCAGATCCTTGTCCTGTTCAGCCTGGCCCAGGCTTTCCCTCTCACTCAAACTACAGCTCAATCCTAATGTGAGGGTTTTATTTCCTCCTCAGCATTTCACCATGGGACGATATATGTACGTGCATGTTTGTTTAGTGTCTCTGTCCTTACTAGAATGATTCCTCCATGAAAGTAGGCATTTATGTGCTCACTGCTATTCCCAGAAACTAGAACTATTCCTGACACAATGTCGGCTCTGAGCCCTGTGGTGGGCCCAGCGTTGTATTTCCTGCTTTAAGTGCATTTAAGTATAATTATTCTGGAAGGCAGTTGATATCTTTTATTTTTAATGAATTTGTTGCCAGAGGATGTGTGTGCTTGCCAGAGAGAGAGAGAAAGCAGCCCCAAATGGGGTATGGCCACATCATATTCCTTTTTCCTCCATTCCTCTTTCCTATTGGGATTTTGGGCATGTCTCCACATGTATCCATCCAGTGTGTGTTTTTTCAAGCCACCAGGCAAGGATTTGAATATCCAGTGGGCTTTGTGGGATTCGGCTCCCTTAACCACTGTACTAGAGGGCCAGCCCACCAGTTGGTATCATCTTCATTTTTATAAAGAAGAAACATGAAGTTTGCTGGGAGAAGATCTAGTAGTAGGCTTGGGTTACTAGATGATGTAGGAGAGGGACTTAACAATACTTATTTGGAGATGAGTTTTTGTTATGGGATTCTAAACTGCTACACTCTAGCCTTTTATAAAATCAAGAGGTAGAACTGAAGAGAAGGGAGAAATGGTGGATTGGCCATTATTTTTTAATGTCTTCTCTCTCTCTCTCTCTCTCTCTCTCTCTCTCTCTCTCTCTCTCACACACACACACACACAGAGAGAGAGAGAGAGAGAGAGAGAGAGAGAAGCAGGTACCATTGTCAAGTCTTGCCATGCCACAATCCTTCCCCCAGCCAGCCATATTACAGGTGTGTGTGGGCACATCTGGCATGTTCAGGTCTAATTGGGATCTGAACTGAGGCCTGCCATATGGCTTCAGGATTGTGCAGAGGTGCCCTATCACCTGTGCCACCACAGCTGGGCTCAGTTGTTACTTGTGATAAGCTTTTCAAGGAGATAAGAACTCATTAATGAAATCTACTTTAGTACTTTGGGTATAGCAAAAATGTTGATGGATAAATTTTGATGCTTTAGCTTACTAGAGGGCATAGACAACAAGAACCTCAGCATATACTTACCTGGGTGACCCCTCCTGTTTTAAAAATAATTATTTTATTTAACTTTTTATTTGTTTATTCACTTTAATTTGACCAGAGAGGGACAGAGAGAAAGAGAGAGAGAGAGTGAGAAAGTGAGAAAGCAAGCTGCCAAGTCCAGGACTCAAACTGTGGTCGGCCATGTGGGAGTCCAGCACCCTTAACCACCATGCCACCTGCCAGCCCCATTTTTAAAAAATTTGATTTATTATTAGTATTTTTTAATATTATCAGAGAGGAAAAGTGAGGAAACAAATCACCAGGTCTAGGACTCAAACCACTGCCGGCCAGGAGGGAGTCCAGTGCCTTAACTACCATGCCACCTGCTGACTCCATTTTTTTTAAGAATTATTTTCTTTAACTCTCTTTCTTTCTTTTTTCTTTCTTTTTATTTTTTAAAGAAAGGCTATTTTATTTAACAAAAACAAAAACAAATACCAAACAGAAAAAAATCATGGGCTCTGGAAAGAGGGCTAGTCCATTCTGGCCTTCAGTGTCCTAGTAGTGATCTTGTCCTTCTCAATGACATGGATGATGACTCCTATGCCCAACAGTGCGTCCTGGTCTACAGCATTCAGCATGGCCTGGGAGATGGTTTTTAACAGGTGTTCTGGGTCCATGTTAGGCTCCCAGAGAGACTCACACATCCCAGACATTTGTGCAGAGCTGGTACCACTGACCACAAAGTCATCAGTCACCATGGGGCAGCCAATGAGGTCTAGAGAGCAAATGAAGGGCTTAAAGGTCTTTGGGTCCAGCACAGCCATGACTGGCTCAGCGTAGTAGGGGCCAAACCATCTCTCACACAGGAAGTTGGCCACCATGCTCATGAGGGTGTAAGGCTTGATCTGCTGGCCCTCCTTCAATTCATACAGGTTCAGCCAAAACTTGAGGTGCTGGGCAACTGTCGGGACATTGGTGACAAGCCTGGCCAGGCCAATGTACAGCCAGTCACCCATGGGAAAGATCTTCTGAAAGTCCGTGGTCACCATCTGCACCTAGATTCCGAAGCGCCTGTCTGCAGCGATGGCCACACAGTTCTTCCCTTTCATGGCCATGACAGCCCCTCTGTTATAGGACGTAACAGACATGATTGTGGTTTCTAGAATCCCCAGCTGTCACTGCAATTCTAGTAAACCAGTTCTCAATTTTCTTTCTGCCTTTCTTTCCTTCCTTCTTTCTTTCTTTCTTTCACTATTTCCCTCTTTTTGTTTATTTCTTTTTCTTTCTTCCTTCCTTTTTCTTTCTTCTTCTTTTTTTTATTTGACTAGAGAGGGACAGAGAGAGAGAGAGTCAGAAAGCAAGCTGCCAGGTCCGGGACTCCAGCTGCAATCGGCCATGTGGGAATCCAGTGCCCTTAACCACCACACCACACCTTGCCCCCGCCCCTTCTTTTTTAACATGGAAGAACATGTGTGTAAAAGAGTAAGAAAGAGAAAAAGCACCCCCACACCCTAACAGGACCTCGTCACACCATAATAATTTTCTCTCCAGTTTTCTATCCTGTCAGGATCCTGAACAAGTGCGTGTGCCTAACATCTTTTTTCAAGCTGCTAAAAAACAAGGGACTCAAACCCTTGCTGGCCATGTGGAAATCCAGCTTCCTCTGCATAGCATGTAACTTCTGTGCTACAGGGCAACAACTTTAATGACCTTTTTTTTTAAATTTCTTTTTCCTTTATTCATGATAGAGTGTGTGTGTGCCTGTGTAAGAGTGAGAGGGATGGGACCAGCAGTTAGTGTAATGGCTATGTCGCTGAACTCCCACGTAGTCGACCGCAGTTCGAGTCCTGGACCCGGTGGCTTAAACTCACGCCAGGCGCGTGTGCGTGCGTGCCCAAGATCCTGGGAGGAGAATGGAGGAGAAGGGATTGCGGCGTGGCCATCCCCCCTGGGGGGTGATTTCTCGCTTTCTGTCTCTCTGTCTCTCTCTGTCTGTCTGGCGAGCGGACGCGCCCTATAGCAAAAACCTCTCCAAAAAAAAGAAGAAAAAAAAAAAAAGAGTGAGAGGGATGAGCCCACTCCACACAGTCTGATCCTGCTGTGATTTCCTTCCTATAGTCCTCCAGCCTTTTGGATCTTGAGCACGTACACCTGTGTCAGTGTGTTTCAGGCCAATATGTGGGGTTTCAAACCATGGTTGCTGTGCGGGATTCAGTTTCTCTTGAGCAATGCATTGTAGCTGTGTTATAGAGCTGGCCCTTTAGGTAATTTTTTGTTTGTTTGTTTTTTTTAGAGAGATTTTTGCTGTAGGGCACGTGCACTACTGGAGAGAAGGAGAGAGATAGAGAGGCAGAAAGCAAGAAATCACACCCCTCCCCCAATGCTGCAATCCCTTCTCCTCTATTCTCTCAGGATTTTGGGCATATATGCACATGTGCTGGCATGAGTTTTAAGCCACTGGGTCTAGGACTCAATCCATGGTTGACTACATGGGAGTCAAGCAATGTAACCATTATACCACCTGCTGGTCCCCTTTAGGTGTTATTTTATTTTATTTTTTTGGAGAGGTTTTTGCTATAGGGCGTGCTCGTTCACCAGAAAGACACAGAGAAACAGAGAAAAAGAAAGTGAGAAATCACCCCCCCCCCCCCCAGGGGGGATGGCCATGCCGCAATTCCTTTTCCTCCATTCTCCTCTCAGGATCTTGGGTACGTGTGCACACGCGCCTGGCGTAGTTTAAGATACCGGATCCGGTTCTTGAACCGCGTTCGACTACATGGGAGTCCAGTGACATAGCCATTACGCCAACTGCTGGTCCCTCCTTTAGGTGATATAAGACATGAAGACCACTAGTAAATTATCTCTACAAAGTTCTTTTAAATTGTAAGGAGGCAAATCAAAATTTCATCTAAGAAAGTTTTAATGTTCACTATTATAATTTTATGGCTAGCATATGCCTTTTAGTTCATTTCATATTTACTTTGATCTATGTATAACTGTGTCCAGGTATTGGGTTGTCAGGAAAGTCATGATATATTTTTCTATACTTTTCTATGTAAAAATGTGTCATGACTTTTCTCAAAACCTAGTACTTATGCCTGTGTTATAGGAGTTGGGGCAGAACTTATCATTTTAAATGTTTCCTGAGACTCATCGCCATTGTATCAGTGCCATTACCATACATTATTAGCTATGTCTGTTTTTTTTTTTGTTTTTTTTTTTTTTTTGAGATCACATCCTTGGTCAAAAAGGCACCACCTCATTCTAATATTGTTCCTGGGGGAAATACAGTCTTTATGGCATGGTTTCCAGTTCTCGTTGTGATGAGAGGTCAGCGCTGCCGGCATCCTAATGTGATTTTTAGCTGTCTTCATGAAAGAGTTGTAAACCAGAGAGAAATGGATGATGGTGTTTCCCTTGCTCATAGCTGGCAAAAGATGGCTTCATGGAAAGCACACTAAATTACTGTTTAAAAAATGAGTTCTGTCTCTTGCTCTGCAACTGGCTCTCTCTCTATATGACCTTGGGCCAGCCACTTCATCCTTCTGAACCACAACATCTCCCAGTTAAGCGATGAGGTTGAGCTAATGTTCTCCCACCTTTAATAGACCATTATTCAAACCTTAGCTCTTTGCCTAGTGGTCTTTCAGAAACTGTAGCTGATGTCATCTTTATCATTATTATCATTTTTAATACAGATTGAATATATCTATCCAAGATAATTTAGGCCAAAAGTGCTTTAGATTTTGGAACGTTTGCATATATATGATGCATATACAATACATTGCGTACATATATACATACATATATTGCATACATATAAATATCTTGCAGATGGGACCAAAGTCTAATAATGAAATTTATTTGTTTTATATACACCTTATACACATATTCTGAAGGTGACTTTATACTATTGGGTTGTCTGAAAAGTCATGATGTATTTTTCTGTCTTTCTATGCAAAAATGCATCATGACTTTGCCGACAAGCCAATATATTTTGTTTTGACTGCAGCCCATCTTACGAGGTCAGCTGTGGAATTTTCCACTTGTGGTGTCAGGTTGGAGCCCAAAAAGTTTCGAAATTTGTTGCATTTTGGATATTCCCTACCTCAAGATCAGATAGTAGTGTGGTGGTTGACACGCCTGGATCCCACATAGCTGACTGTGTGGTTCAAGTCCCAGACTTGGAGGCTTGAAAAATTCATGGGGGAGAGTGTATGTACATGTCCAAAATCCTGAAAGGAGGGAGAGATGGAGGAGAAGGGATTGTGGCGTGACCATGCCCCATGGAGGATATTTCCTCTCTGCCTTTGTCTCTCTCTTTCTCTGTCTCTCAGCAAGTGCACGTGCCCTCTGGATATTCACTTGGGTCTGTTTTTTTAGCCCTTCCTCCTTGAGTTTATTTTTGTGAGATTAATTAATTTCTGCTCAGGTTGCTAACTTCATAATTTACATTGTTCTAAGGCAATACAGGACATTGAAGAAGAATGGGCCAAACCCACAGAGGCACAGAGGCAGAAATTAGAGGCATTCCAGAAAGAAGATAATCAAACAAAGGTGAATCAAATATTGTACCGAGAGAAATCCCTTGGAAGCAAATTAAAGAAACATATTGGAATTGAACTGTTTCTATAACTTATAAACCCATCGAGGACTAAACGTGGAGCTCTTTTTCAAAATGAGAAGACCTTCATGGGTTTTTCTGATTATAGACTTAATAAAAGCGCATTGTTTAAGGAGTCTGAAAAATCCAGACAGTATATTGTGAGTCCTTTGCCAAGTTAATGAATATAGATCTTGATATTATTTTTAATGACTACAGAGTATCCCATTTTATGGTTATGTTATTGTTTAGCTAACCTTTTTTCTATTATTGGAAGTCAGGTTGTTTCTGGCCCATGCTGCTATAAATCACTGTGGCAGCAAGCGTCCTGAGGCCCAAGACTGTGCTAATGTATACACAGTCTACGTATTTTCAGCACCTACTACAGTTCCTGGCTGAAGGTCCCTAAGCACTGCAGCCAATATCCCCTGTCTTTGGGGACACGTTCTGTCATTTCTTACGATGTGTTTCTAAACATTCATTTTTAAATCTTCCATAAAGGTGTTATCAACTCACATACCTCCTGCCTCTGAGCAGTGTGTCTGAGTCTCACAAACAGGGCATATTTTAACAGCAGCAATGGCCTCTGCTTCATTGCCTTGTCTTTTTTATTCTTTAGACATCGCCAACGTTCACCATTACAGCATTTATTTTAAACAAAATGTAGCCAAAATTTAGAAGACTCATTTAGACTTAGGTTGATGCAGAAAGTAATTCTTTGAGGGTCTGCGACACTTTGGGATTTGTATTGATGGAATGAGAAAAGAGCACAAAGGGGAAAGGCATATACTGCCGTGATTTAGTGTTTTTCTCCCTTGGTATTGACCTTAGCCTTGTCACAGAGAGTTTGGAATTCAATTTCTCTGTGTGTTTGCATTTTGATAGGTAGACTATTGTTGCAACTCTGGGCACAATTACAGATTGTCTATGCCACCACCAATTCCAAGCACATATCTGTTCTAGAAATATTTTAATATAGTAAGAATGCTGTTTTTACCATGCTCCTGTGCTTTGCCAAAATGTGTATTTGTACTTTTCATAAAAAATTGATCTTTCAAGATCATTTTATCATAATGACCTTTCCAAAATGTTGAGTATATAAATTAATGAAAAAAAAAAGGGATGATTATTGAGATTAACTTCTCTTCTCTCTAAGCATCTAAGATAAGCAGTGTTATTTATGTGTCTGTGAAGTTAGTTCTCCTGCTAATGGAGCAAATGCATGAACAACTATTGCTTTACTTTATGTTCATGTCCGAAAAAACTTTGGGATGAAAATGAATTAAATTAACTTAAAGAAGAGTCATTTGAGCTAAGTCAGAGGTAAGCTCACTATGGCTCATGGGCCACTGTTTTTGGAAATAAAGTTTTATTGGCGCATGGTCATATCCGTTCATTACATGCTGTCTAAAGCTGCTTTTGTGGTGGTGGCAAAAGTGGACAGTTGTGGTAGAGATTATTGCCTGGAAAAACAAAAATATTTACTATATGGCTTTAACAGAAAAGTTTACCAACCCCTGATGTAAATGAAAATATAGAAACATACCTTGTATGGCTATATATAGTAAATTGCCTTTTTTAGGTGTAATCTCTTTTTTTTTTTATTTATTTTTGTATATACTTTCAATCATATTGTTTGGCTTACAATGAGACCATTTCGATATGTGAACATTTCTCCCCAGACCCGTTGATCGAAATATCTTCAACAGATAACACCACACCTCCCCATCCCGTCAATGCTCTACCTCTGTATCCCTTCTCTAAATGTCTTTCGTTGGGCCCCACTCCTCCACATACACCTCATCTGACATTCACACCCATCTCTTGTGTTTGTTCAACTGTTAGTCAATCAGTTTCAGACATAGAATGCAGACAAACGGTATATGTTAAGTGGGGACATACAATGTCTCTCCTTCATAGTCTGGCTTGCCTCACTCAGCAGTACATCTTCCATATTCTTCCACTTTCTGTCAAAAGCCAGGGCTCTGTTGGTTTTTATGGCTGAGTAGTATTCCATAGAGTATATGTGCCACAGTTTTTCAATCCATTCCTCCATACGGGGACATCTGGGTTGGTTCCAAGACTTAGCAATTGTGAATAGTGCCGCAATAAACATCGATGTGCAAGCACTTTTCCAATGAAGAATTCTTCTGTCCTTTGGGTAGATACCGAGGAGTGGGATCTCTGGATCATATGGCAGATCTATCTGTAGATTTTTGAGGAATCTCCAAATTATTCTCCACAGTGGTTGGACCAATCTACATTCCCACCAGCAGTGTAAAAGAGTTCCCCTTTCACCACACCCCCGCCAACACTTATCATTTTTTGTTTTTTTAATATTAGACAATCTGACTGGGGTTAGGTGGTACCTCATTGTTGTTTTTATCTGCATTTCCCTTACGATGAGGGAGGTTGAACATTTTTTCATATGCCTTTTGGCCATTCGTATGTCATCTTTAGAGAGTGTTTTCTTCATCTCCTTCTCCCATCTTTTAATAGGGTTGATCATCTTTTTTCCAAACACCTTTTTTAGTTCCTTGTGTATTCTGGTTATCAGTCCCTTATCTGATGCAACATTTACAAAAATATTTTCCCATTCTGAGGGCTGTCGATTCACACTAACTACTGTGTCTTTGGCCATGCAGAAACTTCTTAGTCTGATGTAATCCCACTTGTCTATTTTGTGGACGATGGACTCTGCTTTGAGTGTCTTCTTTAGGAAGTCTTTCCCTACACCAATGTCTCCCAGAGTTTCCCCAGCATTCTCCAGGAGCAGCTTTATAGTTTGAGGTCTTAGATTTAGATCCTTGATCCACCTTGACTTGATTCTTGTCAAAGGAGAGAGGTAGGGGTTCAGATTCATCTTTCTGCAAGTGGAAGTCCAGTTTCTCCAGCACCACTTGCTGAAGAGGCTTTCATTTTCCCACTGGATTGACTGGTACCCCTTGTCAAAGATCAGTTGACTGTATGTTTGGGCACTTATTTCTGGGGACTCTATTCTGTTCCATTGGTCCACATGTCTGTTTCTGTGCCAATACCATGCTGTCTTTATTACCACAGCTTTGTAATACATTTTTGGATCGGGGATTGAGATGCCACCCACTCCATTCTTCTTGTGTAGAAGTGCTTTGGCAATACGGGGTCTTTTATGATTCCAGACAAATTTTAAGATTGTCTTTTCTAGATCTGTGAAGAATGTGTCTGGTACTTTGATTGGCATTGCATTAAATAGGTAGATTAATTTGGGTAGAATTGCCATTTTGATTATATTAACTCTTGCAATCCATGAACATGGGATGTCCTTCCATTTTTTTGTGTCATTTTCAATTTCTTTTTTTACCTTCTCATAGTTTTCCTTGTGGAGGTCTTTAACTTCTTTGGTTAGATTTATTCCTAAATATCTTTTTTTTTTTTTTTTTTTTTTTTTTTTTTTTTTTCTTTTTTTGGAGAGGTTTTTGCTATAGGGCGCGTGCGCTCGCCAGACAGACAGAGAGAGACAGAGAGATAGAAAGCAGGAAATCACCCCCCAGGGGGGATGGCCACGCCGCAATCCCTTCTCCTCCATTCTCCTCTCGGGATCTTGGGTACGCACGCACACGCGCCCGGCATGAGTTTAAGCCGCCGGGTCCGGGACTCGAACCGCGGTCGACTACGTGGGAGTCCAGCGACATAGCCATTACACTAACTGCTGGTCCCCTAAATATCTTATACTTTTAGTGGCTATGGTAAACGGAATAAGTTTTTTCAGTTCTATCTCAGTCTGCCTGTTATTCGTATACAGAAATGCTATCGATTTCTGTATATTGATTTTATATCCTGCAACTTTACTGAATTCATGTATTACTTCCAGTAGTTTTTCCATGGAGACCATTGGGTCTTCTATGTATACAATCATGTCATCTGCAAATAGAGAGAGTTTCACCTCTTCTTTTCCTATTCAAATGCCCTTTATTTTTTCCTCTTTTCTGATTGCGTTGGCGAGGACTTCCAGAACTATGTTGAAAAGGAGAGGAGAAAGTGGGCATCCTTGTCTTGTTCCTGTGTTTAGTGGGAAAGCTTTCAGCTTTTCTCCATTCAGGATGATGTTCGCTATGGGTTTTTCATAGATGGCTTTTATTGTATTGAGAAATGGCCCTTCTATGCCAATTTTGCTAAGAGTCTTGATCATGAAGGGATGTTGTATCTTATCAAATGCTTTTTCTGCATCAATCGATATGACCATATGGTTTTTGTCTTTCTTCCTATTAATATGGTGTATTATGTTTATGGTTTTGCGTATGTTGAACCAACCTTGCATTCCTGGAATAAAGCCTACCTGATCATGGTGTATGATCTTCTGTATAAGTTGTTGAATACGATTTGCTAGTATCTTGTTGAGAATCTTTGAGTCTATGTTCATCAGAGAAGGTGTAATCTCTTAAAAGAAGTAATTTTTCAAGTAGGTAATCCTTGCATATTTCTGATTTTTACATAGTAATATACAGTACCCCATTCTTGAATGACAAATGCCAACAATCATGTTGAATAAGTTACTTATTTGTCCCCAATGTATTTGCATAATGGGACTTCACTTTTAATTATCAAACATTTTCATTTCTTTTAGCCAAAACATTTTCTTTTAGAATCCAAAAGTTTATTGCAATTTTAAAGTGTTATTAAATAAGATGAGCAATTACAGATTTATACCTTGTAGTAACAAAGAAAGTATTGTTGCAAGAGCATAAAACTGCTCTCTCTTGGAACCAGCACTTGGTGTAATGGCTATGTCACTGGACTCCCATGTGGTCGAGTGCAGTTGAAGTCCTGGACCCGGTAGCTTAAATTCACACTGGGCGTGTGTGCATGTGTGCCCAAGATCCCAAGAGGAGAATGGAGGAGAAGGGATTGTGGTGTGGCCATTATCCCTGGGGGGGGGGGGGGGGGGCATAGTTTGCTTTCTGTCTCTCTGTCTCTCTCTGTCTTTCTGGTGAGCGCATGTGCCCTATAGCAAAAACCTCTCAAAAAACAAAAAACAACAAAAAAAAAAACCCTGCTCTCTCTTTAATGCAACTACAGTCCTTGACCCCACCCCTGTACATGTGCCATGTACTCACAACCTGCCTTTACTAATGTCTCTCACTGTCCCGACTAGAGGCCAGGCAGCTCATCTCCTAAGCTGAAACGTGGACCATGGCACAAGGAGCTAGTAACAAATAGCTTTGGACACTTGTCCTGCCCGTGTGAAATCGAGAGTCAGCCATCCTGGGCACAGTTCACTTGGTTAGGAAGCACTTGCATAGTCTAAGGTGGAGGCATCAGTGACCTTTTTCAGAAAAGGATCAGGGAGAAGCCAGGCTGTCCCTGGGTGGCCTTCTTTCTGATCAGCCCTGTATTGAGAACTCTGTTCTCACATATCTGTTATCACACCACTTAGCCATGGTGAAATCTAGAAGGCCAAGGTGGAGGTCACCAAACCAATATCAGCTTATTTAAACACAGCCAGTAATAATGCTTTGTTAAAAGATGGAAGATCCCGGCTAGCTGTTAACAAGACAGGATGCCGGGACCACAGGTGTGAACTGCAACTGTCCTCTTGAATCTTGGGTCAGTTTAGAAGCAGAGAGAAAACCTAAACCTTAAAAGCAACATAAAAGTATTCACTTGGCCTTTGGGGGCTGTCTAGAAAGCAGACCTCCTCATGTCCTCATTTCACTGCCATCCCAAAAATCTCTCTCTGTGACAGTTAATAACACCATCGCACAAGCAGCCTGCAGAAATGAACTGCTTTCCCTCCTACGCAGATCCCAGTGTCGTTTTTAAAAAAGACGTTTAAAATGTACGTTTTTCATTTACATTGCTATTACAATCTGCTGAGATAGAATCATATCTACTTTAGATTCTATTCACTTCACTCTTCACTCACTCATCTCATATTTCCATTCTCGCTAAGTACCAGGCGCTGGAACGGGAGCAGGACCACGGTGGTGATTGTGTCAGGAGTGGTCCCCATCCGCGGGACACACCATGAACTTCCCCAGGGCTGTGTCCAACACAAGGGGCGATGTCTTCATTATGGTCCAGAAGAAAGGGCACTTCACTGCGACTCAATTCTGTGTGTTCCACTAGAATGACAATGGCTTCCGACATGAACTTTTCATCTGCTTGAAAAGAGATGAAGAGGCTTTGTGCCCCCCACCACACACACACACACACACACACACCCAACTACCCATCTCTCTCTCTCTCTTTTTTTTTTTTTTTTTGAGAGGTTTTTGCTATGGGGTGCGTGTGCTCGCCAAACAGACAGAGAGAGACAGAGAGACAGAAAGCGAGAAATTACCCCCCAGGGGGGATGGCTATGCCGCAATCCCTTCTCCTCCGTTCTCCTCTAGGGATCTTGGGCACACACGCACACGCGCCCGGCGTGAGTTTTAAGCCACCAGGTCCGGGACGCGAACCGCGGTCAACTACATGGGAGTCTAGCGACATAGCCATTACGCTAACTGCTGGTCCCCCCATCTCTCTCTTTTGGAGCAGTTTTTAGAGCTGTCCCAGGAGGTCAGACACTACGGATACCTGCAGCTGGATCCCTGCACCTGCGACTTCCCGGAACCGGGCTGTGGAGTGGTTCTTTCTGTTGGCAACAATGAAATCAGCTGCCACATAACCCTGCCTGACAACCAGACCCAGGACATCATTTTCCAGATGAACAGGGTGAAGTGCTGGCAGGTCACTTTCCTTGTGAGTATGACGGCACCCTGCTTTATCCACAACTTAAAATCTCACTGGGACAGAACAATCCTATTGCTCTTGGATGGAGGTGGACACTAGGCTTTCCTTTTGCCTCAGTACTGGAGCAGAGTGGCATCTAAGCCACATTAAATATTGGCTATGGATACAACCTGTCCATAGTCTGATTCAGTCATCCCACCTCCTTTTCTACTGCGGGAAGTAATAGCTGGTAATAACCACCACCACTTACCGACCACGTACTCCGTGCTTGGCCACATACTCCTGACCAGATCACTGCCCTTGGAAAGCACGTGATGTTCAGCAGATCTCTTCTTAAGGATCCTTGGCCTCATACCGACACGTCCATCTCCTCGCAAGAGAAACCCTTACGGTCAGAGTTATCGAGTGCTTATTTTGTACTTGATGCTGTGCTGGGCACTGCCACATCTATAATTAATGAGATTCTTATAGGAGCTCAGTGAGCTTAAGTGAGATTGCCCTCTTCACACAGGAAATTGAAGTTAACTATTAGCTTTAATAACGAAAGCTATTAAAGGGCCCAGACAGTGGTGCAGCAGTAAAATGTGACCCTCTATGAGACAGTCCCACGTGGGTGTGCTGGGCACATGGTTGCCCATGATCCGAGGCTGGCTGGAGGCTGATTGTGGTATCAAGACTCTGTTGGGGAACCAGCAGGTGGCGTGGTGGTTGAGGTGCTGGATACTCTCACATGGCTGACTACAGTTTGAGTCCTGAACCTGGTGCTGGCTTTCTCTCCCTCTCTCTCTCTCTCTCTTGCTCTCTGTGTGTGTCTCTCTCTGGTCAAAATAAAATGAATGAGGGAACCAGCAGTTAGCATAATGGCTATGTCGCTGGACTCCCATGTAGTCAACCGCAGTTCGCGTCTCGGACCCGGTGGCTTACAACTCACGCCGGGCGCGTGTGCGTGCGTGCCCAAGATCCCGAGAGGAGAATGGAGGAGAAGGGATTGCGGCGTGACCATCCCCCCTGGGGGGTGATTTCTCGCTGTCTCTATGTCTCTGTCTGTCTGGCGAGCGCATGCACCCTATAGCGAAAAACCTCTCCCCCCCCCAAAAAAAAATAAATAAATAAAATGAATGAATGAATAGATTAAAAATTTAAATAAAAAATAATTTTAAAAAAAGACTCTCTTAGGCATGCCCCTTCCCTTCTCAGAAGTAAATAAATAAACTAAAAAAGTTATTAGACAGCCATGATCCCCACTTGTTAAATCCGTGGAATCCATGATTTTTTAGCTGTCCTAGAACTTGGCCTCTCCGTGGCATTTGAGAGTGTCAACCATTTCTTCCTTCTCAAAGCCCCTTCCACTGCCACCCCTATTTATGTGGGCCTCTATTCCTCTGAACATCCCTAAAGTGCTGGGGGCTTTTAGGGGGTGTGTTCCATTTTTAGCATTGTTCTTCTAAATACTTTCTGAAGTCACTTCCCCGGATCCCTCCCAAAGGCCCAGTGTTTCCTATTGCCTCTGGTCACCTTCTTGGAGTATCTCACCGACACATCCACGTCAGGCTTTCCCCAAAGCACACACGTCCCTTCCCTCTCAGGCCTCTCCTAGAGGGCTTTCTCCTGTGTTCCCTTAGTAAATGGGACTTCTACCACCACCCTCTAATTGCCAGAGATCTTGAAATGATCAGACTTTTCTCTATCTCTCACTCTACATTTTCAATGGTTAGTGGAGACCTGCCTATTCTAATAACCTTCTATTCCTCAGAAGATCTTTCTTTCTCTTCAGGCTCACAGGCTGGCCCTAATATTCTCTGCATAGATGGATTAAGCAGCTTCCTAACCCTCCTCCCTGCCCCAATCTTTTCTCCTTCAGGTCAGAGAAAGTATATAGTATGGTTTCAGGCCTTTTAAACTTTTGGAAACTTGTTCTATCTGGTACGTGCTCTATATGCATTTTGTTTTGTTTTGTTTTGTTTTGTTTTGTTTTTGCCATAGGACATGTGTGCTTGCCTGGGAGAGACAGAAAGAGACAGTGAGAGGGAAAGTGGGAACTCACGCCCTGGAGGGGATGGCCACACTGCAATCCCTTTTCCTCCACATTCTCCTCCTGGGATTTTGGGCATGCACGCATATGCACTCAGTGTGAGTTTCAAGCCATCAGATCTGGGACTTGAACCATGGTGGGCTATGTGGGAGTCTAGTGCCTTAACCACCACATCACCTGCTAGCTCCCATGTGCAAATTAAAAGAATGTGCCAGGACCAGCAGTTGGCGTAATGGCCATGTCGCTGGACTCCCATGTAGTCGACCGCAGTTCGAGTCCCGGACCTGGTGGCTTAAAACTCACGCTGGGCACGTGTGCATGTGTGCCCAAAATCCCGAGAGGAGAATGGAGAAGTGATTGCAGCGTGGCCATCCCCCCTGGGGGGGTGATTTCTCACTTTCTATCTCTGTCTCTCTCTGTCTTTCTGGCAAGCGCACACGCCCTATAGCAAAAATCTCTCCAAAAAAAAGAAAAAAGAAAAAGAATGTGCCAGTCCAGGTAGTGGTGGAGCAGTAATGCTACTGGACCCAAGAGGGAGAGGTCCCCAGGACCGGCCTGAGCATGCCAATGGGCACACATGATTCAGCTCTACCAAGACTGTGGTTGGATTGTGACATGAAGACTCAGTTAGAGGTCGGTCGGTCTCTCTATCTCTCTCTATATATATCTCTTTCTCTTTCTCTCTCCCTCACACACACACACACAAGAAACAGTAAATAGGCTTTAGAATATAACGAAATGATGTACCTCATGCAACTGGGTGGAGTATTCTATAAATGTCAACCTCTTTGAAGAATAATTTGTTTGTTTGTTTTTAGCTCAGTATGACTCTTCGGAAATTCATCCAGGTGTTATATTTATCAGTGGCTTGTTTCTTGTTATTGCTGAGCATTAATCCATGGTATGGAATTGCCAAAGTTTGCTTAACCATTCACTCAGTGAAGGACAGCTGTTTGTTTCCAGTTTTTAGCTGTTATGAATATGGCTGCTATAAATATTCATGTACTAGGTTTTGCCTGGGCACAAGTTTTCATTTCTCTGGGATAAATGCCCAGGAGTGCCATTGTTGAGTCATATGGTAATTGCATAGTTTGTTTTTTAAGAAACTGTCAACCTGCTTTCAAGAGTGGCTATATCATCTGATGTTCCCACCAGCAACGTATGAGTGATCCAGTTTCTCTGCACCCTCACCAGCATTTGAGTGTCACTACTTTTTTATTGTAGTCATTCTGGTAGGTGTATAATAGTATTTCATTCTGAGTTTTATTTGCATTTCCTTTATGTCTAACAATGTTAAGCATCTTTTCATGTGTTTATTTGCCATCTGTATTTCTTCTTCAGTGAAATATCTCCTTACCTTTTGGCTATTTTGTATCATTTGTTTTTTTAAGGTTGAATGTCAAGTTCCTTCTGTATTCTAAATGCTAGTCCTTTTTTTGGCTATCTGATTTGCAAGTATTTTCCCTCACTCCTTAGTTTTTTATCCCCTGAACAAGGTCTTTTGCAGAGAAAAAGTCTTTTTGTTTTGTCTTAGTTTTTGCCTTAGGGCACCTGTGCTCCCCAGAGAGAGAAGGAGACAGTAAGAGGGAAAGTGAGAAATCCCCCCAGGGGGGACTGCCATGCAGCAATACCTTCTCTCCATTCTCCTCCCAGGACGGTGGACATACACGCACACGTGCTGGGCATGATTTTCAAGCCACTGAGTCCGGGACTCCAACTGCGGTCAGCCATGTGGGCGGTCCAGCGATGTAACCACTGCTCTATCTGCTGGCTCCTGTTTTTGTTTAATTTTTATTTTTGTCAGAGAGCATATGTGCATGCTCACCAGAGAGAGGTACAAAGACAAGGGATAAGGGGAACAAAATCACCTGCCAATGGGGTGTGATCATGCCCCAATCCCTGCTCCCCCACTTCCCCATCCTGTCAGGATTTGGGGCACACATGCACATGAACCTAGTATGTTTTCATGCTGCTGGGTCTGGGACTTGAGCTCCACACTCGGCCATGTGGGATCCTGCTTCCTTAACCACTAGGCGACAGGGCCAGCCTGCAAAAGTTTTTAATTTTGGTGAAATCTAATACATTATTATTTTTCTTTTATGGATTGTGCTTTCAGTGTCAAGTCCAAGATCTCTTTGCCAATACCCTGGGTCCTGAAGGTTTTTTTCCTCTTTTTAATTTTTTTTTTTTAATTTTACAATGATAAAGATTTTACATTTAAGTTATACCAGGTTTGCATGTAATTCCATAAAACATTTGAGCTAATTTTTGTATAATCTTAGGATAAGATTCCTTTTTGTGGCTGTAGAAAGTCAGTCACTCCAGCACCATTGCTGCCATTCAACTGCCATTTCCTCAGTCGAATCACTTTGGCACCTTTTGTTAAAAATCAGTTGCATATGTTTGTGTGGATCTATTTCTGATTTCTCTGTTCTCTTCTGATCTATGTATCTATTCCTCCACCAATACTACATAATCATTTTCTTTCTTTATAACTATTTATGATATAATTTATGTACCACATAGTTCACCCATATAATGTATACAATTCAAGGGTCTTTAGTGTATTCATAGAGTTCAACAATTACCACAATCAATCTTAGAACACTTCAGAAAGAAGTACCACACTTTTGCTGTCACCACCCTATCCTGCCATTCATACTACCCTAAGAAACCATTAATCCACTTTCTGTCTCTGTAGATTGTATTTGCCTATTCTGAACACTTTCTATTAATAAAACAGTGTAGGGACCAGCGGTTAGCGTAAGGGCTATGTTGCTGGACTCCCATGTAGTCGACTACGGTTCAAGTCCTGAACCTGGTGGTTTAAACTCATGCCGGTGCATGTGCGTGTGTGCCCAAGGTTCCGAGAGGAGAATGGAGGAGAAGGGATTGTGGTGTGGCCATCCCCCCCTGGGGGGGGGGGTGATTTCTTGCTTTCTGTCTGTCTCTCTCTCTCTGTCTTTCTGGCGAGTGCACACACCCTATAGCAAAAACCTCTCCAAAAATAAATAAATAAGTAAGTGTAATTTGTGATCTTTGTGACCTGCTTTTTTCTTAGCCCGATGTTTCCAAGATTCATCCTGAGCTGTAGCATGTATCAGAACTTTATTCCTTTATATGGTTAAAAATAATATTCTACTATATAGATTTTATTTACCCACTCATTCATTGATGGACATTTGGGTGTTTCTACCTTTTGGCTGTTATGAATTATGCTGTTGTTTGTGTGCAAGCTTTTGTGTGGACATGTCTTTTCATTCCTCTTGTGTATACATGCGGGCGTAAGATTACTGGGTCAAATCATAATTCTATGTTTAGCTTTTAGAGGAGCCAACTTGTTTTCCAAAGTGGCGCTACCATTTACTATCCTCACCAGCAGTGCATTAGTGTTTCAATTTCTCCACATTCTTGCTGGTACTCGTTATTATTTGATTCTTCCTTTATTGAAGATTACTGTTACAGGCGTGAAGTGGTATTCCATTATGGTATTCCTTATTTCAGTTTATTTTCTCTCAGTGCTTCGTCTTGGGTAGCTTCTGTGGCCATGGCTTCAAGGTCATAAAGTGTAGTGTAGTGTCTAACATGCTGCTTATCCTACCCAGGGCATTTTTACTTCTCATATGGCACTTTTCAAACTCTAAAGGTTTCATTTAGGTCTTTTCAAAAATATCTTTCATTTCTCTCCTTTACTATACTTACATTTTTTCTCTAAATTCTTCAGTGTGTGGAGTATATTTAAGATAATTATTTTGATTTTTTTTTGTCTATTAATTCCACAGTCTCTTTCATTTCTGTGTCTGTTTCCATTGATTGATTTTTTTTTTCCTATTTGCAGATCATATATATTTTCCCCTTTGCATGCTTGGTAATATTTTTTTTTTTTTATGAGAGATTTTTGCTATAAGCCGTATGCAGTTGCCAGAAAGATACAGAGACAGAAAGCGAGAAATCACCCCCCCAGGGGGTATGGCCACACCGCAATCCCTTCTCCTCCACTCTCGGGATTTTGAGCACACATGCACATGCACCTGGTGTGAGTTAAGCTGCTGGGTGTAGGACTCGAACTTCAGTCAACTACATGGGAGTCCAGCAACATAACCATTACGCCATCTGCTGGTCCCTGTCTGGTAATTTTGTTGTGACATGCTTAACATTGCGAATTTCTCCTTGTCAAATGCTGGATGTTATTGTGTTTCTTTACATGTACTAAACTTTGTTCTGGCATGCAGTCCAATGACTTGGGGGTGGTTTTACTTTTCCAAGGCTTGCTTTTAAGCTTTGTTGAGGCAGGTTCAAACCAGTCTGTAGTCTAGGGCTAATTTAGTCCTTTATTGATTGGCTACCATTCTTAGGACTCTACCCATATCTTGTCTATTATGATCTCTTTACTTTGGCTAATGGGGACTCAGACACTCTCCAGCCTTGTTTTGGAGCTCGTGGAATGGTTCAGCCTACTGCTTTTTGGTGGTTCTTTCCAGAGCCTTGTGGAGTTCTATTCCACACATGCAGACCATTATTTAGCCTGAGATTTGAGAGGAGCTCCCTTGTGTATAAAGCCTCTTCTTTGGTTTTCTGTCTTCCAAGTTCTAACCTCAAGTTCATCTAACTTTTATCTCTTTCTCTTTAACTCAACAAGGCCTCCAGGCTTTGTTTGGGTTTTTTCTCTCTGCAATACATCCTGGAAATTCCTCCAAGCAGTAAGGGGAAGTAATTGTTTTCCTTCTCTCTGGAATAACGGTCCTGCATTATCTCTTGCTGAGTGTCTGTAAACAGCTTTTTTCCAATTCATTCTTCACACTGATGCTGTCAGATCAGTATTTTAAAAGTATAAATTTAGTTGTTATTATCCAACTTCTAAAAACCTTTTTTTTTTTTTCTTTTTCCCGGAGAGGTTTTTCGCTATAGGGCGCATGCGCTTGCCAGACAGACAGAGAGAGACATAGAGACAGAAAGCGAGAAATCACCCCCCAGGGGGGATGGTCACGCCGCAATCCCTTCTCCTCCATTCTCCTCTCGGGATCCTGGGCACACACGCACACGCACCCGGCGTGAGTTGTAAGCCACTGGGTCCGAGACGCGAACCGCGGTAGACTACGTGGGAGTCCAGTGACATAGCCATTACTCTAACTGCTGATTCCCTAAAAACCTTTTAATGAATGTCTACTGTTCTCAGGATATAAAGCCTACAATCCTTAGCTTGGCTTATAAAATATTTAAGAGCTAGAATTCTTTGGTGGCAAGTAACAGAAACCAACACAGCTGACTCTATTTAAAAAATTTTAAAAAGGGAATGGGGGATTTGTTGGAAGGATATGGAATAACTTAAAGATGCAAAGGACAAACTGAAAAAGAGGCTTAAGAAAGCCAGAAACCAAAGAAATTCAAGGTTTCTAGGGAACAGGAACTCAATTAAGATATGCTCCTTGGGTCTTTTACTCTGGAATCAGATAAGGAACATAGAAAGAATTTGTCCAGTTGGCCTAAGCTTGGGTCATGCTACCCTCTGACTTGTCATTCCCTGACAGTCTTACCAGACTCCATTATTAGGAGAAAGAGAGATAAATGTTAAAAAGCAAACATCACAAATGCTCCCTACCAGGCTTTCAGGATTAGCCCTACCCTGCCTCCTGAGACTCTCCTCTCATAATCCTCTATGCCTTGGAGCCCTTACTGCAGCCACACATGATCCTTGTAGAGTCTCCAATGTACCAGGTTCCCTCATACCTTAGTGCATTTCTTTCATCTAGCAGAAACCACCTTTCACCTTCCCTTGCAAAAGCACAGCCATCACAACCAACTTGGATAGCTTCTACTTTCACTCAGAAGCCCCTCTTGCCAGGAAACCTTCCTCTGTCCTCCTCGCCTGGGTTAGGTGCACTTTCTCCTTACGTCCATGGATCTGTGGTTGCTTCCCTTCTGACACTGTTTTAATCTGTGAGAGATGTGCTTTCATGGCTCCTCAATAGACTGATAGCTCTTGGAAGTTGCACTCATTTTTTGATATTTTGCCCAGTACATCAACAGACATTTAAGTTTCTATTGAATATCAAATAATATCTTTTCCTCTGTAGGGGACTCTGCTGGATATGGATGGGCTCCAGCGAACACTCAACCAGAACTTAGAGCTCAGATTTCAGTACAGTGAGGATTGTAGCTGGCAGTGGTTTGTTATTTACACCAAACAGGTGAGTCCTCAGAGCACAGCACAGGAACCTTCTGTGCTGAAATGTTGTCTTGTTTGCTGGGATGGACAAAGCACATTACCCTAGCCCAACCAGAGGAGGGCACTAGAGTGCACTGTGCATTACTTTTGGACTGTAATACCTTCTATTTTGCTTGCTGTTTGCTTTGTTTTATTTTACTAGTTATCATGGTCTTCATATCAGTTAGAAATGAATTTAGTTACCAAGTAACAGATGGCTCAGCCAACAGTGGCTTAGACCAGGAGTCTTCCTAAAGGGCTAGATGGTAACTGTTTTAGGATTGGAGGTCTGTACCGTTGCTGTTGCAACTATTCAACTCTGTTAATAGCACCCACAGACAGTACAGAAACAAATAGGTCTGGTTGTATTCCAATAAAACTTTATTTGCAAAGCAGGTGGTAGACTGGATTAGTTTGCTGGCCCCTGGCTTAAATAATGTAAGTTCTTATTAGCTCTCTTAGCAAGAATGCCAAAGGTTGGGACCACCAGGTAGTATGGTGGTTAAGGCACTGGACTCCCACATAGATGACTGTGATTTGAGTCCTGGACCTGGTGACTTGAAAAACCACACTGGGCACGTGTGTGTGCATGCCCAAAATTCTGAGAGGAGAATGGAGAAGTGATTCCAGTATGGCCATACCCTCTTGGGAGGAGGGTGACTTCTCATTTTCCCTCTCTGTCTCTGGTGAGCACACACACCTTATGGCAAAAACCTAAAAAGCAAAACAAAAAAAGAAAGAAAGAATACTGAAGGTAGATAATTGGCATCCATGTGGTTATCTTGGTGTTTCTGAGTGTATAGAAGTTATTTCTTGGGTTACTCCTTGGGCTACTCCATAGCCTGGTTAAGGGAGCTGGATTCCACATGGTAACCACAAAGTGCTAATCCCAGACCTCTCAGCTTGAAAAACATGCCAGGTGCATGTGCATGCATGCCCCAAATCCCAAAATGAAGGAGCGATGGAAGAGATGGGATTGTGGTGTGGCCATGCCTTGTAAGTTGTGCTTTCTCACTGCTCCCAGCTTTCCTCACCTCTCTCTGGCCAGTGCACATACCCTTTGGCAAATTCCTTTTAAAAAGCTATCTCTCTTATCTGGGATGTTAAAGTTTTACCCCAGAAACCAGTGGAATTTCTTTGATGTCTCAACTGCCAAAACTGAGTTATACATGACTGTTCCTAGCTGCAAGGGAGTCTAAAAATAAAGCATCTAGCAGAGAGAAACAGAATTCATGACTATCTTAGAGTAAGCATGAATCATTGCCTGGGGCTAGGCACTTTATAATTCCAAAGAAAATCATGGACTCTCGGGAGAGAAGAAGGGGCTATGGCTGTTGGATATATCTAACTATCTGTGACTACCACAGGCTTGTAACTAAAACTGGAGCAGAAATTCTATTGTAAAAAAAAAAAAAAACTCTAATTTTTGAGACCAGTAGATGGCATAGTGGTTACTTTTACATAGTTGACTGCAGTTTAAGTCTCGGACCCGGCAGCTTAAACTCTTGCTGGGTGCATGTGTGTGCATGCCCAAAATCTCGAGAGGAAAATGGAGGAGAAGGGATTATGGCATGGCCATCCCCTCAGGGCCGGGGGATGATTTCTCACTTTCTGTCTCTCTGTCTCTCTCTGTATGTCTGGTGAGTGCAGCACCCTATAGCAAAAATTTCTTTTAAAAAACTATTTTTCTAAATACCCATTGAAAAATTCTTTTTACTGAACTTATTTCAAATTGGAATCAATCCCCAATCATGGTGGCACAGGGATAGCTCACTGCTCTGTGATTCTAAGCTGTGTAGAAGATTGGGGATTTACTTCCCAGATCAGCCTGTACACACTGAAGGAGCACACACGCCTGCGATCCTTGCTTATGAGAAGGCTGTGGGAAGGATCGTGTCACAAGACCCTGTTGAAGGTGATTGTCTTTTTTTTCTCTCATTTTCCAGCCTCTCCCTCCCTCCCAATCATGCCTTTTTTTCTCTCTCAAGAAATAAATACCTTTTTTTTTTTTTAAAGGTTTTTGCCATAGGGCATGTGTGCTTGCCAAAGAGAGACACACAGAGAGTGAGAGATGAGGAAAGTGAGAAATCACCCCTCCCTGGGGTATGGCCATGCTGCAATTCCTTCTCCTCCATTCTCCTCTCAGGTTTTGGGCATGCATGCACACATGCCTAGCATGAGTCTCAAGCCACCTGGTTCAGGACTTGAACCATAGTCAACCACATGGGAGTCCAGCACCTTAATCACCATGTCACCTGTTGGCCCCCAAATAAATAAACTTGTGAAAGATTAAAATCAAGGTATCAGCAGATGGCATAATGGTTATGTCATGGACTCCCGCATAGTTAACTGCAGTTCAAGTCCTGGACCTGGTGGCTTAAAACTCAGGCCAGGCCAATGTGCGTGCATGCCCAGAATCCCAAGAGGAGAATGGAGGACAAGAGATTGCAGCGTGGCCATCCTCCCTGGTCATCCTCACTTTCTGTCTCTCTGTCTCTCCCTGTCACTCTGGCAAGCACACAGACCCTATTGCAACAATGTCTCTACAAAAAAAATTCAGGGACCAGCAGTTGGCATAATGGCTATGTTGCTGGACTCCCATGTAGTCGACTATGGTCAGAGTCTTAGATCCGGTGGCTTAAATTCACGCCAGGTGCATGTGCATGCATGCCCAAGATCCTGAGAGGAGAATGGAGGAGAAGAGTTTGCGGTGCGGCCGTCCCCCCGGGGGGGGATATATCTCACTTTCTGTCTCTCTCTGTCTTTCTGGCAAACACATGTGTCCTATAGCAAAAACCTCTCAAAAAAAAAAAAAATTCAAATCACAACTACAAATGTTCTAAAATAAAATCAAAGTAAAATCAATTAAACTATGCACCAACATTGTATTCAACTCATTTCCCTAGTAATTAAACTAAGTTCCATGGAACATTCTGGTTTCAGGCAACCAAAGTCCCCTTTCACCTCTCTATCTATATCTAGTACAGTTATGGTCATGATAGCAAAGTCCTCTGAAAAACACAAAATACTAAACCAAAATCTTAGGTTACAGAGATGGGCCCTTGGACTCACCTTCAATATAAAATATCCCTAGGGAAATAGGAGGATGGTTTGCTGAGACAGAATTTGTAGTCACTTGTAAGACAGAGAGAGATTTTGGCAGTGAAACCATCCCCATTACCCCACCCAACCCCCACCAGGTTGCTAAAAGCAGTTCAGTTTTATTAAGGTCTTTTAATCTGGTCAGTAGCAAATAAGTTTAAGCCACTGCAGAGAGGTGCAATAAACATTCTTTTAAATGAGTCCTAGTAAGGTCTTATTTCCTTTGGGTATGAGTTTATTGGATTGCACCCAAGGGCTACTTTTGCCAAAGGTAAAAATGTGATTGTATGCCTTATAAATACAAATGAGGGCTTGGGCCCAAATATTGTCTAGGTCTCACCAATGTTTTTTAGTTTTTGTTTGTTTGTTTGTTTGTTTTTTTGCAATAGAGCATGTGTACTCACTGGAAAGAGACAAAGATAGAGAGAAGGAAAGTGAGAAATCACTCTTGGGGGGGATGGCCATGCCACAATCCCTTCTCCTCCATTCTCCTCCTGGGATTTTGGGCACGCACACACATATATCCGGCATAAATTTCAAGCCACCAGATCCAAGACTTGAGCCTTTGTCAACCATGTGGGAGTCCAGTGCCCTAACCACCATGCCACCTACTGGCTCCTTTCTAGGCCCTTTAAACAGAAGCTCCATCCCTTTATATTTAACGAACATGACCTGGTTTATGGCAGAGTTCTAGCCTGTGTGTTTATGTCCACTACGTAGGAATGTGAAATTGGTTTGTTTCTAGAAGGACACTATTAAACATTCAGCCTAGCTGCACCAGCTCAGGATTTGGTTATTTGACTATTTCATACTCTGGTTTTGTGTAGGTCACCCATATGTGCAGATAAACAGGGCTAGTTCTTAGCAAAACTAGGAAGTCCAATTTGGGGTATAAATGCCACATCTGTTTTCCTTACTGGTGACACCCCTTTGTTCTCTCTTCCTTCCTTTTCTCTTACTAAAATCAATTCCTATCATGCTCTACAACCTAACAAGACATTGCAGTGTTACTTGAATGTAGCTCATTTTCCTTTCCAGTCTGTCTCCTATGTTCTATTCCTAAGAGCTTTCTCCTTTGCCTACCATCCCAGCCTGTTCCCCCCCCCCCCCCCCCCCCCCCCAGAGGGTAGGTGCACTTGTCAGAGAGACAGGAAAATCACCCCTCAATGGGGCATGGTCACATCACAGTCCGTTTTTTCTCTGTCCCATCAGGATTCTGATCATGCACACACCTGCACCTGGAGTATATTTTTCAAGCCACCCGAACCAGGACTTGAACCATGGTTGGCCATGTGGGATCTGGTTCCCTGTGCACAGGGCTTAACTACTGTGCTATGGAGCCAGCCCCCGCCTGGGTTTTGTCTCTCTCTTCTCTTTCCTCCTCTTCATCATCAGTAAAGTGACCAATGCTGAATGCAACCCTGTACTAAAACCCGTTAGTCTAGGGTTTTGAGCTTTAGTTGCTTCAAACGTTAGGAGGCACAAAAGAGAAAAGTGCAGGCCAAGAATTAAGAGCAGGACAAGAGAGAAAAAGTGTGAAAGGAAACAAGTGGGAAAATCATAGAGAACCTTACAATTAACATAAGGTGAAGACCTTGGAACAAGAAAACCTGGCCTGTTTGTAGTAAGACATACAACCACATGCATCCTGGCACCAACATCCACATGTGTCCTGGAACTAACAGTGAGCATTGAGCCACAAATGGTACAGGAAGCCACTGTTAATCTTGAAAGTAATAAGAAAATTGGGACCAGCAGTTAGCGTAATGGCTATGTCGCTGGACTCGCATGTAGTCAACCATGGTTCAAGTCCCGGACCCAGTGGCTTAAAACTCACACCAGGTGCGTGTGCATGTGTGCCCAAGATCCCGAGAGGAGAATGGAGGAGAAGGGATTGTGGTGTGGCCTCCCCCCGGAGGGTGATTTCTCGCTTTCTGTCTCTCTGTCTCTCTCTGTCTGGCGAGCACACATGCCCTATAGCAAAAAATGCTCAAAAAAAAAAAAAAAAAAAAAAAAAAAGAAGAAGAAGAAGAAAGTAATAAGAAAATGAAGAAAAATATTTTTTTTTTAGTTCAGTAGAAGTTGCTATTATATCCTTTCATATAGGTTACTCTTATGTTAAATAACAGGTTTCTCATTAATTATGTTAAGTAGTTTTTACTGCCTTTTTTTTTTCTTTTTTCTCATAAGCATGATCTAGCTACAAAATAAAGGGAAAAAATTAGTAATGAGATCCTGGCTATTTTTCATTGATCTTTTAAAATATACACATGTAGTTGAGAAAATGTATGGTTAATTACTGATTTCATCTTGGGCAAATTTCTGACAGTTAAAGAAGAAATCTATATCCTTGAAAGTGTGCTTTTGGGAACCAACAGTTGGCATAATGGCTATGTCGCTGGACTCCCATGTAGTCGATCGCTGTTTGAGTCCCAGACCCAGTAGCATAAACTCACGCCGGGAGCATGCGCATGCGTGCCCAAGATCCCGAGAGGAGAATGGAGGGGAAGGGATTGTGGCGTCCCCCCCAGGGGGTGATTTCTCACTTTCTGTCTCTCTCTCTCCTTCTGGTGAGTGCACACGCCCTATAGCAAAAACCTCTAAAACAAAAAAAAGTAAAAAAAAAAAAGAAAGAAAGAAAATGTGCTACTGGAGGGCAGAGTTCAAAAATCTGCTTTGTGGTAGAAGGAAGGGAGGAAGAGAATGAAGGTCTTTTCAGTTAAGAGACTTCTTTATTTCTGAATTCCTCAGGCTTTTTTGCTAAGTAGCTGCTTGAAAAAGATGATCTCAGAAAAGATGGTTAAACTAGCTGCCGAGGACCCAGAAATGGTAAGTGTTCTTATGTGTGTGTAGTTTTCATTTTAAGTTCCCACCAAGTTACACTCATGAATTCCGTTGGCCAGGAGGTATAGTCCTCAAGGGAGAATTCCAGGCCACAGAAAGGTGAGCCCCTCTTCCTTCTCCCGGCTCAGTGATCAGCACGGCAGAAGGAAGCCTGTCTTTAGACTTTAAGCCATTTTTCCAATGAGAAGTCATCTTTGACTTCTGAGAGAATCCGACACCTCTACTCTGTACTGTTTTATATCTGCCTTCTCCCCCCCCCCCAACGGAAATTTTTGGTTTAATCATAGAAGCTACTTCATAGGGTCAGAATCTTAAGGGGATCTTTAACACAATTGGGATACTCTTAAATAAATTCTAGAGTTTGTCTCTAGAAAGAATCCATAGCCTCTTGATACTTCCAACATGTCAAATGAAAATGCCTTTAGCAGTTGGAAGTCATCACTCTAAAGGCTAGAAATTTTTCTCACCAGAGGACATACATGCTCTTCAGAGAAAAAGAGAGAGAGAAAAAGAGCATGTGAAAGTACCCCTAAATAGGACATGGCCACATCACAATCCTTTCTCCTCCATCTTTCCATTCCATCAGGACTTTTAGCACACATGTACATTCACCCAGCATGTTTTTCAAGCCTCTTAGGCCAGGACTCTAACCACGGTCAGCTATGTGGAATCCAGTTCCCTTAATTGCTGTGCTACGGGGATGGCCCAAAATTATTAATATAATTTTCCCTCAATGTAAAAATAAACTTTATTTTTCTAGTCCACAATTATTTATTAAAGACCTCATAGTTCATTGAAAGCAGGCTGTTATTTTTAAAAATAACAACTGAGAGGGACCAGCAGTTAGCGTAATGGCTGTGTCGCTGGACTCCCATGTAGTCGACCGCAGTTCGCATCCTGGACCTGGTGGCTTAAAACTCACGTCTGGCACGTGTGTGTGCGTGCCCAAGATCCCGAGAGGAGAATGGAGGAGAAGGGACTGCAGTGTGGCCATCCCCCCGGGGGTGATTTCTCACTTTCTATCTCTCTGTCTCTCTGTCTGTCTAGCGAGCGCATGCACCCTATAGCAAAAACCTCTCAAAAAAAATAAAATAACAACTGAGATTTAAAACTTTTCAAATTGTTTTGTTATCATTTTGATATAAGCACGACCTAAATAAAACAGTGTGGTTTAGTTTTTTTTTAAATGATTACAAATATGAAGTCCGGGATAGTATTGGTAAACTTAACTCTTTTGCATCATATTATACCCATCTTTTAAAAATGCAACAGAAAGGGGCCAGCAGGTGGAGTGGTGGCTAGGGGAGCTGGACTCCCACATGGCTGACCATGGTTCATATCCTGAACCTGGCGGCTTGGTTTCTCACTTTCCCTCTCTCTCTCTCTCACTCTGTCCCTCTCTGGACAAATTAAAATAAATAAATAAATAAAGTTAAATAAAATAATTCTTTTAAAAAATACAGCAGAAAACATTTGGAACCTTCTTCTAATGTTTTCTTTTAAATTTGGTCAATTATGAGAGTACAGATGACATCTTTAGCCTAAAATTGATCTTTGCCTGACTTTACAGCTTTTTTCCTGAGAAAATAGTTACATTTTATACTTAACTTTTTTCTTCTAAAATGGAAAATATTTTTCCAGGGAAAATAAGTTCACTGACTCTTGGTGACTGGACAATTCAAAATGTACTAGAGAGCAGTAAATCAAAGCAATAAAAGAATCAAGGAGGCTCTTTTTAAAAGAGTAATAAAATCCAACCTCTTGGACAAGATGGATCTTTTCAGACTCCAATTATTATATATACATAAAAGAGAAGAGGAAGATAAAAGTAATTAAGTGATGTAGCCTCATTAAAATGAAGACGTACAGTCAAATATGGATGAATAAAATGTAAGCCACTTGATACAGGAAGTACTTGGATAATGACTAGCTAAAGAGTTAGCTTAATAGACTGGAGAAAGTAGGAATCTATTAAACATTTTCAAGAAAACGACCACACAGCATTCCTTAGATTTCCACATGAATAGAAATTTATAATTTATCTCTGTGACTGTTTGCAAAATCAGCATATTAGTCAATAATCTTGTATTGCTTTATCTAAATATTCAACAATTTTTTTTTTAAGATTTTTGCTGTAGGGTGCCTGAGCTCACCAGAGAGACAGAAAGCAAGAAATCACCACCCAAGAGGGATGGCCACACCACAATCCCTTCATCTCCACTCTCCTCTTGGGATTTTGGGCATGCACACACATGTACCCAGCATGAGTTTTGAGCCTCCAGGTCTGGGACTCTAACAGTATGGTCAGCCATGTGGGAGTCCAGCAGCATAACCATTACGCCATCTGCTGGTCCCCAGAGGTCTATACTTTGCAAGCCCAATTCTGAGTCCAATATTTTGATAATCTTGAACAATCTAGGGTAGGGATAAGGAGGAAATTTTATCCAAATGGGCCCCATAAGTAAAGTAGATAGTCCCTAGAAGCAATTAAATAGTACTATTTATATCTTTGTAAGAAAGAATGAGGGAAAGAAAAATATTGTTGCTAAGTCAGTTCATTTGCTTTAGGTAATGCTCTCAAAAGTGACTTTAATGAAGAGATCACTACAATTTGAGTCAAACGAATAAACTAAAAAATAATGTAAACACTCAACCACAACAAAAAATATGTTACATTTTTGAAGGTGATATTACCCATAAATCAGAAGGAAAAAAATTACATATCATTCTTCTTAAAGCTGTGCTCCTATACAAAAGCCTAGATCAATTTTGTTAATATTTGCTGCTTTTAACTAGAGCAGAATTATGAAGGATTGTTTTATTTGAAAATAAAATGTATTAGTTAGAATTAAGTCTGCCTATATATAACAGAAAACAAAATGAGAAAAAAAATGTCTAAGGCAAACCAGAAATTAGTTTCTCATCTAAAATAAGTCCAGGGGACCAGCAGTTAGCGTAATGGCTATGTCGCTGAACTCCCATGTAGTTGACCACGGTTCGAGTCCCGGACCCGGCAACTTAAACTCATGCCAGGCACGTGTGCGTGTGTGCCCAAGATCCGGAGAGGAGAATGGAGGAGAAGGGATTGCGGTGTGGCTATCCCCCTGGGGGGTGATTTCTCGCTTTCTGTCTCTCTGTCTCTCTCTGTCTTTCTGGTGAGCGCACACGCTCTATAGCAAAAAACTCTCAAAAATAAATAAATAAATAAATAAATAAATAAATAAATAAATAAATAAATAAATAAAAATAAGCCCAGAGGTGAAAGTCTAGGTCTGGGATAGTGGCTCCATAATGTCACCAGAGATCTTTCTACTGAGTCATCTTCAGTGTGTGACTTTCATTTCATGCCCAAGGTGGCTGCTGGAGCACCTGTCCTTACATCCACATTTCAAGTAACCAGTCTGAGGGAGACATGAAGAGGGCTCACACAGAATTTCTGCTTAGAGCTCATTGGCTAAAAGTTATTTATATCATAGGTCCATGCCTAGCTGCAAGGGAGTCTGGTGAATATAGTCTTTTAGCAGGTGTGTTGTCTCTCCAAATAAAACTGGGTGTTATTACTCAGAGAAAAGGGCAGACTTGATAATGGAATAGATTATCAGCAATCTCTGCCATTTAAAGAATTCCACAAGGTGCCAAGAAAAAAGTGGATATATTAGGTTGCTAGAAAAAGTTACGATTTATTTTTCTACGAAAAATGCATCATGGCTTTCCCAATGACCCACTATATTATGCAATGGATGTGTTCCAAAAGAATTTCTGAAAGTGACTTATTATTTTCTACATTCAACCATGCTAAAAACATGAGAGGTGCATCAGAAATTTGCTGGTGAATAATTGTCTAATGAGTTGTTGGAAAAGTCATGATGTATTTTTGTGTTCATTTTTTTTTTTTTTTTTTTTTTTTTGGAGAGGTTTTTGCTATCGGGCGCGTGCGCTCGCCAGACAGACAGAGAGAGACAGAGAGATAGAAAGCAGGAAATCACCCCCCAGGGGGGATGGCCACGCCGCAATCCCTTCTCCTCCATTCTCCTCTCGGGATCTTGGGCACGCACGCACACGTGCCCGGCGTGAGTTTAAGCCGCCGGGTCCGGGACTCGAACCGCGGTCGACTACGTGGGAGTCCAGCGACATAGCCATTACGCTAACTGCTGGTCCCATGTGTTCATTTTTTTTAATGCAAAAGTGTGTCATGACTTTTCCAACAACCCAATAGATTTTTTAAATTATATTTTCAACAATCAATATCTATTTTGCATTTTTCCTTTGATTTTCTTAAAAGTGAGGCTGACTCTAGAATACATAGGCTTCTCAAAAATTTCCAAGAACAAGATAGCTTCCTAATTTCTACCTCCTTCTACCTCTCCTTCTACCTCTCCTTCCATCCCCAACCGCCATCACTGTATGTGTTTTTCTCTCCACTCTTCTTTCATTTCAGGCAAAGCAAGACCATTTAAAAGGACACTGATGCTTTTAAATGTGTTTCTATTATGTGATAAGGAGAAAAAATCACCAAGGAAGTGGTATCTGATGTCCCAGGAATGTCAATCTTTTGAAGAACTGATCCAGTCCAGAAAATGAGAAAAGTATAGACATTACAACAATCACAAAAATGATCTGCACATAGCAGACAAAGTTTTAGAGAGATGAGAAATTATTGTGCAGGAATAAATTATCATACTACAGTGATGAATGAAAAGTTCAGAAATACTGTATTGTGAAAAAAGATGAACTTTTTTTCCTAATTTGTTTCTCCTATTATATGAAGTATTTAAGGTTTTATTTAAAGTTTTATTGCAATAAGTCAAGAAAACTGATGATATCAGAAATTGTTGGGACCAGCAGATGGCGTAATGGCTATGTCACTGGTCTCTCACATAGCCAACCACAGTTTGAGTCCCGTACTGGGCAGCTTAAACTCATGCCGGGTGCGTGTGCGTGCATGCCCAAGATCCCAAGAGGAGAATGGAAGAGAAGGGACTGCAGCATGGCCATCCCCCTGAGGGGTGATTTCTCACTTTCTGTCTCTCTGTCTCTCTCTTTGTCTTTCTGGCAAGCACACCGCCCTGTAGTAAAAACCTCTCTTAAAAAAAAGAAATTGTTTAACATTAGCAATGGGGTCTATTGTATTTATTTTGATATGGGATAGAGAAGATAAGTAGGTGAATAGGAGAGAGATAAATTCTGAAAATTTCCCCAAGTTCTGCATTTCATGACACAAGACTATTTACACACTATATAATATAATATTGTAAAATAATAATGGTATTAATATACATAAGACATCAGAATATTAACTTCTAATTTACTGAGTCTTGGGTTTTCTTTTAAGTATTGAGATAGTTTCAAATATATAAACATTACTATTAGGTCGTAGGGAAAGTCATGACTTTTTTGTTTGTTTTTCTATGCAAAAATGTGTCATGACTTTCCCAACAACTCAATATTAAGAATACTAACCTATGGGCCAAGAGGTAGCATGGTAGTTAAGGTGCTGGATCCTACATGGCCAATTCCAAGGTTTAAGCCCCAGACTTGACAGCTTGAAAATCACGTCAGGCACGTGTGTGTGTGTGTGCCCAAAATCCCAAGAAGAGAATGGACGAGAAGAGATTGTGCTGTGGCCATCCCCCTGGGGGGGGGGGGGGGTGATTTCTCACTTTCCCTCTCTGTCTCGGTTCCTGTCTCTCTCCAGTGAGTGCACACGCCCTATAGCAAAAATATTAAAAAAATACTAACCTAAAGGAAAGCTTAAGTATATTTCCTTAGATTAATTTATTTTATAGCAAATTAATTATTGTTTAAAGATAATACTTCTTTTGAATAATAAACAATAAACAATTCATCCCTTCATTCTAATTTACAAACATCTATATTTACCATGCAGGGGCTAGAAACTGAGGACCACGTGCCTAACAGTGTATTTGCTGGGGCAGGAAGGCAGTTAGTACAGAGACATTTACAACTGTACACGCTGCACACCACAACGTGCTTCAGATACACATGTACTGTACAGCCATTTCATAGAAGGTCTCTTAGAAAAATCTAAGACCCCTTTCTTCCAAACTCTGACTAGGTCCCATTTACTAGGAATGTCAAATACTCTGTCTGCTTCCAGATTCACTCTCTACTTTCCCTACTCCGCTCTGTGTCCAGGGAAACTGACCGTTCCATGCTGGGACCTTGCTGTTCTATGCTGGGACCAGCAAGAGATTGAAGGGTGGGGGAAAATGACATTGGGTATTGATTTCTCCCACTCTGTCCCTGCTGGGTCTGTTGGTTGGCGTTTGCTTGTACCGAACAAAGGCTACAGCTCCTGTCAGGAAACGTCCCACTACAGCTACAGCTACTTTCTAGTTCTAGTACCACCTGCCCCTACCCCTGCAGGCCTAGAGGTGGTATGAACCCACACACACACACACACACACACACACACAACTCCCTCATCCTAGCCCTGGAGGCTCCATCATCCCGTCACTGGTTTGCTTTCATCCTGTCATTGAAACTCCCTCAGTTAGCTCAGGACCATACCATCTGGTTCCTGCTGCCACCCTGACTGCTGTATTAAGGTTACTGTGTGTACAGGAGGTATAGTCGAGGGTCTCGAACTTCAGTTTGATTCTTCATTTGGTGCCTTTTGATTAACCAGAGCCCTGTTTGGCTTTGAGTCAGCATATGGATTGGAGTTCTGTGGATTATTTCAGGATTTAGAAGTACATTTCATTTTCGTGTACAGTCCTTTCAAAAGCTGAATTAAATCACAAAATCCTCAGACAACCACCAGCATTGAACATTCAGCTTTAGTTAACTTTTGGGGACTCCATTTCTCTAACAGTAAGACCCTGGCAAAGGAAGAGGCAACACACAGTAAGTGTGCCCACTGACAGGCAGCCTTCGGGCCATCGGGAGCGTTATTGCAAGGGGGACTGCTGGTTAGGTCAGTATTTGCGTGCTTGCTTCTCTGGGCTGTGCTGACTGACTTTCCTAATCTATTTAGCAGATTGAAGTTCCAGAACAAGGGAAAAGTATAAAATGCCACGTTCCACAAAGCCAGGTCTGTGAGTAAACTTATGTAATTGATACATTACAATTTTGATAACTCTGCCCTTTCCCCCTCTTTAACCAAAATCGCTCCACTTCCAAGAAGAAGCCCAAATTCTGTTTCTCAGAAGCTCCTCTATGTAGGTTGGGACACCGAAGCATAGTGTTAATATTTTTATTATAGCATTTAGCAGAGCTAAGAGGACTTATCCTTTACTAGGTTTCTTCTCCATTCTATGCATTTTTTTTTAAATCCTTGTTCTAGTTTGTAAATTAGATCTAGTATATTCTAGTTTCACAGCTTTTCTGCAGGGGTCTCTGTATAAGATAACTTGTAAATGTATAAAATGTTGTTTTGAATATTTATAGGAAAAGATCATAATTGACCTTTTTGAGCAGTCTTTATTACCAGGCACTGTTCTAAGCTCTCTACTGTAAGTTAACCCATTCATCCTCTCCACTACTCCCCAAGTCCGTAGAGGAAACTAAGGCACAGAGAGGTTGAATGACTTGCTCAGTATAATGACAGCTGTGCAGTGAGCAATGGTGGAGGGAAGGAGGCAGTTCGACTCTGGAACTGTGTCCTTCACTGCCTTGCCATCTCTTCCTTTCCACGTCCACACCCTAATGTAGGCCAATGAAACCAAGGTATCCTTGAAATGGCATTGTGGTGGAATTTGTTATTGATCCAGCTCCTGTCATAGGGTCTAGAGTGTATAAAAATGGCCAAAGTGCATAAAACCAGTATTTTTCAATATGTAATAAGGTTCCTTCTTGAGTGAATAAGCCAAGAAAAGCAGAGATGTTTATGCAAGCTTTCTCTTTCACAAGAGCAAGATTTCTGGCTGGTTAGCTTAGAAGGTAAGACCTCTACCACTTGCTGACTATGGGGCTTCAGGCAGATCAAAACCTTAAATGTGCCTCAGGGACGTCTGAAGTGCTTTTTAAAAGGCAGATTTCTGGGCCTCACCCCCAAAGATTGACGCAGTTGATCTGGGGTGAGGGCCTTGGAAACACCATTTACAACAAGCTCCTTAGTAAGACGCACAAGCTTTGATGTCTTTATTTACAAAACGTAGATGGTAATCACGCTATTGTCTCTGTTTATTTATTTTCTTAAAGTTTATTTATTTATTTACTTTTTGAGTGAGACAGAGAAAGACCCACAGAGACAGAGAGACAGCACACCCAACAGAGTCTTGATGCCACAATCCACTTCCAGCCTATAGCCAGCCCCAGATCAAAAGGGGCCAGTTTAACAAAAAAATTTAAAGATTCTCCAACTGCTTCTAACATACCATCAAGACTGAATCATTGTCCTGGGAAAGTGATTCCCTAAGTGTGGTCCCCGGCCCACCAGTGTCAGCATCATGAGGGACTATTAAAAATTCAAATTCTCAGGCCCCAAACCTGCTGGATCAGAAACTCTGAGGGAGGAGCCTAATCTGTGTTTAGCTCTCTAGATGAACCTGATGTGTGTTCATATTTGAGAGCCACTGTCCTAGAACACCAGACAGTGCAACACCCACTACATGGATGCTAACTCAGTTGTTCTCTTGGGTGAGCGTAATTCTGAAACAGGCAAACCTACCTCATGCTCTGAGAAGGCCAGTATGTCAAAGGGGGACCTGTTGTTCAACTGTATTGAACTGCAATTTATAGATTTAGCAAACCTTCATCTATGAGGAAGCTCCAAAAAGTTCATGAAAAAAAAAGAACATTTTAATAAACACATATTTTAATGAGTTTATTTGGCAACAAAAACATTTTTAAATCCATGTATGGATTTTTCATAATACACATTTTTCATAATACACATGAACTTTTTGAAGCTCCCTCATGGAGCCTTTCTGAGCCAGGTGCTATTATAATGAAATGCTTTGGTTATCTTATTTAATTCCCGTAACAACCAAGGTACTATTATTATCCTTGGTTTTCGGCCTAGGAAATGAAACAGAAAAATTAAGTAACATGCCAAAGTCATGCAGCTAGTAATGTCAGAGCCAATATCTGAACCCAAACAGCCTTCTTTGTGTCTAACAAATTTTGTTTGTTCCTTTAACTACTCTGCTATGGGGCCTCTCCATGAAGACACATCCATCCTAGAAAAAAGTATATTTTAGTCCATCAGCCATCAATGTGCCCACATTCATTTTTCCACAAGAGTCAAGGCCCACTCTTCATGACCCTGTCTGACATTTCGTAAATATTGAAGACGAACTACTTATTCACTGAAAGTTTGTGGTTACTATAACTCCTTAAAATATTTTTAGTAAGGATAATACTTTGTGAATGTTTATATTTGTATAAGGTGTACACTATCGATTTTGGAAGAAGTTAAAAATTGAAAGTCACATGACTTTAAGAGAGGATGAAAGGGGACAGACTGGCAGAGCTATGTGTTACCAGAATGATTTCCGGGGCCCAGAAAAGTGCTCAGGACACGTCTTCCTCAGCCAAACAGCAGGGGGCACCCTCCTCAACTCTAACAGCTATTCACACAAAAGCTTCTACAAAATAAAACCATTTAAAATAACTTTTGCTTAAACAAATGTAACCTTTCTGCTCCCCTTTTGATATTGATTTAATTTTTCTGGCTCTTTTATTTTTATTGTTATGGGAAATATTTTCTCTCATTTACATTCCTGACCCTGTTTACTTCACAGCAGAAATACTATTCTAGCTTTCTACCAAGAAAAAGCAAGATTGAGACACCTGAAGGTAACTGTGTTTTTGGGACCATAAAGGAAGAAGATCTTTGAAGAGAAGTCTCACATTTTAAAATGTTCTCTGAGGCTATCTCAAGATGGCAAAAGAGCTTGAGCTTTAAAGGTGGACTCCCTACCATCAATGAAAGAAGTTTGACCTCTTTTCCTCCCCCTGCCCTTTCCCTCTTTTTTTTTTTTTTTTTTTTTTTTTTTTTTTTTTTTTTTTTTTTTTTGGCAGTAAGATAGACTGTTGTCATCAAGATGACTGCAGAAGTCTATGCAAATCTCAAGATTAAAAAGAACTATTAATAGAAACAAAGTCACAGAGTTGCCTTTAATGGTTCAGAAATGACAAGTGGCAAATTTGAATCAACTAATTTGAAGCTCATTCTACATTTTTCCCTAAAATAGATGTATGTGTGGCTTCATGAAGTCTTTTTCATGTTCTGGTAATACATGAATGAAAGGCTCATTATAAAATATTATAAATGCATTTCTTAAAATATGACTCATCAGCAAAGGAAAATTATGGCTCTAAGAAGTGAAATCAAAGGAAGCTGGACTTCTCTGATCTGTCCACTCACCCAGGGCAGGAGATGATGAAGGACTCGTTTGTTTCCTTGCAGAATAAGGAACCCACTGCTATGGATGTACTCTAAGGTATTAGGTCGTCGGGAAAGTCATGACATGTTTTTCTATATTTTTCCATACAGAAATCCGTCATGACTTTCCCAGCCACCCAATAATTGCTTGCCTGGTTTTGTTTCTCCACTATTGTAATTGTATTCTGCCCTTGGAATATTAAATTCTGTTCTATAATCATACTATTTTTTAATGTCTTTATATTGGAAAGTACTAGGCCCTGCCGTTGATGTCCAATACCTTGTAAGTCTCCTAGCTCTTAAGAGATGTATACTTTCTCATTCGATTTTTTTCTTATCCAGTTTCAGTTATTGCATGGTAATTAATGTAATTAGGTATAGAATTAAGACCATAATAGGAGAGGAACAGAAGATTCTAAATCATGTCATTAGAAAAAGTATAATATTCTAATGTTCTTGTCTAACTGGCTTGTCTGACCAATTATACAATAAATATGGAATGTATTCTAGTAAATATAGAATTTACTGATGAAAATTCTGTGAATGATTTGTTTTTGAAATGTCTGGTCTATTAAAACTCTATAATAGTTATATCCAAAGACAAAATAATAATAATTTAAAGAAGTAAATTGGCTTTATTTGCAATTGAAAATCAGGCAACACTTCATAAAATAGAATAAGTATTCCAAGGAGTTGCACAGAAGAGACTGCCTTTACAGATGGAGAAGGGCACTAGAGAACAGAAACAAAGACCAAAAGGCAGATCGGTTATTTTGAAGTTTCTTTTCATAGAAGGCTTAAAACAGAGGAAACTTCCAATTACTCTGACTCGCATTGACTGGAATCTTCTGTTTTTAGGAAAACCTGGTTGGGCTGGGAGTCAACATACTTTCTTAAAGTTTCAGTTAGATGAGGTGACATTTTTAGCATAAGCGAGTCCATATTGGTGTTTTGGGGTCTAGTACAAGTGCTTAGTCCAAGACAGTGGGCTCCTACAATTTTTATTTAACATTTACAAATAATATGTATAGCCATAACTTCCTGTATTTTAAGGTTCTGTATTTATATTTTAGGCTATAGTAAGACAGTTTGCAGAGGAAATCATAAATATCCCAAATCTTCCATAGTGAGTGTATTAAGGGATTAGGATCATTTTCAGATTAAAATAGGACCTTCTCTATTATTTTGCTGATTTAAGAACAATCAAGGTATCTCTTTCTCTCACTCTTTTTTTTTTTCCTTCAGGTTTTTGCCATACGGTGCATAGACTTGCCAGAGACAGAGAAAGACTATGAGAGGGAAAGTGAAAAATCACCCTCTCGGGGGAATACCATGCTGCTCCCTTCTCCTCCATTCTCCTCCTGAGATTTTGGGCAGTCACGCATGCTCATGTACCAGGAGTGAGTTTCAAGCTGCCAAATCTAAGACTCAAACCATGGCCAGCCATGTGAGAGTCCAGCACTTTAACCACCACACCACTTACTAGCCTGGTCTCTCTCTTTTTAAAAGCAAACACATATGGGGGGGATCAGCAGTTAGCTTAATGGCTATGTCGCTGGACTCCCGGACCGCAGTTTGCGTCCCGGACCCGGTGGCTTAAAACTCATGCTGGGCTCATGTGCGTGCGTGCCCAAGATCCCGAGAGGAGAATGGAGGACAAGGGATTGCGGCGTGGCCATCCCCCCTGGAGGGTGATTTCTCGTTTTCTGTCTCTCTGTCTTTCGCTGTCTGTCTGGCAAGCGCACGCGCCCTATAGCAAAAACCTCTCCAAGAAGAAAAAAAAAAAGCAAACATGTATGCAATGCAAAGGGCTAGTGTCCACACGAGAACTGCAAAGAGAATATTTGTATTCGAGGCAAAAAGACATGTGTACTAAATTGAAAATATGTGTTTACTGTCTTCGTAAGTGAAAAATAGTTTAATGTTGTCAATTTCATATGTTTCAACTTGATACATAAGCAGGTAATCCCAGACAATGTGTAGCTGTGCTGAAAGTATAATGTGAACCTATGTGACAAAGTTGGGGGCCATCAGGAGAGCCCTGATAGCAAGAGAAATGTTAAAGAACGGGTAGAGATATGGGAATTGGGTGGAAGTACTAGAAAAAGGGAAGAACAGACAAGATGGGAGGAGTATGCTTTTAGGTAACAATGAGCAAACCTGCTCTGTGCTAGCAGTTTTAGGTGAAGGGAGTTAGAAGATAAAGCTAAGAGGTCAGAGGAATCAGTGTGCATGCGTATTCTAAAACAATACCTCTGTAATAACATAAGCAGAGCAGTTCATCTCTTACTTGAGGATGGCAAAAATGGAAGCAATGTATTTAAGAGTTTTTGTTTCGGGACCAGCAGATGGTGTGATGGCTACGTCACTGGACTCCCATATAGTCGACCATGGTTCAAGTCCTGGACCCGGTGGCTTAAACTCACACCGGGCACGTGTGCGTGTGTGCCCAAGATCCTGAGAGGAGAATGGAGGAGAAACTGAGGTAGGAGCAAACAAAATTGAAAACTTACTTTGGAAGATGGCACATTCCCCAGTAGTTGTGTGAGAGAAGGAGCTATTAGTCCCCTTTGGGATTACTGGGCCTATTTTTATCTAGAAGGTGTTTGGGAATTTGAATTACTTCTGGATTAAAACACTTGATCATTGGGTGAAAAGTTCGAATCTCAGCTGCTAAAGTGGCCTTCCCCTACTTAGGTCCTTGAAAAAGATGGCTAGTGAGACTTTCAGCTCTCCTTCTCTCTACCCACCACAGTGGTTCCTTGAAGTGACAACCTCACACAGGGCCTCAGTACTGGAGAAGATACCAGCCAGCAGTGGGTATAAAGTTTTATAAAGTAGGCCACCATTGATTTCCTTCAAGTACTTCCTAAGGGGTATGGCAAGGCTTTGGAAATGACCAATATATGCTTTTTCACCTACAGATTCTCACCTCATATACCTGTAAAAAAGGCCCCCTGTCAGTCATGTTTTCTCCTGATGCATCTCCATTCACCATTATCACATTTCTTTACATTTAGATGTGTGTTTGTGTTCTAGTTTCTGTGTACACTCTCCAAATAATTAGCATAAGTAATTTGTTCATAGGCAAACATATTTTGGTCTGAAAATTTCACAAAAATAATAATGAGAAAAAAGGAGAACTGATTAAATGATTGACAGGCCCCACAGTCTGAGGCTCTGTGGGCCCTAAGGAGGGCAGCTTTGTTTGGAAAGCTGATGTCTTCCTCAGAACTGGGCCTTGGCCCATGCCAGTGTGTGGTGAGCTTACAGCTTGCACGCATCCCCATACAGATAATAAATCAAATTTTATGTAAAACATTTTAGTTGGAAATTATTTTAAGATCACCTTCAGGGTCAGCAGGTGGCATGGTGGTTATGGCACTTGACTCCCACACAGCCGATCATGATTTGAGTCCCAGAGTTGGAGGCTAGAAAATCACTCCAGGCATGTGTGTGTACATGCCCAAAATCCCAGGAGAGAATGGAGGAGAAGGGACTGTGATGTGGCTATCCCCCTGGTGGGTGATATCTCACGCTCCCTCTCTCTGTCTCTCTCTGGTGAGTGCAAGCCCGCTACAGTAAAACCTTACAAAAAATTAAACAAAACAAAGATCACCCTCAAAGTAAATTTGAGAAGAGTTAAGTGATCTTAATTTGTGGAGAACCAAATAGGTTCCAAGGTTTGGTGGGAAAATATCAGTGAGTGCTCAAAATAATCCTAAAATACAAAACAAATGAAAACCACCGAAGAAAACTCAGCAACAGAGGTAACTCCACTTCCCCAGATGCTGTTTAGTTCTCTGTCCTCCTTCAGCATACATACTGGGGCCTACCAGGCAGCGGAGGGGTTGTTCTGTGTCAACCTAGGATTATGGAAGAGGGAGTGGAGAGTACTTCTTTCCTTCACAGGGTGATCTCATTCCTGTCATTGGTGACCAAAGTAAAATGACAAGGAAAGGTATGTTTGGCTCTTATACAAAAACAAGACATGTTAGAACAACTAGAGCTTACCAACTATTCCTTACAAGATAGCTTTTCAGTCTTATAATTGTACCCCCCCCACACACACACACACATATTTTATTGAGGTATGCTTGAACTTTGCTTATAGGTTCCTTTCTAATAACCAAGGGCCAACCAGGTGGCATGGTAGTTAACTTTGTGGTTTGAGTCCCAGACCCAGCAACTTGAGAAACATGCCGAGTGCATGTGCATGTGTATGTGCACGTGTGCCCAGAATCCCAAAGAGAATGGAGGATTAGGGATTGTGGCATGATCATCCCTCCTGGGAGGGGGTTGCTTTCTCACTTTCTCTCTCTCTTTCTCTCTCTCTCTCTCACTCTTTCAGTGAGCCCAGTGCTCTATAGCAACTTTAAAAAAAAAAATAGCCAACAATTTTATTCTTACGAAATAAGTCTTTCATGTAACAATTTTCCAGATAAAAATTAGAGCTATAGGAAAGTACATGATGTCATTGATGGGCTTGGGTCTTTGGTCTAGCCCTAACACATGTACTTTTTTGTGGGGCAAATCTTTAGCAAACTAGATGGGTCATACTTGTGTGATACTGAAAGCTGACAGACATTCAGTTGATGTATAGGCACTCACTCTAGTGATTTTATACTCCTGCACTTAATGTGTTTCTTTCCCAGAAATGTGGGAATGCAGCGTTGGCTGTATTTCCTGATGGGTTTTCCATCTGTCCACATGAGCACATATTTGATGGGTTCCGGGTTGCAATCCTTGTCCAGGATTGTCTCCAATGGAGATACTTGGAGCAACAGGCTGAAACTGGGACGTGTGAGTTGGCTTCACTGGGGACTTGAATGCTCTTATTCTTACTATTGATAGAAACTGGTTCCAGCAGAATTTCTGGGGAAATACGCTTTGTAATAAGGTCTAGCATGCAGAGGAAGAGTTGATGGAAATCTATTTTACCTGGTCTCAATCAAGGGAAGTTCGGAACTTGATTTTCCACAGAACGAAAATGAGTAAAGCAAATGAAATGGCAGTTGTTAAACTTACATGTGGGAACTTCAAACGTTCTGGAAAATGTGTGCTATGAAAAACTATTTGTACATTTCAAAAAATTTTTGCACCAAAATAAACTTGTATTTTAGTTCAACTTTTTCCACAAATGTTTTGAAGTAACCTAGTAAGTATTTTGAAAGTCAACCATCTGGAGATAAGTACTTTTCAAAAATCAACAAATTGATTCTTAGATATTGCCTCACAACAGGTGACAAGGCATCAGCCTTTCCAGAGGCACACTGGCCAACAAGTAAACCTACTTACGCACAAAGGGAAAGTGAGTCCACTCCCGATGATTTGTGTAACACCATGTTAAGCAAGAAAATAGTAAGATTGTAGACCAGGGTTTATTTTCATGTATTTACTGAGTATGCATCACAGTTATGTATCTTGTTAACACCAAGATTCTTACAGATAAGTGGATTCATATCAATAATGTACTGTGAGTTACTCTTTTGCAATTAACTATGGGTTGTTTGTGTCATAGGTGTTCTCTTATCACCTTTTCCTTATCTCATCTCTTTTTTTCTTTTCTTTGTCAAAATGGAAACAAAGATGTCTTGTGGCCCAGGAGTTCACAATGAAGATAGGCTGAAGAACTCTTAGGTGGTGAATTCACTGTAGTAAGTCTTAAAACTTCACTGCCCTATTCCAAATTCCCTTACCTGGACTGTAAAAAAATCCTGCTGGATGATTAACAATACAAAAAAACAACTAACACACAGTAAACAGCTAACTACATTTTTTAAAAAAATGCTAGAGAGTTCATGCATGCACATGATAGAGAAAAAGCACCTCCACATGGGCCAGGTCATGCTGCAATCCTTTTTCTTCCAATTCCCATCCCATTAGGATCCTGCGCATGCATGTTCACCTGATTTATCGTTTATGTAAACAGGCCCTGGTGGCCCTGTGGCATGTGGCTTAAGATCCAGCTCCCTCTGAAAACTGCCTAACCACTGTGGGACTGAGCCAGTCCTTTTATTATTTTTAAATATATCTTGGGAGGTAAAAGACATGTTAAAAATATTTCTTAGTTTTTTAAGAAATAAAAATAATTTACAGTCTTTGTTAAGTCTTCTCATTCTGTTTACCCTGAAAGAACTGCATAGGCTAAGAGCAATTTGTATTACTCATCCACCTTTTCTTTTCCCTATAAAAATGTCAAAAGATTCCTTTCTTGGTGATAAGGAGTTGCTATGGTTTTAATGTTTGTGTCCCTCCACATTCATATGTTGGAACTTAACTCACCAAGTGATAGTATTAAGAGGTGGGGCCTTTTGAGAAGTAAATAAGTCAAGAAGACTCCACGTTCATGAGGGATTAGTTCAGTGGGGTTAACAGAGTTGAAGGAAGTACTCGAGTAGTGCTCTTTGCCCTTCTACTCATCCACCATGAGAGGACACAGCAAGAAGGCAAGCGCAAGCTCTGACCAAACCTGCTGACACCAAGATCTTAGACTTCCCAGCTTCCAGAACTATCAGAAATAAATTTCTATTACTTAAAAATTACTCAGTGTGTGGCATTTTGTTATAGCAGAATCAACGAGCTAAGACAGGAGTATAAGTCCAAAAGATGTGTTGGTCCAGTTGTATTTGCAGAAGTACAATTGCCAGGATATGGCTATATCCTCAGAAATCAGAGTAGAATAGCCTCAGGCTTACTCGGCCATTGACATAACAATCTCGTAAAGGTAGGCATAAAACCATAGGATCTGTATTTGGGGAGGAGGAGAGAAAAAAGGAGATGTACTTTACTTCTGTCTGAATTATTGCTAGGAGTTTGAGATTAATGTGAGAGTTAAGATCCTCTAAGCCTAAAAGTTCAGTTCATTTTGAGTCTCCAGAATGAGCTAATACTTCATTCTGGAGTTAAAGCGAACCCTTTAACAACACAGGTTGCCAAAGTCTTCTAAGCTGTTCATTATCTGGACTGAGCAGACATCCTAGGGCCTTCTGAGACCAGCATGATCTCTTTTCTTTTCCTTTGCCCCGACTTAACAAATCCTGGTCTAGTCTCTAAGGAGTGGGGATTTTAAAGAGTTAAAAAGGAAACCAAGAACCAAAATAGAATGGGGAAAAAGCAAAGCTAGCTTGGACTATGTGTTTTTTCTGGTATTATCTTCTGTTGCCTTTCCTTGGCTGTGTCTGAGAAAATTTATAAACCTTCCAGAGTTTCTGGCACTTGTTTTAAAGAATAAAATAAATGACCAAATATGTAGACATCATCATTTCTTATGCACTTAGGAAAGTTTATACTGACTTTTTAAAAAATGATATACAATAGTGCTCTTTGGGAGATAATTTCTTTACAACTTTGACATCCAAATTGTCACATATTCCAAATAAGATTTTATATTCAAATGCCTTTTTTTTTTTTTTTTTTTTTTTTTTTTTTTTTTTTTTTTTTTAGGATCTGGTGGGCATACATATAACTCCTCATCAAAGAGCCCTTATAACCTGGGTGCCCAAATTACAGAATCAAGGTAGTCCAATTTTGCACAGTGATGGTACAGACTGCTCATAAATGCTTAACCTAAGAAGGGAAATCAAAAGTGATGCATCAAATGTTGTCCAGTTGTTGTTGTTGTTTTTTTAAAATACTTGAGTGCTTAATTTTCAAAAGAGAGGACCAGTCCAAGGATAAGGCAGTTGTATCCCAGATGCCAACAGAGCTGTTCAAGTCCTGGGCCCAGCAAACAGAGGGAGAAATGGAGAATGGGCTGCAGTGTGAGCATGCTCCATGGGGGATGTTTTCTCACCCCTCTCTCTTTCTCTCCCTCTCCATGGTTCTCTGTCTCTCTTTGGCGAGCATATGCACTCTACAGCAAATTAAAATTTTCCACAAAAGATGAGAAACATGATACAAGCTGGGAGATGACCCCATTGGCTCACATTATCCTTATAACCTGAATCTTTTTTCTTTTTTAGAGATTTTTTTTGCTATAAGACACATGCGCTCTCTGGCAAGACGGAGAGAAAGAAAGTGAGAAATCACCCGCACCCCCCAGGAGGATGGCCATGCTGCACAGTAATCCCTTCTCCTCTTGGGATTTTGGCCACACATGCACATGTGCCTGGTTTGAGTTTCAAACTGCCAGGTCCAGGACTCGTACTGCAGTCGACCATAGAGTCCAACACCTTAAATATTATGCCACTTGCTGGCCCCTATAACCTGAAACTTGAGTTTACTTCTGTCTCTAGTTATCGGTGAATTTAGATAGTTAATGGCTCAGTTTTCTCATTGCAAAATTAAGTATAAGAACCTACTCACATTCTGGATTGTTTGTTCTGTTTTGTTTTGTCAACCTGGCTAAGTTGAGAATTGTATTGCCCAGAGTCCCTGCTCCTGTATGGTTCCAGTTTAGAATTAGCCAAAAGAGGACCTTGCACGAGCATTAGAAGACAGAATAATGGAGTGAAAATTTCTCTGAAGGCCTTTTCATGATCAGATATGGTGACATGCAGATACAGAGGTGCCCAGCAGTTTCCAACTTGTCCTTGATCTCCTCCACCCCATATCCAACTATTTTTCTTGACTGCTGGCCCTGCTGACTACCAGAGTCCCAGGTCTGGGGCTTGAGGACCCACAGAAACCGTCGCCGCCCAGAGGCAATAGCTCCCATAGGTCTCTGGACCAGTTCTCCCTTAGTGGTCCCACTTCAGTGGACCCAATCTGTGCATTGCTCTCATTCCTCAGACAGGCTAGTCTGTGACTTTGTATCTGATCCCCCAATACGCCCTCCAAACCTTCACAGACTCCTGTCACAATCGCATAAGGTGGAATTTCCATGACAAATCCATTTTCTATATTACAGTCGTCCTACTTTCTTGACTGAACCCAGCAGCCCACCTGTCACCCTAAAGGCTTTGCATGCATTTTCTTAAACCTTTAAGGGTATTCCCTTACTAACAATCAGTCGTTTAACTTTTGGAAGGGAAGGTTATGTACATTCGTGTTATATAGATTATTTCATCTATGAGAAATCCATGTGATTCTGGCATGTGTGGTTACATGCAAAGAAAAAGAACAAAGGAGTATTGTAACAGGGAGCTCAATTTTTTTTTTCTCTTCCCGGGGTCAAGCTGTTATCTTAGTAATTCCAGAAATTCAAGGAAATTTAAGATGCTTACTTTGAAATTCACAAAAGGAAAGAAATAGATTTCTTTCTAAAAATTCTACTTCCATTTTCTTCTTGTGCCAGTTGCTGGAGGAAAACATTCTCCCAGGTTTCAAATGTTTCCTCAAACAGTTGTGCAAATACCATGTCTGGCGCCCATATACCTTTCATTTTTTTTAGTGGTGGCTTGAATATTTAAAACAGTTGGGGAGCTGAAAAGAATCTAACTCTGACATAGGTAAATATATGCCACTTGTCTCATACCCTGTGGCTTAGTGGTAATGTCTGTGAACCCACGGTGTCGTCCAAAGCACCTGATTCACACCAGCCTGGTGTGAAAGAAGGGAGACCTGAGAAGCAACACTTTCCAGGAGCAGGTCCCCCTCTGATGGTCATTCATTTGTACTACAAAAAAACAGAATGCACTTGTGCATCATAAGAGCTCAAAAACAAAAAATTCCTCTTTGTAGATATGCTGGGTTTTTTATGTTTGTTTTGTTTTTGTTTTTTGTTTTGTTTTGTTTTTATGTCTCCCCATTGCAACCACAACTATTTTCTACAGAGACACTGGTTGCAGTGGGGTGGTTACTAGATTAAGTCTCTTATGATACCAATTTAGTTATAATATTTTTAAAAGTCTTTCTGCAGGGCCAGCTGGTGGTGTAATGGTTATGGTGCTGGACTCCCACATGGCCAACTGTGGTTTGAGTCCTGGACCCAGTGGCTTGAAGCTCATGCTGGGTGCATGTGCGTGTGTGCCCAAAATCCCAAAGGAAAATGGAGGAGAAGGGATTGCAGCATGGTCATCCTCCCTGGGGAGGTGATTTCTCACTTTCTCTCTCTCCGTCTCTCTGTGTCTCTGACAAGTGCACATATGCCATAGCAAAAATCTCTCTTAAAAAAAGTATTTCTGCATTTTATAAACTGGATAGGAATATACAAAGGGACTTCATAAAGGTTATACAAAAAAATGGAATTAAAGTATGTTTATTTTGTGTGCAAAAAATTCTTGAAGTCCGTGCATAGTTCTCCAAGATACACATTTCCATGAACATTTTTTTTTTTTGAGAGATTTTTGCTATAGGGTGCACATTCTCGCCAGAAAGACAGAGAGACAGAGAGACAGAAAGCATGAAATTACCCCCCCCCCCCCCAGGGGGGATGGCCACACCGCCATCCCTTCTCCTCCATTCTCCTCTTGGGATCTTGGGCACGCACACACACACCCAGCGTGAGTTTAAGCCACCGGGTTTGGGACTCAAACCGTGGTCGACTACATGGGAGTCCAATGACATAGCCATCATGCCATTTGCTTTTCCCTCCATGAACTTTTTTTTTTTTTTTTTTTTTTTTCTTTTTCTTTTTTTGGAGAGGTTTTTGCTATAGGGCGCGTGCGCTCGCCAGACAGACAGAGAGAGACAGAGAGATAGAAAGCAGGAAATCACCCCCCAGGGGGGATGGCCACGCCGCAATCCCTTCTCCTCCATTCTCCTCTCGGGATCTTGGGCACGCACGCACACGCGCCCGGCGTGAGTTTAAGCCGCCGGGTCCGGGACTCGAACCGCGGTCGACTACGAGGGAGTCCAGCGACATAGCCATTACGCTAACTGCTGGTCCCCCCTCCATGAACTTTTTGAAAAGCCTGCATATCATCAATATAACCCAAGCCCTTCTTTTCTCTAATAAGGAAAAAACCTCCCCCCAAAAAATCCTGCCCAAAGTAAATGTTTTCTTTCATCCTCTCATTTATTCATTCTTTTGGTGTGATTCTAATGTGATTCTCAACTCGAACTGACTATACATTTGAATTTCCTGAGCAGCCTTTAAAAATATGATGGCTGTCCCAGCCTTCGTGGCTCAGTTGGTCTCATACCAGTGCTGGAAGCCATGTCCTAATCCCTGTTCGAATCCCTGACCTGGTGAGCCTGAAACATGTCGGGTGTGTGAGCACGTGCTCAGGAGCCCAGCAAGGACTGCAGCATGACCAGGCATCATGGGGAGTATTTTTGTCTCTCTCTTTCACACACGTGCACACGTGCCCAATCATGAACACCAAAAAAGATGGAAATACAATGCTCAGGCTTTACTTCTGAACAATCTTGACTTTGTCTTGGTCTGGGAACTGACACTCTTTAAGTTCCTGAAGAGATTGTAATGTTCTACCAGGGTTGGAAACTACTAAGCTACTATTTCTGAGCACATACTTTGCACTGGTCATGTTTTCATACTAAGGATTCAAAGAGATACAATTCTGCTATAATGCCTTCTGCCGCCACTGTTTGTAGGCCACACACACTGTCCCCTCTGTCTTGAGCATTTCACTTGTTTGTTGCTTAACTAACTCCTTATCCTTTTCAGTCTCAGATTAAATATCAGTTATTCAATGCCATCACTGCCCTTCTATCTAAATTAAGCATCCTATGATTTGCCCCATCTCTGCTCTTTTCCTCCCTAACACTTACCCTAGTTGAAATTATAAGTCTTCCTCCACCTGGGAACCCCCACAACTGAAACTCAGAACCAAATAGGTTTTGGCAGTTAAGAAGAAGAGGTAAGATTTACTTAAAGGGAATAAAGTTGAAATTTCGGGGCCCTTGTGGCGGGCTAGATAACTGTTCCTCAAAGATGTCCATGTCCTAATCTCTAGAACCTATGAATATTGACCTTGCATGGTAAAAAGGATTTTGCAGGTGTGATTTAGTGAAAGATCTTGTGATGGGAAGGTTATTCTGGATTATCCACGTGTGCCCAATGTGAGTACAAGAGTCCTTATACGGAGGCAAGAGGGTCAGGGTTAGAGAAGATGCAGAATGAAGCAGAAGTTAGATAGAAGAAAACGTGCTACACTGCTGGCTTTGACAGTGGAGGAAGGGGCCAGCTCCAGGAAATGGAGATCCCCTGTAGAAGTTGGGGAAGGCAAGGAAACAGACCCTGCCCAGACCTCCATAAGGAACACAGCACTGCCTATATTTTGATTTTTAGCCCAGTGAAAATGGACATCCAACCTCTTGAATTATAAGATAATTCATTCATTTTTTTTTTTAAATTTACTTTTCCAGACTTTTGCCTTAGGGCATGTGTGCTTGCTGGAGAGAGCAGAGACAGTGAGAAAGAAAATGAGAAATCACCCCAAGGGGGAATGGCCATGCTGCAATTCCTTCTTCTCCATTCTTCTCCTGGGATCTTGGGTATGCACGCACACATGGCCAGGTGTGATTTTCAAGCCACCAGGTCTGGGACTCAAATCATGGTCGGCCATGTGGGGGTCCAGCAATATAACTGCTGCACTATCTACTGGCCCCATTAATGTTGTTTTAAGTCATTAAGTTTCTGAAATTTGTTATAACAACAATAATAATAGCTCTCCCTTGTGTAGTCCCCTTCTAAGTTTTTTGGAGGGACTGGAAATGTGTTCAGTTTTTGTAAAGCTTACAAAATTACAATGTTTAAAGATAATTGATTAAGAGTGCCCTCTCTTTTCACTCAGACTTCCCAAGGTACTCTTTTCTGGCTGAGTAGCACTGGAGTGGCTACAGGCATTTTGGAACTTTGGCTAGTCAGAAATGCAGCAGGGATATTTTGATTTGCATTTATAGGAATATATTCACGTGGTTCATGGCCACTTCCATATAGCATTAAGTAATTGCTGGAGTGTAGGAATGACTTCCACGAATGCTGCTAGTACCACTGATCAAAGTCCCCAGCCATAGTAACACATGGAAGTTGTAAAATATGGACAGTATGCAGTTTTTTCTCTACATTTTTAGTGCTCTCTGTACATATGTTGTAGTAAGTTAAGGAATCCTGCAAAGTGGGATGTAAATATACTGTTTCTGAAAAAAATAAAACTTGGGGTCATATTTTAGAGTTAGAGCAGTTAGTTGTTCGTTGCAATTACTAATATGTCATTTGGGTTTTAGCAGATCTCTCCAAGGGCCAGCAACTTTTTCCTTCTAGAGGCATGTGTGTTCCAGAGAGAGAGGGAAAGGAGAAAGCACTCCCCATCACTACCATGGGGAGTGGTCATGCCACCATCCTTTCTCCATCTCTCTCTCCTGTTGGGATTTTCGGTCACCCACGGCCCAGGTGTGCTTCTCAATCCGTGGGGTCTTCCACTCAGACCTGGTGGTTAGGTGGGTTCCAACTGCTCATAGCAGCTGACTCCTAGAACCACCCTTGACTTGGGCTTCCTCCATTTAGAGGAGAGGTTGGATGCGTGTTCAGAAAAGGACGAGAAAGTGCAAAATACTCGCATATAGTCGAAACCGCTTTAAGTGGTCTTTCTCTTCGCCCGAAGCCACCGCCACCGCTTTGGTACTTTGGGTAAGCAGAACAACCTCAACCTAATTTCGGCCTCAGAGCTGACCTAGCCGCCGTGCGGGCTGCCCGTCTGCAGGGGGCGCGCCGGCCGCTGCGCCGCGAGGCCGCTCTGGCCCCGAGCTCCGCCCGCCTCTGTGGCCAGCCCCTCCCCTCCGCCCGCTGCAGCTGCCGCCGCCGTCGCCGCCGCCGCTGCTGCGGGGAAGGTGTTACCACTGTCGCCGCCGCTCGTGCGAGTCCCAGGTAGTTGGGCCGGGGCTCGTGGGCAGCATCTGGGCAGGAGTCACTGACTCCGTCCCTGCCCGTCTTTCTGGATCGGAGAGCTTCGGCCCTGGGCTAGGCCGAGCGGCCCGAGGGACCCTCTGCACCTTCCGCGGTGGCCAGGGGGATCCGGGCCATGGGAGCCGTCACAGTTCGGAGATGGCGGCTGTTCGTGAGGGCCGGGAAAAGCCTTTAGGGCCCAGTTCATTTTACGGGTTAAAGCTATGGTTGTCCGAAGGAGGTGCCAGCCTGGATCGCGGGCCGCGACCGGGGGAGACCTGGGGCGCGGTGGGGTGCGTTTGCTCGCGATTGATCGGACACCTCAGCCGACAGCCGGCTGCTAGGCCAGGGCGAAATGTGTGCATCTTGTAGCATTAGCGTAGGAACACTTGGGGCTTAGGCAGAGCCCGCGCGCGCTCTAGGCGTAAGCAGAAGGCAGCGAGATGTGAGTGAACAGCACTGGATGGCCGTGTTAAAAGATAGGGTTTGCACACTTTCTAAGTAAGGCTCAAGTCATCACAGACTTTCACTCTTAATTAACATGCAGTCCAGAGGCGCAGATCGCTTTCTCTCCAGATTATCCAATACTGCCCTGCTCGAGAAAAAGACGTATTTATTCTTTGAAACGTTCGTGGTGTTCAGAATTCACTTTTATAATGTTGTAGAAATATACCACAGTATAGTAACACTTGTTAGTCTTTGAAAACATAACAGTGGTTGGGTCCAGCAGGTGGCGTGGTGGTTAAAGCTCTGAACCTCCACGGTGCTGACCAAGGTTTGAGTCCTGGATGGAGCTGCTGGAAACTGAGGTAGGGTAGGTGCGCTTTGAAATCCCAGCGTGGCACACTCCCTATTACAAAAATCTCTCCAAAAAGAAAAAGAACAATAGTATCTAGGAGTTTGTTAGTTTAAAGAGCTGTAGTGTCAGTGGGTTTATTTTTATATTATACTAATAGGTATGTTCAGTACTTAACTGTATTTTAGATATTGTGCCAAGTGTTTTAGATGCCTAATGGCTTTCGTAATCCTTGCAGCAACCCTCTCAGAACATCATGTTTTACTGCTGTACCACCATCTGGCCCCTGTACAGAAAGCAGTGACAGAAACATATAGCGGAGGTATCAAATATTAATGACCACTTCAGATTCTGTGTTACTCAGTTATCTAAGCCTAAGTAACAGAAAACCTAATTAAACTGTCTTAATAAAAAGGCACAAATTTAAAATAGTAGAAATATTTATGTCTATTCTTAGACCACAGAGGAATTAAATTAGAAATCAATAACACAAAGATAGTTGGAAAATCTCTATGTACTTGTAGATCAAATAAAACACTTCTAAATAACACATGGGTCAAAAAAGAATTCTCAAGAGAAATTAATATTTTGACCTGAATAAAAATAAAGACACAGCTTATCAAAATATACGGGATGCAGCAAAAAGCAGTGCTTAGATGAAATTTATAACATTGAATACATATATTACAAAAGAAGAAAGGTCAGAAATCTATCATCTTAAGTTTTTACCATCAGAAATCAGAAAGAAGAAGAGCAAATTAAATCTAAAGTAAGCAGGAGAACATTAGTAAGAATCAAAGCAGAAATCAGTGAATTTGAACATGGGAAATTAATAGAGAAAATCAATAAAATCAAAAGTTGGTTCTTTGAAAAGATCAATAAAATCCAGGATAACCAAGAAAAAAAGAGAAAGGACACAATAACTGATAAAAGAAATAAAAGGCATCACTACAGATCCTATGAACATTTTTAAAAAAATAGTCATATGAACATGAATTCTTTTTAAATGTGATGCCAATTTTATTACTGCCCCATGTTTGACCATGTATTTTTAGGCAAGTCAAATTTTGGCCACTTTCAATGAATGCATTTATTTGCATTGTCACTGTTTAGCCTTTTATGCTAATTTTTAGATTCCATTGAAAGACTTATTTAAATTCATAGTTTACATTTAAACTAATATTCATTTAACAGAAGAAGTGTAGTTTAAGCTCTTAATGTGTAATCAGTACTGCTAGACACTGGATAGTGCAGAACAATACAAATGCCTGTCTTCAAAGAGTTTACATTCAAAATAGGAAGATATACAATTAACTAAATAAAATGAAAATTATAGATTGTGATATGCAAGTATGAAGTACACAGAGTGATATGAAAGGTAACTTGGGATAAATAGGTGACATTTGAGTTGTGACCTCAGTGATAAGAGTAAGCCAGTAAAATGAAGATTCATCCAGGAGAAGTCCATTCCAACAGGAGAGAGAATAACTGCAAACCTCTGAGTAAGGACAGTGAACATGGAGGAAAGTGGTGTTGGAGAGAGCAAGAAAAGGGAATGGTTAAAGTAGAAATTGGAGGGGTAGGCAGAAACAAAATCATCCAAGGGATTTGTAGACCTTGTTAAGGATTTTGAATGTTATTTTAAGTGCATTGAATTGCTACTGACATATTTGAAATAAGAATGTGTGATTTGTGTTTTGGGAAGTTGTTTTGTTTTTGTGTGTGCAGAATGAATTGTAGAGGCAACAGTGGGAATGGAGAATAATTAGGAGTTTATTATAATAGGCTAAACTATCATAATTGCACCATCAGAGCCATTAAAAATTTTTTTAGCTTGGATATGATATTCACAACAAATGGGATAAAAATGAACATGGCAACCTAATTCAGATTAACTGAGGGTAAGGGGTGACAGAAGAGATAATGAGACCAATAGACCAATTAGGAAGACATTGTAAAATTTCATATGTAAGAGTGTTAGAGGGCCAGCAGGTGGCATGGTGGTTAAAGTGCTGGATTCCCACATTACCAGCTTCATAGTTCAAATCCCAGACCAACAGCTTGAAAAACATGCCAGGTGCATGTGCTTGTGTGCCCCAAATCCTGAGAGAAGAATGGAGGAGTGATAGCATAGCCAGCCCCCTTGGGGGGAAGGGGATTTCTCACTTTCTCTTTCTCTCTTTGTCTCCATCTCTGTATCTGGTGAGCATATGCATCCTATAGCAAACTAAAAACATAAAGTGTTAGAGCACAAATTAAGAGTGATGCCAATGAATAGAAAAAAAGAATGTGAAAAACAATGAAAAGAAAGAGGAATTGACAGGGCTTTGTGTCTGATTTATTGTCATGAGAAAAGAAGGCATTAAGGATGTTTTGGTGTTAGATAGCCACCTGCAGAAAAATGAAACTGGACCCCTGTCTCTCACCATTAACAAAAATCAACTCAAAATGGATCAAGGATCTAATCATAAAAACTCAAACTGTAAAACTACTGGTGGAAAACAAAGGGGAAACTCTCGGAGACATTGGAGAAGGCAGACTTCTTAAATAAGACCCCCGCCCAAAGCACAGACAATAATCCTGAAAATAGACAAGTGGGACTGCATCAGGCTAAAAAGCTTCAGCACGGCAAAAGGAACAGTTATTAGAGTGAAGAGACAACCTTTAGCATGGGAGAATATGCTTGCAAACTATGCTTCAGATAGGAGACTAATAACCAGAATATACAGGAAACTCAAGCAGCTTACCCACAAGAAATTAAAATCAGTCCAATCAAGAGATGGGCAAATGAGCTGAATAGACATCTCTCCAAGGAAGACATGAAAAGCCAAAAAGCATATGAGGGGGCCAGCAAGTAGTAAGGTAGTTAAGGCACTAGACTCGTACATGGCCTACCATGGTTCAAGTCCCAGACCTGGTGGCTTGATTTCTCACTTTCTCTCCCTCTCTCTGTCTTTCTGTGGTGAATTAAAAAATAATAACATTACATCAAATTAAATAATTCTTTATCCAAGAAAAGCAAATGAAAAGATGTTCAACATCTCTTTTAAGAGAATTGCAAATCAAAACCACAATGAGATGCCACTTAATCCTAGTGAGAATGGCTAAGATTTAAAAAATAAGAATGGTAAGTGCTGGCAAGGTTGAGATAAAAAGAGAACCCTCCTACACTGTTGGTGGGAATGTAAATTAGTACAGCCACTGTAGAAAACAATATGGAGGTCCCTCAGAAATCTACAAATTGAACTACCATACGACCTACCAATTGCGCTCTTAGGTATCTACTCAAAGGATAGGAAAATGCTCAGTTTGTAAAGACACTTGGACATCCATGTTTATTGCAGCATTGTTCACAATTGCTGGGACATGGAATCAACCCAAATGTCCAAAAATAGACAAGTAGATTGAAAAAATGTGGCATACATACTCTATGGAATACTATTCAGCTATACAAAACGATGAGATCCTGACATTTGCTACAAAACAGACAAATATGGAAGATTTAATGCTACGTGAGGCAAGCCAGATTATGAAAGACAGGCATTGTATGTCCCTGCTTAGTTCATACTGAATGTCTGCACTCTATAGCCATAACTGAAAGATCGGAAGCTATAATAGCAGGAAGGGCACCTGTAGATACAAGAGACAGTATAAAAGAGGATGGGTAATAGGGGATGGATAACTGGGTGTGGGAGGGAGCAAATTGGAAAAGTCAAAACATCTAAGAGACACAAAAATGAAACATTATCTGTTAATGATAGTGTATATATTAATGTTTCTTATTTGACTAATATGAACTGTATTCATGTTAGGAAAACTATGTTGTGCACTATAAAGATGTACAGTGATTAAATGTAAATTAATTAAATAAAAAGGAATGGTTTGGGTTACTAGGGAGGTATTAGTACTACTAACAGAGAATTCTGGAGTACATTGTGGAGTGTTTAGTTTTAGATGTGATATTGAGACCATAGCAAGATATCCATGTTTGTAGAATTGTCCTATATGTGCCTATGTATAGTATTGTTAATATCGCTCCTTGCTCACTCTGCCCTTGTAGAGGACCAAACTCTTTAAGAGTTGCTCCCATTATTGCCCCTGGCTGCCTCAGAGCCAGAATCTTTTTGCTCATTGTTCTCAAAACATAGAAATCCTTTAACCTTTAATTTAAAGGAAACTTTCTTAAGAAGCACTTTTACTAGGAAACTAAGAAAAAGAATATGGCATATTATGTTTGTATATTGCATTACAGTCCTCAAAGTTTATCTATATAAAAATGCTATAAACTGGGCAAGCAGGTATTATCCCTTTTTGCAAATAAAGAAACTGACACCCTTAAAGTTTGGCTACTCAAGATAGTACCTTAGAAAATGGCAGAGTCATAACCTAAGAAACAAATCTTTTGATTGAGACACAGTCCTTGGTGCCAATCCTAAGGAAAAATTCTTGGTAAATCAAAGAACACAGATCTCTTGATTCAAGTTTTGAAGCCTACCTTTACTTTTACAGCTTATAACTAACAAAATGGCTATTTTTCCTAGCTTCAACCTTACCTTGTTAGAGCTAGAGGGAAGTAGTGCATGTTGGTTAGCAGAACTTGACACTGATAGTTGATCCAACTCACATTTGCTTCTAGAAGTTGATTATAGTCTTTTCTTCAACTGTTGGTCCCCTTTGACCTTTCCTCCTGATGTTATACTCATTGTCTTTGTATACACCTTGATCCTCTGGGGCAGGGTGAAGGCATTTTTCTTCCTTGGTGGAGCCAGCCATGGTAGCACAGCTACTTAGCAATGCTGCATCCATGTGGGAGACTGCAGTTTCAGTTCCCAGATTAGCTTGTATATACATACTGGGTGCAAGCCCATGATCTTTATTGGTTGGAAGGCTTGGGGGAGGATCACAGTGTGAGATCCTATTAGGAGTGTCTTTCTTTCCTTTTGTTTTATTTTCTTTAGTTTGCCACAGGGTATGTGCACTCACTGGAGAGGGAGAGGGAGAGATAGAAGGAATGTGAGAAGTCATCCCCCCAAGAGGGATGGCCACACCACAATCTCTTCTTCTCCATTCTCCTCTCAGGATTTTGGGAATGCACACACATGCCCAGTGTGTTTTTCAAGCCACCAGGTTCAGGGCTCTCAGCTGCCCAGGTGGCATGATAGTTGAGGTCCTGGACTCCCACATGGTTGACTGTGGTTCAAGTCCCAGACCTGGTAGCTTGCTTTCTCACTTATTTTCTCTCTCTGGTGAATTAAAAAATTAATAATAACAATAAAATAATTCTTTATAAAAAAACATATGAAACAATGTTCAATATCTCTTATAAGGAACATGCAAGTCAAAATCACAATGAGATACTACTTAACCTCAGCCAGAATGACTAAGATTAAAAAGATAAAGAATGATAGGTGCTGGTGAAGTTGCTATGAAAAGGAAACCCTCCTATGCTGCTGGTGGAAATGTAAGTTAGTATGGCTATGTGAGATCCCAGGGTTGTCTGTCCTTCTCTTTCTCTTCCTGTATCTCAGAAATAAACTGAAAAGAGGGAGGGAGGGAGGAAGGAAGCAAAGTACGAAAAGGAGAGGGAGAGCTTCCTTGAGCCTTAGAAGGAACCAGACCCTTTCTGAAGAGAGGGTCAATAATGCAGGTGGATCTTTTTTCTGCTTGGGATAGCCAAAAGGAGGCTAACAGAAAGGTTAAGAGATATAAATGAGAAATATGTTGTAAAGTGTGAGGGAGTGGAAAAGATGGAAGATTCCAGGGTAGTTGTGGGTCAAGATCTGGGTGGTGGAACTAAATTCCGGTGTGCAAAGTCCACATGAAGGTAATTAAAGTGAAGAACAGTTAAAGGAATTTGGCATTAAGCTTGAGGAACTCTTGGGTTAATCTTTTTTTTTTTTTTTTTAAATGTTTGTTTATTTATTCATTGCATGAGTGAAACAGTATCCCCAACAGGGTTCCAGTGCCACAGTCCACCATCATCCTCAGCCAGCCCCAGATCAAGGCCACACATGTGCCCACCTTACTCAGGGAAATCTTTAGACTTGAACCAAGTACCCTTCATACAGGATTGCCTCATTGAGGTTGCATTTTGCTGCTACGCTACCATCTAGTCTCCTTTTGGGTTAATCTTTTCGAAGTATTTAGTTACATACTTGAAACCATCTAATAGAATATAATTAAAAACTAAAATTTGTGCCAGAAGAAGATAGAAGTGATATGAAAAGACTGTGTATTTGGGTAAAAATATATTTATTTTGATTAGTATTTCTTTTTTTAAGGTAAATACAGCTATTTCACTTTATTTATTTATTTATTTATTTTTTAACAGAGAGGAACAAGGTGAGAGTAAGAGAGAGACAGAGACAGAGACAGAGAGAGCAAGCTGCCAGGTCCGGAACTGGAACCATGGTCGGTCATATGGGAGTCCAGTGCCCTTAACCACTGTGCCACCTGCCAGTCTTGGATTAATGTTTCTGAGGGAGACTGCTAAAATATCTGTGGTAAATTTAATAATTACCTTGAACCTTAAAGGTTGCTTTTAATTTCTTTTTATCTGTGCCAGTTCTACTTCTCTACAGTCTGAGACACTGAACATCTCATAGATCATTTTCCCAAATCTGAAGCTTGTGAATTCTGAGAGTGTAATTTGTTTTCTTTATTTAACTATCAGACACTTATTCTCCTATCTATTGTTTGAAGGCTTTAAAGTCATTATCTTTTGATAGCATTTTAAAGAACAATTTTCCTATCATGAGTATCTTCATTTAATGTGATTCTCTTGAGTATGAGGACAAAAGTTCAAAGTGGCAGTTGTTCAAACTTTTAAAAAATTTTTTCTTAATAGTTTTATAGTGTGCCATGCCCTTATCTGTAGGTCATACAGAAGGTTTTTATTTTGAAACTATAGTTACCATATTTGCAACCTCCTTAGTATTTGTCATAAAGTAAATGGCAAAATATTAAATCATTTTGAGAGAGAGAACCAAAAGGAAAATGAAGCTCCTATTTGCTAAAACTAGCACGCAATTTTATAGACACTGCTTTAAAAACCCAGAGAACTGGGGGCCAGCAGCTGATGTTGTGGTTAAGATGCTGTACTCCAACATGGCCGACCGTGGTTTGAGCCCCAGACAGTGGCTTAAAAATCATGCTGGATGTGTGTGTGCTCACACCCAAGTTCCAAAAGGAGAATGGAAGAGAAGGGATTAAAGCATGGCTGTTTACCCAGGGGGTGATTTCTCACTTTCCCTCTCTCTGTCTCTCTCCAGCAATGGCAAAAATCTAAAAACATTTTATAAAAGAGCTGTCTATTGACAAGACATTTTCTGAAAAACAGCAAATCTAGAAGAGCCATGCAGCTATTAAAAATTGTGATTCTTAATCACTATAAAAAATAAACTATTATGTTATAGATATTTCTACCATGAGTCATGAGTAGGACTAGAACCTTGGGAGTGAGGAGTAGTGTTTAAAATAGCATGTAAAGCTATAATCTCTGTGGTTTTCAGTATCTTCTTATGATTGGATTATATAATCAAATATAATACCCTTATAATGAGATCAGGTTAGATGCTTGTGGATGGCCCTTCCAACTTTAAAATAAAAATATTTTTAAAGAATTATTTTACTTTATTTATTTATTTACTTGTTTACTTACTTATCTTGATTTGACTACAAAGGCAAAGAGAGAGAGAGAGAGAGGGAGAAAGTGAGAAAGCAAGCCACCAGGTCTGGGACTCGAACTATAGTCAGCCATGTGGGAGTCCAGTGCCGTTAACCACCATGCCACCTGCCAGCCCCCCAGCTTTAAAATTTTCAAGGAAACACTTAAATTTCTTTTAAGAACATAATCCTATGCCTTCAAAGTATTTGAGGTGAGATCTGGTTTAAATTTTGTGGACTACTTAGAAAATAAGGATTATTTTGCAAAAACTAGAAACAACAATAAATAAATGAAAAGAAAGAATGCCATTTAAGTAGTATTTTATATAAATAAAATCTGAGATAGGTTTAATGAGGTTTAAATTTCTCAATAGGCTTGGAATGAATATGATTTTAATTTTTTTGATAAATGTTTTTAAAGGAAAATTGAACATCATCCAAACTCTGTGTTTTCCCAGATTTACAGTTAGTGAGAATTATGATCATATGTAACTAACTGAAACAAAGAGAATCTTCAGAGTGCTCCTCTTTATATGTGTATGGGATGCTGAAATTGAACTGGAAGCATACTGGCCACAAGGTGGCACCATTGGGCCATATAAATGCTGCCATAGCTAGGAATAAAATCTGCTTTTTTTAAAAAATAACTATTACAAAAATAATACATGTGCAGGAGAGACTTCAGATTGACCTCTCAGTGCTTATTAATGTCTTTATCATATAATTACAGATTAGAAAGAGGAAAATTCCTATGGGAGGATGTCCATTGCTAACAATATTTAAGTATGGTAAAATGATATAGAAAAGATGTCAGAAAATATTGAAAGGTATTAGAATAAAATAAGATAATCATAAATAACCAGTATTCCTTTTATGAACAATCAATAAGATAATCAGAAATAACCAGTATTCTTTTTGTGATCAATTTTGATGTACTTAAAGCCAGCTATTTTTTCTAAAAGTTGAACTAAACCTCAATAATGCAAACAAGAAATTTATCAATAATTCTTATTTGGTTATTCTTGATTTTTCTGACGGAGAAAGAAAAATTTAGGTAAGCATTTTCTCATTATTACAGCCAGTAAGAAATATGTGAGAAAAAAATAAGTACAGGAATTTAATCATTTCTAGCAAAGTAGAAGACATTTTAAAATATTTTATTGTTGTTTTCTTCCACTTTAAAAAGTTTACTTCAGGACTATTACAAAAAGTCCATTTAGAATATGTATGCTGGGCCTTTTGAGCCACTCTTTTTCTGTCCACTCAGGCCGGCTCCTGTCTCTCAGGAATATACTTTTGTTTTTATTTCATAAACTACCTGTTCCTTTCACTACTGGCATGTTTCATGCTATTCTCTCTCTGAAACACCTAAAACTGGTACCTTCTTTCACCCTTATTTACACTGAGTCTCCCAGCTAAGGTGAGTGAGCTGCAGCGGAATTGATGGTTCTTGGTATGGGCAATTCCCATTTAGGACTGAAAGCCCCTCTGACCTAACTCATCAAGGCCTTAAGCCCTTAGGGGTGGTAGACTTTTTCTATACCACTTCATTTATGGCCATCTTTTGTGGGCACAGGTTGGACAGTGAAAATCATTAGTGTGTCCACTGCTTGGAGTCTCCCGTGTGAGGTAGCATAGTGTCCGAACAAGTCATTTAGGACTTGCTGGGCAAAGACAAATCCAAGCATCAGATAGGTCTATGTGTGTACTGCCCAGTACTTACTATAAGACATCTAAAGTGACATGCGGTAGTCCATCTTGTGGCTTTCCTCTTTCTTCTGATCGAGGTGCTCGCAGTCTGCCTCTTTAGGTTACTCCAATCCCATGGCCAAGACTCACCTGTCTCTGTTGGGAAACTTGAAGAATCTGTAAGTTGGGCATTAGCCCTTTCTCTCTCTTTTTTTAGTTAGAAGTGCTATTGTTGTCAGGGAAACTCAAACTCATGATGGTCTCTACCTGGGATGTGAAGGTTCTTGGCTTTGGATAGGAAAGATTACAAGAGCAAGTCATTGAGGGAGAGTGAAAGCAGGTTTGTTGAGAGTAGAGGATTCCCCCAGTGGACCAGCCACATACAGAGAGATGATGAGCAGTTTTGTTCCTTTGAGAGGAAAGGGAGAACAGTTGCCTGAAGGAAGAAGGATGATGGCTTTCTTGAAACCACTGTCCTTCCCATTTTATGGGCTTAGTAGAGTGGGTCCTGTCTTTTCCATTGTTATTCTAAACTGTCACTGTGTGGATAGGATTATTATTTAGCATGTTAATGACACAGAAGTGCTGGGTGATCAGACCCAGCACTTGATGATGCTGGTTCTTGTCTGATGCTTATGAGGAATTAGAGAGGAGGACACAGCAGAGTTTATTAAGAGAGGGAAGGAAGAACAGGGATGTTGTTTCTACAGGCTTTTTACAAGAAGAATATTTGGGGGGGAAATAACCAAGAACTGAGCCCATCAGGAAAAACCCAATATAAGCAGAGAAATGTAAATCTTACTCATGGCTGCTGTCTTTACACTCCTGATGTTTCTTTAGTCATTCCTAGGAACCACATGCTTATACATACACCTAATTTAAGGCTGTCTCTCTTTCCCTCTCTGTGTATACACACACACACACACACACACACACACGCAGTTTTTTTTTCTTGCTGAGGTCCTCCTTAAGCAAAGGGAGACTCCACTTCAGTTCCTACATATCAATTCTATTTACTATGCCAGTAGACTTACAGATGGGTTCCAGACACTGATCCTGGCTTTTGACCTTTCCCAGAGAGATGTACAGTTCATTCTGACAACCCGTCGTATTGCTATTGAGAAAGAATGAATCAGACGCAGCACGTAAAGAAGCAAATGCTGCATTTGCTAGGATCCCCCAAAGAAACTTTCTTTTTTTTTTTTTTTTTCTTTTTTTTTTTTTTTTGGAGAGGTTTTTCGCTTTAGGGCGCGTGCGCTCGCCAGACAGACAGAGAGAGACATAGAGACAGAAAGCGAGAAATCACCCCCCAGGGGGGATGGTCACGCCGCAATCCCTTCTCCTCCATTCTCCTCTCGGGATCTTGGGCACGCACGCACACGCGCCCGGCGTGAGTTGTAAGCCACCGGGTCCGAGACGCGAACCGCGGTCGACTACGTGGGAGTCCAGCGACATAGCCATTACGCTAACTGCTGGTTCCCCCCCAAAGAAACTTTCCAGTAGGAGAGACTATTCCCACAACTCAACCTGAATGAGATTATAACATCCCAGTGAGGGTGAGCTGGAGAGTTAAATTCCTTGAGGCTCTCTTGGCAGGAATGAGATATGAGATACAAAAGCCTATACATTATGACAAACTTAAGAACAATCATACAGGAGAAAGATGAAAACCCAGCTGCCTTCTATGATAAGTTAGAAGAGGGATTTAGAAATATACTAATCCAGACCCTACTTCTGTAGAGGGATGTGCTCTCTTGGGACAATACTTAATTAGCGAGTCTACTTCAGATATCAGGCAAAAATTCCAAAACTTCAATGGGACCCCAAACCAATCATGGCATTTACTAATCGGGATCTTGATGAGGGAAAAAGATCCCGATTAGTAACAGAACAGAGAAAAACAACAAGGTAGGCTTATGGCTGTCGCAATTGGCTAAGCTCTTGATACCCATAGACCATCCAAGAACTTACTCAAAAACCAGAGAGAAAGACCTGCAGATTCCTGATTCAAGTGCAAGAGACCAGATACTTGGTGAGAGACTGCATCCAACCACCTCCTGGGCCTTGCAATCAATGCTGTGAAATGGGAAATAACCCCTGGAGTTAGAGGGTTGACTGCCCACTCCCCCAACAGGGTAAATAGCAGCCAAGGCCCTTGTGAGCCAAGGGGAAGAAATCAGTGACTGAGGAGGCCTGGGGAGATCCTCCATGTCCCTGTCTGGAGAAGTCATCATAACCACTGAGGAACCTTCCCAGAGCTATAAAGTAGAAAATGACCATGCAATAGGGATATCAGCCCCTTGGGACCACCATTGACTCCTACTGCAAGTCATCCAACACCTACGACAGCCCTCTCAATGACACCTTGGGACTATCTCAATGACCTGCCCCTAGTCCCGTGATCCCCAATAAGTAGGACCAACACCCTTTTCCAGCGTGAAGCTGGAAGATGTGTATCAACCTTCAACTCCCCAAAAAGATTTATGGGGATTATGTCTCCTGGGAAAATGAGGCAGGAGAAAGCTAGAAAATGGAAGTGGTTAAAGGGGCTGAAGCATCTCCCTACGTGGCTAAATAGAAAAACCCGAACAGAACAGAAAATTCCCCATCCATGGTAATGTAGGCAGATTATTGGGGGATGTCTAGCTGATTAAGCCACATTTGATATAGCCCACGAGATGGATCAATGGGCCCAGCCCCATTTTGATAAAGCCAATGAAATGAGAACAATCAGTGGGCCTGGCCAAAAATCAACCAACATGACCTACATTTTAAAAGTGTAAATCCAGGTCAGCATGTGGCTTGGTGGTTAAGGTGCTAGACTCCCATATGGCCAATTGTGGTTCAAGTTTCGGACCTAGTGGATTGTAAATCATGCAGGGTGTTTATATGTCCAAAATCCCAAGAGAATGGAAGAGATGGGATTGCTGTGTGGCTTTCTTCCCCGGGGGGGGGGGTGGGAGGGTGGGCATGATGTCTCACTTCCCGTCTCACTGTCTCAGTCTCTCTCTGGTGGGCACATGTGCTCTGTGGCTAAATGAATCAATAACACACACACATACACACACCTCGCAGAATGTAACTGCTGGGGCCTTTGAGCCACTCTTTATCCTCAGGCTTGCCCCTGCCATTCAGGAGTGTACTTTCGCTTTTATTTAATAAACTACCTTTTACTTTCTCTATTGCCGTGTTTCATTCAGTCCTTTGTCTAAAACATCACAAACCTGGATATCATTGTAGAAGCCATCCTGTAACAGTCTAGAGTAAGAGCTCAGTCCAAAATGATGGCCCTTCATGGTTTTTTTTTTTTTCCTTTTTAACAGTTGTGTAGCCATTGAGGACAGAATTCTGACTACTTTTTCTTCTTCTAAAGTTTCCAGGGAGCCTGGGAGAGTCACACCTACAAACACTAACAGATCACCGGTAGAACTCTATCCTGTTCCAGGCATAGTATTATTATTATTTTTTAATTTTTTAGATATTTTTGCTATAAGGGCATGTGCACTCACCAGAGAGACAGAGAGACAGAAAGGGAAATCACCCCCCCCCCCCCAGGGGGGGATGGCCACACCACAATCCCTTCTCCTCCATTCTCCTCTCAAAATTTTGATGCAAAGTAAGCTTTTTATTTCTTAAAGAGTATAGCACATTCTTTTGCTGATTTCTTCAGAATCAGAGACTTGTGTTTTTCTTTAACCAATTACTAAATCTAAGAATGTCAAACTCACTTCTATCTTAACCAACCTCCTCTTGCAGATGTCCCACCTTTTTGGGCCAGGCTCCTCTTCCAGATGTCCTACCTTTTTGGGCCAGGCTCAAATGACCATAAAGGACTCCTTATGTTGATTGACAACTCCTGTTCTCAGAACTAAATAAAAGGAATCATTGTATCTCAGCACCCTGAGAAGTGTGCTTGCTTTTCACTGGGTTAGCCACTCAATTTTGTGCTTAGTAATAAACTGCATTGAATATTTTTTAAAAAGACAAGATGTGTGCTGGACTATTTACTGTAAAGAAAGAAATACTTTCAGATATTTGTTGTTTTTCCACATTTAAAAAAGAAATTATTTTTGAACAAAATAATTGTGAGTTAATTTTGAATGTATACACTTGACCAGAATTTCCTGCTATATAATCTTTGATAAATAGGTTTGCTAAACTGATTCGTTATATAAAAAAGAATGTTATAAAACAGTTAGTGACTGGTTTTTATACCTGTGAAATGAGTGTAATGATAGTACTTACTTTATAGGGTTTCTATGAGGATTAAATTAATTATTACAGGAAGCATCCTTAAAACAGTGCCTGAAGTATACTGATTTAACAAACGTCAAATATCATGTATCTCAAATATCATTAAGCAATTATTTGTATAGTAGAAGCAGACATACAAACAAATCCTTTTTTTCCCTTTCCACTAAGCTTAGTTCCCTAAGAACATCTACTAAGTAATACCTGATTAACCTAGTTTTAATTACTATATGGAAAACATAATGAACCAGACTTTTTTTTTAGGTATCATTTTATAATTCAGACATTTCAAATTAACCTCACCTTTACTACATTAGTGCCATTTTAATTGTAAAGTAATTAATAGCTTGGCATTGGAGAAATAATAAAATTAAGTACTTTAGACACAACAAAACTAAGCTAAAATGTTGGAAATGCCACAAAGTGTAAATTTACCACAAATTTAAATATGAAATAAAAACATATATGGTTATGATAGATTGAGTAAAGCTTAACATTGGTATGTACAGTGTGAATTACATATATGTATTTATATATTTAATTATTAAAATATTAGTAATAATTATTTCTAGTTCATAAGATGATGAGTAACTTATTTTCTCCTGTTATTCATATTTTTTAAATGTTTAAAATGAGCTGTAGAACTAATCACTTAAAAAATGTTACTTTAAAATCTTGTGACAGTGGGAACCAGCAGTTAGCGTAATGGCTATGTCGCTGGACTCTCACGTAGTCGACCGCGGTTCGCATCCCGGACCCGGTGGCTTAAAACTCACGCCGGGCATGTGTGCGTGCGTGTCCAAGATCCCGAGAGGAGAATGGAGGAGAAGGGATTGCGGTGTGACCATCCCCCCTGGGGGGTGATTTCTCGCTTTCTGTCTCTATGTCTCTCTCTGTCTGTCTGGCGAGCGCACACGCCCTATAGCGAAAATCTCTCAAAAAAAAAAAAAAATCCTGTGACAGTGAACCTGAGTGGGCATTCAAGAAAGAGTTATTGAATTCTTTAGAGTTCAAGAAACATTCATGTGGTAGGCTCTGTGCAACCTGCCAGAATATTAGGTAGAACTTTCCATCAAATCAGTGACTCACAAACCTCCATCAGAACCTCCCTATTGCTTTGTTTGGGTTGAGGCAGCACTTTATGACTTTAGGAGCTGTCATTGCTAGGTAACTGCCTCATCCCAAAGGATGAATGACTGCATCCTCATGAAGTTTCTGGGGCAGTGCCATAAAACAGAGTGAGAAGTTTTCAATGTTGGACTGCACCAGCCCTTTAAGGCCTGACCCCGGAATTCTGTTTCTGGCAATCCTAGCTAGTCTGCCTCTGAACTGCCATTTGACACTGTCCCTTAGAAACCTGTGCCTTGGTGCTTTCTGGCACTAGGCTATTCCCACTATTGACTGTTCTTGCACTGGGTCATGTGGTTTTTGCCCCTGTTTGGAACCAGGTCTTTTTCTTAGAGGTCTTTATTCCCCACTAGATGTCACCCCATTGCTGGAAGCTGCTCTGTTAGCAAGGGATCAGTGTTCTACACAAGCTTTCTTGAGTGCAGCACGAGATGGTCTCCCCAGAGCTGTGCCCAGCCTGGGAAGGATAATAACATTTTAATATTTTTTGAGCATTTAAGTCATACAGCTAGTAAGTAGCTGAGCTGGGGTTCAAAGCCAGCCACTCCAACTCCAGACACATCCCGGATAAAGTTTTTTCTTTCAGTTTATTTATCTCTCTCATGAGTATGGAGAGAGAGATAGCACCTCCAGTAAGGTCTTTTTTTTTTCTTGGAGAGGTTTTCGCTATAGGGCACATGCGCTCACCAGACAGAGAGAGACATAGAGACAGAAAGCGAGAAATCGCCCCCCAGGGGGAATGGTTACGCCGCAATCCCTTCTCCTCTCAGGATCTTGGGCACGCAAGCACACGCGCCCGGCGTGAGTTTTAAGCCACCAGGTCCAGGACGCGAACCATGGTAGACTACGTGGGAGTCCAGCGACATAGCCATTACGCTAACTGCTGGTTCCCACCTCCAGTAAGGTCTTGATGCCACAATACATCCCTAGCTTCAGCCAGCCCTGGATCATAGGCACATGCCAACATACGCAGTTCACTGTTCACGTTCTTTTACTGCCCATAACTCTGCTTGTGGAATGGTACTTATTAGACACTCCCAGAACATCTACCTGCACCCTTCCAAATGCTCTTTCCTACATAGTCTTCCATAGATAACCTGTCACACAGACAAATGACTCCAAAGATGACTTTACATTATTTTTTGCATGGGGAAGATAAGCACCTTCATGCTCAACAGTGTTGTAGTCGAAGTCTCTAGACCTTCATGTGACCCAACGTTATACTACTGACCACTTATCCCACAGAAATGGAGGCTTAAATTCTCATGAGACCCTGTACAGAAATGTTTGTAAAAGCTTTAACCTAAAAGCCCCAAAGCAGAGACAACCAAATGTCCTTTAATAGGTGAATTGTTAAATTGTGATACATCCATAACATGGAATACTACTAAGCAATGAAAAGGGGGGGCAGACAAGATACACAATTTCAATGAATCTCTCAAGAATTATGCTGAGTATAAAGCTAGTCCAAAACGTTGTATATGTGCTAAATATGGTTCCAGTTATACAGCACTTTGGAAATGACAGAATTATAGGAATAGAAGACTAAGTGATCTTTCCAAAGGTTAAAAAGAGGTGAAAATAAGAAGGAAAGGTAACATATGAAAGATTCTTGCAGTGTTGGAAATGTTCTGAATCTTGACTATGTCAATTTTAACATCCTGGTTGTGATCTTGCAATAATAGTTTTGCCAGATGTTACCATTTGGGGAAACTGAGTAAAGGGTGCATGGGACTTCTCGATAGTATTTTTTACAACTGCATGTGAATCTGCAGGTATCTTAAAATAAAAAGGCATTAAAAAAATCTTAAGTTGGCTCAGCTACAGTGGTGTGCGCTGCTAAGATGCTGTGTTCTGTAGGCAGTGACCATATAGGAGGTTTAGGTTCAGTTCCCAGATGGCCTAAAGTCCAGACTCAGTGGCGTGCACCTGCAATCCCAGCAGGAGGATCACAAGCTAGCGATTGGTCTGGGCAACATAGCAACACCCTGTCTATAAAAAGAGCTAGACATGGTGGCACATACCTGTGGTCTCGACTGGGAGGCAGAAGGATCACAACATGGCAAGACCTTGTCTTTTAAAATTATTTTATTTTATTTTATTAGGGCAGAGGGTGCATGTATGAAACAGAGAGAACCCCCCCCCCCCCCAACAGGACCTGGTTATACTATAATCGTTTTCCATCCATCAGAATCCTGAGCACATGTATATGCACCAGTATATAAGCTGCCAGGTCTGGGATTCAAACTCTAGTCAGCCATGTGGGATCTGGATTCCTTTGCACAGTACTTAATTGCTGTGCTACAAGGTTGGTCCAAAAGAGGGGGGTGGGATTTAATCCTCTTCACCTGTTGGATTATAGTTAATATGTGTTCTGATTTTTATTCACTTTCTGGCTTTCATGGGGAAGCTATTAATAGATTTCTAGTGAATAACTTTTATCTAATTGAGTTTTGGGAGCTTTCTTGGCAGGATTCTAGTAGTTCAGTCTAATGCATTTGTTTATTAAATATAAAATACATAAGTAAATATGTAATTTAGTCAATTATGTTTTCTTATGAGGCCTTGTCATATCAAAAGAAAATGGCAGAAGCATTGTCTTTCTTGTGCGTTTAAGGTAACATTAGTATTTTTTGGGGGGGGGGACATAAGTGTATGATTTATAATTCTGTCTCAGGATAGAAACCAGAACTTAAAACTTGTTCTTTTTATAGTGTGAACTCTGCTACCTTCAGAAAAACCCCCTTGAACATTTTTTTCCCATGAGAGATTATTGATATAGGGCACATGTGCTCACCAGAGACACAGAGAAAGGACTGAGAGAGAGAGAGAAAGAGAGCGAAATCACCCCCTATGGGGGATGGCCACACCACAATCTCTTCTCCATTCTCTTTGGATCTTGGGCATGCATGCACATGTGCTGCACCTGAGTTTCAAGCTGCCAGGTCTGGGACTCGAACAGCTCTCAGTCAGGTGGGAGTCCAGTGCCTTAACCAATACACCACCTGCTGTCCCCAGCACCATTTTAACATTGAAAATTGAAGCCTATATTCATGAAAACTCAGCTCCAGTGGTCAGAATAAGAGAAGAAAAAGATTAGGTATTGGGTGAATTCAGAATATTTACTCAAGAAAATTGAATCAAGTAGTTCAGTTATACAAAGTTTGTCAGAACTGATAATATAGAATCACAGAAAACTAGGAAACAATTGAGGAGAGATGTTTTGTGTTATCGTGTCTTCCTGATATTTATTGACGCTGTAGTGGTACTGGTCCTCACATACAGTTTGTCAGCCGTCATCACTGGTTACAACTCAATGTAGCACCGATAGCCCTTGGCTATCATAAATACAGTTTCATAAAGTACTAGTAATTATTTCCCCATTTAAGTGTATTTAAAAGAATTTGCCAACAGTGGGCATGAATGGCCAGTAAAAGGTCAACGTGAGTTTCAACCTGACCGTGACTGTGGAGTTTGGGTTCTGTATCCTGCCACTTAGCATGATATCAGGCACATTTCAGGCACACAGTAAATGTTTAACAAATTACTACTGCTTTTTTTGAGGTCCACGGTCCTGTCCATGACCCCACTTTCATGGTTCCTCCAAAGAAGAGTTGAATGGACAGACAGGGTTTCCTCATGATCTCAGTGCACAGGGTGCAACCACTGGGCCCAGTGAGAGCATGAGGAGGTGGGGCAGTGCAGGCCTAGAGGATCCGGGTCAGGCAGTGCAGAGAAGACCGCAGGTAGATTTGGGCCAAGCTTTCTCTCACACTGAAGAGGAAGGAGCAATGCAGGAAGAGAGTCACGTACCAACCTCTGTGATAGATTAGAAATCTTTTTTTCTTGAGTGTATCCTGCTTGGTTTAGATGTACACACTGGCTGTTTCACCCATCCCCGTTACAAGTTGTAGTATATTACTAAATATTTCATATTTTATATCTAAATATTTAGTAGCTTGCGGACTAATCTGGGATCTAGCCTCCATTTGGAATGTGAAAGATATACACTCCAAACAGTAACTGAGAATGAATTTTAGAGTCCTGTTCTCTACTGATAACACTTAATTTGATACTTTTTCTTTTACCTTTCTGTTCATACTTTCTTGTTTGGGGGTAATAGGGCAGTTTTTTTTTTTGTTTTTTTTTGTTTTTTTGTTTTTTTGTTTTTTTTTGGCTATAGGGCGCATGCACTTGCCAGACAGACAGAGAGAGACAGAAAGCGAGAAATCACCCCCCCAGGGGGCCACACCGCAATCCCTTCTCCTCCATTCTCCTCTCGGGATCTTGGGCACGCACGTACATGCACCTGGTGTGAGTTTCAAGCCACCGGGTCCGGGACGCGAACCGCAGTCGACTACATGGGAGTCCAACGACATAGCCATTACGCTAACTGCTGGTCCCAAGGGCAGCTTTTTATTAATTGCCCTCTGTTCTTCCTTTTCACTGCTTTGTTACTTGTCGTTTACTTCACTAACCCTACAGGTTGATGCCTCTCACCCACAGATTTTTCTGGAGAATACCTATAGGTCCCACTAGCTGTCTGTACTTAATAGAATAACTATTTTTTCTATGGCACTTCTTTGTTATAACTGAATTTTCTATTTACCGTAGGTCCTTGTCAGCACATTTCTGAATATTTTTGCTGAACCCTCTGCAGAATTCAGAGAAACTGCTCAGTGACCACTGAACGGAAGATCTAATCTTAAGATTTAGGTGAGTTATTTTCTGCTGTGGATTTCCTTACAATACACAAAACCATAAGGAAACTGTAGACTTGGCTTAGGGCTGATACACTTCTTTTTTTAAAGAAATATTTATTTAACTTTATTTATTTATTGTTATTCTTCAATTTAACCAGAGAGAGACAGAGAAAGGGAGAAAGAAAAAGCAAGCTGCCGGGTTTGGGACTTGAACAATAGTTGGCCATGTGGTAGTCCGTCGCCTTAACCACCACGCCTCCTGCCCATGCCCAGGGCTGATTCACTTCTGTAGCTATGATTAAAAAATATTGTCTGTCACTGGGCTTATTAAATGTGTGGGTCGGGACCAGGAGATGGGCATAATGATTACATTGCTGGACTCCCTGTAGTCAACTATGGTTCGAGTCCCCAACCTGGAGGCTTAAAACTCATGCTGGGGGTGTTTGCAAGTGTGCCTAGAATACTGAGAGGAAAATGGAGAAGGGATTGTGGTGTGGCCATCCCCACTTGGGGGGGATTTCTTGCCTTTTGTCTATCTCTCTCTATCTCTCTGATAAGCACACCCTATAGCAAAAACCTCTCATCCTAAAAAAAAAGAAAATGAGAGTAAGGTTAATACTGTAAAAAGAAGAATCTGAATTGATTGTATGATAGCTCCAGTTTTTAAATTAAAGTTCTTACTTTCCTTAGCTTTCCTGTTTCAATGAAGCTTGAAATTTATGCTATACATGCAGTGTCCTAGCCAGTCCTTATAGTTGCATGCTAAATTATTGTTTTTTTTGTTTGTTTTTCATGGAGGTAGTTTTGTTTATTATACAGAAGATCTCAAATACAAGAGGAAGCAAATATGTGAAAGAAAATTACTTTATTATTTACTTATTAAATAAGAATGTCTACCAACAATAGCAAATATATATAAATGAGTTCTATCGAGTTTAAAGATCATGTTATCTGTGTTTCCTGATAATGCAGTAAACTTAAATTTTATATCAAAGAAAGTATATCTTGCATAGCTTTAAAAATATCTTTTAATCTCTACATGATAAAAAGGCAAAGTAGAATTTTGTAGTAATTTAATTGTAATTTTGATCCAGCAGATGTGAAGAAAATAAAAATTTCTAACAGGAAATAAGTTACGGTTGATAAAACTTTGTTGTTATTTTTGTTTGGTAAGGTAATCTATTAGAGGCAGGAGGCCAAAGAGGATAAGAAATAGAGCTTTACTCAATGATGTCATTATCTTGTTTCAGTTTGGCTTCATGGAGTCTTACTCTCCTCGTATTTTATTACAGGCATATTCCATCCACCACATCAGAACAATGTCCTATGTTTTTGTGAACGATTCTTCTCAGACTAATGTGCCCTTGCTACAAGCCTGTATTGATGGAGACTTTAACTATTCCAAGCGGCTTTTGGAAAGTGGCTTTGACCCAAATATTCGGGACAGCAGGGGCAGAACAGGCCTTCACCTCGCAGCAGCTCGAGGGAATGTAGACATCTGCCAGTTGTTACATAAATTTGGTGCTGATCTTCTGGCCACAGATTATCAAGGAAACACAGCTCTTCACCTCTGTGGCCATGTGGACACTATTCAGTTCTTAGTTTCCAACGGACTCAAAATTGATATTTGGTAAGTTACCTGTGGTTTCTGAAGTCTAGTCATTTCTTCCTATTAGTCTGTCAACCAGTGGTCATATCTCAGAGTATGTTGATTTTGTTTCCTCATTCAGTTGTAGTGACAAGTTCAAAAAGGCAGTGAGGACAGTGTAATCTTTTTTTTTTTTTTTTTTTTGCTATAGGGCTCGTGCGCTCACCAGACAGACAGAGAGACAGAAAGCGAGAAATCACCCCCCAGGTGGGATGGCCACGCTGCAATCCCTTCTCCTCCATTCTCCTCTCGGGATCTTGGGCACCCATGCACATGTGCCCGGCGTGAGTTTAAGCCACCGGGTCCGGGACTCGAACCACGGTTGACTATGTGGGAGTCCAGCGACATAGCCATTACGCTAACTGCTGGTCCCAGGACAGTGTAATCTTAATAGGCAGGTAAGGGAACTTGGGGGTTCCGACTTCTAGATTTATGCTAAAACAGCTTAATTTTTCCTATGAAAATAGTGGCCAGTTTCTAACTAATGGTGTAATATAAGACAAGAGGAAAAGGAGAAAACAACTAACATTTGTTGAAAATCCACTATTGACTAGACTATGTTTATTTATGTTAGCGTGTTTAATCTTCAAAATGAATAACTGTTACAGTAGGCGTTATCTTCGTCTTACAAATGAGATAGTTAAGACAAGAAGAGTTAATGAATTGACAAAGGTCACCGTACCTTACAAGGGACAGAGTTGGAATTTGGACCTCATTCTGCTGACTCCAAAGCTCATCTGCCTTCTGTCATGGAATATACCCATGCTAATGTCTTAATCTCTCTGGGTTCAGAGTTCTTTTTAGACTGAACAACTTGGCAAAGTTGTGGGGTTTTGTTTGTTTCAGCAATACGCTGTTTTTGAATGGGGAAGATAACCAGGCTACCTTTAAAACTGAGCTTGACTTTTAAGTTACGATTATGTGCTGCCCTTATTTATTCAGGTGCTAATACCCCTGAATCTGAATAAGATAGTAAATGGTTCTATGACTGCAGGAGAAAATGTGGGAATTGACTGCAGGATTCAAGGCAATTAGGTTCCCTCCTGTTTTTAGTGTTAAATATTAGCTGAATGAACCGAAGAAGCTTACAGACCTTTTTTCACTAGACCTTTAAAATATAGCCTTTTCCCATAAAGTGTGAATGTCAACTAAGAATGAGTCTAGAACTAGACTTTCCAGTTAATCTCTGAGAAGATGCTCTCTTTTTCCTTATTTACTGTCATTTATTCATTCTTTTGCCTGTATAGTTGCTTTTTCCTTCTCTCTGAAGGAAAAAAAAAATAGGTTAAATCAAAATTCAGCTTCTGGGGACCAGCAGTTAGCGTAATGGCTATGTCGTTGAACTCCCATGTAGTCGACTGCAGTTCGTGTCCCGGACCCGGTGGCTTAAAACTTACACCGGGCGCATGTGCGTGTGTGCCCAAGATCCCGAGAGGAGAATGGAAGAGAAGAGATTGCAGTGTGGCCATCCCCCCTGGGGGGTGATTTCTCGCTTTCTGTCTCTCTGTCTCTCTCTGTCTGTCTGGCGAGCGCATGCGCCCTATAGCAAAAACCTCTTCAAAAAAAAAAAAAATTCGGCTTCTGGGTTGAACTTTGGCTATGTTCTGGGTTTTAATTTTGAGTTAATCAGGCTCATCCTTTCTTTACTGAGATCTATGCAAATGGATAACAACAATATAATTACTATAATGGCCTTTTTGTTTTTATGAATTTTTTTAGCAATCATCAAGGTGCTACCCCCTTAGTTCTGGCAAAGCGCAGGGGGGTGAATAAAGACGTCATCCGATTGCTGGAATCTTTGGAAGAGCAGGAGGTAAAAGGATTTAACAGAGGAACCCACTCAAAACTGGAGACAATGCAGACGGCTGAGAGTGAAAGGTACTTGAGTTATGACTTTTTAAGGGACAAATCACTTTAAGTACCTGGATCTTTTGTGGTGATTTTTGTAAACTTTATATTCAATTGCTTTCAAGTGCAAAATTTTGGTACATTTTTTGAACTTTATAGAGGTCTTTATGGCTTCAGATGACAACTGAGAAGCTATTGACAAGGTACTACATACCAACATGCACGTAATGTTCTGCTAGCCACCTGCTGTATTGGCAGTACGAAGGAGAAGCGATTAAGAGCGGAATCTGAAGGAAGGAAACGGGATTGAGAATTTGAAGTACAGGTTATAAAGAGAATGGAATCTCAGAAAAAGAAAAGATAAGTAAGCCAAGAACTTGGACAGTATTAGAAAAGAACAAAAAGGTGGGTTCAAGGGTAAGGAGGGGAGTGCTGAGAAATAATAAAACAGGAAAGGGAAAGTAAGACAAGATTAACACACACAATTCAGTAACCTGAAAGTGACTTTCAAGAGTTGGAACTAATGAAATTTGGCCTCCTATAAGTAATTAAAGCTAACATGTGGGACCCACAGGGTCTTGAATAGCTCATTGTTTCTTGTCTAGAAGCATTGAAGAACATAGTTCAGGAAGCTCTGAAGAGATGGAAAACCATCTTTTCTCCTGACCTTACTGTTGTAGCTCAGCAGGTGAAGTCAGTGGGCCAGACCTAGTTGTTATAACATATAGTTTGGTTGACTGCTGTGGAGTTTCTGCCTTCCAGATTATATAGGTGAGGTAGGATGAGCTTACTGATTTTCCCTGATTTTGCAGTGGAATATAGATAGAACAAACAAAGGCCCACATCAGCTATTGTCTAGTAGTGATTGACCAGGCGGACTTGGGCCTCGGCTCTCATAGACCACTTAGACCGTAGGATTGTTGCTTCTGTGAGCTCTCAGTGAGTTCCTCACTACTTTTCATAGTTTACCCTTCATTTGATGCCTCTGTACCCATGATTGCTTTCCTCCCCCTCTATGTACTCCTTGGGACCATTAATCTCACTCTCGAGCTTAGGTCTATTTTGTTTAGATACTTTCAAGCACTTATTACTATGCTAAAAAAATTAAGAGTTTGGGGTGCCAGCAAGTGGCATGGTGGTTAAAGCGGCTGGATCCCACATGGCTGACTATATGGTTCAAGTTCTAGAACCATAGCCAGTGTGTGTGCATGTTTACCGAAAGCGCTGAAAGGAGAATGGAAGAGAAGGGATTGTGGCATGGCCATTCCCTTATGGGGTACCTTCTCTCCTTCTCTCTCTTTCTCTGTGTGTTTCTCTTGGGTGAATGCACATACCCCATAACAAAACTAAAAAAGGAAAAAAGAAATTAGAATTTTGCTTCTAGAATAGTGCATGTTGCTCCTAAGTTATCATCTAAAGCAGACAAGCAGATAAAATAAATAAGAAACCAAAGATGCAAACCCTTTTTTTCTTACCTGTATACTCTGGATCAGCAGAATGCAATAAGGCACTTTAATTGAATTGAGTTGATTATTGTTTGTTAGAGATTATCTTTCTCCAAATTGCCTTGAAATTTATTTTTGCCTTTTATAAAATAACACTAAATTACTTGAAGCTTTTTTGCCCCATGAAGTTTCCAAGAATGTATTTTGTTTAATGTATATTTGGGATCTTTATTTTGTAGAAAATTTCTTGACACCTCTTTTTTTAATTAATTTGTTTAACTTTCTTTATTTTAATTTGTCTAGAGAGGGACAGAGAGAGGGAGAGAGAAGGAAAGTGAGAAAGCAAAGCAAACCATCAGGTCTGGGACTTAAACCATGGTCAGCCATGTGGGAGTCCAGTGCCCTTAACCAGCACACCACCTGCTGGCCCCTCTTGACATCTTTTTCTTGACATCTTTTTTTTGAGAGGTTTTTGCTATAGGGCGTGTGTGCTCACCAGAAAGACAGAGAGAGACAGAGAGACATAAAGCGAGAAATCACCCCCCAGGGGGGATGGTCATGCCGCAATCCCTTCTCCTCCATTCTCCTCTCAGGATCTTGGGCACGCACGCACACGTGCCCGGCGTGAGTTTTAAGCCACCGGGTCCAGGATGCCAACAGCGGTCGACTACATGGGAGTCCAACGACATAGCCATTACGCTAACTGCTGGTTCCCTCTTGACATCTTTTTATCAGAAATATATTCATAGCTTTATTTTGTCTTAGTTGTGATTACTTTTTTTTTTTTTTTAAGAATTATTTATGTAACTTTATTTATTCATTCATTTATTTTTTCATTTGACCAGAGAGAGACACACACAGATAAAGTAAGAAAGCAAGCCACTAGGTCTGGGACTCAAACTGTGGTCAGCCATGTGAGAGTGTTCAATGCCTTAACCACCATGCCACCCACTGGTCCCCTGTGATCACTTATTAACTGAGAAGCAATTAGTCATTTGAGCAGCTCAGTATGAAATATTTACTTTTGCCATTTTACTTCATCATGAGAATTTGTGTTATTTATAAAATTATATAAAGCCAGTTCTTGAAAAATTTAATTATTAATATTTGTACCTAGTTTCCCTATCTTACTCCTACCTCTCAGTGTCAAGGAAGAAATCAGTGGTTGAAGCTTAAATTAAAAAGTTTAAAGGCATTGTCACTAGAAAAACACTGATCAAAACCAAGTGAAAGGCCACTTTCACCCATTAAGAGGGCTATAATCACAAAGACAGACAATAACAAGTATCATTGAGAATGAGGAGAAATTGGAACCTTCATGCGTTGCTGATGGGAATGTAATATAGTGCAGCTGCTTTGGGGAACATTTTGGCAGTTCTTCGAAAAGTTATACACACAGTTATCATCTGACCCACCTGTTCCACTTCTGGGTATATACCAAAGAAAATTTAAAGCTTATGTCCGCAACAAAGCTTGTACACACATACTCACAGCAACATTATTCATAACAGCCAGATGTGAAAATCACTCAAACATCAGCAGTGGATGAATGTATAAACAGAATGTCATCCATCCATTTAGTGGAATATTATTTCACCATAAAAAGGAATGAAGTGCCTATATATGCTATAACATGGATGAATTCTGAAAATAAGCTACATGGAAGCAGCCAGTTACAAAAGGTCATATATCATATGATTCCATTTATATGAAATGTCCAGAATGGGCAAATCCATAGAAAGTAGTTGATTTGTTACCAAGAGCTAGGGAGAGGGTGATGAGGAGCGACTGCTAATAGGTACAGAATAACTTATAAGTGAAGAAATATACTTGAATTAAGTAGTGACGGTTGCTATATAATTTTGTGAATATACTAAAAGCCATTCACTTGTACGGTGTGGAAAGGTGAATTGTGTACTGTGTGACTTGTATCTCAATAAAAAGTGGGGGTGGATGGTAAAAGGATTAGCCTGCATGTGGTATTATGGCATAACTGCATTAATATTAACCTTTGCTAGAACAGAAGATAAAGCAAGGTTTTAAATGTATTTTCTTCAATATTTTCCATTTCCCTCAGGATTCCCTATGACGTAGCATAACTTCTATGGACCATAACGTTCAAGGGTCTGTAAATCAAATTGAAAAATATTTCACTATTTTGGGACCAGTAATTGGTGTAATGGCTACGTCACTGGACTCCCATGTAGTCGACCACAGTTCGAGTCCTGGACCTGGTGGCTTAAACTTATGCCAGGCTTGTGTGCATGTGTGCCCAAGATCCTGAGAGGAGAATGGAGGAGAAGAGGTTGCAGCATGGCCATCCCCCCGCGGGCGTGATCTCTAGCTTTATCTCTCTGTCTTTCTCTGTCTTTCAGGCAACCGCACGTGCCCTATAGCAAAAACCTCTCAAAAAAAAAAAAAAATTTTCACCATTCCTCCACATTATTCTAAGTTTAATTTAGTTCCCTTTTACTTTGTAGGTGTGAGATGACAAAGATAACTCAGTCATAGTAAATTTCATATAGGTCAGATTGCACCTGTCCTGAGCCATTTTATCTATTTAGGTCTTCCTAAAGTTCTAATCTTATTTCTGAATTTGCTCAAGTTTTCTTATATTTCTATATTATAGATTCCCACTTATAAAAAATTTATCAGAGAATAAACATCTCTCTCTCTCTCTGGAAAGAGATAAAAAGAGAGAGAGAGATGGAAAGTGAGAAAAACACAATCCTTTCTCCTCCATTCTCCTCTAGGGATTTTAGGCATGCATGCATATGCACCTGGCAAGGTTTTCAAGTCATCAGGTTCATGATGCAAACTGTGTAGCATGTGGGATCCAGCCATCTTAACCACCACACCGGCCAGCTGGCCTGACATCTTGTAATACTAAAAAGTTTTTGGCTAGTCAAATAGACTGGCCCATTAGGAGGTCATCTTTTTATACAGAAAATAATGAATAGTTATTTTCTGGTGGAGACTGAGAAATCTTTGGCTTACAGTGTCAGGAAATAAAGTTATAGATTAAAAAATTTGACAATTTTGCATTTGCTTACTCCTCATTCATGGTGAACAGGAATCTAAGTGCCATTTTCATTGTTTGTGCCAGATGGTTGGAAGAATATGAAAAGAAGGGGTTTCTTGAAGGGTGGTGATGACCTTTTTATAACCAACAGATAATTGATACATATAATTATGGTCATTGTGGCTTTAATCTAATGATACCCTACTACGGAGCCTGCATGTCGTAACAGAGCTGTGCATGCTAATTCCTTGCTGCTTTCAGTTCCTCACAGTGCAGCCTTCCAAGTTCCCACGTCAGAGATACTGTTTTCTCTTTGTGGTGGTCATAATTCTCACTGGTAGAGCTCAGATTCAGTGTTTTTGTGGTACTTGCAAAATATCTTATTTTCAACTAAACTCAACCTGTATGCAGAAGAGAAATAAACTTACTCTGTATTTATTATTAGACAAGACAGAACTAAAACCAGTAGGAGGAAACTATTAATAATTCCCTGTGACCACACCGGTCCATATGGACAACAGACGAAGGAGTAAGCTTCCAATATTAGAACAGTATACGTGAAGAAAGAATTCCTTGGGGGCAGCCAATAACATGGCAGTTAATGTGGCTGGATCCCACGTGGCTGACTGTACATTTTGAGTCTCGGACCTGGTGGCTTGAAAAACATGCCAGGCACATGTGCATGCATGCCCAAAATTCTGAAAGGAGAAATGGGAAGAAGGGATTATAGTGTAACCATGCCCCATGGGGGTGCTTTCTCACTTTTATTCTCTCTGTCTCTCTGGTGAGTGCACATTCCCTCTACCAAGTGAAGGGAGGAAGGGAGGGAGGGAGAAAAGGAGAGAGGAAAAGAAAGAAATAAAGGAAGAAGGAAAGAAAGCCTTTATTGGTCAGATTATTGAAGTAAATTAATAAAAATTCCCTTTTAAAAAAATGCCCTTTTAACTTTAAGATTCATACATTGTATATAAAAGATTTGTTTGGATTAACCCATTTTTGCTTATTTCCATTAATATGAATTCTCAAATTATAAATCTTTATGTTGAAAGTTGAAACCTCTAAATAACCAAAACGTGATTTGTCTTAGCATCTGTTTTTTTTTTTTTTTTTTTTGGAGAGGTTTTTGCTATAGGGCGCATGCGCTCACCAGACAGACAGAGAGAGACAGAGAGACAGAAAGTGAGAAATCACCCCCCAGGGGGGATGGCCACGCCGCAGTCCCTTCTCCTCCACTCTCCTCTCGGGATCTTGGGCACGCACGCACACACCCGGCGTGAGTTTAAGCCGCCGGGTCTGGGACTCGAACTGCAGTCGACTACGTGGGAGTCCAGCGACATAGCCATTACGCTAACTGCTGGTCCCTTGGCTTAGCATCTTGATAAAAACATTTCATTTGTCCTATTTCATGACTTCTGCTTGAGACCTCTTTGTTAGTTTTTTTTTTAAGTTTTGTTTTGTTTTGTTTTTGCAATAGGGTTTGTGTGTTCACTAGAGAGACAGAGAGACAAAGAGCAAAAGTGAAAAATCACTCCCTACAGGGGTTGGCCACACTGCAATCCCTTGTCTCCCGTTCTTCTCTCGGGATTTTGGGCACACACACACAGGCATCCAATATGATTTTCAAGTCGCTTGGTCTGGGATTCCAGCCGTGGTTGGCTGTGTGAGAGTTCAGTGCCTTAACCACCATGCCACCTGCTGGCCTCTTGTTAGCATTTTTAACTTGGCTCTGTTAGATACCCAACCAAGAAACATAATCTTCACAATTTAGCAGTTTACGGTTTTAAGGTAGATTGGGTATATAGGGATATATCAATTATAATGTAAGTGACTATTTACAAAAGTCAGTTCTTTTAAATTCTATTCATAAAGTTTATCTTTTCTCAATAATATAATTCTTATTGATTTTGAAAGGGATAAAGTGTGTTGTTTCATGCCCCTTTTTTTCTTTCATCTTTCCTTCTTTCACAGTGCCATGGAAAGCCATTCTCTCCTCAATCCCAACCTACAGCAAGGAGAAGGAGTCCTTTCCAGCTTTCGAACCACGTGGCAGGAGTTTGTAGAGGATCTGGGTTTCTGGAGGGTGTTGCTCTTGATCTTTGTCATTGCCTTACTGTCACTTGGCATTGCCTACTATGTGAGTGGGGTACTACCCTTTGTGGAAAACCAGCCCGAACTGGTACATTAAGGGGGGCTAATGGGAGATGAGGCAGACGCCTGTTTCCTGCATCTAATATTTGTTCTCTGTTTCTCAAATTCTTGGTGCAAAGCAGTGAGGGCTTGTACATTTTTCTTTTCGCATTTTTACTTACTTCATTTGAACTAACGGCATACCATAGTCAAGTAAGTATACTTCATCCTGACACTACCTCTGACTCAACCTGATTCTTAGGCAAAACTACACAGGCCTTGTCTGATGAAAACATGAGGGTGACTAGAGAAGAGAAGTAAAGGAAGAGCCGAGGAAGTCCCTACCCTGATAGAGGACCACCTGAGGTCTTCAGAAAGAAAAAGCGTTTCTTACATGATTAGCTTTTGTTGGTAACTTTTTGTCTTTGCTAGTTTTTGCAAAAGCCCCTTTTCTCTTTTTATTTACTTTATTTAGGAAGAAGGAAGAGAGTGAGACATTTCAACTTAAAACTTGAATTACATTTTTCAGATCCAATAGAGCAAATTAGTATTATTGGAATCTATTAATGTTTGGTTTATTTTGTTATTTTGAAGTTTAATCACAAACCAAACAGAACTTTTGAAAATGAGCTATATTTTCTTCAAAAATGATTGACTTGAATTTATATTTATTTGTTTTTAGGATACTTTTCGTTTTTTTGTGTGTGAACTGCTTTGCTTGTTCATATCTGTAAAAAGTAAACTTGAGAAGTTCATTTTGTTCTCATTTTCGTTTTCCCCAGTGCTTACTTCTAAGGTACCTTATTCATCAAGAACACAGCTAGAAAACTCTTTTTTCTACTGAATAGTTAGCACACAAAAAAAATTCTGATGTTTAGCTGTCACTGTAATTCTGTAGTGCTATTATTATAATGAACAATTCAGTTCTATAAGCTAGCTGTGTTGTCACAGTTGTATCATAGTTCATAATTATTTCATGTGCAATCCTGTTTAGAGGCCCTGTTAGACTCACCATCCATATCAGAAATTCTCTGATGGCAAGAATAGATGGAGTTTTTCTGAGTTAACAGCGCCAAACAATATCATCCTGGGTGTCATAAACTCTTTATGAATGGTAATATTATGTAAATTCAAATCTGGCCCCCAAACTGTATTGCAGCTTACAGCGATATGTTTGAAGGCCTCTTGTTCATGATTCCATAACATATAAATCATATTCTTAGGTTATTGAAAAAGGATGAAGGCTTGATAATTGTTCCTTGAGTGAAGTCAGAAAATTGTAGTAGAAGAACTAATGGTTTATTTTTTAAAACAAAAGCATCTAAGCTACTGCTAATTGAATTGTTGTTAGAATTAGATATTATAGTTTAGAATAGAATTGGTATTTCTGTGATTCTTTAGCTTCTTGATATTTTTTCTTTTGTATTTAGTATCTAATACTGAGGCTTCTTTCTTTGTGTGACTTTTATCCTCCTTTAAGAGCTGTTTTAAAATTCCTAATTAACTGGCTGCTTCAGAATCAGCTTGCCGAGTCTTGCTTTTTAGGTTAGAGACAGGAAAAAAAAAAAAAAAAATCATAGTTGGTGTAAATACAGCAAAAAGCAGCTGGCTTTAGAATGCAGAATACAAGATGAGAACTCAAATTTGAAGGACACTCAGAATGAAAGCTTTGCAATTAGCTTTACAGTTGTTTGTAAATCTAAACAGAAATGCAGAATTGGTTGATATATATGTAAATATCTTGCATTTTTTAAGATTAATGTTTTCTTCTAAATGTTAATTTCTTTATATTCTCTACATTCATCATTGAGTAATAACACCAATAAATCTATTTATGAATCCCTTAATCATAATCTGTTTTCCTAATTTGTCATGGTTTTTCTTTTAATTTGAGGGTTTTTGTAATGGATTGCAGTTGGCTGCTTAAAAAAACAAAGCTTTTTTTTTTTTTTTCAAAATTGATGTAATAGGACTATCGAGTGTCACATATATTTGCTTTGTAAATGCTCTAAAACTAATTTGAGTGAGTTGCTGTGAATTTAAGAATGATAATAACTACTATGACTTATCACCTCCAAGTCACGCAAGTCACTTAGCATGCCTTAACTCATTTCATCCTCTGCCCCCTTGGGTGCTCTATGTCCCCATTTCATAGGGTAAGGAAACTGATGCAGGGAAGGTTGGGGAGCGGTTCCAAGGTCAAACAGCCAGGATGTGATGGCATCGAATCTATCCCAATTAGACATGTGTGCTTTCCTCCTGCCCTGCTGTCTGCAGTGAATCTGGCAGGGGGACCTTGTTTATCTAGAGCTCTGCCTGCTGGTACTCTCAGCAGGACATTACTAAAATTTCCATTCCTGTTCCAACATACTTACCTCCCCCCCACACACACACACACAATGCCCCATTTCTACACATCCTCCCGCTGTTGCAACCTCTAACATTTAAGCTCAAGCCCTGGCATGTTCCAAAAAGCTTCTGTAGTTAACCATACCTGACTGCTCCTCTTACCTGCCACGTCCCCACCACATCCTCTGCTCCATTTTATCACATTTATTTTACATTTCTTTATCTGTCCTCTGTAAACATGTTTTGTGTTTTCCTGTTTGTTTCTTTAATGACAAGCTTCACGAGAGCAGGGAGTTAGCCTCTTCGTCCGCAGCCAGGTATCCTGTACCATACTTTGTGCACAAATACTCATACTGTTACTTTCTTGCCAGTAGCTGTATTTTTTCTTTTCAGATTAACTAGCATTTTGCCTTTCTTATATTCCTTCCCACACACTGCACACGGGAACTGGACTGGCTTTTCTCCTGCTGTGTGCCTGTACCTGACAGGTGAGCGACACAGGCTGGTACTGGAGGTGCCTTACATAGCGCACAGGCTTCCAGCCAGGGGCATCACCTGCCTCAGCCTTACCACCTGGTGTAGGAGTCCAGAACAACATCTACCTTCTGTTGCTGTTATTTCGTTTTCAGTGTTTTTGTTAAACCAAGCCACAGTCTTTGACCTGTGAAATTATGTGTCAAAGTGTTTTCTGCTGAAAGAGCCAAAATCCAAATTTACAGTACCGTAAACTATTAGGAAATGTATTGATTAATGCAAATGGAAGACTGGAAGTCCAGAGAGGTAGTGTAGACCCCAAAGGTGACATAATCCAGAGTATTTCTCTCAGGTCACCTGTGCTTTTGGCTCTGCCCTCCTGTTAGTTGCCTGAATCCTCCAACAGATTCTGAGATGAGCCCAGAATTTTCAGGTTTCACTTAAACTCATGCACACACACCCGGCGTCAGTTTAAGCCACAAGGTCCAGGACTTGAACCGTGGTCTACTACATGGGAGTCCAGTGACACAGTCATTACATCAACTGCTGGTCCCAAGTTTCCAATATAATTCTATGTAGGCCTCAGTGACAACATTGTTTCTTCTATGTAGTTCTGCTTGAGCACTTACATCTTGAAAGACATATTTTATTAATTACTTTTCCTTTATTTTGCCTGTATATTATATGGTTTACGTGAAATTATCTTATCAATTTCATCAATTGCTATTCCTTCTATCTGGTGCCCACACTATTGCTATTCTTATTTAGTCATCTTGCTATACCTTTTCCAAATAGTTTATCTTGGAGGGTACACCACAAAGTAGCTTTTCCCAAAATTAACAGAACACTGAGGGGTGGGGGAAGAGGCTAGCATCTGGTTGAACCACCCTTTAAAATTATTCAAGCAGAAGCAATTCCAGCTGTGCAAGATGAAGTAGAACATTGGGATCAAGCCCATTCCTTTGTACTCTGAAGTGGATTCAAAACAGTTTCGAGGGAGGATCTTGGCTTTTCCATAGGCACCCCCCTTGGCTTCCCTTTAAGCACCCATTGGCTGGCATTCTGTTCAGACACCCGTCCTTGACTTTTCACAACACAACTGGACTTCTCCGCAGCACAAAGCACAGGCTCTCCAGTCACCTGGGAATTGACCACATTCCAGTCAGTTGTCAAAGGCTATAGCCTGGCGCTCCTTGTTACCCGATGTTCATCAGGCTTTTAGCTGATAACACTATTTAGAAGTTATTGTTTGGAGGACGTGGAAGAGCAGCTCTGCAGCGATGGAGGTGTTCTGTATCTGCCATCCAGTGCAGTAGTCCCTTGCCATCTGTGGCTCTTGAGATCAAATTAGGAATTCAGTTCTTCATTCACACTAGCCAGTGTTTCTAGTACTCGGTAGCCACAGTGGCTATTGTATTGTACAGCACAGAAACCCAACATTCCCACTTTACAGAAAGCTCTCTGAGACCGGACTGTTCTTCCATCTGGCTTGTGTTCATGTCAAGTCAATAGAGAGCTGAATGACTTAAATTGCTATCTATTATGAAAATTGCTTTTACTCAATTTTTTGTTAATACATAGTAACAATGAACGCTGCTTATTAACCCAATATTTGCAAATGCTATTGTCCCCACCTCACAGTAAGAGAAACTAACGTTCAAATAACATGCCCAAGGTCACACAGCTGGTGAGTGCAGAGCTGGTATGTGAACTCAGGCAACATGGGACTGGGTTCTTTCATCACACGCTGTCATGCCTCTCTGCTTAGCTACCATATGCCATCATCTCAAAGTGAAAATTGTCTCTTCCCCATGGACTTAACAATTGCATATGTTCTAAGGAAAGTTACTGAGGGTGTTGTTGACACAATTCCTCTTTATGAAGACACTGAGGAAAAACTTTTGTTTCATAGGATCACAAAAATGCATTTCTACTGAGCAGTTAGTTTGCTTTCATTGTGTTCTCTAAGAGTTCCAGAAGAAATTTTAAAACAGGTCATTGTGGCAATTTATTAGAACCTCATACTTGATGTATTTTATATCGTTATCTTTAGTTTTATTTTCCATTCTAAATGTTTGCTTTTTATTTATGCCATGGTGTATTATTTAAGTCCCTTAAATCATTTTTATATCATGATGGGGGGACAGGTAGATAGACAGTTAATCTTATTTGTCTGAATTGAGGGGACTACCACAAACTACCTATTGATTTCTGGAACAGCAGAAAATGCATTGACCTTTTGCAATTGGAAACAGTATTTTGTTGCCTCCTATTCAAAATGTAATTATGGTTTCTGGTATGCCTGCAAGTGTCAGTTTACCATATTTATGTCTTTTCTTTGTTCCAAAAAAGGATTTTAAGTTCAGCTGAATAAGCAGGTTATTATTCTAAACCATGGAAATCTAATGTACTGGGTTGTTTTATTCTAGCATACTGCTGAATCATTTGTATGAAAGCCTGAAAAATGAACATTACCAAGTTACTCTAAATCATAAATTTTAGAGGATGAAACTACAGCTAGTGGGAGGTAGGTGTGGAGACCAAGAGACCTCCCAACGAGGAAAGGATGCTGCTATAGTTTGAATACATCCCCTGGGAATTCAAGTGTTGAACCCTTGTAAAGGGATTGAGAGGGGTGAAAATTTGATCAAATTATGATGTTGAAAAGTGAGGCTTTTGGGGAAGAGAATAGGATTAAGGTCATTAGGACAGCCACTCCTGGTGGCTTTATAAGGAGAGGGAATGAGAGAACACAGACCATGCCTTCCCGCCCTCCACCATGCTGTAATGCAGGCAGAATACGCCCACTAGAGGAGCCCCTGGACCTCTGCCCTCCAAGCCATGAGCTGAATAAACCTCTATTTGTATAAGTCATCCAGTGCCAGGTGTTCCTGTTAGCAACATGGCAGTGGGCTGAGGCAAGAACAGAACTGTTGTTTGAATGCAGGTCGTTGCTCTGGCCTCTCCCATACTGCCCCTTAGTTGCACATCTCCACTTGCTCCAGTGTTCTATTACACCTGTTACCTTAAAATCTATCTTTCTGGTGTAAGGTTCATAAAGAAAGACTCGCTTGCCACTGTTCTGCATACTCTTATGAGTAAAGCAAAACACTGATCTTTGCGTCAAGTTGTAAGCATGGAGAGCCAAGGATGTCAATTTCTGTAACCCAGTCTCCATTTGTTTATCAACAGGAGAATACTATAAACCCATCAACTTCTCTCCATAAGCAGTTTCTCTGAAGAAATCTTTCCACTTCTCAAAAAAGAACAAAAATGTATGATCAAATACTACATTTTCTCTATAAGACATCTTACACCATGGCAGTGCTTTCAGGAAGCTAAGCAGAAAGTTTTGGCATTTGAATAGCATGATACCACATTTTCACTGGCTAGTCACAGTGCTTATAATAAGAGCATTGTTTCTTCAAGCTCATAGTTTGCTGCATGCTTTCTATTCAAGTTAGGAGATGACAGGAACATTTGTAAACTTAAGCCCTGCAGTTATAAAATGTCTTGCTTAATAGTGTTAACCATTTACTGCCAGAGATGTCACCCAGGTGTTAATTGAGCTCTTGGATATGTCTACCTGTGTGTCCTTTCTGTGCCTTCGGAAACATCTCTGAAAAGATAATGAAGTATGTATAAAGATGGAACAATAACCTACACTCAGGGGCAAGTTGTCACTATCTGCTTAAGAATCACTCATTGGGTGGTGTTCAATAGATTCTTCTCCATTTTTTTTTCCATAAAGATTTATTACTGGGGACCAGCAGGTGGCACAGTCGTGAAGGTGCTGGGCTCCCACTTGGCTGACCACAGTTTGAGTCCCAGACCTGGCAACTTGAAAATCATGCCGGGCACACATGTGCATACCCAAAATCCCAGGAAGAGAAGGGATTGTGGGATGGTCATTCCCCCTAGGAGGTGATTTCTCACTGTCCCTCTCACTATCTCTGTCTTTCTCTCTGGTGAGCACACACACACAAAGGCAAAAATGATAAAAAAATAAAATAAAAAAGATTTATAACTGTGTTTTAATGATTTCCCTCCAATAAAGAGTACATGTATGTACATATGACAGAGTGTGCAGCATGGACAGGCTTGTCAGGCCACAGTCCCCCTCTTCAGCCCTCCAGGTTTTCAGGATCGTGGCCAGCCTGAGGACTTGAACTCTCTGGGGCCAGTTTGTAGCTTCCCGCCTTGCCAGGCACCGTTTCATCACTGCCCACACAGCAGGTGGACTGACTTATTTTGTTGTTTTATCCTGTGTTTCTTTTTCGTGTATGAATTAGTTAAAAGATCAATTTTAAAGTGAGCTCTGATCTAGGGAATCTCAACTTGAAATGCCCACCAGTAAATCTTTTTTTTTTTTTAAGAGAGATTTTTGTTATAGGGCACATGCGCTCACCGGAGAGACAGAGAGACAAAAACCAAGAAATCACCCCCACCCCACCCCCAAGGAGTGATGACTATGCCTCAAATCCCTCTCCTCCATTCTCCTCTCAAGATTTTGGGCACGCATGCACATGTGCTTAGTGTGTTTTAAGCTGCCGGATCCGGGACTTGCACCATGGTCAAGTGGGAGTCCAGTAATGTAATCATTACATTATCTGCTGGTCCCAAATTTTCTGAGTTTTTTAAAAATATAAAAATTATTTATTTGCTGGAATCATTACAAATTATTTCGTGCATATATTATTTTATGAATAGATATGTTTCAGCAAATTTCCATTGTTCTCTTTTACAGTATCCATTAATGTCTGTTTAAAATTTTATGGGCGTACAATATTTGCTTTACAGAATGGTCATGTGTTCGTGTGTGTGCATAGACCAAATTTGTCCACAGACCAAATTTCTTTTTGGAGGTTCAAGAATAGTTGCCAGCCTAACTCTCTCGCATCTTCACACCATGCATTGCAACTACTGGGTCATTGGAAAAGTCATGACGCATTTTTGCATAGAAAAACAGCATGACTTTCTCGACAACCTAATATTTAGAAGTGTAGCATTCAACAGTTAATTATTTCCTCTAATTGGGCTGTAAGAAACTTATTCTCTGCCATAATAAAAGTTATTCCCTTTCTTTGGGGATTAATTTCTAAATTTGAAGATTCTGGGTCAGTGTTGGCTGGACTGTGTTCCACTGAAATTTCAGCCCAGAAGGAATAAAAATAGGTTTTGAAATAGTTTCTAGGTCACTGGCACAGAAAACTGGCAAAAAAACCTCTAACTTGGATAGTCCTGGTTAGTACAGTTCCATCAGCACAGCCTGTTCTTTTGGACTGTGATTCAAGTTGAGGAGAAAATAAAATGTAGGAATCCCCAAATGTCACCCAATCCCAAAAAGTGCTTTTGTATTCTCACTCTAGAAGCTTCAGTTTGGGTAGTCCTACTTTATTTTAGTAGACCCCCCTGATTTGGTGGGACAGGGAAGCTTATTTACTCAGATGTCACTTCTGTATTTCACCTTATTGAATAATCCATGTCTATTTGTTATGTTAGCTAAGTTCCTATTTTGGATTAGACAGTGGAGGCTGTGGTTATACTGAAAAACATGCAAACTTGGAGCTTACAGACCCCAGCTCTACTTAAAGTGAACTGAGCTTGGTCAAATAATTTAAGCTTTCTGAAATTCTTTTCCTGGTGAAACAGAAATAATAGTGACTGGGGGCCAGCAGGTGGCGTGGTGGTTAAAAGCAATGGATTACAACATGGCCAACCATGGTTTGAGTCCGGGACATGGTGGCTTGCTTTCTTACTTTCCCTTTCTCTCTCTCTCTCTGGTCAAATTAAAAAATAATGATAACAAATGGAATTAAATAAGTGAACAAGTAATTCTTTAAAAAAAATAGTGACCTCACAGACTTAATATAACTATCTAATTTCAGGGCTGTGTAGGCCTACAAGGGTTAATAACTTACTATTTTCATAAAGAAAATGAGGCTGTAGAAGTATGTCTCTTACCGTCATGGAATGGAGTCCATTTTCAAACCAGAGTCTTTCTGCCTCCCCTGGTGTGGTGAGTGCTTACTTGTGAGTCCATCTACGGTTCCTCTACTGAGACACCACACCCTAAAGTACCTGGTGCTTTATAGGGACCCAATGTATGTTATTTCTTCTCTCTTGGCAGAATAAGTCTTGTGAGTGATTGCCAGAGTTGTGTGCACTCTCTAGAGAGAGACAGAGAGAAGAGAAATCACCCCCATAGTCACGCCTCAATCCCTTCTCCTCCATCTCTCCTTCCTTTCGGATTTTGGGCATACACGCACCTGTACTTGTCATGTTTCTCAAGCTGCCTGGTCCAGATCCCATGTGGGATATGGCTGGCTTAACCACCAAATCACAGAGCTAGCCCGAAGTATGTGTTTTGTTGAACTCTAGTTTTTTATGCCCAATTAATCTATGTACTATCATAAGATTTCTGATTTACTGGGAAGTTTTAATAACTTTTATTAATTATAAACCCTGTCTACGGTTTTCCATAGTGGTGGCCTTTTAAGAGTCCATAAAACCTTCTGGGCATCATTTCATTAACTCTGGCATCTCCTTCTCAATAAGGGAGTCTCTTAACTATCAACAGAGGCTTAAGACCTTTCCTTCCTATAGAAGGAAAATATCCAGGCTCACATATAACCCCTGACTGGGACTTTCAGGTTCACACAGAGCAGGGAAGTGTATACTTTTTTTGTAATGCCAAAAGCTATATGCATATGAACAAGAAAGGGAGAGAGGGAAGAAGAGAGAGACAGATCTCCAACAGGACCCCACCACAATCCTTTTTCTTTAGTGTCCTGTGTGGGAACGCACCCAACGTGTTCTTTAAGTGGCCAGGGCCGGGACTTGAACCCTGGCCACCTATGTGGGATCCACCTTTCTCTGTGCAGTGCTTAACCACCGTACTGAGGCTGGCCCTGGTTTTGTAACCAACTGTGAAGTTTTAAAATGCCAAATGCATCCATAACCTAGGGATCCTAGGTTGACCTGAACATGTGAGGGCATGCCTGTGATCCTGGCTGGCTGGGAAGCTATGAGGGTGATCAGTGTGATAAGACTGTGTCGGGAATCCTTCCCTCTCTCCTTCTCTCTCTTTTGTTCCCCTCCCTTAAATAAATAAATGAGCTTTTTAAAAAAAAAAAGGCAAATGCACACGCTGTAAGATTCGAGAGGATGGTTTCAACTGGGTTCCCTAAACCGTTATTGATAGTCATGTTTGCTCAAATCTTTCAAAAGGTATTCCTGTAACAGAATTACTCTGGGAACTAACAAAGTAAATAAGAATGTGGAAGTTGTCTTTCTGCTTGAGTTTTTTTGTTTTTTTGTTTTGTTTTGTTTTGTTTTGTTTTCTGATTAGGCAGCATGAAGCTGTTCTTTCATGATTTTTGTATCTGCAATTGTGTTGACACTCTAAGATCCCAGAGCTGTGGTGACATCATCTTGCCTAATTACAAAAATGTTTTAATGGCTAAGCTCAGAAAGCCACTATACTTCTTATGCTCTTTAAAAAGCGTGTGTTGGGACCAGCAGATGGCGTAAGGGTTACGTCACTGGACTCCCACGTAGTCAACTAGAGCTCAAATCCTGTACCCAGTGGCTTGAAACTCACACCAGGCATGTGTGCATGCATGCCCCAAATCCTGAGAAGTGACTGGAGAAGAGATTGCAGCATGGCCATCTCTCCAGGAAGGTGATTTCTTGCTTTCTGTCTTTCTGTCTCTCTCTGTCACTCTGGCAAGCGCTCCTGCCCTATAGCAAAAATCTCTTAAAAAAAAAAAAAGTGTGTTGGTCACATGACATATGAATACACTGCATCCTCAATCAACAAACCTTCAGCCCCTGTCTCAGTCACTGTTCTCGAATTTCCATTCTGGAACATGACGGCTCTGTCCCCAACACACAGGAGCGTTGTCCTATCCTGTCTCCCCTTTGACAAATTCTGCACCTTTCCAAAGCCTGCCGAGTTCTAGCCTGGAGCTGCAGTTGGAAGAGAGACTGGTTGGTAAGCAGTTACCATGTTTTCTGCCCCAGCTCAGAGAATGAAGGGTCCTGGAGCTTCTCCCCCCCTTGAAGATGATGATGCCTGCTAACTAACCGCCTGACCCAGCTCAGACTACAGCTTGGATTAAATCAACAGGCTCATTCTTTTTTAAAAAAAATTTGCCGTAGGGTGTGTTCATTAACATACATGTGCTAGAGAGGGAGAGAGAAGGAAGAAGCACCCCCAGGGGGATGGGATGGGCATGTGCACACAAGCGCAACGTGTTATTCAAGCTGCTGGGTCTGGGACTTTACCAGGGGAGTCAGCTATGTGGGATCCAGCTGCCCCAACTACCACCAGCTGCCCCCCCTTAACAGGCTCATTCTTACGAGAAATTATTACAATTCCAGAGTTAAGTGGCTGAACGCCTTTCTCTTGCTGATTGAGATTCTTTATTTTCTTTAATGGAGTCCTAATTACTCAGCAGCCTAACTCTGGCTCATTGCTTTACAGCTGCTCAAATAACATTTCTAGCTGTGGAATAAATACACACAGTCAACTTATTTTAATGTCAGCTTTTTGAAATATGTGCGTATACTGTATGTTTTTTTTATCATTTTATCTGGATAAAATAAGGTAAACAGAGGGTCAGCATGGTGCTTCTGAGTTATAAGAATAAATATGAAAGGATGAGATTAGATGCCCCACCTTCAGTACCCCAAGAGAAATATGCACACACATAACTTGGTCTCCCTGCCTCACCATTTACCAGATTCATACAGAAATAGCTAAGGCACACCTTTTCACAGACACGCTCTAGTTTGTAACTGGAAGGCAGACCCGTGTGGTAGCCAAACACATAGACGACGGAGTCAGACCTAGATTTCCATCCCAGGCCTGCAATTACAACCATGTGGCCTTCAGCAAGTTACCTATCCCTCTCTCCTGGCCATGGGTTCATCATCTGTTAAATGGGAACAGTGACACTAACAGAAAACCAAATAAGGTGACATATAAAAAGTTCAGTGCGGGGACCAGCAGGTGGTATGGTGGTTAAGGTGCTGGACACTCCCACATGGGCTGACCAGGGTTCAAGCCCTGAATCTGGTGGTTTGCTTTCTCACTTCCCCTCTCTCTTACTGTCACCCTCTGTCTCTCTCTGGTCAAATTAAGAAATGAATAAATAAAATAAATAATTAAAAAAAAAAAAAGTTCAGTGCAGGACCTGGTGCGCAGTAGCTCTCAATGGACGAGAGCTCACTTCCCCTGTAGGCTGACCACCGCCTGGCCCTCTTGGCAGCCCCTGTGCTACATTGCGAGGCATTCATTTAAAAAAGGACCACCTCTGCTCTCATGTAATTGTTCAGACCCACAGACCCTGGCTGATTGGATTCCTGGATGGCTTTCATTAAACAACACCTAATTTTTAGATCAAGAGGATAGTGAACGCAGTCCCTGCCAGTCTCCAGAACCTTCCCTGCAGAAAGCCCAGGACATTCGAGGAACTACCAGACCACAGATTCCTCCCCTGGGAGGGAGGAGAGTGGACAGTAAGAAGTTAAGCCTGCTTTCTAGTTCCAGATACTTATGATCTTATCGGATCCTGGCCATATCTCTGCAGGGTAGCAGAACTGGGATTGTTTTCTGTTTTTGTATTGTTTTTACCTTCCTCACCTTTAGGGAGAAGAAAACTGAAGCATGGAGGCTTTGGAAGGCCAGACAGAAACTGAGTCCAGGCCATCTCACCTCCAGGTCAGTATTCTCTGCACCTGGCTGCTGTCACCTGAGCCTCAGAGGCCAAGAGAGAGGCTCCGCAGACATCAGTGTCCCTGATGGATGTGGCTGTCACTGTCGTGACTGGTGTCGCCGAGCCTCTGCAGTTGGAGTGGAAGCAGGGGGACCTGCCGCCACGCCGCCCTCTTGCTCAGTCCTGCCTTCCGAGCAGCCCAGGCACCTGCTGCCTCCCGGCCTCCCAGTTCCTCAAGACGGAGCTCAAAGAATCATCACGCCTGTCTCTGGGCTTGGTGCCACCTCCACCAGGCAAATCACATCCATTTGATCTTGAACAAAAGGCTGTGATGGTGTCTGAAATGACAACTCCCAGGCGGGTGATGTCATGCTGTTTTGTTTGTCTCCATGGACTGTGGGGATCCGATTTCAGTTGTGAAGAAAATGGTCTGAGGAGAAAACTTACTTCATTCGGAAAATTCCGAGAAGCAATAAATACAGTTAGCAGCTGATGAAAGCACACTCGCAGGCAGATAATGGCTGCAGGGTGGGAGAAGAGGCCTCTGGCCCCAGAGGCCTAGCCCCTTCACCCCACCCACCGGACAGGCAGCTCCACCCCGCGGAGCAGATGTATGCAAGTGTGGTTCTGGCAAGATCCCAAAGGTCACCATCCTCCTGCCAGAGAGCCCTGCTTCCCTCCATAACCCAGCAGCGAGCTGGCTGGGGACACTCTCTCCCTGGTTCTCATCTAAATTGTCTCTATCCAGAGCCAACCCCACCCCCACCGAGCATCCAGCAAATCGTACCCACCTCCCTCTAAGAGTGAGAAGCTGGCCTGGAATTCTGAGTTGCTGTGCAAGCACATTAAAAATAACATTTTGTTTTGTTATTTTCATTTCTTATTCCCTTTCTAGTCTTGTAATCGCCTGTGAATTCTTTCTGCTTTTCTGCTTTTCTTTTTTCCCTGTCAGTTGGTACAGTGAGAAAAAGACATCAAACAGTACAATCTATTACCATGACACTTTTCGTGAGAAACTTAAGAGTATAATTCCTAATGCAGCTTTCAGCCCTGAGTCAGGAAGGAACAGGTCACTGCTGGGAAGACCAGGATCAGAGAGCTTTGATCGGGAGCAGCTTTTTAAGAAGTGTTAGATTCCCCTACCCCCTCCCTTTTTAAATAATATGGAAGCAATATGGCAAGATAACGGAATTTTGGAGGATCACAGAAAGGCTCCTTAGCCCAAGCCCTACTTCCATCTGATGTCTTCCAGATGCTGTTAGGTCCTGACTGTGCCCCATCCCCACACCCCCTGCCGTCTCCCCACTGCCTGTGACTCCTTGCTTTGGTAGGGTGCCCTCCCCTGGTCCTGGCCTCCAGGAGGTCGCAGCTCCACAGCACCCTGCAGGCTCTCCTCGCTGCGCCTTCCTGAGACTGCCCCACAGTGTGTCTCTTCCATCTCAGTCAGTTCTCAGAACCAGCAGGCCCCTCACTTTCAGTACTGAATCCCCTCCCCTTGCCCTAGAAAGTAGGCTGATCTCTGAGCAGCCCATGTGCAGTTTTAGGACCTGGTTGTTTAAGGGAGAAAAAACTTTCTCTCTACCCTTTTTGGTTCAGTTTTTGGGTACCTGTAAATTAAGCTGATAAAAGGCAGAATAGCAGACAAAAAGAACAATTTTATCTACAGATGTACGTGGGAGTTCACACAAAACATGTGACTCAGGGAGGCAGTTAGAATCTGGGGTTTGTATGCCCTCTTACTAGGAGTTGGGGAAGGGCAGGAGGCACTTCTGGAGAACAAATGACTTAGAAAAAGTAATGAGCCTTAGGAAACTAGATGGCAGAGATGATAGCTCATGACAATGTCTGTTTAGATGATTGCTTACCCAGGTGTTGACTTCTGCTGAATTCTTAGTGATTAGAGTCAATCTCCAGTTGTGAAACTCCCCGGGGGAGGGATTTATGATAGTTGAATTCTTGGGGGAGGTTTTGCTTTTCAGAAGATAAGAGGAGTTTATAAAAAAATCTCTCCTTGCAATGTCTTCAGTTCGAAATAATCCTTATGGTACTATAATATATTCTGGATCCTTCCCTAAGCAGGCCTCTTTCTGGAATATTCCACAGTCCCTTAGCGGCCAGAAGGCTGGGCACAGAGTCACCTGCTCCTTTTCCATGCCTACCCTGACACTCCCTGGGCGCGGAGAGACCTGCCCCTAGCTCCTCTGGCCAGACGCCTGTGTGAACCTCAGTGGGTGAACTCCCCAGTGTTAGTCTGAGAGCTTTGGAAAGGGAGGCAGGAGCCGGCCTTGTTGACCTCTGAATCCTCTCGATCCTAACTCAGTTCCGGGCCTATAAGGGAGTTCAATAAATGTCTGAGGAACAAATGGAGGACACTGAGTGTTCTTTGTGAGGGCTTTCTGCCCTGCAGGCAAAGCATAATGGAGATGATTATAAGAATGAAAACACAGCCAAAGCTTTTATTAAAAAAAAAAAAAAAAAAAAAGTCTCCATTAACCCTGTAAGTCAAATTTTGAAGGGGCTTTTGTTGTCATGGAATTTGAGATGTCTCTTTATTACTCGAAGTAAAAGAGCCCATCAGTTTGGATTTAAAATCCTCGAAATGTGAATTTTCGGGGTTTTGAAATTTAATTTCTAGATGTGAGTAGTTTTTCATCATAGGCCGGCACGGTCCCATAGAAATATAATGGAAGGTACAATGTCATCCTAAGTTTTCTAGTAGTCACATTAAAGTAGTTAAAGAAACAAGTGTACTTAATAGTATATGGGCACATGCTACGTAACCATATTCAGGTCAACGACAGACTGCAGTTAGGAAGGATGTTGATAGTCTATATGCCATCTATCTAGGTTTGTAGTAGGCTACATCGTCTATTAATAGATTTGTGTAAATTCACTCTGTGATACTCACAAAACACAGAACTGCCTAAAGATACATTCCCCACAACATATCCCTGTCGAAAAGCAACATATGACCAGATTTTATTTAAACCAACAGATCCAAAATAGTATAATTTCAGCATGTATTCAATATTCAAAATTATTAATGAAATAGCCTACGTCCTTTTTTGTACTAACCTTTTTTTTTTTTTTTTTTTTTTTTTTTTTGGAGAGGTCTTTGCTATAGAGTGCGTACACTAGCCAGAAAGACAGAGACAGAGAGATAGAGCGAGAAATCACCCCCCATGGGGGATGGCCACGCCACAATCCCTTCTCCTACATTCTCCTCTTGGGATCTTGGACATGCACGCACACATGCCTGGCATGAGTTTAAGCCACCAGGTCCGGGACTCAAACCACAACTACATGGGAGTCTAGCAACATAGCCATTACGCTAACTGCTGGTCCCTGTACTAACCTTTAAAATGTTACCCTTTCAACACATCTCAGTTCAAACTGGCCACATTTTATGTGCTCGGTAGCCACAGGTGGCTTGTGGCTCCTATGCTAGACAGTGCCGTTACAGCCAAATGGTATCTCACTGAGTGTTCCTGGGATGTTGACGCTAAGAGGTGAGCTGTGGCTCTGAGAACACAGCTCTAGCCTAGCAAACCAGAAGCCCACGTGTGTCTGAGTTCATAGGGCACAACCAAAAGGAATTTAGGAGGTCAGAACCTCTCCAGTTTTCTCAGTCTTGAGATGAGGTGGAATCCTCCAGACCCACCTTTTCTCTGTCCTCTCTTGGATCAGTCTGGTCAGGCCTGGGCTAATAGACCAGAGGGGGAAGTTTGCTCCCTCTGATTGAACTAACTTTATTAGTTCATTCAACAAATACTGCACAGCTATGATGGGCCCAGCACAGCTCTAGGACTTGAGATTCTGCTGGGAACACAACAGATTCCTGGTGGTGTGGTGGTACAGCTCAGTGCTCTGTGAGGCAGACCCACATGGGGGGGTATCCATTTGCATCATCCAGAGACCTGAGTACACTGGGTGTACATGTGTCCATAATCTTGGCTGGCTGAGGCTGGTGGGTAGATCTCAGCATCATGACCCTGTAGGGGGTGCTAGCTCTCTGTTTCTCATTCTTGGAATAAATAACTAAAAACTTCAGAGAAAAAATAGATTTCTGCCTTGAGTAGGAAGATAGTAAAAAGGAAACAAAATAAGCAGATTAAATAGTATACTAGAAAGTGGAGAGTACTATAGAAACAAAGGGAAAAATAGAGCAAGGTAAGGCTGGTAGGGGTGAGCAAGTTTCATTAAATTTCAAAATCAGAGCTAACCTCACTGAGGAGGTGAGATGTGTAAAGAGTGGAAGGAGATGAGGAAGTTGGCCAGAAGAACATTCCAGACAGAGAAGGTGTTCAGGTGGGCAGGCATGTGCCCAACATATTTGAGAAACAGCCCAAAGACAGTGCATCTAGAGAGGACTGAGCAAGGGAAGTGCATCTAGAGAGGACTGAGCAAGGGAATGAGTGTTAGGATATTAAATATTGAGGCGGGGGTAGACAGATCATTTAGGGACTTGCAGACCATTGCAAAGTCTTAGCTTTAATTCTGAGAGAAATGAAAAAAATCACTACAGATGTTTGAATTATATGATCTGCTTTGATTTTTTATTTTTCAGTTTGCTATAGGGCATGTTTTCTCACACCCTCCCCCAACCCCCACCCAGAAGAGATGCCCACACCACAATCTCTTCTCTGTTTTCCTCTCAGGATTTTGTGTACACATGTTCACATGCCCAGTATGTTTTTCAAGCCACCAGATCTGGGTCTTGAAATGCACAGTCAGCCAAGTAGGATCCAACCATCTTAACCACCATGCCATAGGCTGGCCCAAGATCTGATTTACATTTTAACAGGAGCTCTCATTGCTGTTCTGAAAATAGATTTAGGAAGGCAAGAATAGAAGCAGGTAGACCAGGTAGAAGGATATTTGAACAATCCAGTGAAAAATGATGGTGGTTGGAACAGGGTAATAGTGGTCAAGATGATAGAGAATAGATGATAGAGAACCAGTGGGCTGTGAGAAAGCAAGTAGTTAAGAACAACTCATAGATTTTTGGTGTGCACAAATGGTAAGATCCCAGGACCATCTACAGAGATAGGAATGGCTGCATGTGGAGCAGGTTTAGGGAGATCAGTAGCTCAGTTTTGGACATATTGAGTTTGAGGTGTCTATTCAACATCTACAGAGAATTATCAAGTAGGTTATTATGGAATTATGAACCTTTAAAGAGATGTCTGGGCTATAAAAATTCTCTATATCTTTAAATAGATGTCTGGGCTAGAAAAATTCTCTACTATATTAAAAGTTCTCAGCTTATAGATGAAATTTAGAGCCCTGAGACTCAATGAAATCACCTGTGAAGTGAGTCCAGAGAAGACGATCCAACATTAAGAGTTTGGGAAGATAAGGAGAACCAGCAAAGGATGTTGAGAAGGAGTCATCACAGGTAGGTAGAAAACCAAGACACACTTGTTCCCTGGAATCCAAAGGGAGAAAGTTCTTCAAGGAAGAAAGAGTATACTGTATGAAATTCTCCTGGTACGTCAAATAAGATGTGACTAAGAGATGAGAATTGACTGTAGGCTTTAATAATGTGGAGGAGACCGCAGTTTATATCACATGATGGGAACAAAAGCCTGGTTGAGGTAGAAGTGGAGACAGTGAGTATAGACAATTCCTTAGGGAGCCTTACAGAAGGGTAGCTGACAGGGTCAGTGAAGTCACAAGACAGCTTTATTTTAAAAATCAACTTCAGGACTGGCTCTGTGGCATGGTGGTAATACACTACTCAGGAGAAGCTGGATCCCAAATGGCAATTGCTGTTTGAATGCTTGCCTGGGTCTGCCTGAAACATGCTGAGCGTGTGTGCAAGTGCCCAAGATCCAACAGGCTAGTGCAGCGTGTCCTCAACCTTTATGGCATCAGGGAACAGTTTCATGGAAGACAATTTTTCCACAGGTGGGGGTTGGAAAGGGATGGTTTGGGGATTATTCAAGTGCATTACATTTATTATACACTTTATTTCTATTATTATCACACCGTAGTATAGATGAAATAATTATATACCTCACCATAATGCAGCATTTGCTGCTGCTCCCCCAGTGCTAGCATCACTGCCTCAACTCCATCTCAGACCATCAGGCATTAGAGTCTCATAGGAGTGTGCAACCTAAATCTCTTTCATGTGCAGTTCACAATAGGGTTTGCACTCCTATGAGAATCTAATGTTGCCACTAATCTGACAGGGGGTGGCGCTCAGGCAACAGTGAGTGATGGGGAGCAGTTGTAAATACAGATGAAACTTCACTAGCTTGCCCACTGCTCACCTTTTTCTGTGTGATCTGGTTCCTAACAGTCCACATACTGGAACTGGTCCATAGCTAGGGAGTTGGGGACTTCTGAGCTAGGGGACTGGAGGAAGGAGATCATGGCATAACCAGACCCTATGGAAGAGCTTCTCTCTCTGTCTCTCCCTCCTACATGCACCTGCTCTATTGTTAATAAAGAAAAAAATTTTAAATCAACTTTATTGAGGCATAATTTACAAACATTTAAAGAACATAATTAAATGATTTTTGACAAATGTATGCATCCATGTACGTTCCACAGTAATCAAGATATATTTCAGTAACATCACCCCCAAAAGTTTCCTTGCACCTGTTTATAATCAGTTCCTCCCAATATCACCCAAGAAAGCCACAGTTCTGGTATTTTTTGTCTCTAAGATTAGTTTTGTCTTTTCTAAAATTTCATAAAAATTAAATCTATGATATAGGATGTACTTTTGTGTCTGTCTTCTTTTACTCAGTATGTTTTTGAGATATCCATGCTGCTGTACTTATCAGTAGTTTCTTCCTTTACATAGTTAAGTTGTACTTCGTTTCATGGATATAGCACAACATGATTACTACTACTTTTTGTACATTTGAGTTGTTTCAGTTTTTGGCTATTATGATTAAAGATGCTATGAATATTTGTATACAAGTGTGGACCTAAATTTTATTTCTACTAGATAGAGAGCAAGAAGTAGAATTGTTGGGTCATATAGTTCAATTTTTATTTTTTAATATATGTTTAATTTTTTAAGAGGTTTTTGTCTTAGGACACATGCACTCACCAGAGAGAGAGAGACAGAGATAGAGAAAAGGTGAGAAATCACCCCACAATCCTTCTTCTCCATTCTCCTCCCAGGATCTAGGGCATGTACACACATGTGCCTGGCATGATTTTCAAGCTATTGGGTCCAGGACTTGAACCACAGTCGGCCATGTGGGAGTCCAGAGACTTAACTGCTATGCCATCTTCTGGCCCCAGTATTTGTTTAATTTTATAAGATACTACCACATTTTCCAAAAGACTGCATAATAATTTTACATTCTCACCAGCAACATATGAGTTCTAGTTACTCCACAGATTTACCAATGCCTGATATTGTCGGTCTTTAAATTTCAGAGAAAGGTTCTGTTTGTTTTTCACAAGTTTTATTTTAGAATAGCTTTATATTCATGGAAATGGCACAGCTTTATATTCACAGAGACAGAGCGTACACATACAGTATACCCTTCTCCCGTCTTTCTCTCATGATACCACCCTACATAGCAAAGCTATATTTGTCAAAATCAGGAAGTTAACATTGGTACAATGCTTAATAGCCCAGCTATAAACTCTAGCCACTTTTCATCATGGCTCCTCAGTCTTCAAAGTCCATGATTATTTCTCAGCCTTTCCTTGTTTTTCATGACATTGACAGTTTTGGAGAGTACTGGTGAAGTATTTTGTAGAATGTCCCTCAATTTGCATTTATCTAGTGTTATATTCTACTGAGGTTATGGGTTTGGTGGAAGACTACCACAGAGAGGAAATGCCCTTCTCATTAGATCATATCAGGGTGAATGATAGCAACATGTTGTATCACTGATGATGTTAATCTTCATCATTTGGTTACAGTGGTATCCTTCAGGTGTTTTACCTTAAAGTCACTCTTTTTTATTTTCTTTCCATACTCTACTAATTCAGTCCACCCTAAAGGAGAGGAGATTTAAACTCTACCTCCTGGAAGTGATAGTAGCTACATGTACTATTTGGAATTCTTCTATAAGGAAAATTTCCCCTTCTCCTTTAATAGTTTGTTGAATCCTTTCTTGAGAATGCTTCTTTTTTTTTTCAAATATTTATGTAATTTTATTTATTATTATCATTTTTCAGTTTTGACCAGAGAGACACACAGAGAGAAGGAAAGTGAGAAAGCAAGCCACCAGGTCCAAGACTTGAACCATGCATGGTAGCCATATTGGAATCTAGCACCTTAATCACCATGCCACCTGCCTGCCCTGAGAAAGCTTCTTTTAAAAAGATGGGAGAATAGGGACCACAGATGGTGTAATGGGAGTCACTGGACTCCCATGTCATCAATGGCATTTAGAGTTCTGGACCTAGCAGCTTAAAACTCACATCGGGCATGTCTGCATACATGCCCAAAATCCCGAGAGGATAATGGAGGAGAAGGAATTGTGGTGTGACCATCCCACCTGGTGTGTGTGGGGGGATTTCTTTTTGCCTTTCTTTTTTCATTTCTTTCTTTATGTCTTTCTGTCTCTCTGGAGAGCACATGCGCCCTATAGCAAAAATCTCTCTCTAAAAAATAAAAATAGATGGGAAATGTAACAGCATATTTGTATGTTGATGAAAATTATCTAATAGAAAGCAAAATACTGTTAGAATTTCTTTAGTTTCTTCAAGTGTTTAAACTGTTTTTCAGTGCTAGATTTCTACTAGGCCTTTCCTCATGTATTTTAAAATTCACTTTAGCCATGATATTTTAGATTGTCAGAAAAATCATGATGTATTTTTCTGGTTTTCTGTGCAAAAATGTATCATGACTTGGGACCAGCAGATGGCATGGTTACATCGCTGGACTCCCACATAGTCCACCGCAGTTCGAATCCCAGACCCGGTGACTTAAAACTCATGCCAGGCACGTATGCGAGTGTGTCCAAAATCTCAAGAGGTGACAGGATGAGAAGGGATTGTAGTGTGGCCATTCCCCTCTGAGAGGCGATTTCTTGCTTTCTGCCTCTCTGTCTCTTTCTGTCTCTCTGGTGAGCACAAGCACCTTATAGCAAAAATCTCTCAAAATAAAAGAAAAATGTGTCATGACTGTCCAGACAACCCAATAGTTTCCTTAGGCCCTGTAGGAAAGAGATCAGAGGATCTATTTAGTTCAGGCCAGAGGTTTCAGATGGCCTCATGGAATCAGGCATCAGGTTGTCCATCCTTTCATTCGTGATATGTCCTCAGCTCATCAGCTGAAGGAGTTCAGTGTGGAATGTGAAATTCCAGGACCAAGAGCAGGGAGAAGGGAACTGGTGTTTCCCTTTGTTTAAGAAAGAGGTAGGTATCTGGGACCAGCAGCTGGCGTAATGGCTATGTCTCTGGACTCCCACATAGTCCACCACGATTTGAGTCCCGGACCTGGTGGCTTAAACTCATGCCAAGCGCATGTACGTGCGTGCCCAAGATCCCAATAAGAGAATGGAGGAGAAGGGATTGTGGTGTGGCCATTCCCCCAGGGGATGATTTCTTGCTTTCTATCTCTCTCTGTCTTTCTGGTGAGCGCACGTGCCCTAAAGCAAAAACCTCTAAAAAGAAAAAAGAAAGAGGTAGGTCTCATCATGTTGAGTAGGGGCAGCTGTAGCCCTCTGGAGGGGACTACAGAGGCTGATGGCCCCTGAGGCAGAATTTAGGGGGAAGAAAACAGCAGATGGAGTTCCTTGGTTCCACTCAGGATCCAGAACAGTGGGCCCCATGTTTCCCCTGTCCTCTTGTCAGAAGGATGGAATTCTGAGGACAATGGCCGAGGGTCTGAGCCCTTATGGGGCTTAGAGAAACAGTAAGTCTGAGCATCCCAGGGCAAGGAAATGAAATACTAATGACCTTAGAGGCCCAGGTTTGAAACTCAGGTATGAAAGAGGCAGCCCAGGGACGAGGCCTAGAACAGACCTGGGTGGGACTCGGGCTACTGCCAACCAGGTTACTAGACCCACTCCCACCTCTACCTCCCTAGTCCTTACCACACAGACACTCTCATCTGGCCTCCAGCTGGGGAACTCCCTGCCCACACAGCTCGCCCCTGCAGGATGTGGAGGTGGTGGAGAGAGTGGTTATGACAAAGGTGACATATCCTGGGCAGCAGAAATGATCTCCAGGCATGATTTTGCAGAGGCTTGCAATACGGTGTCTACGCAGATGTATATATTTATAGACGTATATATTTATATATGAATCAATCCACACCCTGTGGTGACACCAGAAAAACTGTCACCACTGAAAAGAAGGTGGTAAATTCCCTCTCATTCAGAGAATACCTCTCTTCTCCACCAGCTGCCCACGGATTTCTCATCAAGATAGTAAGTCATTGTACTAGGAAGGGAACTTACCATGTGGAAATTCCCACTTCCTGGGGAGAACAGTGCTCACAGTGTTAACCTTGGTGAGGAAGAATTCCCCCTCCCCCCAACACTTCCAAGAGCAACTTTTCTCTTGGAAGCCTGTAGTCACTTTGCTCTGTCCAAACTCTGGGCCTAAATCTGAAAAATGACTTAGGGGCAAACCTGCCAAGCACCAATAATCTGATTGGTTAGAGCAAATATTTTCTTCCCCCTGCTCAGTGTCCCCTTCTGACCCTAGCACTTCCGTTTTCTTTTGGGGAAGCAGTCCTTCTTCCTTCTCTGTTCATGTGCTTCTGTTGAGAAGAGGGGACATGGCCCAGTCTTGGGTGACCACTGCAGTACATCTCTGAGACCACAGGGATGGGATGTAACCCAAGGTGGGCCAGTCAGGGTCACCTTGGGCAGGTACTGCTAAACTGAAGTGTAGGGCAGAAACTGAGACTAGATCTGAACTGGGGAAAGCTAAGAGGTGGATGCAGTCCGGAAAGCAACCACGGAGCTCCTGGATCCAGCTGGTCTTTACAATTAAAAGACAAACTTCTTTCCCTCTTTCCTTTGTGTGTGTGTGTGTGTGTGTGTGTGTGTGTGTGTGTGTGTGTGTTTCTTTTCTTCTTTCATAAAATAAACTGTACAGAGAGCCACTGATTTGGACTGAGATCCCGCAGGAAGATTCAATAGACTGACCCAAAATGGAGTCACTAAACCAAAACTAGTTGTTTATATGATCTTCTGAGAAATCAGGAAAGAGTGATAATCGCCAAATCCCCAAGCAGGCCAGGGATAGCCAGTAGAATAACCCTGTTCTAACTCTTACAAGGAAAGTAACCTGAAGTAACCTGATGTTAACCAATGTATTTCTTATATTCACGGTTCTTACTTAAGCTACCTTAGGAAATGTGCTGTTCTGCTATGCCCAGTGGAGCACCTTTTCTACATTATCAGAGGAGATGCCACCCCAGTTGGCTAAAACAAGCCAAGTCGGGACCAGGAAGTCATGCAGCAGTAACACAACTGGATTTCATGGGAAAGGTCCCGGGTTTGTGTCCCGGGATGTCCCTGAGTATGCAGGGCACATGTGCATATGCCTTTGATCTAGGTCAACCAGACTGAGGATGGATTGCTACAGCCCCGGTTGGGGGTGCCTATTGCTATCTATCTCACAGGAAAGATAAATGAGTAAGCTTTTTTTTTAAAAAAAAAAAAAAAAGTTAGATTGTTCAACTAAATTTATTGTAATTTTGTCTTTTGATACTTTTCCCTTTTCCCTCTCTCTTTCTCTTTTTTTTTCTTCCTCACTCTGTCCCTCTCCTTTCCTCCTTCCTCTCTTTCCTGTTTATTTTGACTTATGCCAGTTTGAGGTTGGATTTGTCTCCTGCACTAAAATTGTCCCAACAAATCCCCTAATGGCATTGTCACCTCCCATGCCTGTCTGCTCCCAACGCTGTCTGAGAAAGGCTCAAGTTCTCAGCTTGTGAAGTATCCCAAGGCTACTGAAGCATTCCAACCCATGGCCTCTTTTGTCTCCTCAAGTGTAAAATAAGAACATATTTTAAAAATTGAGTACTGTCCTTGTATTTTTCTGGTCATGCAAGTATTTACTTTTAAATTAAAGAAAGAAGTAAAATTACTCATAATCTTAGCTACTAAGAGCATTTTAGCTTATTTGTTACAAGTTGTTCCCCATATATATTTTTGTAGTTAATACAAAGGCTATTGTTGTCATTACGGTTAACATCATAGATTAGCATTTCTTTTAAAGTTTACTTATGGGGCCAGTTGGTGGTGTGGCCGATAAGGTGCCAGACTCCCACATGACCATGATTTGAGTCTCTTGCTCTGTGTCTCTCTCTAGTGAGTACATGTACCCTATATAGCAAATTTTAAAAATAATAATAATAAATAAAATAAATAATTAAAAAAAAAATAAAGTCTAGGGACCAGCAGTTAGCATAATGGCTATGTCACTGAACTCCCATGTAGTCGACCATGGTTCAAGTCCCGGACTTAGTGGCTTAAACTCACACTGGGCGCATGTGTGTGCGTGCCCAAGATCCCGAGAGGAGAATGGAGGAGAAGGGATTGCAGCATGGCCATTCCCCGGGGGGGGGGGGGGGGTGATTTCTCACTTTCTGTCTCTCTTTCTCTCTCTGTCTTTCTGGTGAGTGCACGTGCTCTATAAACTTTATTTATTTATTTATTTATTTATTTATTTATTTATTTATTTTCACAAGCAAGAGATAAACACAAAGAGAAACAGACAGCACTCTCCACAGGATCTTGATGCTGATACCCATCCTCAGCCTCAACAAGCCCCAGATCACGAGCAAGTCTGTGCCTGGTGAAAACAGGGAGTCCTCCAGACATGAACCCAGAACCCTTCCATGTGGGTCAACCTCACAGAGCATTGCTTTTTACACCGCATCACTATCCAGCCCCTCCTTCTCTCTTCCTGTGGTTCTTCAAAGTCTCCATTTGCAATGGCTTCCCTTAGAAGAGGCAGAGTTGTTGTTGGAAACTAAGTAAAACACCTAGAATAATGTAAACATGTTCGTTAGGAGGGAGCTCTTACTGTAATCAACCACACTGTTACGGTTTCTAGGAACCTGGCTTTCATCACTTGGAGTATTTACTCATGTCTGGGTCCCACCCCCATAAATTCCGATTTAGTGGTCTGCAAGGGGGGGGGGTTCCAACAATTTGCCTTTCTGAGCAGCCCGGGTGATACCAACACTGGCAGGCCTCAACATGCAGGAGTGCATTTGCCATTCATGGGATTTATAAGCATGTTCAAATTTGAGAAGCCTGGATATAGATTAAGTCCTAAATTTTGTTTTCATTTACTGAACACTAATTCAGGCACCTGTGGTTTTTCAGAAATCCACATTTTTCTTGGGGACCAAGTTTCTAAAGGGGACTTGACCCAGAGCTTCAAGCTTAAAGCCCTTGGGAACCTCCAACTTTACATGATTTAAAAAGGGAACACTTAAAGTGGGTTTTCTTCCACTATTCTCTCATAACTTCCTTCAAGTAGTTAGAGGTTGAGGGCAGGGTGTGGGGGACTTGGAGCCTTTCATTCAGTTTCATACTTCGTGCTGGAACTATGTCAGGGGACACAATGATGAGTAAAATGAGGCACAGTTCCTGCCCTCTAAGTGCTGGCGACTGGTGGGAAGATGAACACAAAATGCATCCGTCCTCCAAACCTGGGAAAGAGCCAAGGCAGAGGAAGCCATAGGGTTCTCCGAAAGCACAGAGAAGAAGCACTTAGGCAGCCCCAAGGGCCCAAGGAGTCACCCTGAGAGCAGAGCTGAGAGAGGGTGTGAAGGTCAAGTTTATGTAGGAAGGAGATTGCTATACAAAACTTGAAAAGTAGTAAGGGCCAGAGAACTATGAGGAAGAGAAGATGACTGACCAGCCTGCTTACTGGTTGTAGTTCTCTCTTACTGATTACATGACTGACTTTCACAAGGCATTCTTTCTCAAGGTAAATCCAGGTTTACCTTGAGTCTCCCTTAGGCTGATCACACATCCTGCTGAATGAACTACCACCACTGCCAATAAGTTGCTTCAGACAGCTCCTGCTAATGAACTTTCACCTACCCCTGTCCTTTCCCCCAGCTCTGTAAGACTCCTCTGATAGCTTTGTCCAATGTAAACTCTTCCAGAACAACTTGCGTATATTGCAATCCTTTTACTAGTATAAAAGAACTTGGCTTTTTGTTTTGTTTTGTTTTGGTAAAGGTTTTTGCCTTAGGGTGTGTACACTCACAGGGGAGAAGGAGAGAGACAGAGACAGTGAAAGGGAAAATGAGAATCACCCCCCCAGAGGATGGCCATGCTACAATCCCTTCTTCATTCTCCTCCCAGGATCTTGGGCACACATGCACACGTGGCTAGCATGTGTCCAGCACTGGGTCCTGCACTCAAACTGCAGTCAACATGTGGGAGTCCAGCGACATAACTGCTACACTATCTGCTGGCTCCAAGAACCTAGCTTTTAAATAACTTTTTCATTTTTTTTTTAATTGTCAAAGGGTACATGTGCTCACCAGTGAGAGAAAGAGGGAGAAAGAAAAAGCACCCCTCAATAGGGCATGGTCACACCACAATCCTCTCTTCTTCCATTTCTCCATCCCAGCTGGATTTCGTTTAAACACGCAACGCACCCAGCTTGCTGTCAGGGCCAGGATTCAAACCACACTTTGCCATCTTGGCTCCAGCTCCTGATACACTGCATCTAACCCTGCACCACGTGCCAGCCTGACCCTAGCCTTTTCAGTGTCAGTGAACATATGGCAATTTCCATCTGGCCCTGATGCTGGCAGCTCTACCTGCATGGCCTGGAGTCTGACCTTTATTTGATGCCAGCTTTGTGAGACGAATACATCCCCTTTTACTTAGAACTTTTACTTTATAGTTGTTATTTTGACTTAACGGGGATGACCCAAGTGAAAAATGGTGAGGAGGCACCCTTGGAAAAAGGCAAGGAGGTATAAAACATCCTGATGTTAGTTGGTGTGAAATGGTGAGCAATGGAGCTAAAGGGCAAGGGCCAGGCTCAGATGACCTCAGCTGAATGGATAGTTCAGAGCCTGTGACATCTCAGGTCTTCAGTTCCCATGCGGAGACAACATAGGACCATTGGAGGATTTTCCACTAATCCGCTAAGTGGGATGATTTGGTTTCCCTGATTCCCAAAATTTCACCTCAAAGACTCCACATTTGGTCAATAATTGCCCACGCCTGGTTTAGGCTGGCATATAAATACTAGGCCTCCTCAAGGCTCTGTTAATAGCTTCTGCAGCTGGAACCACATGCCTAAGGACAAAGAAAATGTATTGACATGGATTGCTGGTAACAGAGAACCCAAATAGGAGTGGCTTAAATGAAATACAGGTGTATTTTCTCTGGAAAGAAGTCCAGGGTTCATATGGTGGTCCCATGGTCAAAGCTAGGCACTTGCGGCCTTCTAATCCACCATTCCCTACTGCCTTGCTACTCAAAGTGTGGCCAGGGCCCAGTAGCATGGGCATCCCAGGGAGCCTGATAGAAACAGAGTGGGCCGTACTTCAGATCTGGATTTTAACACATGCCCAAGTGGATTATCTGCATATGTGTATTGACCGAGTCAGCCATATTATTCACTGCAGAGAGGGAGACTGAGCACCCTGGGGCCACTTCAGTAAAATGGGTCCTAGAAGGACTTATGGGACATGGCCTTCAATCAGGTGAATTTAAGGACGGTCCAGGGAAGCAATGATTGCTCTGGATTGACTGCCATCAGGAAATGGGCGAGGTCCATGACTGGGTATTTTAGTAAACTTTCTCTGTAAGGCGCGCAGACCAGAGCAAGGCTGACATTGTAGCTGGTAAGGAGCAGTTGTCGCTCCTAACAGCCAGGAGAGGGAGATGTTGAGTGATTTGTGGTTGTTTCTGTCTGTGCCTAGACCAAGTTTTTATGAAGTGATCTGTTTTGACTGACTTCATCACCGTTGCAGAGAGACTTGTCTGAGGTTTGTATTCTGTGCAGTTGTTTATGTTCAACAGAACAGCAAGGACAACTTCTATGAAGACTAAGGCTTAGATAAAAGTGCCAGGCCAGTTTCCAGATGTTAGAAGCTACTTTTTCTTCTCTACTTAGCATTAAAGGTTGAGAGTCAATGTTTTAGTTTGTATTTTCCTTCCTAAAGGTTCCTGGCCTAAGACGGTTGCTATAGCTCTGCACAACCACTAACATGATGGCTGGAGCTCCAGAGTAAGGAAAGGAGGTAGGGAGGGAAGAGAGCACGTTTTTGGGATCCCTTTAATAAGCTGTTAAGAACCAGGGTCAGCAGGTGGTGTAGAGGTTAAGGCGCTGGATTCCACATGGCCAGCGTTGCAGGTTAAGTTCCAGACTTGGTGGCTTGAGAATCACACTGGGCACTTGTGCGCGTGAGCCCCAAATCCTAAAATCTCTAGAGGAGAGTGGAAGAGAAGGGATTATGGCATGGCCATCCACCCTGAGGGTGATTTCTCACTTTCCCTCCATCTCTCTGTCTCTTTCTGGTGAGCACACACACCCTACAGCAAAAACTGAAATAGTAATAAAAGAAGTTGTTAAGAATCCCACCCTCACCCCCAAGCAACTTGCCTCACTGGCTGTCCCTAGTTTGTAAGAGAATTTGGAAATACAGTCTATTAGTTGGGTATATTGCTGCCCCTCCCCATTACTGCCCAAATCAGATATAGAAGGGGAAATTAACTATAAGGTATGTAACTGGCAGCCTCTATCTCAAACAGGGAAGCCAGGGCTCAGGAATGGGGAAATTCCAGGCCCTGGAGGGTGACCAGATTTTATCTCTTCTTCCTTATCAGTACTTAACATTCCCACAACCAGAGTTGGCCAGAATCTTGGTAGTAAAAAAACAAACAAACAAACAAACAAAAAACGGGTCTGCAGGAAGTTCTTAAAAGGTAAAATTTGCTTCTCAGGTTTCTCATAGTATTGCCAAGGAGAACGGGAGCGAGGCACAGACAAGTCAGGATGGCCTGCAAGGCCACAGAGAAACTGTGGGGACAAGAAAGGAGACGTTCTGTTAGAAAGCTTTCATTTATCCTTAGGGAGGTGAGAAGAAAGCAGACTCCTAAAACAAGGTAGTCAGGGCTAGTGAGCAGGAAGCTCCCCTTCTATTCCACAAACCGGCACAGTGCCTAGGAGCCCCAAAGTTCACCAGCCTGTGTACAGTGGGGTCTTATCAATACCCAGTTCCCAATGACTCACCACCACCACCACCACACACTCACATGGCCACAGCCCCAGTGAAACTTCACTTCCTTCACAGTGGTCTCCAGACATTTTCTTTTCTTTTTTTTTTTTTCTTTTTTTTTCAGAGAGGTTTTTGCTATAGGACGCATGCACTTGCCAGAAAGACAGAGAGACAGAAAGCGAGAAATCATCCCCTGGGCGGATGGCCATGCCGCAATCCCTTCTCCTCCATTCTCCTCTCGGGATCTTGGGCACGCACGCACACGCGCCTGGCATGAGTTTAAGCCACCGGGTCTGGGACTCAAACCACAGTCGACTACATGGGAGTCCAGTGACATAGCCATTACTCTAACTGCTGGTCCCCAGACATCTTCTGGAAGTCCCAAAGGAGCACCTCACATACGCCGGTGGCCAGGTCCATTGCTACATTTAACATAAATTCATCGAGCACCTTTGAGATGTCCAGTCCTGTGCCAGTGACCAGAATTCTCATTAACTGAAAGCTGTGCTCAGGGTCCCTTGAGCTCTTCAACGAGGCCTGACATTTGGATCTCAAGCTTGTCTCTGCATTGTCCAAATCAACGAGAAACCTGTTAAGTCAGTTTAACCAGAACCCCTACCCTCTATATTACCCACATGACACCCAGGTGATGTCTGATCACCCTGGCCTGCCTTCAGCAAGAATCCTGATAGGTTGGTTTACTTAGAATCTCCTCACCCCCACTTACCCTCAAGGTTTCTGGATGCTTTTCTCTTGTAATGGGTCTTTGTCACTAAGTACCTGAGCAAGAGCCTTGTGATGGTCAAGGAAAGGTCCTACTTCCTCCCCTCTCTTCTACCGTGCCCCTTGACTGAAAATTCCCTCCTGCCCCTGCTGTGTTTGGCATTGAGTCCAATTTCTCTCTCCCGCTTGCAGTCCTCATTCTCTCCCCTTGACGAGAGTCTGCCTCGCTGTTTGACAAGTGACTGTAAATGAGTTTTTCTTTAACACTAGACATGAATGACATAGTTGTGGATGAGAGAGACACATCACTGAAGGTACAGAGCTGACAGTCTGTTGGGACAGAACACATCACAATCCCATAAATGTATCATTGTAAATTGAGGCCATGCTATGATGGAGATATCTGACCGTGATCAACAAGAGGTAGGCTGTTCCTTAACAGCGCCCCAAGCTTCCTGGGGTGGTCCCACCTCAGTGCACAGCTGCTCTTCTTTCTAGAACAGTATTCAGGAGTGAAATTCCCCAGATTTCCCTAGTCCCAATACCCAATGGTTTGCCAGAGAGGCAGGGAAGATGCAGAAGGATCGGAAGGCACTCACAGGAGCCTCGGGCCCTCCCCAGAGCCCTAAATTCACTAAGTGACAGACACTCCAAGGCCCTGTCCGCTATCACAGAGGAACCAAAAAGAGGCCCTCTGTCCATCTGCACGTGCCACGAAGCCGAGCGCGGTCTCCCCAAGGTTTCTGCATTCTCACTTTTTCCACTGTCTCGCCTGCCTCTGCTTTCCTGTTTCCCAGATGGGCTCCTATGAGTCCTCTTTCTCCTCTCCACTCCCAGCTCCTCCACGAAGTCATCTCTAGCTCTGTCTCCTTTGGTGTCTGACTTTCTCCATTGGGCTCTTTCGGCATCTGTATCATTTCAGTACCGGGGCTATTGTTTTGCCTCCTGGCCTTTTAAATTCCTACCAGCTGGAAGGTATGTCTTACCCTCCTACCCTGTGATAGGCAAGTCCATCTTCACAGCAGATGGGCCATGCTTGTGCATTCAGATCCTACTGTGCAGCCTTGGGCAAAGAACCTAACCTCCCTGTGCCTCATGACAAATGGAGATACTGGTGCCTGCCCGATAGGCTCCTGGGGGCATTAAATGAAACCCTGTTTGCAAAACACCCAGCCCAGCATGCAGTGAGGACTCCACAAACGACAGCAGTTATTCTAGTTTGACAAGTCTCCACAACACTTGGCATGAACCAGGCGTTTGGAGGATTCAGAAAGTGCTCAGTGCCTACACGGCTGAATCTGTCTTTAGTTGCCCTGTTGTGACTTATACTAGGGCCTTGGCTTTCATTTTTCTGTGGGTCTGTCTCAAATCTACAGGATTAAAAAGCACAAAACCAACCCCTCATTTCCTCGGGACCCACACCAGCAGAAGATGTTGGGTCAAGTTCACAGGCAGCATAGGAATGGAAGCCAGGCCATCCTCAGGTGCCTAAAAAGGGAACTTCCTCACAAAAAAGCTCACTATTCATCTTTTTTCCCTATAGGCCTACCTAAAGCAAGAGCAGTGTTTGAAGCCACCCCCTGCCTCAAAGACAGGTTGTAGAACACCAAAAACCCTTCAGGTCCTGTGTACCCTATGGCGACACTGAGGCCCTGTCAGAAACAGCAGGGACTATGCCTTCCTGGCGACCCCATCCTTGGCTGCAGGTCTTGCACCTGCCGTTTTATACAACTCGTGTCTCCTTTCATCACAGTGATAACCCCATCCTACAGGTGAGAAAACGGAGGCTTAGCAAGGTTAAGTAACTTTCCCAGGGTCACACAGCTGGCAGACAGCAGAGCCAAGATTTCCACCTGGTTTGACCCACGTAGCCCAAGCCCCTTCCACTGGCCACTTCATTGTGTCATAGGGCAGGCTCTGGCCTAGAATTTGAGAGTCCAACTCTGAGCCTGGCTATGGCTCCCTGGAACAACCTCAGCTTTGTCACTTTCTAACTACGGGGAAGAAAGACCACCTTTCCACTGCCCAGATGAAGGTTTGAAGGTGGGGACAGGAAGAAACTAAAGAATAAAACTTCATTTAAGATAGCTAATGAAAGTGTCTCTGGCAGCAATTTATCCATTTGTGCATTTCCCTAATTCAGGTAGTTGCAAATGCAAGAAAAGCATTCAGCTGTTGCAAGAGCACTACTTAACTCATAACAGAGAACAATGATTTTGTATCTATGAGCACTTTCTGGAAGTCACGTGTTGTTTTCACTTTCACCTATTAAAACCAAAGCTTACATTCAGCTTTTTTAAAAGCTTCCCACTGCAGAGGCAGCTGGCGTCCGCGGCGTGGGCTGGGTCCCAGGCCTGTGCCAGAGGTCACTGCTCTGTGGAAACGCAGGCCAGCTCAACAAGCTGCAAGTCTCAGGCTCAAACCTGAACCGATTTTGAAAGGAGGAAAGGCCTGCAACAAAGGTTTCAATGAACGACAGGAAACAATCAACTTAAGTAATTATCTCTGTCTCTTTTGCCTTGAAAGCTACATGTACAGTGAGTGAGAATCCAGAGAGGGCAAGAACTGAGCTGGGAGGCTGGGGCTTCCTGAGCTGAGGCAGAGCCTGGACCTGGATGAGACGCCTTCACCCATCTGCATCCCGGACTCCCAGCCCCTGCCAGGGAAAACCGAACCCAGCCTGGGCCAGGAGCCAGAGCAGGGACTCACCTGGAAGGGACATCTGCTAAACTCTTCGAACCAAATGCACACACAAAGCTGCTATTTCAATAAGCAGACATTCCTTCAGCAAGGTTTCCCAGGGCCCTGGCTACCATGGAGGCCTGTTTCAGTTTACAGGGTATAGGGGAGACCCGCCACACAGGGTCAAACAGAGGATGTGTGTGTGTGTCTGTGTGTGTGTGTGACAGAGAGAGAGGCGGGGAGTTGTGTGTACACCCTACATTTTGGGGGAGTGAAGGTATTTTCATACTCAGATATCTTTGCAGATACCAGACAAACAGGAAGTTTCAGACCTATGCTGTTTCCTTTCGCTGTGAATCAGCAGCTGTTTTCTTCCCGTATAGAAATGATGACAATCGCAGGCTACCACACGGAGGTGGAGCACAAGTGAACAGCACCGCCGCCTCCAGAGCCACTTTATCCTGTCAAGGGCTTCCCCAATCCAGTCAGGCCAGTGTTCTCTGCCTGCCCAGGTTTTCTAGAGTACTTCGGACACACTTGGATGCGAGCCCTACACACATGAGCCGAAAGCTCCAGCCACACCACATATGGTACACTAGTGCTCAGAACGAGGCCCAGCCAGGAGGCCTGGAGGAGCCCCCGTGTCCTAGCTCCCAGCTGAGTCTTGTAGCAGAGAGAAACTACAGAGTAACAAGCATGTCTTAGCTATGACTCTGGGGGCCCGGGATCAGACTTCCACATTAGCCAAAGAGTCCTCGGCCAAGCCACTGTCTCCTCTGAACTTTGACTTTCCTATCCATTAAATGGGGCTGACGATGGCAACCCTACCCAAGTGTGGGGATTCGTATTACACACAGAAGGGAAGAATATTAGGCAGCAAATAAAAGCACAGGCTTTGGAGCTAGATACTGTCCCAGCTCACATCTCAGCTCCACTGCGTACTGACTCTGAGACTTTGGGCAAATCACTTCACTTTCTAAGTCTTAATTTTCCACATCTGTAAAATGGAAATAATAGAAATATACACCTGAAGTTCTATTGAGAACGTTAAATGATACCGTCACTTAGTATCAAACACACTGTCTGGTTCACAGGAGACTAAATAATGTGAGCCAGACTTCTGACCATCTCTTCCCCCCCCCCTTGTCCCTCTTCCTGCACCACCCACCACTACAAGATGCTTGAGTAGGGACCCGTGCTGATCTCATTCACCAGTGTGAGCCCAGGACCTGCCTTTGCCCAGAAAAATGCTTAATAAATCACTCAAATAAATGAGTGGATATTCCTGATTCACTGCAGGTGCCAAGGAAATAAATTTGTATAAACAAAAATTTATAAGAAACACACAGAGCAGATCATGCCCTCTTGGTTTTGGTGTTTTCATTTAAGTTTATTTATTTTTTCCACGAGTGAGAAAGACCAAAAGAGGAAAAGAGAGACAGCATCCTCAATAGTCTTTATACCATGATCCACCCCCAGCTTCACCCAGCCTTGGGTCATGGGGACATGCATACTTGGCGTACTCAGGGAGGTCTCCAGTCCCAAACTCAGAACCTTCCCATGTGAATCAACCTCACAGAGCATAGCATTTTTCACTGTACCACTCACTGTCTGGCCCTCTCTCTGCTCTTGAAATTCCTTAAAGACGAACAGTAGAGACTAATGATTGCAAACATCATGAACAGTCAGATCTGGTTTGCTTTCTAGCTCTGCTGCTCCCTAGCAGTGTAAATCCTTTAACTTCTCTCAGCCTCAACTTCCTGTCTGTAAAGTGAACGTAATAGCAGTAACTCTCCCACACTGGTTGTCCAAGGTTAAATGAGATAAGGCAGGCCAAGTACTCGACACAGTGTTCAGCACATAACAAGCACATGGAGGGACATGTCAGATATATCCCAGCCTCAGCACTGCAAAAGATGATTGACAGATAATACATTTTTTCCAAAAGTATAAGCCTTGGGGCTGATAGCCCTCCTGTCTCGTTTCTCTTGTTCCCTCCTTCCCAACACAATCCCTCTCCATCTTTAGCCGGAGGTGTCTTTTCTTATTAAGAAGGTGGAGCCTCCACCCCCTGGGAGACTCCTCACAGGACACTTAGGTGCTCCCCGCTCTGACCTCAGTGCAGGTAAGACTAGAGTGTAGGGAGGCAGGAGGTCCATCTGTGTGCGTGGAAGACAGTGCACTCACCCAGGTGTTTACTCCAGGACACGTTTGTTCAGTTCTCACTCATGTGGCCTGTGCCAGAGTCATGAGCACTGGCCAGTCCCCCAAGGTGAGTCCAGGTTGCTGCAGAGGCTCAGGCAAAGGTATGCAGGTCTGGCATCAGACAGCCTGGCTTCGAATCCAAAGCTCTGCCATGTTCAAGAGTGTATAAGCTCTGGCAACTCTACTACCCTCTCTCTACCTCAATTTCCAAATCAGTGTAATGGGGGTCATTGCTAGTACCCAAGGCTAATATCGAAAACATTTCATAACCAGCTGTGGCACTTACCTATGAAATGGATGCCAGCTACTACCAGGTTTGTATCTGCTAAACATTAGCCTGCTAACTTCTCCCGCAGAGGCTATGGTGGGCCCTGGCACATTGAAACAACACTGAACGTTAGCCACTATTCGCTGTTTCCATGTTGTGCCTGAGTCAGGCTGTTCCTAGCATGGCCCCCAGTTGAGGGATGTTCAGAGGAGGCGATGGCTCTAGACGGACTTGGTCTTTGTTCTCCCCACGGTTAACTAAGACTTATTTCCTGTCTTTGCTCCCGTTGCTCACTAGAAAGTCACAAAGGTGCTGAGGGTGGGTCTCACCCAGCGTGAATCACGGCATGTTTCTTGTTACCTGGGGATGGGAGCTGCTTTCCCCATGAACACCCTGCAAACCTTTGTCCCTACAACAGAACAGCCACATACCTAATGGCTGTTTCACTTATTTTCAGCACAAGCTAAACCAACAGGTAGCCAACAGATCCCCATCAGGCCCTGCCTTTGTCTGGAAGGAACAGCCAGGGGCGTTTCTGTGCACATACCTCAGGGTAGGTAGTATATCAGGGCTGAGGCACTTTCCCTCCTATTAGCACTCCTTGGGCCAGTTTTTTAAAAAGGTGGCCCCAAGGCATTTGGGGTATGGAGGCAGCCCTCCACAATAGCGGAAGTTTCAATTCAGCCACCCTGGTTCTGCTTTCTATACCCCAACAGTGCAATGCCAGCAATATCAAGGACACCAGGCCCAGCTGTCCAATGATGTGAAGTCATCTCCGCCCCCAGAGAGAGGCTGCTGGAGTCTGAATATGCTGAAGGCCAGGGCAGCTGGTCACACAGGGAGGTCTGTGATCCCCTGCCTGGGCTGTGACACCCTGCTGGGCTCCCTGTGTGAGAATTAAAACCAGCCTTCTGGCTCCTGCAGCCCTGGCCGTCCCAGCAGCAAGCACTAGGCCACTATGAAGCCCTCTCCTGTCATCTGATCAATGATGCTCCCACTGAAACAGTGTAGAAACCACCCAGTAAGAGAGACAACCATGCCTCTGAGTACAAGCTTAGGAAATGTAACCAACACCATTCCTACCCCATCCGAAAACCAAATAGGAGAATGCGACCCAACCCAATGGATCTTCTGGTAGCTATTCTATCAGCAGATTTAAAAAAAAAAGAATTGTAACCTTCATGAATAGAACCCAGTAGGATTATTGGGATGTCTATTTCTGTTCTTTGCTATGGCATGGATATAAAGAAATTATTATACAAATAATTAATTGGTAATGTGTATTAGACATTTTTTAACATGCCAAGGCCTTATAACTAACATCTCATTTATTCCTCCAAGAACTTCCAATAAAAGGAGTACTAGTATCGCCCTATTTTAGGAACATGGGGAGACCTGGGACTCCAGCCAGATTGGCTGCTCCCAGAGCCCGCGAGCTTCTCTGTTACCCCTTATCCCATCTCGTGTGACTCCTGCTTCCTCTCACTCATCTCCTGCTTTGGCTATCCAGGGCCAGGGGCTGAGGAGCCCAGAGCTCGGGCAGCTGAGTTGGACAAGTTGCAGAATACAAACCTGCCCGGCTTCCTACCACCTCCCATCCCTAGGCCTCTCCCAGTCAGTGCAAACTCATCTTAACTCTCCTATTAGCACAGCACAAATAATCAGGATGACTTTCATTGATGTGTTAGTGTGGTACATTTGTTACAGTTGATAAGTGAATGTTCATACATAGTTATTGACTAAAGTCCATGGTTTACATTAAAGTTTGCTCTTGTGTTGCATATTCTATGGGTTTTGATAAGTATATCGTGATAAGCACCCACCATTACTGTATTTTACAGAGTAGTTTTACTGGCCTAAACATCCTCTGCTCCACCGACTCATCCTTCCCTCCTTCCTAATCCCTAGCAGCCACTGAGCTTTTCTCTGTCTCTAGAGTTTTGCCTTTTCTGTAATGCCGTGTAGTCATGTATGTACGTAGGCTGGGAAGCTAGCTTCTTCACTAGGCACTGAAGGTCTTTTCATGGCTTTGTAGCTTATTTTCTTTTGATCACAGCATAATATTCTATGATCTGAATGTACCACAGTTTATTTACCATTCATCTATTGAAGGACATCTTGGTTGCTTCCAAATTTTGGCAATTATGAATAAGGCTGCTATAAACATGTAAGCAGATTTTTGCATGGAAGTTAAGTTTTCAACTCATTTTGGTAAACACCAAGGAGTGCAATTTTTGGAGCACATGGTAAGACTGTGTTTAGCTTTGAAATATTATTTTAAACTTACTATTAGTTAATATTAAGTATATATTGGATGTCTTATTTTTTTTAAGTCGCCAGAGTGCATGTGTGCTCACGAGAGAAACACAGAGAGAGAGGGGAGGGAGAAAGCACCCCTGAATGGAGTGTGGTCACACTGCAATCCCTTCTCCATTTCGCCATCCTGTTGTGACTTTAGGCATGCACATGTATGTGCCAGGTGTGTTATTCAAGTTGCTAGAGCTGGGATTCAAACCATGGTGAGCCATGTGGAATCCGGCTCCCTAGTGGTTAACACTAGGCTACGGGACTGAACTCGCAACCCTTCTAATAAGAGGAAGAAACATTCTAAGTACAAAGGCCTAGTAGTCCAACATGCCCTTCTGCCCCTCCTGTTCAACCTCTCTGTCCTTTCCCACCTGCTCCAGGACCTACCAAGCTAGAGTTCTGTGTAAAAAGCTTGGTTCACACCTTCTTCAAGGCAGCAAAGTAATCATATGAGATTTAGAGCCAGTTAAAATTCCGTGTCTGCTGAATGTACACGAAGATCTCATTTATATCAAGTTAAAAAGCTTAGAATGTCAATAAAATTTGAAAGTAAAATTTTGGAATAATTTTGGTACATAATCAAACTCATTGTCAGCACATTATTATAGACCCCTGAATTTTAATATATTGCATTTCCTTCTCTTCCCAAATGCTGTTTTTCTTATTGAATTACTCCTTCCTCTTCTCAATATACACACCTTGAATTTGGAAAATCACCCTTGTCACTTATTAACCTAAAAGGGCAAGTGGCAAGTTTTATTTGTCTTTGTAAGACCTGAGCAAATACTTACAGAATGAATATTTTGAAGAAAAAGATCTTGTTTTCCCTCTAGCTTGACGATTTCTTTCCACTGAGTCAATCTTTTTATGCATGGACCCATAAGCATGACTGGAATGTCATTAACATACTCATTTCACACTCTTTTAGATGTAAGATTTAGTTCCCCACATCAGTCTTGGAGGAGACAGTCAAGGGCATGAGTTGAATCTCAGGGGTGAGTCCCTAGGATTCCAGACCTCTCTCACAAGTTCCAAGATGAGCGTATTGCAGATGCCATCAAGGTCCTTTGCACACTGTTCCTTGGGCTCTTCCTAGGGCCAGCTGCTCCCCCTTCCACTGAGAGTCTCTGCATTCACATCACCAGGGGCATCACTTCAGGCCTGCCTCACTGCTCCCTCCACTTTCCACAAGAGCTATGGTTCCTTGGCCCTGGTACTATACTGCTCTGTAAGCTGATAGCCCCTCCTCATGTTTTCCATTCTTACCAAGCTCCTCAAAGGAAGCCCATTGTGGTTAGCTGGTTTGTTTGATTAACCACTGGTGCCCTCCACTATAGAAACCAAGTTTCCAGTCAGTTTTTTGAATGACACGTCACACTGTCTCTCTTCCTTGGGTCCCAGGTATGGCCCCAAAAGAGCCCTGTTCACCAAGACCCTCCTTTGACCTCATGAGAGAGTCAGCCCACCCCTCCCTGCTTAATTCAGGGGCCCTAATTTTGGCATTCTAGGTCTTAGCCTCCAGGTCTTAGTGCATATCCTCTTCACCTTTTTACCCAGAGGCCTGAGTGAGCTCTCAGGAAAAGCAAACTTCAGTGGCCATCCCTCCAACTCCAGAATCCCTGTAGTGGGCATACTGAGTTGTCCTGCTTGAATTAGGTCAGGATAAATCACTGCAACAAACAGACCCAAATAGTATTGGCTCAAATACAGTAGAAGTGTATTTCAACATAACTCAACTAATTCCTGTGTGAGTATTCCAGGTTGGCAGGTGGATTTGTGCTGCATGATGATTCTGTGACTCAGACTTTCAGCTGTGTCTCCAACCATTTCTCCAGGGCCTTGGGCCAGTAGAAGAGGAACAAGAATACAGAGGAAGAATGCTGCTATCTCAAAAGCTTCTCATGTTCCATCAACTGAAATTTAGTTATTGCCACCCCTAACTGCAAGCAAGTGGAGGATGGTCTTTGGTAGGAACACAACGGCCTCTGCCACAGTCACCATTCTTCTTCTCAATTCTACCTCCCTTACCTTCCTACTCACTCCATTTGTCACCCTTGCAATGTGAATTATTGAGAATTTTATAACCTCAGAACTAACACAATCAAGAGACAGTCACTTACAGCTTCCCAGGAACAGATAATGGCATCTGCTCACCAAGGAGTCATCTCTGCTCTTAGTAACACATGCCATGTCCTAGGACTGGTCTGCATTAGCGTTCTTTGAGTTTTTATTTTGTTTGATTTAAAATTTTATTGCTCATGCTGTTATTCATTATCCCCAGGCCTCATTGATGTGTACCAACTCCAGGGGAAATAAAAACCAAATATTAGCAAACATCTTCCCTGAGCAAAAATACATTTCAGAGTTTCCAGCTCAGTATTAGTCTTGTGATGCTTATCTTTGGATAGGTTATTTGGATCCCACTCTGACACATTTGCCTTAATGATACTGTTAATGAAAAATAAGACTAGGTTTGGGGTTACAACTCTTAACACAAAGGTCTTATAGCCTCTACCCCTACTCCAGATGAGGCTGGTCCTCCTATCTGTCAAGAACAAGAGAACTCAAGTACTCAAGTGATGTAGGGGAACTTTGGACATTTGTTGGTTGCCCTATAAAATGATAGACACTTTTGGTTTGGAATTGGAGAAGGAGTAAAGGGGGAGGGACTGGTCACATGTGGCATTTCCAGAAACTGTGTAGTGGTCCACGGGAATTTGTCCAACTAGAGATTGTTACCTGCTTTATGGTGAGAGACTCCCTAAGTTTTTCTCACCTCAGGTTTCATTTATCTTCCTGATTGTTCTAATTATGAGTGTCCACCCACAAGGGCCTCTATCAACCTCCCCCCTTTTGTCACTCAAGGAAATCATCCTGTCTTGTCATTTCTTTGGATCACTTTTATGCCCAGGGCTCTCGAATCAATGTCTCCCACCCTAGCCTTTCCCTCAGGATCCAAGTAGATGAAGCCATCAATACACCTCCACTGAGAAGATCCACCACCATATCAGGCCCATATGTCAAAAATGAAGAGGACTTGACAGTCACACTGGATGTCAAGCCATTTCCATTGAAGGCATAGCCACATTTCCAAACAGAGGATTGTGATTGGGCCAAGTCTTGCCATAACCTGGCCCCATGGATTGGTGACACTGGACATCCAAACACACTGGACACAGCTCATGTTGTAGCCTATTTACAGCTGCTCAAGGTAGTCACCAGAGTATTCTTTCACACTGCCACTTGGATTCATTTCTTCCTCTTCGTCTGTATCCCCATTGCCACATTCCCAAAATACTGCCATTATCTTGACCCCACACTTCACACTTCAACTTGGTAACATGTCCTCTTCCTCATAAGTTGAGTTCCATTTTTCTTCCTAATTGTTCTAATTATGAGTGTCCATCCCACGGATGGTTATTTCTTGAGAAATGTTCCTATGGAAGAGATTTAGCTTTCTGGCTGAGGCATATTGGAATCTCGAAAGGGGGGAATCCAGGAAGGGTAGTGCCAGAGGTTATGGGGACAAACAGGCGGTGGACTTATATGGTGGTGAAGATCTTGCAATACCCATATAGATCATGGTGATCACAGTGGCCTTGTGAACTGGGGCTTAATCCTGCTGGTGTCACTGTCCATGAGCATCCTGTTGATTGGGAAGGGCATGGTCACAGCAGCTCCAGGCATCAGTGACCCTTGGTCAGATGAGAGGCAACATCATGGTTTGGGTCATTATTTCTTTTCTTTTTCCTTTCTTTTCTTTCTCTTCTCCTTCTTCTTTTTTCTTTTTAATTACTAGAGGGTATGTTTCCACAGGATGGGAGGAGAAAGCATGCCCCAGTAGGGTGCAAGCACACCACAATCCCTTTGACTCCATTCCTCCTTCCCAACAGGATTTTGGGCACACATGCACATGGCATGTTTTCCAAGCTGCTAGGGCTGGGAATGAACCTCAGTTGGCCATGTAAGATTCAGCTGCCTTAACCACTGCACTACAAGGCTGACCCTGGGCAGTCATTGCCACAGGCACTTCCCTTCCTCTTACAGTGTAATCTAGTCTTCTCAGTTTTATAGACAAAGCCCTTCATAAAACACCTTACCAATTCTATACTTCATATGAATTTGGTATTCTAATTGCCATTGGACTTTTCTCCCATACCTCAGAGTTGTCTGTCCTGCCTGGTTTCTGAGCGGATTCGCCCCTTCCTATCTTAAGGGTCCAGAGCTAGTTTGCTGCCATAGGCTCTAGTGAGCCTTCCAAGCTACAGCCTTTCTCTCCCTCTTCCTCTGGAAGAGGGAAGTCTGGATGGAATTTGCTTTGGCCTCCCCCATCCTTCTGCCAAGTAATTTACTTTGTCTCTAAAATCAAGTCTACAAACTGACACTTGGCTCCTTGCTTGCTCTTGCTGGTCTCAGTGGAACTACACCTCAGTAACATTCTGCCCACACAAAAGTGAGCTTATGAGCATCCCAGACTCATCCCCAAGCCCTTTTCAAAGTCTTCTTAGGCCTGCTGCTGGATTACTCACCTCAGGCTGAGTTTTCCCCCAGTCAGGTCCTACGTTCTGCTATTAATCTACCACAGACTTTGGCCTGTCCTGATGTCCATCTCCCATTGTCTCCAGGCTTAAGATCTTTAGCATGTGACTGGTAAGTCCCTCAGTCCTCTCCACCTTGGTGATGCTCTGCCTGGATCTCTACTCCAAATTCCCAGTGACATCTTCTGCTATCACTCCTACCCCTGGATTGGCCCCTCCTGAGTCCCAGCTCCTGAACTGCCTCCTGCATGCAAGGACCAGAGAGTCTGGATACCTCTAGGCATCCTCCTCTTCCTCTCTGGCCCCAATAGCCTTCAGCAGTTTTCAGAGGTGTTAGTCCTTCTAGCTTGAGTCCTCTTCCTGTCCTCCTCTTCTCCCCAGCAGACTGGAAGATCCCATGGGCTGTCTGGCACTGGAGCCCACACAGGGAATGAGGTTCACTTTCCCTCAAAACCTTTCTTCCTGTTGGAATTCTTGATCTGTTCCTTCCCACCTGGGCTTATCTAGTGTTCATTCAATGTCAAGCATTCCTAGAGCCTCCTCTGAGTGCCCTGAGTGGCTTTCTTGCATTCTACCTATACCTTTTTGCCTAAATGGACATTTGTAAATATTTGTTGAACTGAATTGGTAGCCTTGAGGTCAAGGCCTTTTTTCTTCTGTTTCTTTGGAGCCATGTATTGGCCTACAGTAAGCATTCAGTCTCTTCCTGACAGTAGATTGATCAATGAGGTCCTACATTAAGGCCACATCTGTAGGAAGAAAAGGAAGAGAAGGCAGAAGCTTTAGTTAACATCTAGCCTCATGGCGCTGGAGGCATTTTCTGGAGGGAGAAGAAGTTGTTTAATTTATGTTCACATCTCACAGATTCTCAGCTGGACAGAGGCACCCTTGGCATGACTCAGGAGACATCAGCTCAAGCAAGTTTTCTTAGAAACAGCCAATTATAAGTAAACGAATGAAGGTGACCTTGAGTGTCTTGACAATGGCTTGGTCTGACAGAACTCTGTGTGCAGTTTCAGGTTTATTCTTGGGATGAGTCATGTGATGGTCCTTGGTGTACTTCCTGAGTAGCTGATAAAGTCTGAGGGGTTCCAGTTCCCGTGAGTGCCATAAGGAGAGGTTGATCCACATCAAAGGTCATGGCCAAGTCTTACTCAACAAACCATCCTGGCAATCCTCATTGGCTTGTTTGGTGAGATCCTGTGAAGCTTGTGACTACTGCTGGCCCCTGGGAGCCTTCCTGCTAGCAGTTGGGCAGTGAGAGCTGGCCTTTCCCAATTACCAACAGGGAGGGGATGTGCCTAGCCAGGAGACTTGCTGAAAGCTGGCTGACCTTGCCTCTTAGAACTCCTGGATTCTCAATCCCCCTATAGGATTTGGCTAGGATAAAGGGAGAATAGAAATCTGAACATGACTGGGAGAAAACTTAAATCTTGGCCACCCTAACAAGCTTCTAGACAAAATTTTCTCATAAGTAAAAAAAAAAGAAATTAAAGAAGATTGGACAGTGACACAGTGGTAAAACACAATGCTCTGTGAGACTAATCCACTTGGAGAAATTCCAAGTTCTTTCTGTAGATCTCCCTGAGAATGCTGGACACATGCATGTCTATGATCCAGGGTCGGCTGAGGCTAGGTTAGATGTAGCAATAAGACCCCATTAGACAACGACGTTTCTCTCATTCTCTTTCACTCATGAAATAAAGATAGAAACTCAGAGGAGAAGAAAGAAGAAAAGAAGAAGAAGAGGCGGAAGGAGAAGAAGAAGGAGAAGAAGAAGAAGAGGAGGAAGGAGAAGGAGAAGAAAGAGGAGGAGAAAGAGAGAAGAAGAAGTCCTAAACAGTGCTCAGACGATAACAACTATCCATAATGAACGGACTCTTTCTGTAGCCAGAAATGCATATAATACACACATGTAAATGACAAATTATTGGCTCAGGAGGATGGTTCTGCTTGTGAAAAGCAAATCACCTCTATCATTGTCTCAATCAATCAGCAAGTATTTACAAAGTATTCACTACAAGCCAGTTTCTCTTCTGGTATATAAAAGATACACAAAATAGTCCCTGCACTCAAGGGGTTTACAGTCTGGATGGAGAACCAGGATAAACACTCTGGAAGAGAACAACACAAAGATTCTCAAAAGCAAACATACTAGAGACCAGCAGATGTAGCATAAGGGTTATGTTGCTGGACTCCCACATGGCTGACTGCAGTTTGAGTCCTGGACCCGGTGGCTTCAAACTCACACTGGGCACATGTGTGTATATGCCCAAAATCCCGAGAAGAGAATGGAAGAGAAAGGACTGTGGTGTGGTCATCTCCCCTGGGGGTGATTTCTCTGTCTCTCTGTCTCTCCAGTGAGTGTGCACACAACCTATAGCAAAAAAAAGAAAAGAAAAAAAAAACAACCTTAAAAAAAAAAAGCAAGCACGCTTGCCTAACATGGCTAGAAAAATTCTCAAGGGGACAGATTCTGGGTCTTTGAATTCTAAATCTTTAATTTCTTAAAGTATCTTAAATTCTTACATAGTTCAAAGTTACCTGTTTTAGACTACTTAGCAGCAAGCAACTGAAACAAACTCTGGATGATTTGAAAAGAAATTTAGAAAAAGTATAGCTGGGGGTCTGAGTGACCATGCTCAGAAAATAGGCAGAAACCAAGAGAGGCCCAAGAGTAAGAACCACCACTGCTAAACTTTGTAGGAACAAGCTGGTGTACACACCACAGTCCCCACAGTGAGGCCCAGTATTGTCAGCTTTCACCACCCACACCTTGTCATGGGACTCTGCACACCAAGGCTGAAGTTTGAAAGGATTCTCCACAACCCATGATTCTTCTCATCATGAGCTTCCAACTCTTAAGTCAGAAGCAGGAGCCCTGGGCCGCATGCCCATGTCCTAGCTGCAAGGGAAGCTGGAAAATAGATTTTTCTGGAAGTTTCTGTGTTATAGTAGGAGGTGGGAACCTACTCATGAGGTGGGGAATTCCCCAAACACAGGAAGGGGTTCAGATGCAGGGCAACCAAAACAAATGACAAATGTTCACCACACCTACCATGGCTCATATGGGAACAGGAAGTATAAAGGTGAAAGAATAACCATTTCTATTCTTTTAAGAAAGGAATTGCAGAAAAAATTGTGCAGGTTATCAATGATTATCAATTCTGCTCAGTGGGAATTGGGGTCTTAATGAAAAGGAGGACCTTGAAGAGTGTGGAGCATTGAGATAGGTGGGGGAATGTGGGAAGACCCTCAAGGCTGGAGAAACCACACAAATGGCAGTTAACTCAACATGCAACACTGCAGTAAGCAGACAGCCTGACCTCCCTAATTAGCCAGACTCCTCAGGTTCCAAGTTTGACACACCAAGACCTGTGTCATTCAGCATCTGAGCAGTCTCTTTAGCATGACCCAGAAGTCTTATTTATCATTAACTGTGAGTGGCATCACCACTACTCCATGAGTAAGTACCTGTGAAATATCCCCTCCTGGCAGCCCAGCAATGTTATAACTGAACTAACAATGAGCTGAAATGAGTTGCTTCTCATTGCTCAGTGTAATGCTCTCCTCAGAGTACAAGGTTGGGACCAGATGGCAGCTCAGAGGTAAAACATGACACTTTATGAGGCAGATCCAAAGAGAAGGCTACCAGTTTGCATTTGGAGACCTCCCTGGGTACAGGGGGTATGCATGTGCCCATGATCCAGGCTGGCTGAAGCTGTGGATAAATTATGGTGTCAAGACTCCGTTAGGGGTGCTGTATCTTTGTCTCACTCTCTGTCTCTTTCACTCATGAAATTAATAAACTTTGGGACCAGCAGGTGAAGTACTGGCTAAGGCGCTGGGCTCCCCACATGGCTAACTGCAATTCCAGTCTCAAACACACTGAGCACATGTGCATGTGTGCCCAGAATGCTAGGGGGAGAATGGAGGAGAAGGGATTGTGGCATGGTCATCCCCCGTGGTGGGATGATTTCTCACTTTCCCTCTCACTGTCTCTCTTGGGGCGAGTGCACATACCCTGTGGCAAAAAACAAACAAATAAATAAATAAAAATTTTAAAATACAAGGTTAATAGGTGAAGGAAGATTAGCAAAAACGAATATGTTGTTTTTGCTTGTATATAATATTTTTCACAGTACTACTCCTTATAGATAAGAGCAGCTCGGCCTCTTAGACCAATTGTTCCCAACTTGGGTGGCCATTAAGGATCATCTGATCATCATTAGGTGGTCTTATGAAAACCACCTAATGTCCACTGTGGTGTGGTGGTTCAGGTGACTGGATCCCACATGGCCAACAGCACATTCAAATCCCAGACCCAGTGACTTGAAAAGCATGCTGGGCAGGTGTACAGTCCAAAGCAGTGGCCAAGGGATTGTGATATGTTCATATCCTGTGGGACATGTTTTCTCACTTTCCTTCACTCTGTCTTTCTCAGTCTGTCTCTGGTGAGCATACAAAATCTTTTTAAAAGAAAAAAAAATGATTCTCAGGTCTATCCCTGGCCTACCAAATCAGGACTTTTAAGAGAGAATCTGAGATATCCATATTTTTAAGTTGTAATATTTTCTTTTTTCTTTTCTGTTTTTTTTTTTTTTGAGAGTGTTTTTTGCTTGTTTGTTTTTGTTTTTGTTTGTTTTTGTTTTTGTTTTTGTTTCTGTAGGGTGCATGTGCTCCAGAAAGACAAAGAGAGACAGAGAGACAGAAAGTGAGAAATCACCCCCCAGGGGTCTGGCCATGCCGCAGTTCCTTCTTTTCCATTCTTCTGTCGGGATCTTGGGCACGCACGCACACACGCCCAGTGTGAGTTTAAGCTTCCGGGTCCAGGACTCAAACCGTGGTCAACTACATGGGAGTCCAGGGACATAGCTGTTATGCCAACTGCTGGTCCCATAAGTTGTAATATTTTCATCAGTCAGATTTGGAAACTGGGCCCTAGACATTGCAAGGTACGTCAACTCTTCTTCACCTATTTCTTTAGTTGCCTACAAAATTTAAGAATCCTTAAAATTTTCTTTTAAGGATTTCTTTTCTTCATACCTAACCCCATACTCTTCTTTTTTCCTATTTTACCATAAAAACTTTCAAACATACAGAAAAGCTAAAAGAATTATACAGCAATCACTCATGCCTTTTCCCATTCTCTTGTTGATGGACAGTTGGGCTGTTTGCCATTTTTAGGTATTCAATGTAAACAAAGCTGCTATGAGCATTTCTGCATAAGGCTTTTGTAATTACATGTTTTCATTTCCCTACAGGTCTAGGACTGAGTGTTGGCTACCACCTCCTTTCCCCTAGTTTATGCCACTTCTCTCTTCTCAACTGGGACTCCATAGAGCTAGTCAGAGTGCTCTTCTTCAACCACCACTTGATCATGTCTTAAATGCTTTTAATGACTCCCAGTGACCTCCAAAAAAAAAAATCCCAAATCACTGACTTGGCTCAGAGGGCAGTCTGAACTCTCACCATACCACTCTGCCTCCAGTCTTTGACCCAATACTATGCCCAAGATGTGAATAAGATGTGTCATGCCTACCCCTTTTCACACTGTTCCTTCCCTTATTACTGCTATAACAAATTTCCACAAACTTCATGGTTTAAAACAAAACAAGGGGAGTTGGATGGTGACACAGCAATACAATACCATATTCTGCAAGGCTGATTGAGGTGGAAAGGTTCCAGGTTTGCATCTGGAAACCCCCTCACCCCCATCCCACATGTACCTGTCTGTGATCCAGAGTTATGATCCAGACCCTATTGGTAGTGCCTGTCTCTCTTGCTCATAGAAGAAATAAATAAACTTTAAAAATTTATTCTCTCAGAGTTCTGGAGGACAGTCTGAAGCAAGTTTTAGTGGGCTAAAGTCAAGGTGTTGGCTGGACTGTTTCTTTCTGGAGGCCCTGAGGAAAGACTGTCTCTTTGCCTATATCAACTTTCGGAGTCACCTGTAGTCCTTGGCTTATGAGCTCTTCCTCTTCTTCAAAACGTATCACTCCAATCTCTGCCTCCATGGTCACATTGCCTTCTTATGCACTGTAGTCCATTCTTCCTCCCACTCCCTTTGTAAGGACTCCTGTGATTACACTTAGAGTTGTCCAGATAATCCAGGTTAACTTCTCAAGATTCTTACTTTAATAATATCAGTGGTGTCCCATTTGCTATGTAAGATAACATTCACAGGGATCAACGATCAGGTTGTGTTTATCTTTGAGGGCCATTATTCAGCCTACTGCACCCACCAACCTGGAAAACACCTATCTGTCCTCCAGGTTATTCTTCTCCTGGTGGCCTCCCTGATTCCTTAGGTCATGTTTGGGACTTCCCCTTTGATCTTCCCCAGCTCTTTTATCGGACTGTGTATGGAAGCACAGTGGGGGACTTTGAAGTCTGTGGAAAATGAAATTAAAGTATGCGTTTATAAAAGGCAAAAAGATTTAAAAATCCATGCATTTTTTTCATAATATAAATTTCCTATGAATTTTGTGCAGACCCCCTTGTACAGCTCCCTGTATTATAATTACCTTTTGGCCTCCCTTCTCTTAGCTATCAACAGCTTGAGAGCTGAGACCTCACCCACCTTCTTCTTCTTGGCCTCCCCAAGGTCTGGCGCATGATACATGTTTAATATACATTTACAGGAATAAAGGTGGCTTGCTGGCTGAAATCCAGGATGAAAAGCCCTGATGAAATGAGAACGGAGGTTCCCTGTTCAAGGTGTGCAGTATGGACTAGGTTGCATTGTGCCTAGACGGTGTGTTCCTTATGTGTGGACTCTAGAGCTTTGCATAAGGTAGATGACAGCCAACCAGCAATAGAGTCCTAGGGTTATTCTGGTCACTGTCCACAGTCACTGCAGCTTACTTGGCATTTTGACCCCAGGGACATGCTCTAGGTGACTTCACTGCACCTCTGTGGTAGTATATGATGGGTTTACTTAGACATTGATTAACTTACCAGGGAAACACAATCATTAAGCAAATTCCATCCACCTATCAGGGAAGATATAAGCATGAGCAAACATTAACCTGGACCCGTAGATTTACAAACCCCTTGAGCACACTGGCAGTGCCAGCTTACCCATAGGTCCAAGTAGGTGCTTGATTAAAGAAAATGAAACCCACAGTAACACGCTTTTAACATATACCAACAGATAGAGGAATGTGACCCCTGGAATATGGACTTAAGCATCACCAAGGTTTATGAATCAGCAAGAAACAAGCATGTATACCCCTCCAAGGCTATATGATACTATGAACTGTATGTGTTTATTTATGGCAAGGCTAACACAGGTTCAAATATTAATGTTCAAATATATTCGTCACTAAAAATTCCCTACATAGTAGGGTACAGAGGGGAAGAAATCTTGGTAACTCGAAACTTTGCTATAGCAGGCATGCTGCCCTAAATCCCTGCTGGCAGCAAGTTCAGGCTGTTTACTGGTACATTCTTTTGCTGTGTGGTTGAGGTGGAGTGGGTGGGAGACATTTCTGTGAGTTTCTGTTGGATGGTTAAGGGTGGAAACAGGGCGGGGGAGTCTAGTCAACCCTCAAAAAGCATACATCTCTTTGAGACTGCAAATGCCAAGACAGTATAGGATACCCAGCCCCCTCCATGAAGACTACCAGACCACCTCTGCCATCCTCACCCTACAGGTGAATGGGTACTGGTGGCTGAATATTCTAGAACTCACAGTCAAAGCACTGGTCCTATTGGAAGCACCAACAATTTTGTTCCAAGAGGATCTCTGAGCCGACAGTCATGGTTCTTTGCTGCAGTCGTTGACTTTTTATACGGTTTGGAGGAGATCCCTAGGAAGTTCCCTTTTACCCTCAACTTCCTCCTTCTCATCATCCCCCTGTTCTGGTTTTTGTTTTGTTTTGTTTTGTTTTTGCCATAGAGTATGTGAGTTTGCTGGAGAGAGACAGAGAGGTAAAGTGAGAAATCACCCCTCGCGCCTCCAGGGAGGATGGCCACACTGTAATCCCTTTTCATTCATTCTCCTCTCAGGATTTTGAGCACACACACACACACACACACACACACACAGCATGATTTTCTAAGCATTGGGTCCGGGGCTTGAACCATGATAGGCCACGTGGGAATCCAGTGTCTTAAGCAACACACCACTTGCTTTGCATCTTTAAACTACTCCTTCACTCTGGTATCTCCTGTGCCCTCTGGCATCTTCGGCAAGCGAGAATGACTATCACAAGAGAAGAAACTTCAAATAAAGTGCCAGCTATAAAACTTGGTTTCTTTTCTATCTCAACTACCCCGACTTGAAAGGCAGTTTGGGGTCATGATGCAAAACATGAATTTTGGAATCAAACAAACGTGGGTTATTGATACGTCTGTAATTCAGAAGCTGTCTACCCTTGGGCAAATGAGTCCATCTTACTCCTTAATTTCCCTATCTGTAAAATGAAATAACAGTAACATCCACCTCACAGGGTCATTAGAAGATCATGCATACAAAAGGCTTAACAATTCCTTGTATATAAAGCAAGTAATGATAAACATTAGCTGTTGTTATTGGTGATGATAGGATTGTGGATAATATAAGAACAACGCATATTATAGAAACTTTGGTTAGAGAATCCCAGTGAGTCAACCACTCTATCATCTCTATCTTATATTATGGGTAGATGGAGGTATGCTGCAGGGGACTTCAGAGAGTTCATAGGAAATAGAATTACAGTACAAGTTAATCTTGGTGTAAAAAAAAATAATAATCCATGCATAGTTTTTTCATAGCATTTTCCATGAACTTTTTTTCTTTAAAAAAGAAAAAATGCCAGAGGGCAAGTGTTCTTGCCAGGGAGACACAGAGAGAGGAAAAGGAAGAAAGCATCCCCCCCTCAACACACACACACACACACACAATGGGACATGATCACACCACAATTCCCTTTCTTTTCTTCATCCTCTGGGCATTTGGACATGCACACACATGTGCCCAGTGTGTTTTACAAACCACCATGGCCAGGACTCAACCCACAGTCAGCCACGTGGGAGCTGGCTCCCTTAACCAGTAAGCTACAGGGCTGACCCATCCATGAATTTTTTGAAGACCCTTTGTATGGTGGATGGAAAACATTTCCAAGAACACTTGGGAGATAAGGTTCTTTGGGATGGAATTTTGGAAGTCCACTCCCAAATATCTGCTGGATCTCTAAACAAATGAAGAGAATCATACCTTGGCCCTACATTTTTGTTGTTGTTGTTGAGAATATGGTTCCCAAAAAAGTATTTTAATAGATACCATCACAAGTAAGTTTAGCACTAGGAAGAGGCTAGGTCATCCAACTTCACAGTATAGGTTTGAGAAAAAAAGAGCAAATAATTCAGAGATCACTTTAGCTCACTGAGCCATCCTGATGGCATCAAAAGCTACTCTGCACAGGTATCAAGCCAGTGTCTTTAAATAAGGAACCAGTCAGGACTGAACTAACCACAAATAGATACAACCGATTTCGTGGTGAGTGATGTTTGTTCAACATTATGTCCAGATGCCTAGATTGCAAGACACAAATCGTTAGTGTAAAAAGTGTTTATAAATTCTTAGTTGAATTCTACACTGGGTTAGGTACTGGAATAATCACATTGAAGCCAAATTACAGGCCCCACCCTTGAGAGAAAGGACTGGAGCCAGTCTCAGGTTTCAAAAGTGGACAAGAAACCAAAATAAGGGAGTCATATGAACAAGGATTTGCCCGATGTGCTCAGCTGTTTCCCAACTCCAGGAAAATGCTGTCCTGGAGTTGGCAAAGTAATCAGAGGCTTTGATAAGATCTGGCTTCCTATAGGGGAGCCCAGACCAGTGAGAAAGCTCTCTGCCAAGAAACACCCTAGAGTTCCAGTGTGCTGGACATTTAAGAAAATACCCTGCTTAGCAAACCCTGTGAATGCAAAGTGAGCCCTCTACCCCTGAAAAACAACTGCCTCAACTGTGCAGGATTACTTTTTCTTGGCCTTTCTATGAAACTTAAATATTAATATCCTCTATTTGAGGATATGACTTCCTGTTCTGGCAAAGAAATGGAAATGATTTTAATGGGTTTTGGGTTTGGGGTTTTTTTCCCCCTTGGTGTTGCTATAACCTCAGGTTTGTATTTTTAGGTTTGACTTTTGGTAGCAGCAAGAACACAATTAGTCCAGGCCAAGCGCTTCAATATAGAATCAGCTCAGGCCAACATTTGCTTCACTTCTGGAGATGTTCTCAGCACACTGTCCTAAGAAGGGAACTTTCCATAAATGTCATTCTTGTGAAAAGAGCAGAAAGTAAAGATAAGAGGCGGTCTGGTAGGAGCCTCCATCAGCTGACTTAATCTCAACAAAGACCAGGTTATACTTGTACCTCAGAACAATGACAATTTTTTTTCCCACAAACGCAGTAATAGGTTTGAAGCATTGGAAAAAATTTTATGTACAGTTCATTATAAGAGTTCTATGAGAGACTACCTATTATCTTTAAGATAGACTATATATTTTATTCTTACTTTGATAGATAAGGGGTAAAGAGACTGAAAAAAAAATGTGTGGGGGGATCCACCTCAGCCCCCAACACTGCTCCACATCCCCCAATGTTTAAACTATCCCAGCAAACTTTCTTAAGCAAACTTAAGATAAATCTGAAATAGCTGGAGTAACTGCTGACAAAAATTTTCCATCTGACAAATGAGAGCAAATAATGTTGTTGTCAAACTTTTACCACAGAAGTCAGTTGGCAATTCGCAGCAATTTTTCCATAAAAAAAAAAAAATTCCGAAAATGGATTCAATGTTCTTGGAGCAAGGTTACAAAACAATATTTGACCTAAAAGATAAGACAGGAAATTGAGTCTTTGAATCCTGTTAAATGGGCAGACAGAGAATTTTCTAGAGATACTTGGTTTTAAAAAGTTGCATTTGTGTGAATGAGGCATGCCACAGTACAAGATTAGTGGTTTGGTGGTTAAGGTAACTGAATCCCATATTGCCAACCATGCAGTTTGAATCCCAAACCCGGTGGCTTGAAAAACACACTGGCCACAAAGATGTGTGTTTAAAATCCCAACAAATGGAGAAATGGAGGAAAAATGAATTTTCGTTTCTATGCTCAACCGTGGGGGTGCTGTCCCTCTTCTCTTTCTCTCTGTCTGTCCCTCTCTCTCTCTTTTTCTCTGGCAAGTGCCTGTGCCTCCTGGCAAAACAAAACAAAACAACTAGAAAAGAATATTCTAGACAGCTACTATAGTGTTGCTCATTTCAGTTCTCATAGTGCCTCCCACGGGCTCTAGTAGGTGCTGTGAGAGTCAGAGGGAGGGCTGCCTATCTAGGGATGACAATCATCTTTGAGAATTTTCCCCCATACATAGACATCATACACAGAAGGGCTCAGAAATCCTATCGTCTGCCAGTTGCAGAATGTTCAATAGTTAGGGTTGAAGGCTCTTATATCCGTTGGACTGGGTAGGAACCACCTGTAAGTAACTTAACCTTAGATGCCTCCTTTTCTTCATAAGTCAATCAGAAATTATTATATGACTTACATCCTTCAAGGTTCTTGAAGGATAACTGAAGTGATGTGTCCAAAAGCTTCAGCATAGTGTCAGCCACAGACCAAAAATGTATTTGATGGCCTTATGCAAGAGGGTGATATCACCAGGAGGCTTGTATTTAATTTATATAGGCATGAAAGACCAGTTTCAAGCAGACTTAAAACTAAACATATCAATATATGCGGTTGCTGCTGCTTCTTCATCATCTTCTTCTTCTTCTTCATTTTCTTTTTTAAATAATGTTCTTTGCAAATAATAGAGATTTGGAGCTTCTTAGAATAAAATTATTTCAAGCTTCAACAAATTTTAATTAGTGGGTGGTACCAAAAATATGGAGTACCCCAGAGGTAACCTATCCTTTTCTACTAAAGTCTTAGTTGGGCCTCCCCCTCCATGGCTATAGAATTAAGGAACTGATGGCTAAATACATCTAGAAATATGTATCTTTTGTGAAACTCTTAAGTCATATCTAGTTTCTGAAATCATGTTGTTCATTCTTACCACAGAATATTTATACCATTATCTAGCAGAAAGATTAGAGTTTAAATAAATTCCTACATTTATTTGTAATTTATTTGATGGTGATTTATTGGGTACCCCATTAGTGTTAGGAATGTGTCTAGACACTGAGATTACTCTATGAGTGAATACATCCCTGTCCTCATAGAACTGACATGCTATAAAGAATTCTCACCAGAGGGATCAGCAGTTAGCGTAATGGCTATGTCGCTGGACTCCCACGTAGTCGACCGCGGTTCGAGTCCCGGACCCGGCGGCTTAAACTCACGCCGGGCGCGTGTGCGTGCGTGCCCAAGATCCCGAGAGAAGAATGGAGGAGAAGGGATTGCGGCGTGGCCATCCCCCCTGGGGGGTGATTTCCTGCTTTCTATCTCTCTGTCTCTCTCTGTCTGTCTGGCGAGCGCACGCGCCCTATAGCAAAAACCTCTCCAAAAAAAAAAAAAAAAAAAGAATTCTCACCAGAGACAAGCAGAAAGGACCATACTGGACATTACTTTGGGTTAGTCACAGGCTAGCAGTGAATTACCTAAGCAAGAAGACTTCAAAGGCTCTGTGGTTAGAAAGATGGCCAGGTATTTGGAACTCAAATGGAAACCCTCTGTAGAAAGAAAAATCTAAAACCAGAAATTAAAGCAGAATTTGACTGAGGAAGAGGTAAGCTCTAAAACCAGTAGCATTCCAGGCAGAAGTTGGTTCAGAAGGCTTCACCCAACCATGTGGGCAGGTTAGATGTATAACCAAGGAAAAGGAAATAACAAACAAATAAGGAAGTCACATACTAAGTCAACCTGACTGGCTCCACTTGGCAATTGCCTTATATGGTCATGTTTTAACAGCTTTCAGCCTCTGGTTGGCTGAGGAGACTAGCAGCTGTGATCGGCTGAGGCTCAGTTGCTAGGTTACCAAGATGGACCTTTAGGTTGGAGTAGGAATTACTTGTACATCAAGCTAGGTTGCAACTCAGTGTATTTGGACATTACTTTGGGCTTTTTTTTCTTTTCTTTTTTTCTTTTTGCCATAGGTCCTGTGCACTTGCCAGAGAGACAGTGAAAGGGAAAGTGAGAAATCACACACACACACACACCCCAAGAGGAATAACTACACCACAATCCCTTCTCCATACTCCTGTTAGGATTTTGGACACACACACACACACAAGCACCCAGTGTCATCTTCAATCCTCCAGGTCCAGGACTCAAACCCCAGGTGACCACGTGGGAGTTCAGCATCTTAGTCACTACACCACCTTCTGGGCCCTACTTTGGGCCAATTTTATCACCGAAGGACTGAGGCCTGCTTAGGCCAATTTAGTTCAGTGAAGTAGCTTGTATGGAGGCAGCCTGAAGGAGCACATGGCTTCTATCTCTGGAATTGAAGACTTGTGCTTCCCTTTTAACAGGCTAACCCTTTGAAACTAGGTTGAAAGTGACTCAAGTGGCCAATCAGAGTTCAAAGACCCCTTCTTAACCCACTCTTTCTCCACAAAGTGACTGTTAGCTTGGTAATGTCGGAGGATAAACTCACAAGGACAATATGGGAGGCTTGGACTTTATAGACAGTAAGTAAATTTGTGGAAGGATGAGGGTTGAGGAGGGCAACTCCCAAAGGTCTGGCTGGGTCTGTGGCTAGTATCTTAGGACTCATAAGATCTGGGAGGAGTAATCCAGTTACTAGTTGGTTCTCTCAGGCCCTCAGCTATAAACCATAGCTGATTTGACTCATCAAGCAGAAACTTTATTGAAGGGAAATTGGCTAGCATGTAGAATTAGTGGAAGCCTAGAGAACCAGTCTCATAGAACACATTCCAATCCATGCCACAGAACTGCCCTGATGAAGTAGCCATGTGGCTGCCTTATCAAGGAAAAAGACCACCAACGTGGCTATGCTACCAATGCCATTTCTGTCTCACTTATTCCAAAAGAAACCTGCCTTGCCAGAAAAATGGGTTCCTTAAGGTTCTCACTTCCAAGTCGAACTCTCACACAGGCAACTTGATTGGAAAAACCCAATTCATTATATCCGTACTCTAGTGAAGGTTGCAAACCGAATTTTCTGTGTTCTTCCTGGGAAAAGTAGAACTCATAAAGTTGGGAATTTCCCAAATAAAGCAAAGGTGAGTTAAAAAAGTGACTGGACATCCAAGAAACACGGAAGTCGTATTTCACTCAACCTCTTGGCTAACCCAAGGCTAATCCATCTTCCAATGTTAAACACAACATTGGCTACAATGAATTTATTCTACTTAACACAGTTCTACCTCATGGCCTACCTGAAATAAGGTAACTCAAAGTCAAAGTAGTGGGCCCTCAAGAAGTCAAACAAGCCAAAGGTTAAACCAACTCATCTTTTATTGGAGAAAACTGACTAGCAGTATTTATGATATGAAACCCTTGGGGAGGGCACAGAAGTGATTTGTTGCTCAAGAGAAGCCAGATCCCACATGGTAGCCCCTTGGTCTCCAACCTGGTCAGCCTGAAATATACTGGGCACATGTGCAAGTGCCCAAGATCCCACAGACTGGCAGACTGGAGGAAGGAGATCACAGCATGACTACACCATGTAGAGGTGCTTTTCTCTCTCCCTCTCCTTCTCCATCTCTCACACATGTGTGCATGTGCTCTATAATGGGAAACATTTTTTAAAATAAATAAATAGAAAGAAAGAAAAATAAAATAAAAACTTCTGGGAAGCAATTTTTTGGTGATTAAAGAATCTTCAGTACCCAGTGGTTACCTTCAACAATTTGCATGTGTCCCCAAAGGTTCATGTGTTGGAAACTTAATTGCTAGTGTAACAGGATTAAAAAGGAGAGCCTTTAAAATGTGGTTGAGTGAATGGATTAAGGCCATTAACTAATGTCATTATCTCAGAAGTGAGTTAATTTGTAAGAGTTAGTTTTCACCAGAAAAGCACTAAGCTCACTCTCACAGTCCCTTGCTTTTCTGCTAATGGATAATGCAGCTCAAAAGCCTCACCAGACACCAGTGCCATGCTCTTGAACTTCCCAGCACCCAAAACCATAAGAAATAAATTCCTTTTCTTTATAAGTTACCCATGGTCTTCTGTTATAGAACAGAAAATGGGCTAAGATGGTATCTCTCCTTTTTAGCCATTTTGTCTTGGCCTCATGCAGAAAAGAGGAACTATCCTCAAATCACCTCTCCTGTTTTCTCTTCAGGGACAGAGGCTTTGGGTTCTAAGTGTCCCATCTCTGGGAACATGCTGCCCCCTCATGCAGGCTCAAGATGTAGTTGTCCTGAGTGGTCACGGCAGTGCTGGTGGCCTTGAGCTATGAGCATTGACTTTTCTGTGTTGGGCAGTCTTGAATCAGTTTGTAAAGTTCCTTTGCAGGATCCACAGTCCCCCGATTATTCTCTGTATCCTTTTCTCCTTCAGTTGTTGTCTGGAAAAGAAGCACAGTCAAGTGTGAGGGGTCACTCGAAGGTCCTTTAGAGATGGTGTCCTGTGACCCCCAGGCTGAGATTTAAAATCTGAGAATGTTGCCTCTGGCCTCTCAGAAACTGACAGCCAAACTGGTACTAGATTTTAGTTGTCCATTGTCCCGCACTGGCACCTTTCATTCTTAGATAGTTACATTGTAGTAGAGGACAAAGACTTAAGCCAAAAGACTATGTCTCCCATTGGAAATGTTGGTCACCTTTAAGCCCTCATACTAAAGATTTCTGAGTGTCAGCCCAGGGTTCCTGAGAAACCACACATAGGTAATGAAACAGTGAGCAGAGTGGGAAGCCCCAGGGCACCTGTACTTGGGTGAACAGCTGACGGTCTCTGCTCTCAGGCAATTAAGACCACCAGACTAGAGGAGGAGAGTCCACTTTTGAGGTCAACCCAGCCCACACCATTGAGGGTCAGCCCCAGGGTCCACAGTGTGCATGCTTCTCTTACACTCCTAACACCTAGGAAATGCTAGCCCCTCTGTCCCACCTGCCAGCCTCAGCTTCTATTACCATCTTCATTAGCAAAGTGTGTGTTCAAGAAGAAGAATCCACAGAATTTTAAGTTTCCTCCTGTCTAAAACGAGGAAGTTGAGCTTTATGATTTGTAATGCCTGTCTGAGCCCAGTCCCATGAGAATACCAGAGAACAAGGACTTGTTATTGAGGTGAAACTTGCAAACAGGCCATGAAGAAAGACTTGGTCAGGGCTGCAAAGCTTGTAGACTGTGAACTAATCTGAATTCTAATCAGAACCTGAAATGAGACCAGCAGTCCTGGCTCTGATGCCAATGGCCTAGATGTTCAGATGACAGCATGGATTATCCATCATGTGAAGAGGTAAACATTCTGAGACTTTGTGGGCTCAGGGATGTCTGACTTCATGTTGCGTATACTGGCCTTTGCTCATTCGATATTCACAGGGCTAAAAGCAAAGCACAGGACTGCAGCCACACCTTGGGAATTCGCCAGCCTTACTCACTGCTCTTCTGCACCTGTTGCCCCGGACATACCTATCAATCCCATCGTTCAGGTGAGTAAATGAAGCATGTGTCAATTTTTCAAATAAGCTTTTAATCTGGTTATAGAATAAATGTCTTAACAATGCAAAAATGCATTATGACCCCATTGAAACTGCAGCCCCACAATCTGAGTAACCATCAACAAACAGTTCAAATAACTTAAATCACTTATTTATACTTCTTGACCATCCTAAAGGAGATGTGTGGCGGATGCTACTGCTCACAGTCCTTCTTCCCTATCCCATCTGCATCCTTCTTACCTAATAAATGTTCCAGCTTTCTCTTCCTCTGACATTTTGAAGAAAACCCTCTTCAGTACTAGTCTGAGTATATCTTAACCTTCGACCCTGTGGCTTTCTGCATTACCAAATCTCTTAAGAGCTGAGCTAGCAGCACGGAACTCTGAGGGGAGGCAGGAGGGCAGCATTTATATAATGGGACAGCTGTTCATGAGCCAGATCGAATGTTTCCTGTAGCAGATAAATGTTTATCCAACACACATTTAGGTCCACTTTATGTAGATTCACTTACTTTCTCATTCTAAAAAAGTCATAAATTTTTGTTTGTTTTAGTTTTGCTATAAGGTGCATGTGCTTGCCAGAGAGAGAGAGTGAGAGAGAGGAGAGAGATAAGGAAAGTGAGAAATCACCTCCCGGGGGATGGCTACACTGCAATTCCTTCTCCATTTTTCTCCCAGGATTTTGGGTCCACATGCACATGTGCCCCACGTGATTTTCAAGCTGCCGGGACTGGGACTCAATCCATGTAGTCAGCCATGTGAGATCCATCCTCCTTAACCTTTGCACCACCTGCTGGTGTAATACTTATAAATTTTCAAATTTATTGTAGCAAAAAGAGGGTGGGGTGGCATCTGTAGGACAGAAGTAGAAAAAACACCAATACCTATGAAAGAAACTGTCATGAGTTATTGGTAGGAGTTATTGGAGTAAGAGAAAAATGGAGGCGAGAGAATGGCCATAACACTGACTGGTTGCAATCAGTCTGCATATCGGTTATGCTGAAAGAGCCTTACTAAATAATAACGATTGTAATACTAACACTTACTGTATTGATTATGTGCCTGGTACTTTACATAGAATATTCCATTTATTCCTCACAATAGCTCTGTGAGATAATCCCTCTCTGTTGCAGGGAGAACTTAAAGCTCAGAGAAGTTAAACCATTTACTCAAGTCCTCACGTGTTAGTCAGTAGTGGATTTAGGATTTGAACCTCAGCAGTCTGACTCAGAGACCATGCTTTTAACTTCTGCCCACATCCTACTGTTTCTTCACAAAGAAGCTCCACTTGGGAGGGTGGAGAGAGACATATCTAGACAAACAAAGCCACAGGGCATGTGGGCAGAACTAGTGCCCTCTGCACAGAGCAAGACAGGAACCGGGGGAAATCCCACTATTTTAAGACACGCTGTGTAGAAAATGCTGCACAGGCACTAACTTAGTCAACACAGACTAACTGCTGCCACAAACAACCACACTCTGTTAACTGCGGAACTTAAATGTCCCGTTCACACATACTCTAAATAGGCATTCCTACTCAGGCAGCTCTCTTGGGCTTTTCTTCCATACGCTGACTCAGGGATCCAGGCCCCTGCCCCATTTAGTGATACAAAATGGGGAAGAGAGTAAGGAAAGATACTCTGGATACTTCATCTTCTCAGCTAAAAAGTGACATATCACTCGGGCTCATATTTCATTGGCCACGATTAATGACATGGGCTGTATTGGAAAGGCTGGGAAATGAAGTCCTCAGCTAGTCAGCTGTTCCCAACATCAAGTCTAGACTCTGAAGATCAAGCAGTCTAGGAGATCATGGTGTTTCAGGAACCAACTAGCCATTTTGATAACAAGCTCACATGAGAGAGTGCTATGAAAGCCTGGCAAATGCTCGTGAATGCCAGATTCTTTTCAGTATTGTATAGGCTGCCCTGGGAGTGGGATTCCCCAGGAGTTTAGATAGGGCACTTCTCTTAAGGAGTGGATCCAGGAGCTTAAGGCACTCCAAGGCAGCTGTGGCTTGCTGAAACTTGGTCTAGGCACATTGGTTGGGGTCTGTCCTGACATACAGCCCAGTGCCATTGAATCTGATCCTAACGGCAGCCTTGCCATAGAACTGGTTTCTGAGAGCAAGGCCATTCTTCCTGTGGGTTTAACTAGAATCAGTTAGGTCTAGTCATGTGATTTACTGAGGTTTCGAATAAGCTCCTGTTGATTGGCCACTCTGGGAGTTCAGACAAGAAGTATCAACTCTCAGGATCTAAATTTGCAGACTACAGACATTTACAGAAAGAATTTGAATAAATGTGATTGTCAGAAGGGAAAGGGGCCAGGAAAAGGGTGGACAGATTCTGAGCAACAGCAAGAGCAACAACAACAACAAAATCACCAGGCTGTTCTCAGAATCATATTTCAAATTCCAAGTTTTCATGCTTTTTTTTTTTTCCAAATTGCCATTAATTATGGATTGTGTGTCCCTTGGACATTTGTTAATATTGTTAGTCTTAGAAAGGCGTTTCCTGCTTCTTTTCCATATGTGGCTGTTTCTTTAGTCAGCTGGTTCTCATTTCCGGTTGTAGATTCAGTGGTCCAGCTAAGGATAATGGGCTGAAATTTCTCAAGCACAACTCAAACAGAAAAAGATCTTCGATTCTTGTTTTTCAGGAGTGGGTAAATACAATATTGAATCCATTGGGACTATCTGGCCCCTCTTTAGGAAAATGGCCCTAGATGAAAAAAAATAATGGATTTGAAAACATTTGAGCTGCACATTTTCTGAAATGCCAGCTTACTTTCTGCATATCTGATGCTTTGTCCTTGGAAAATTGTCTGTAACAACCCTAGCCCTCTAAGGAAAATTGCAAATTTTTTCTTGGTTTCCAGATGAGGAAACAGACTCTGAAAAGGCAAGCATCTCTCCTAAGGTCAAGGAGAGAGCATCAAAGTTGGAGACTCTGATTTCGATTTTTTCTTTTTTTATTATCACACGGGGTATGCACTCACCAGACCAAGGGGGAGAGAGAGAGAGAGCGAGAAGGGGAAAGCATTCCCCAGCAGAGCATGGTCATACTGCAATTCCTTTTCCTCCATTTCTTCAATCCTGTCAGGATCCTGGGCATGCACATATTGATGCATGCACTCAGTGTGTTTTTCAAGTTGTGTGGCCGGAAATCAAGCCATGGTCATCCATGTGGAATATGGCTCCCTATGCACTGTGCTTACCTACTGTGCTACAAGACTGGCCCTCAGTTTCCAATTTCTTGCCCCGGGGTCAACCCTGCCTTGGTACAACCACTTTCCTACCAAGTAGGAGAGACTCACACAGACCTAGTGAGCTGCTATGAGAACTTTCAGGACAATTGTAGGAATTTCCACTTGAAAGTAGTACTCAGAGTCTTAGTGTTATAAACAAGTCATATTCAAAAGCCTCCAAAAAGCCAAAGTGTACTTGGCTTGCAGCCCTGTTACCTATCAACACCATACGACCCGCCTATCTTCTGGCTCCACCCCCTCTCACCATGACACCTTCCTACATCTCTTATTTTAGACCCCAGCTTTCTCAGTTGTCTTCTTGATGCTTCCTTCCCTCTCCAGGTGACCTATTCCTCTCTACACAAGCACGACTAACTTGAGTGGGCAGGGCTCAGGAAGAGAGTGGTCTTGGGCACCCAGACTTGTGAGCTCCAGTGCCCAGATATGGGCTGTGATGAGTTAGACCAGGCTTGGCTGCTGCGGCAGGTGACTGGGACACAGATGAGTTTAGCATGGCAGGAGATCATGACCTTGGACACAGGGGCAAGTGGAACTCTGAACCAGAGTCCACACAGAGACAGCTATTAAGCTGACACAGCTGTGTGGTGTCACGGAAAAGGGCACTCTGGACAGCAAGTCAGAAACCCTGGCTTCCAACAATGACTAGCTGTGTGACTTTGAATAAACAGCTTAATATCTCCGACCTTTAACTTCTTCATCTATAAAATGGAAACTACCACAATATTAGCCAACACATATAGTTCTGAATATACCCCTGATGTTGTTCTTTGTGTATAATAACTCACTTAAACCTCACACCAACACTATGGACTGTGTCCTATCATTAGTCTCCGTGTGCAGTAACAGAAGTAGAGGCACAGAGAGGTGTACTAACTTACCCACGATCTCATGACTTGTAATAGCTGAGCTACGATTTGAGCCCAGGCAGTCTGACTCTATCACCTCATATGGTTGTGACGAGGTCATCTCTGTAAGTCTCCCAGCTCAGTGCCTGGCACAGAGTCAATACTCAGTGAAGGCGTAAAAGGAAAAGAGACTTGATGTGGAATGTGCACAGAAAAGTGGCAGAGTGGCACCCATGGAAAGCCAGGCTGAACAGACAGGCCAGGTGGGAGTCTAGGGTTTAAACCAGGCTCAAGGTCTCAGCCTTGCTGTTACTTCCTCCAGGAAGCATACCCTGATCTTGCATGACTGGATCCACAGCGTACTACAGCCCATGGGCAGACTCCCATCACACACTACCCGACTGGGCTATCATCACTTCATGGTGCTTATTCTCCTCACTGTAGCTAAGTAGTGACTTTGGCCTGCTCACCTTTCTCTGTCCAGGGCCTGGCATCCACTCTGACCCATTGTAGTTCTCAGTAGCTCTACTTGAATAAATGAATGAACAAACAGGCTCAAGGGTTGCCCTGACCGGCGGGACAGTCGAACAGGTTCCCTGGGGGAGGGAGTGAGAGATGGGACAAACACACGCACACACGATACGAGGTGCTGATCAAGTCGTCTTCTTCCATCTTCTTCTTCTTCCATTTATTGAGGAAAAATGGTGAGTTATGGTGGGCACCAATTGGTTGCCCAAAATGCAAATGAGATAGAACAGCATGAACCAATCATTGATGTGGGTGGATCTCTCCCATTGCCTAGAAACCCAACCACTTCCGGGGAAAATGGTTGGTCACATGATTTCTGAGAAACGGTTTGCTCAGTGAGGAAATGAAGCTTAATGGTTTCCAAGATGGTGGATAGTTCAAGATGGCGGATAGCTCAAGATGGCTTCCGTATGCAGTGCCCTCCACAAAGGGTTATCTGGGCAACAGTATCCCTGCATCTAATCTAAGCATTTTGATTCTCTCAACAGCGAGTCTCACAGAGAAGGTCTGCCCTGTCTTCATCCCTACTCCAGGAATAGGTGGGTCAGAATAGCGGATCTCCAGGGGGCTGCAAGGCCTGTTGCTGAGGCTGCTACCAGGTGGTAGATGGCTAATAACAGGTGGACACATCAGGGCTGGAAGGAAAAGCTGGGGGTAGACCACCTCCATCTTCAGGTTTCTCTGCCACCTCCAGCTGAGATCCTCATGGTTCCTGGAGGGTGGTGGAGCTGACAAGGCATCTGGGAACAGTACTGGGAAATCAGACTTCCAGAGAAGACCCCCTCACTTTCTCAGGATCCCCCAGGGGAGCTAAATCATGTCCAGAGATGAAGACTCATTAAGGGGGACAGCTTTGCTTACCAAGATTGTCCTGAACAAGGCCAGCACGGGGGTCACCCACCACAGCTCCAAGGTGGCCACTTCTCAGACCCTGTTTTCTCATTTACCAAGCTCTTTGTGCTCCTCCCCAGCCTAAGCTGGAGGGAACAGCTCTCTGGGGGAATCTCCATGGGGACACTGAGGGGAATTCCAAGTCCCGTGGATTGCCTTCCTTCTGTTTGAAGTTGGCTTCTCCATCAGTTCTCAGGAATGCTGGCACTTGGAGTGAGAGGCTCAGTGCGAAAAGCCTTGGCTTCCTTGATTATCCTTCCCCAACACCATGGCTCCAGCCAAAGCTCAATACTCAGAAATGTGCCTGATTGTGTAAGCTATAAACAGGCAGGCCAAGCTGTAAGAGGTTTCGTGTCAAATCAATATGTAATCACCTGACAGGCCCAAGGTCATTATTTATAGTTTGATTTGCAGCTTCCATCAGGCAGTCTGACTCCATCTTTTTTATTTTTTTAAGAATTATTCATTTAATTTAATTTATTTATTATTATTATTCAATTTGACCAGAGAAAGAGAGACAGAGAAAGCAAGAGACAGAGAGACAAAGAAAGCAAGCCGCCAGGTCCAGGACTCGAACTGTGGTTAGCCAGGAGTCCAATGCCTTAATCACCACACCCCCTGCCGGCCCCCAAGCCAAGCTACTTGTGCAAAGCTAAGGCAGGCAAAGTCATAGGAGCCACAGGGCACTAGGCACAGCTGGGAAAGATCTGGGCTTGGATCTCGTACCTCTGACATGTCCACTTCACACATCATCTTCTGGATGCAAGATAGAACAAGAAACACAGGTCAAAGCAGTTATTGTGCCAGAGACATTCTGGTGACTCTTGCTTGCAGAAATAGGGACTTCCTTCTAATCTAGTGTCTGGAAAATGCAGTTCAGGAGACATTCTAGGCAGCCCTCAGTTGTCCAGCAATAATAAAAGTTCTCTGCAAATAAAACTGTTGTGGGATGCAAAAAAACAAAAACAAAAACAAAAAGCATGACTCAGAGGTTTGCTGAGACTGTCCACACAGGCTGGGTTTGGTAGCAATGTGGCACATGTCCAGAATACCCTGGACCAAGAGAGGGGATTGGGCCGGGCATGGGTCACCCCAGTGAGCAGCTGCTCCTCACGGTGATCTGAGGGGCTACGGAGCATCATGACATTCAGAAGACCAGGGCCCAGCCCCAGTTCTACTCCCAGGACCTTAGCAAATCTCCAAACTGGGTAAATGTAGATGCCAGTACCTGCTCTACTTTTTGGGATTGCCATGAGCTTGAAACTAAGTGGCAGAGTGTACATAAATGTGCCAGTTATTAAGCTGTTGTTCCTCAGCTCTAAACCTCCCTCTGTTCTGCCGTGCTGGGGCTGGGACTCTGCTAACCAGGCTCTTCCTCTGCCAGCTTCTGCCTGTTAGATACTATCAATAACGGGGACTAGTAGCAGGACAAGTAGAGGCAAGCAAGGCATTTAGGGTGCGAATTTTAAGGAGACCTGTATTCTCACACGTGAACCCTGCACTTGAACAAGTCTACTGACGTGTTCACAGAGGCTGTCCCTTACTACCTGCAATTTACAAACATGAACCACGATCTCATTTTTAGACAGCCAGTTTCCTAAATATCTCAGAGTAGTTTCTTTAATGATAACTTTAGGTCTCTTCCTCCCCCCACCCCCACCCCACTGACAATAGACAAGTTGCTTCTCATCAGCGAGAAAGCATTCAGGTGTCCAGCATGATTGCAGAACTTTCTGAGGCTAGTGGGGATGGAAAAAATCCTCGCTTCCTGTCTCCAGTGTTGTTGAGCCAGGGCTGAATAAAAGGGAAACAGAATGATTCAAGCAGCCTGGATTCTGTTGCTTCCGGTGTTGTCCATAGGCCCACACTTGGCCGACACTGGCCTGCCAGAAGGCAAGCAAGTAGCACAAAGGGCAGGTGAACAGCCAGTAAGAATGGGCTTTGACGCAGGAATGAAAAAGTGTGCACATTGCTGAGAAGAACGAGAGCCGTGTGGAATTGAGAGTTGTCCACCAAGAGCAATCAGCAATTCACTTGGGCATTGTTATTCCTAGCTCCAATGAACTCATGATTCCATCTGGTTTAAGGAAAATGAAATCTATAGCGTTTAATGATTTTGTTCCCATAACACTGACTGGACAAACATCTTTAGCTCTGCTTAGTGGAAACAAACCATTCTAACCAAGTGACGTTTAATTATGAACCCACTCCCTGGTGCAACCTCTGCCTCCCTTACCTCAGACCTAATGCTCTCACCAGGATTGACATAACAAATGCGAAGTCATTAAGCTGTTGATATTTTGCTCTGGGGCATCTTAGTTACAACTGCCACATGATCTTTGTGTCTGTATTTCATCTAAGCCTAACTCAGGCTAGCCAAATCCCACAGATGGCAGTTCAGGGTCAGAGAACAGAACGTGCAGTCATTTTTCCCCCATGCAAGAAAATGATAGAAACAGACCAAACACAGTTTGCTCAACCTGTAATTTAGGAATATATTATTTTGTCAGTAGTACTATATTAATGTGTGAGGGCTGCCAGAACAGAGTACCATAGAGTGGGAAGCTTAAACAACAGAAATTTATTTTTGCACAGTTCTGGAATTTAGAAGTCAAAGAACAAGGTATAGGTTGTATTGGTTTCTTTTGGGGTCTCCGTCCTTGGCTTTTGGACGGCTGCCTTCTCCTTGTGTCTTCACATGGTCTTTCCTCTTGTGTGTGTGTGTCCTAATTTCCTCTTCTTATAAAGAGGATTAGGGCCTATCCCAGTGACTTCATTTTACCTTAGTTACAATTTAACAAGTCCTGTCTCCAAATACAGTCATATTCTGAGGTATGGAAGTTAGAACTTCAACATATAATCTGGGGCAGTGAGGACATGCTTTGGCCTATAAAAAGTGCCAGTGGTTATCCTTGCAATAATAGCTAACATTTCCCCCAAGGTTTATTTAGTGTTTGGAATTGTATTGAACACTCAACTTGAATATAATCCTTAAAAACAGTCTCAGGATCAGCCCTGTAGCTCCATGGTTGAGCATTGTGCATGGGAAGCTGGATCCCAGATGGCCCACCACAGTTCGAATCCCAGTCTCCAAACTATGTTGAGTGGGTTTGTGTGCATGCCAAAAATCCTGCGGGATAAAGAAATGGAGAAGGGATTGCGATATGATCATGCTCCACTGAGAGGGTGCTTTCTCTCTCTCTCTCTCTCTCTCTCTCTCTCTCTCTCTCTCTCTCTCTCTTTGGTAAGCACATATGCCCTCTGGCAATTAAAAAAAAGAAGTCCTATATAGTAAATTCCTTCATTCTTCTTATGAAGAATGAGGGCTTCATGGAGCTAAGTGACTTGTTGAAGGTTGCACAACTATGAAGTATAAGGTCAGAAGCACCAAGTATAATGTAACACAAATTAGGGTTTGCCCAATTTCAAAGAGATCCAAGTCTTAGAGGATCTTGCAACTAGTTTTCTTCCTTTTAAATTAGTAACATTTACTAACACTTAGGGCATATATCTTCAGAAGAGTATAGTAAAATATCTTTAGAAGAAAAGCAATGCTTATATAACTTTTTATTTTTTTAAGAGAGTTTTTTTTTTTTTTTTTTTTTTTTTTTTTTTTGTTACAGGGATCATGTGCTCGCCAGAGAGGAAGAGAGACAGAAAGCAAGAACTCCCCCCCCCCCCCCCCCCCCCCCCCCCCCCCGGTAATGGCCATGTCCCAATCCCTTCTTTTCCATTCTCCCCTTGGGATTTTGGGCATGCATGTACACATTCCCAGTAAGTCTTAAGCTGCCAGGTCCAGGACTCAAACTGTGATCAACTACGTGAGAGTCCAGCGACATAACTATTACGCCGTCTGCTGGTCCCAGATAACTCAAATTTTAAAGGAAGAGTATGGTACATGCCATTTTTGGGTGATAACTAGTTTAACAATTGAGAAATGTTTTTAAGACAAAACTAAATAAGAAAAGCAATGAATAATTAAACTTTACTTATTGATGTTCTTGGCATTGCATTAGAAAGACAATGTTGATTATCCCTTTTGGAGAAAATCCCAGATCTCAAGAACATACTTTATACTATGAAATTTGAACCTTACATAAAGGCAGTAACAAGAGTAAATTGAGTAGGTAAGAAATATCTATGTTTATTTTTCTCTACTTTAAATATAAAATCATATCCTTGTACTGATGGGCTGGACCTATCTCAAGATTATCTGCTGTAACTATTTTATTGTCCTTACCTCTTAATTAATTAATTAATTAATTAAAATTAATTCCAATTAATTTTTTCTTATCACTATTAATTTATTCTGTGTAATATTAATACTGATTTCTTTATTTCTTTCTTTTATTTTATGCATTCAATCGCTATACATCAATTAGTTTATAAAGTGAATTTACCAAACACGAATACACTTCACGTCAGTCCAATTGAAGATACTATACACGCTATTATCAATAAACAACAATCTATTTCTGTGTCCTATAAATGTCTTGCCTCTATTTTTCTCCTTAATTTCTTTTCTCATGCTCTCCCCCTTTTCCTACCCTCTTCCCACACTGTCTCCAGTATTTATAACTATTTACCATGCTTCTGTATCCTCTAATCTTTCAGTTTCTGCCATAGAGTACAGAGAGTTGGTACATATTAAGTGAAGTCATACAATGTCTCTCTTTCACAGTCTGACTTGCTTCACTCAGCAGTAAATCTTCCATATTTGTCCACTTTCTATCAAATGCCTGGACCTTGTTGTTTTTTATGACTGTGTAGTATTCCATAGAGTATATGTGCCACACTTTTTCAATCCATTCATCTGTTCATGGACATTTGGGTTGGTTCCATGTCTTAGTAATCATGAATAATACCACAATAAATATAGTTGTGCAAGCACTTTTCCAACAGAGTGTTCTCCTATCCTTTGGATAGATACCCAGGAGTGGAATTGCTGGATCATACAGTAGTTCTATCTGTAGGTCTTTGAGGAACCTCCATATTGTTCTCCACAGTGGCTGGACTAATTTACATTCCCACCAACGGTGAAGGAGAATTCCCCTTTCATCACAGCCCCACCAGCACTTATCGTTTTTTGTTTTTTTTAATCTTTGTCATTCTGACTTGGGGTTAGGTGGTATCTCATTGTGGTTTTGATCTGCATCTCCCTTATGAAGAGTGATGTTGAGCATTTTGTCATATGTTTTTGGCTGTTCACGTGTCTTCCTTAGACAGTTGTTTGTTCAGCTAATCTTTCCATCTTTTAATTGGGTTGATCATTTTTTTTTTTTTTTCAGGTAAGCCACTTGAGTTCCCTGTATATTCTGGTTATCAGACCCTTATCTGAGGCATAATTTACAAAGATATTCTCACATTCCAAGGGTTATCAATCACACCAACTACTGTGTATTTTGCCATGCAGAAACTTCTTAATCTGATGTAATCCATTTATCTATTTTGGGGATTATTACCTGTGCTTTGGGGGGTCTTATAGGAACTCTTTGCCTACCCTAATGTCTCTCAGAGTTTCTCCAGTGTTTTCCACCAATAATTTTATAGTTAGGTCTTAGATTTAGATCTTTGATCCACTTTGAGTTGATTTTTGTTAATGGTGAGAGATCTCATTTCTGCAGGTAGATACCCGGTTTTTCCAACACCTTGCTAGAGAGGTTTTCCTTTTCGCACTGAATTGATTGGTGCCTTTTGTCAAAAATCAGTTGACTATGTTTTGGAGTTTATTTCTGGAATCTCTATTCTGTTCCATTGGTCCACATGTCTGTTTTTGTGCCAATACCATGCTATTTTGATTACCACAGCTTTGTAATATATTTTGAGGTCAGGGAGTGAGATGCCTCCTACTCTACTTTTCTTGCAAAGAATTACTTTGGCAATACATGGTATTTTATTATTCCAGACAAATTTTATGATTGTCTTTCTAAATCTGTGAAGAATATCTCTGGTAATTTGATTGAGATTGCATTAAATAGATAGATTAATTTGAGTAGAATTGCCATTTTGATCATATTAATTCTTCCAATTCAGGAACATAGGATGTCCTTCCACTTTTTTGTGTCATTTTCAATTTTTTTTTTTTTTTTTTTTTTGGTTTTTATAGTTTTCCTTGAAGAGGTCTTTGACTTCTTTGGTTAGATTTAATCCTATGTATTTTATACTTTTTTATGACTATCGATAAGTGAAATTACTTTCTTCAGTTCTACTTCAGTCTTCTTGTTGTTATGTATCTTGTTACTTTACTGTATTCATTTATTACTTTCAGGAGGTATTTTTGTGGATACCCTTGGGTCTTCTGAGTTTGCAATCATGTCATCTGCAATTAGAGATAATTTCACCTCTTCTTTCCCTATTCAAAAGCCTTTTATATTATTCTCTTTTCTGATTGTGTTGGCTAGGATTTCCAATACTATATTGACAAGGAGTGGAGAAAGTGAGCAATCTATGGGTTTTTCTTTTCTCTCTTTTTCTTTTTCTTTTTTTCTTTTTTTTTTGGGGGGGGGTTTGCTATAGGGCGCATGCGCTCGCCAGAAAAACAGAGAGAGAGAGAGAGAGAGAGAGAGAGAGAGAGAGATAAAGTGAGAAATCACCCCACCCCCCCCCCCCAGGGGAGATTGCTACGCTGCAATCCCTTCTCCTCCATTCTCCTCCCAGGATCTTGGGCACACACACACACACACACACGCCTGGCATGAGTTTAAGCCACCGGGTCCGGGACTCAAACTGCAGTTGACTACATGGGAGTCCAGCAACATAGCCATTACACTAACTGCTGGTCCTGGGTTTTTCATAAATAACTTTTGCTGTGTTGAGATATGACCCTTCTATGCCGATTTTGCTGAAAGTCTTAATCATGAAGGGATGTTGTATTTTATCAAATGTTTTTTCTGTATCACTTGATATGGTCATATGGTTAGAATCCTGCTTATTGTAATTTATTCAAAACAGTTTGTCAGTGATCCAGTGTGTCACTGCTGACATATCTAATTTGTCCTTTTTCTCTGCCCTTGCTACCCTACCCACCCTAGCTAGTGGTGGGTGGTAGGTGGGAGAGACTCAGGAAAAAAGCTTTTAAAGACTCAAGAATACAAAGGGTTTTGTTGAAAATGATGTATATGGTAATATCCTTGACTTGGTTATCACACACTGCATGCTTGGAAAAACCATATTGTATGCCATAAAGATGTACAACAAATAAATGTAGATAGGAAATTATAAAATAAAATTTTAAATGAGAAATAAAATGAGCAACTATGATTAAAAATGATTCTTGAACTGAATATTCTAAACATGGCAAGTATATGAATTACTGGCTTCCTACAAAATGTTAGACATATCCAGCAAATGTGACTGGCATGTGAATTAACTAGTTAATAGTAGCCATATTTTTGCAATTAGCACCAATGAATAGGTCATTCTCATTACAGAAAAGTGTATGTCCAATATCTCTTTTATATGATTTTGTCAACGTTGCTATAAAAGGCAAGTTGAGAAGATCTAGTTTTGGGTCTTAAAGAGTTACTGGAGGCAGTATTCTAAAGTCAATAATCTGTTTCTTATGTGTTCTGTTTTAATACTCTAACTGACCTAAATTGATATTAACCTAGTAACCTTGAATTTAACCACAAAGAGTGTCTAAAGACTGAAACAGAAAAAATACACATAATATCTACTCCAAGCTTTACATCTGCCCTAAACATAAATCCACTTAACATTGAGTTCCTGAATACATAATGTACAGTAACTAATAAAAACATTTGCTAGAAGGATTAAGTGACCAAAGTCAGTAGTGACTACATTGAGACTTTTAACTGTAACAAGCATAAATCAACAGATCCTCTAAGGAAAAATAGCCCTTTACAATAAAATCAATACTGCTTTTTAAAGTCATAAATAATGCAAACAGGGCCAATGTCAAAAGCAATTTTCCAACAAAGATACACAGGTTCATAATCATACACCACAAAAATACCATCCTATCTATATACAGCTTCTGTTGGTCGGGTAAGGAGGTTTGTTCCAGTTGAACTCTATTTTCTTTCTTTCTTTCTTTTCTTTTCTTTTTTTTCTTTTTAAAGAGATTTTTGCTATTAGGCACGTGCACTCACCAGAGAGACAGAGAGACAGAGACAGAAAGTGAGAAATCATCTCCCCTGGAATGGCCATGCCACAATCCCTTCTCCTCCATTCTCCTCTCAGAATCTTGGCCACGCACGTGCACATACTTGGCGTGAGTTTTAAGAGTTTTAAGTTCAGGACTAGAACCATGGTCAACTACATGGAGTCCAGCAATGTAACCATCTGCTGGTCCCACAGTTGAGCTCTATTTTCAGGAATACCTGTGGAGTGTACTGTACACCCTGTCATCACCCTCCAGCATGGAGAATATCTTCCTCAAGCAAATTCTTATCTTCACACTCTTTCTCCCCTGCTTTCACTTCTCTCTCTACATACTATGACTTCCAGTACTCAGTATTTACCCCAAAACACTTGGGAATTACTTATTATGTCCTCTTTACCTATAACCTTTATAAAGGAAGGTAGACAGATAATAATTGTTTTGGTTAATTTTAATGTTGTAAAGTCTAGTATAGTAGTCATTCATAAATGTTTGTTTAATAAATGAATAAATTATAAATTAAATTGTCATTTTTGTTTGCTTGTTTTTGTATTATGTTTAACCCCTCTAATCAGTTGTTTAGTAGAATGATCTCTATACTTTTATATGATATTTTGCTTTGGTAACTTTTTTTTGGCTTTGGTAACATTTCTAATGATAATGTATATTTTTATAATATATTCTTATAATTGGTAGAATGTTCATTCTATATATGCAGCTACCTTATTGAATATTAGACTGTCTTGTCATAACAATACTCAAACTAAAATTATTGAGTAAACTAAAGTGACCAACTCTCTGTAGTATACAATGAAATAGAGTCAATAAATTTCTTTTTAACCTTTCAGAAAAGAGAATTTGGGGGATACTGAACCGTGTGACTCAGATTTCAGGAGTAATACGACAGAGTGAGAGCAGGACTGTCATCTGGAAATTCCCCCAAAATGGGGTGCTTGCGGTCCTGCCCATTTTGAAACTCTGTGGCCTTATAGACCCGTTGCTAGGCAACACTGATGATGGAACCATGACTCTGCCTCAACAAAGCTGCGCTCCAGCCCTAGTAAACAACCCTGTTGCTCTATAGCAGGCAAAGGGCTGTCAACACATTTTCACTAAGCTCTGAAAACTTACCAATTTCACCTTCGAGGGGGCTCAGTGCACTCCTGCTAAGCGGAATCTTCTACTTAAAATAAGAAGAGACAGACTTTAAAATTAGGAGGCCACAAGCCATAAGACTCTCACTGCCAAGTGTTCAGAAAACAGGATCACATTTTGTGCTTGAGTAGTTGTTTTCTCTCGAGCCGAAGTGAGGAATACTAAATGTAGGTGTTCATGTTTGTATATGCCATATGCACCTTCCACATGGCAAGACTTCTTGCCAACGGCATTGCCTTGTTGGTTTTTTTCTGTTAAGCAATAGGATTATTTGTATTGATCTGACCTTACTGGGATGCTCTGTTCAACTAACCTGTTTTTATAGAGCCTTCCCCAGGACTTAAAATTCTAATCCTGTGGCAAAGCCTTCTGCCATAGCAAAGACAGAAGTGAAGGGTGCATAATCAGACCCCTTTCGCGCCTTCCTTTCTCTGTGATAGACTTAAAATGTAGCACTCCTTGAGACTGAATTGTTGTATTGTTCAAGTTCCCTTAAACTGCTCTAGAGCAGTTCTCCAAGAAGCCAGGAAGCTCTCATTCTTCATCGTCTACCACACACACATGCACACACACTACCTTTGACTATATATTTTTTAATTGCTAGAGGTACATGTGTTTGCCAGTGAGAGAAAGATATATATATATATATAGAGAGAAAGCACCCCTCAACGGGACATAGTCATGCCATAATCCCTTCTCCATTACTCCATCTTGTTTGGATTTGAGGCATTCATACACACATGCATGGCATGTTTTCTAAGCTGCCAAGGCTAATATTTGAACTAAAGTTGGCCGTATGAGATCTGGTTCCCTTAACCACTCAGTCATGGAGTTGGCCCTGACTATAGTTTTTGTTTGTTTGCTTTTGTTTATTTGCTATAGGGCACATATGCTCACCAGAGAGACAGAGAGAGGGAAAATGAGAAATCACTCCCTGGGGGAGGCATACCACAATCCCTTCTCTTCCATTCCCCTCTTGGGATTTTGGGCATGCACACACATGCGTCGGCATGATTTTTTTTTAAAGAAGTATTTTATTTAACTTTTTTTTATTTATTATCATTATTATTTTCCAGTTTGATCAGAGACAGAGAGAGAGAGAGATAGAGAGAGAGGAAGTGAGAAAGCAAGCCACCAGTTCCGAGACTTGAACCGTAGTCAGCCATGTGGGAGTCCAACGCCTTTAACCACCATGCCACCTGCTGGCCCCTACATCGGCATGATTTTTAAACCACCAGATTTGGAACTCAATTGGAGTTGGCCATTTAGGAATCCAGCCACCTTAACCTCCATGCGACTTGCTGGCCTGTTGACTCTATAGTTTCTAATGCATGTTTTTCATAAAGTAAGTCAGTACTTTCTGTAGCTCCGATTGTGTTGTGGCCCGCTGGGTATTCTGAAGCAGGTCAGTAGACATTTGTCATAGTATTGTGTGGTAGTTTTACATACAGTAAGTCCACACATTATTTGACATGCCTCCCTTCAAAAGGTAGAAACAGATTTCTTTCTTTTTGAGTTGGCTAGACTTAGTGACTCACGTAAAATGAATGCAGTATGGCAGAAATGGTGCTATATGACTCTGAGTTTAGCTCATAAAAACAGTAACTTTTAACTGGTTATACTATTGGATTGCTTGCTGCAGTGGAAGCCAGCTGCCATGTTTTAAGGGCACTGAAACAGCTTTCAGGAGAAACCCAGTTGGAGAAGGGCTAAGCTTAATGCCAGTAGCTAATATTAACTTGCCAGTGATATGAGTGAGCTATCTTTGAAGTGGATCTTCCATGCCTAGTCAAGCCTTCAGATGACTGCAATCCCAGCTAAAGTCTTGACTGTAACCTCATGATAAACCCCAAATCAAACCTACTCAATCAAACTACTCCCATACTCCTGATTCATAGAAAGAGTGATAAATAGTAAATATTTGTTCTGTTAAATCACTGTCTTGGAATAATTCATCGTACAACAACAGAGACACATTTCCACTCCTCCCTCTGGTGCTCCTGACAAACACCACCAGTTTATTATGGAATGCCTAGCTCCGGAGCCTGAACACGGCTTTATAAGCCCTCATGCGTTACATTAGGCAGTCACCACAATATGAAATGAAACACATTTCCAGCACAGAACTGTGAGACCAACTAGAACTGTTGAACATACAATTAAGCATTTTAGAAAGTATCCATTGACTCTTAATAAATAATGACCAACTTTAGCAACATTTTTATTGCAATGTTGGTGCCATTTACATGGTATTTATTGTGAGCAGATAAAAAAATGGCCTACAGAGATTGATTCTTTTGTTTGACTCTGGTGTGTTTCTCCTGGATTTTTTTTTTTTTTTAACTATACGAAAAGGACATATCATCCACCAGTTCAAGGATGTGCTCAAGATGGGTTTTGCATGTGTAACCCGGTTCTCCAGGCCATAGCACTATAGAGACAAAAATCAGATCACTATCAAAAGCATAGCTGGCAGTGATGTCAGCAAAATGGTGGAGAAGGTAGTCCCAAGCACTCATCTCCAAACGGAAACACCAAAGCACCAGCAGAAACTGTCAGGACCAACTAAGAACTCTAGAAAACAGCCAAAGGTGTATAGCAACCATATGAATGCTGAATCGTGAAAGCAGCAGCTTGAGAATGGTATGAAAGCTTTGTGGCATTTTTACTACACCCTCCCTGGCATGGCAGGGATCTTGAAGAGGTAGCAACCCAGGTTACCAGTGGGGCACACTGGCCCCTAGTTACAGAAGGAGAAAGGTAAGACTTACAAATTCTCACGCTTGCCTGTTCTAATCTCTTCAGAGGCCAACTGAAGGACTGACCCACGGTGGTTGTCTAGGTTTCGCCTAACTCCAACCTCAGGCCAGAAAAGTGATGGGCATTGCTGGGAAACACTGCAAAGCAAATGAACAGTCCACAGAAGCCTGGGGGAAAAGATTATGGTACAAACAATTAATAGACTGCTGAAGGCCCAGGAAGAAAACCTGGGGCAAATTCTTTAGGCAACTGGGACATTAAAAATCACCTGGAGGGACCAGCAGTTGGGGGTAATGGCTATGTTGCTAGATTCCCATGTAGTCAACCGTGGTTCGTGTCCCGGACTCGGTGGCTTAAACTCACGCCGGGTGCGTGTTTGTGCGTGCCCAAGATCCCGAGACAAGAATGGAGGAGAAGCGATTGCGGTGTGGCCATCCCCCCTGGGGGTGATTTTTCACTTTCTATCTCTCTGTCTCTCTCTGTCTTTCTGGCGAGCACACGTGCCCTATAGCAAAAATATCTAAAAAAAAAAAAAAAAAAAAAAAAAGCACCTGGATGTACATGGGAATCTGGAAAACCATACACATGCCATTATGAAGAAATAAAGATTTTTGGTAAAGGTGAACACATTGGTAAATATAAAAACCAATGTTTTTGTATTTTGGTAACTGCACTTTGTATTTCCTACATGATTTAAAAGACAATCAGTTCTGTAGTCTAGTGATTAAGGAGCTGGGCCCCACATGTTCAACTGCAGCTCAAAATCTTGTCCTGGCATCTTGAAAACATGCCATGAATGTGTGTATGTGTGCCTAAAATCGCTGCAAGATTGAGACAGGATTGCAGCATAACCATGCCCCGTTGGGGAGTCCTCTCTACCTCTCTCTCTGTCTCTGGCAAGCACATGCACCCTTTAACAATTGAAAAAAATGCATAAAATAATTATAACTTTGTTACTGGAATGTAATGCATAAAATATAATTTCTGACAACAATGACATAAGGAGAAGAAACAAAGCTATATAGAAGTGAATTTTTATTTTATTCTATTGAAGGTTGATCGGTATCAGTTAAAATTAGATTGTTATAAATCCAGGATGTTAAATGTAAGTCCCATGGTAAACACAAAGAAAATATTTAGAGAATATAGACAAAGGAAATGAAAAGGCAATCAAAACAGTTCACTGTCAATAAAATAAAATAAACACCAAAAGACAGTAATGGAAGAAAAAGCCTAATATAAATAAACTCAGAAAATTAGGAATAGAAGGAAATTTTCTCCATATTATAAAGAGTAATGAAAAACCCACAGATAATATTATACTCAGTGGTGAAAAACTGAAATCTTTCACCCTAAGATCAGAACAAGAAAGGATGCCTGCTTTCATTATTGCTATTAAACCTTGTATGGGAAGTTCTAGTTAAAAGAGAAAGAAAGGAAAGACATTCAAGTTGGAAAGACAGAGATAAAACTATCCTTATTCATAGGTGACAAAATCCTACATAGATAAAATTCCAAATAATCCGCAAGAATGGTACTAGAGCTAATAAACAAATGCAGCAAAGTTACAGGGTACAAAGTCAGCACAAAAATGTTTACCTTTTACCTTACATCATATCCAAAGAATTAACTCAATGAATCAAAGACCCAAACTTAAGAGTTAAAACTATAATAAACACTTAGGAGAAAACATTGGGGGAAATCTTCATAACATTGAATCTGACAAAACATTTCATGGATAGGACACCAAAACACAGGAAACAAAAGAAAGAGCAGATGAATTGGACTTCATCAAAATTAAGAACTTTTGTGCTACAAAGGCTATACTATCAAGAAAAATGAAAAAGAAAAAAGCCTGCAGAATGAGAAAAAGACAGCCTACCAAATGAGAAAAAAAAATCTGTATGTCATATATCCGATAAGGGAACAATATCCAGAATATATAAAGAACTTTCACAGGGCCAGCTCCATAACCTTGTAGATAAGGCAGCCAAATCTCACATGGCCCCACAGTGGTTTGAGTAACCCAGACCTGGTGCATGAGAAACATACCAGGTTCATGTATATGTGTGCCCAAAGTCCTAACAGAAGGAGAGGTAAGGGAGAAGGGATTGTGGCATGTTCGTTCTCCATAAGGGTGCTTTCTCCTCTCCTCTCTGTCTCTCTCTCTGGTGAGTGCAGAACTCACAGAACTTCTACAACTCAAGAACAACAATGAAAAAAATCCAATTCAAATATAGGGAAAAGCTCAAATAAATATTACTCAAAAAAAAATACACAAATGGCCAATAGCCATGAAATAATCTTCCAAATCAGTAGCATTAGAGAAATGCAAACTAAAACTCTAAGAGACTACTAGGCTAACTATAATTTTTTTTTTCAAAAAGAAAATAACTGCTGTTGGCAAGAATACAGAGAAATTAGAACCTTTGTACATTGCTATTGGTGCAGTCACTGTGGAAAATCAGTTTGGTGGTTCCTTGAAGAATTATACATAGAATTACCATATGATTCAGCAATTCTATTCATAAGTATACACCCGAGAGAAGTGAGAAGAAATCAGATACTTATATGCCGATGTTCATTGGACCATTAGTCATGATAAAAAAAAAAAGGTGGAAACAACCCAAGTGCCCATAAATGGATGAACGTAATGGACATCTAAAACAAAATGTGGCATATACATTAAATGGACTATTGTTCAGCCATATAAAAGAATAAAGTCCTGATATATGATACAACATGGATGAACTTGAAAATCTTATGCTAAGTGAAATAAGCAAGACACAGAGGGACAAATATGATTCTACTTAAATGGAATATCTAAAATAGGCAAATTCATAGAGACAGAAAGTATACTAGAGTTTACCAAAAGTTGGAAGTGGGGTATTAGGAAGTTGTTATTTGGCTATACAATTTTTAAATTATATATAAGAATTATATATTTTTACCAAAATTTTTAAGTGAATTTAAGAATTATATATATATTATATACACAGAATGAGAAAGAGAAATATAAGTTATATATATTTTTGAATAATTTTTAAAATTTAATTTATTCTTTGTTTTTGGTTTTTTGTTTTTTGGGTTTTTTTTGGTTTTATAACTTTATTTGAAAACCAGCAGTTAGTTCTCATATACATTGACTGTAGATTTTTGAAAGTGATAACAGGTACATAGGTCACCAGAGTGTAGAGCTTGTTGGGTGAATCTTCATCCTCATTTTGTTTTCTGGACAACGACACACGGATTCCATATGGGACATTCCTTATTCCTTGGCCCAGACAGCTATCTTGAGCCTGGTGTCAATGCGCACACCTGGAGTCCCCATCTCCTTCATGGCAAATTTCTGGATCTCTTTGAGTGCCCAAGGGGCACGTTTCTTGAAGCCCACACCATGGATGCACTTGTGAATGTTGATGGTGTATTCCTTCACCACCACCTCATTGATGGCAGACCGGCCCTTCTTCTTGCCACCCTTCTTTGAAGGAGCCATTCTGCCTGGCCTAAGTTGGAAAGAAAGAACACAAAAGATTCATTCATTCATTTATTTTAATTTGACCATACTTTGACCAGACACACACACAGAGAGAGAGAGAGAGAGGGAAAGTGAGAAAGCATCCCACCAGGTCCAGGATTCGAACCATGGTCAGCCATGTGGGAGTGTCCAGTGCCTTTACCACCACACAACCTGCTAGTCCCCTATATATAATTTATTATATATACAATTTACTATATAAAAATTATATTATGTATATAATTGTATATATAATTTAAAATTATATATAACTAAAATGTATATATAATATATAAAACTTTAAAATTATATATATTTGTATATATAAAATGTTAAAATCCCTCTCTCTCTTTCTGTCTCTCTCTCTCTTTATATATATATATATATAAATAAAATCTGGGATAGAGGGAATGTCTTTATTTTCCCCAAAGCATTGCCTTGTCAGCATTTTTTAAAGGTAACTTGTTGGCATAGCCTTTATTAAGACCATAAAGGAAAACGCAATAGAGGAAAACAAAACAGGTCCAGTTGTCAGTCACCAGGTACCAGGGCAGGTCACACAGCCTTTGGAGATTCTCCTCCCACCTGATCCAGTACCCCAGTTACCTACACCTCAGTTAACCATGTAGTAACACTCTGAGATCTCCAAGTTACTTCCTAAGTAGATCTGACATCACTAGGAAAACATACCAGACATGCTTAGGTAATCCCTTTATGTACTACGTGGCTACCATTTTCTTTCCCCTGCAATAAGAGCTGCTTTGCAGGCTACTGCAAGAAAGACTTCTTAATTCCCAACACCCAGTTCTCTAGACTCCAGCAGATACCTTTGGAGTTGGAAAGGAAAATTTCCTTTGGTCCTCTCATATACATTAGCTTAAAAGGTTATAAAGGTGGACTGCCTAAAGTTCTCCAAGTCTAGTAGAGATTTTAGGAAATGGCTTCTCAATTTTATCACTCCCTCCCCTAGAGGTCAGGTAGAAGTCCATGGGGGCTAGAAGGATGTGGCATGGGAGTGCATGGGGGAAAGCTATATGATAACACAGGGCTATGCTCAGAAACACCTGTCCCCTCCAGCTTTGTTCTACTACTTTTTTTATTTTGTAGAGGTTTTTGCTATAGGGCACGTGCACTTGCCAGAAAGACAGGGAGACAGAAAGTGATAAATCACCCCCCAGAGGGGATGGCCATGCCACAATCCCTTCTCCTCCATTCTCCTCTCAGGATCTTGGGCACGCACGCACACTCGCCCGGCATGAGTTTAAGCCACCGGGTCCGGAGCTCGAACCACGGTCGAGTACATGGGAGACCAGCGACATAGCCATTACGCTAACTGCTGGTCCCTGTTCTACTACTTCTGATCAAACTTGGGAATTTCGATTATCTTCCTTTGCACAAAACAAATTCCTAGGAGCTGCCTCAGACTGTCATACAAATATAGCCATAATGAGCTAGCCTCTTTGTTTCCCAGACCTGCTAGGCCATGTTTGTATGTCTGCATCCTTGGGGATTGATTCCTGCTGATTATTATTATTTTAAATTTATTTCTTTCAAAAGAGAGAGCACCCCTAACAGGCTCTTCACACCTAGATCTACACCAGTCTCAGTGTCTAGATCACAGACACGCACCTGCACCTAGCATGCTTAGGGATGCGAACTCAGGACTCTCCCCATATGGGTCCAGTTGTGCTACTGCTGTGCCACCTTCTGGGTCAGATTATTTATCTTTAAGGTTCAAGCTGACTTGCCGTGTGCCAGGCACAGAAACCAAAACTTCAGAAGTGCTAATCTCCTCTTTTTATTTTTTTTATTTTTGAGAGGTTTTTCCTATAGGGCACATGTGCTCGCCAGAAAGTCAGAGAGAAACAGAAAGTGAGAAATCATCCCCCAAGGGGGATGGCCATGCCGCAATCCCTTCTCCATTCTCCTCTCGGAATCTTGGGCACACACGCACACATGTCCGGCATGAGTTTAAGTCACCGAGTCCGGAACTCGAACTGCAGTTGACTACATAGGAGTCCAGCGACAGCCATTACGCCAACTGCTGGTCCAGTGCTAATCAAAAGTAAAATATGATGACATTTATGACACTTACATGTTATGAAAATTTTACAATGTACTGAAAAATAAATCTACTCTTGAGGGCAATATAAAACTTGCCCTTGATCCTATTGCTTATCATTTCATATAATGCTCTGGTGAAAAAGGTCTCATTATTTCTATTACCCAGTCAAGAAAAGCTAGGCTCAAAGGGTTAAAAACTTTGCCCAAAGTCATTTCTAGGAAGTGGATTTTCTCCTTCTTATTGACCACACCACCTTCTCAAACTGAGGCTCCAGCTACAAAAGGTGGTACAGAACCTCCTGCAGTCTCCCTCACAGAATTCAATATCCAGTTGTTGCTGAATTGATGCTTCCCAAAAGAAGGAAGGAGACTCAGCTGTTTCCAGTCACAGAAGTGGCTGCTAACAATGGCGGATTCTGGGCTGGATAACTTCCTAATCTTAACTACAAGGGTTGGTCTACTCCAGGACTATCCGTGATTACACATAAAAGATCTGGTACTAGTATGTTCTCAGAGAGCCAGCAGGTGATGTGGTGGTTAAGGCACTGGATTCCCACATGGTTGACCATGGTTCAAGTCCCAGACCTGGCAACTTGAAAATCACACTAGATGCATGTGCATGTGTGCCCAAAATTTCGAGAGGAGAATGGAAGAAGAGGGCTCCCCTAGGAGGTGATATCTCACTTTCCCTCTCTTGGTCTCTTTCTGTCTCTCTCCAGCAAGCACACACACCCTATGGCAAAATGTATGTGTATATACATATATATGTGTGTGTGTGTGTGTGTGTGTGTGTGTGTATGTGTATAGGTATATATATTTATAATCAGAAATTTTGGTTGTAGATGTCCTATTCAAGTCAAGCCTTTCATCCCTGTTCTATTCTTTATACCCAAACCACTAATATTGGGGTTATTACGGCTTGAATGTGCCCCCCTCCAAAAAATTCATGTGCTGAAATGTGGTTGTTATTGTGATGATATTAAGAGGGTGGGAATTTAATTTTACTATGCTAGTAAGATAGCCTTTGGAAGAAAAGTATGATCAAATGAAGTCATCAGGAGAGGGTCCCCATGATTGAACACTGTTGGCTTTATAAGAAGAGAGAGAAGCCCAGCCCATGGCCTGGCAGTTAAGGCAGCTGAATCCTACATGGTCAGCCACATGGTTCAAGTCCAGGACATGGAAGCTTGAGAAACATGCCAGGTGTGTGTGCATGCATGCCCAAAATCTCCAAAGGGGAGAGAAATAAAGAAGAAGAGATTATGGGGTGACCATGCCCCAAGGGGTATGCTTTCTCACTTTCTATTTCCATCCTCCTCCCTCTCTTGCCCTCTGGCTAATTAGAGAACATGAAGGAGGAGGAGGAAGGACCAGAGCTGATACACATTCTTGGCTCTCACCATGTGATACCCTGAGCTACCTCGGGACTCCATAGAGTCCTCTTTAGCAAAAAGGCCCTCATCAGATATAGCCCCTCAACCAGAATCATGAGCTGAAAAAACATTTATTCTTGGGACCAACAGATGGCATGATGGTTATGTTGCTGGACTCCCACATAGTCAACAGCAGTTTGAGTCCTGGACCTGGAGGCTTAAAACTCACGCCAGGCACAAGTGTGTGTGTGCCCAAAATCCCTAGAGGAGACTGGAGGAGAAGGGATTGTGGTGTAGCCATCCCCCTTGGGGGATGATTTCTTGCTCTCTGTCTCTCTGTCTCTTCAGCAAGTGCACGTGCCCTATAGCAAAAACATCTCTTAAAAATATTCTTTATAAATTACTCAGTCTGTGTTACTCAGCAGTGGCAACAGAAAACTGGACTAAAACAAGAATCAAATTGAAGTAAGAAGCACTCCATGCACACAGTTAGATAACCCAAACACTATAGGAGAACAAGCCACTAGGCCATAGTTAAGATTGGAGTGTTAGCCCCAAGAAGGGCAGTTATTTAATTTTTCCTAAATTCTACAATTGTCCTCTTGATGTCTATCTTTCCATACCAGTCTTAGGTTTTTTCCAACTCTGCTATACTCAAGGGACTTGGGAGTTCTCTGAGTCATAGGCCTTAAGACATGCCAGGAAGTTCCTGAGTTACCTTTGAGATAAGTTCTTTTCCCAACTAGTTTTGAATATCCTCCAGGTATTCCTTAGTGATTGTGTGAAGAGCCTCCAAAATGGAGTGCTAGGTTTCTTCATCCTAGCTTTGGACTTATCTGTTCAATGACTTCGTAAGTCCTCTAAGTTATATCTTTCTTCCACAACCCTCGAAAACACCCTCAAGCATTAGAGATGTTTTTCCACTTAAAGTCACACCCCAAAATTTCTTTGCCTTCTCCAGTTTACAATGTCACCATGAGAGAAAAAAATCCAGCCCTTGCAGCCTCAGGTTGAATACACACCCAGCCCACTACTTCCGTAACAATGCAGCCAGTTTCTGACTAATCCTCAACTTCGGACTGATTCATACATACAAAGGAGCTCAGCGTATCCTCACCACCCAACTCCAGCATCAGAATTCTCCCCCACAGTTCTCTATCACTGCAGAGCTACCAGCATCCTATCCCGCATCCCACTTCTTCCTCCTCACTCCTCTAAATGCTCAGAGGAGCTAAAGCTTTGGAAACAGCCTCCCATCCTCTCTCATGCGAAAAGTAGTTGAGTTTTCAGAACAAAGGTTTTGGAATCAGTCAGGCCATGGATCGTGTTTCAATTCCTTCACTTGTTTGATGTATGGCCTTAGACATGCTTATTAATTTTAACCTTTATTTTCCTTATCTGTAAAATGGGACAATAACTGTACTAACTCCTTAGGAGAATTGAAGTATTGAATAACCTGAGCATACAAAGTACATAGGAAGTGCCTTGCAAGAGGTATTCATTATTATCACTGTTACCATCTTAATTTACACCCAACGACCCAGCTTCACTCAGAGGCCTTGGTAATCCCAGCCCACTATGAGCAGCCCCACACTGCACCAAGATCTACTCCTGCTGTCCCTTATCCTATTTGCTTTCTCTCTCTAGCAAGTTTCCAGAACATGCCATCTTCTTTTCTGCCTCACTGACTTGGCACTGGTGCTTCCATCTGTCTAGAATAGTCTCTCTGTCCCTATATCTTTATTTACTTTTGCTTGGTTAACTTCTCATTCTGTAGGTCTCAACTTAGATATCACTTTCCAGAGAAACCTTACTGAGTCTTCTCCCACCAGATCTGACTTGGTTCCCTCTTAATGAAGTATATTTTTAGAATATTGTCCACAATTGTAGTATCACTGTTAATTAAACCATTGTTACATGTCTGTCTGTCCTCATAGACTATATGTTCCATGAGAGGAGGAATTGTATTCATCATGGTGTCCTCATCACCCAGGAAACTATGTTCTTGGCACATAGTATGAGTAAATGAATCAATAAATGAACCAGAGAAAAAAAGAGAAGAAGAAGGAAAGAAGGGAGGGAGATTAAGAGAGAGAAAGAAAGAATGAAAGAGAGAGAAAGAAGTTTTTAGATACATACTCGCCAATCAAATCATGACATTCTAGATCCCAGTCACATTAGCTCATATAAGAACACTGGGCTTCTGTACCAACTTACCTACACAGCCTGAGGTCTGTTTGTGAATCTCAGCCAGCTGTGTGGAGCCCCAAACTATCCCTAGCTCTTCCAGACCCTTCCTTGGAGGATTAAATGCTGCTTCCAGATCCACCAGGCAGTGTATGAGATCCTGAATGCACTTTGAGGCCCCATTCAGTGAAGCTCCAGGTCTCTTCTCCATTGCCGCGTGACTGAAGTCCAGCAAGCCTCATGCATCTGGTTCTGGACCCTAAAGAAGACAGGGCTCAAGGTCACCATTATTACTTCTGAAATAATCTAGGAGCCTAATTCTTAGTGTAGCATCCTGGAAACATTTCTCACCAACTTGACATTCAATGTTGTAGAAACATGACAGTTCTATGAATTTTAAGAAACAAGCCATTTAAAAACATTGATTTTTCCCAAAGTCAATTCATTGCTTAAGGTCTATCTACCACAACCATGTTAAAGTAATCAATGTACCCCACCACTGTCACCCAATTCACCAACATACATATTTTTAGTCTTAAAATGCCTATGTCAATCACCATGTATGACTTTGTTTCCATGAGAAAATATGTGCCTAGATCCAACCAACCAAGCTAAATAACCATATTTCTAACCTTAGTCTACATTGAGTGGTCATAGCCTACCTGTCCACCAGACCATAGGCCTCCCTAAAGTTAGGAATGAGAAAAGTTCAAGAAGGCATGTAGTTTAAGTTCAATTTTGAAGTAAGGGGATGGTTCAGGTATGTGCTTGGAGAAATTTATCACAGAAGAGGTGACCCTCTTCTGTCTTCTACCATCCTATCTTTGTTCACACTGATTCTCCTGAATGGGATACTTTCTTTCCTCCTAGCCATCTGCTTAGATTCAGCCCTTCCTGTAAGACCCATCCTGGTAAATTCCCGAGACTCCTTCAGGCAGCACCCAGCTGCCCTCTTATGACCACTTTGTGCACCTAGCCCATCTCATATCTCCACTTCCTCTAGAACTGTCCCATTATTTCCCCCATCACAATATTAGCTCTTTGAAGAGAATGGCCATGTCTTGTGCATCTTCACAGTGGTGAACTCGTATTGATCCCATAAGTCCTTGATGTCTACATTGGACTCAGAACTGAAGTTCTAGCTATCCCTCATCACCTCTTTATCATCCCTTCTCTAGCTCTCTAACATTACAGGAGAATAAGGGAATCAAGCCTAGAACTCTTTGGTATCCTATATGTCAGCAAAAGGTGTGGTTGTTTATAGCCAAAGGTTTCTGCTTATGTTGGGGAAATCACATGCTTTCCAGGAAGGATGGACATCTTAGTGGTACAGCAAGCTCAGTTGTTGGGTCATGTGAGGTGATGAGTAGAGAAGACAATCAGAAGTTAAGAAAAGGCCAAATTACTCTATACAAGAAATTTTGAAGGAGTTAACCAGCTTAGGGAATCTTAGATGAGAGGTCTTTTAAAAGTTCATGGAAAATGTGCATTATGAAAAAACTATGCATGTATTTCAAAATTGTTTGCACCAAAATAAATTCATTTTAAAAAAGAACTTGCTTGGGACCAGCAGTTAGTGTAATGGCTGTGTTGCTGGACTCCCATGTGGTCAAATGCAGTTTGAGTCCCAGACCTGGTGGCTTAAACTCATGCCGGGCGCGTGTGTATGCGTGCCTCAGATCCCAAGAGGAAAATGGAGGAGAAGGGATTGCGGTGTGACCATCCTCCCTGGGGGGTGATTTCTCGCTTTCTATCTCTCTGTCTCTCTCTGTCTCTCTGGTGAGCACACATGCCCTAAAGCAAAAAACCTCTCAAAAAAATAAAAAGATAAAAAAAGAACTTGCTATAGGGTGCATGTGTTTGCTGGAGTGAAATAGAGAGAGAAAGTGAGAAATCACTCCCAGGGGGAAGATGGCCATGCCACAATCTCTTCTCCTCCACTCTGCTCTTGGGATCTTGGGCATGCACACATGTACACACACCTAGCACATTTCTCAAGCTGCTGGGTCCAGGATTCAAACCACTAAGTTGGGATCCAGTCATCTTAACCTCCAAACCATCTGCTGTCCCTAACCTCATATTTTAATTCCATTTTCCATGAAGTCCCCTCATATAGCAAAAGAGGACAGAAAACAGAGGGAACAGTGGCTATAAGATTAAGAAAAGAAAGGAATTTGAGGATGAAGAGGGAAAGATAGAACAGCCATTATCAGGGGTATAGGAAGACTTGCTTGGCTCCAGCCCTGCAGAGGCTAAGTACTGTGCATTGAAAACTGGATCTCACATGGCTGACTATGACTCAAATTCCATCTCTGGTTACTTGAAAAACATGCCAGGCACATGTGTGCTCATGCTCCAAATCCTAATGGGATGGAGAAATAAAGAAAAAAATGATTGTGGTTTGACCACATTTCCTTGGGGAGGTGTTTTCTCTCTCTCTCTCTCTCTCTCTCTCTCTCTCTCTCTCTCTCTCTCTCATGAGTATACACGCCCATGGCAATAAAAAATAATTTTTGTTCTAAATGTTTAAAGAGAACTTTAGGTAGTAGTGCAACTGGACCCACAAAGAAAAGGTCCTGGGAATGTGCACATATGACCATGATCCAGGCCAGCTGAGACTGGGGATGGATCACAGTGTGAAGACTCTGTAGATGGTATCTAGCTCTCCCTGTCTGTCTCTAGCTTCCTGTCTCTCTCTCACACAGAAGAAATTAAGTAAATAAACTTCAAAGATAATTTTAAAGAACTTTCTGGCATGTTACATAGTATGTAACCTCCTTTCACGTCCTCTAGCCACAGTAAAAATCTACATTGCAGCCCACCCACAGTGGTATGCTTTGCTAAGAGGCTGGGCTCTGCAGGCTGAGACCACTGAAGAGGCCCACGTCCAGTTCCCAGTTCAATAAAGGCCAAGTGTGGTGCCATGCACCTGTAATTTAAGCTGCTCAGGGAAGCTGAGGCAGGAGAATTGTGAGCCAATTTAATTTTTTAAAATAAGTTTTTGCTTTAGGGTGTGTGTGCTCACGGGGAGAGAGAAATACAGATACTGTGAGAGGAAAAGTGAGAAACCACCCCCCAGGGAGGATGGCATGCCACAATCCCTTCTCCCCCATTCTCCTCCTGGGATTTTGGGCGTGCACACACATTCACCCAGTGTGAGTTTCAAGCCACTGGGTCTGGGTCTTGAACCTCAGTCAGCCATGCGGGGAGGCCAGCGATGTAAATGCTACACCTTGTAAGCTCTGTGACCCTATATATATTTTAAAATTATGTTGCTGTTTGATGTTTTAAGAATCAGATGTGAGGCATGTTAATTTCATTTTTTTTCAATAAGGCAACAGGTGCTTGAGTTATGGTGGATTCAGGGTGAGTGTGCAGATCCCTAAGAAGGCCAGCTTGGGCACAAGTGGGTAACATGTTCATAATTTCATTCATTCACATGTATTGGATGTTAGTGTCCTTCTTTATTGAAATAAAGATTAAATAAGAAAAATACAATTAGTTAACACTGAAAAATGATTACCCTGAGCCCACCAGATTAGTACTATTTTCCTTACTTTTTCAAATCTTGATTGAACTATTGAGTAATGTGTTCTTAAAAAACAAAAACAATATATATATATATATATATATATATATATATATATATAGTGACCTCCAATGAGGTCTTGTCACATTGCAGTTTTCCTCCCAACCTCTAAACCAGCCAGAATCATGGACTTGCCTGGCATGTTCAGGTGGACCCTGGATCTGAACCCTGGGCCTTCCCATATGGCATCATGCAGTGACACCTTACTGCCTGTGCCATTGCAGTTGGAGTTATAGTGGATTCAGGACAAAAGTTCAGACTCCTCAAAAAGTAGAGAGTGATCTAAAGTGGGGAACTGGGGAGATCTCAGAGATCAAGGAGAACCCCCATCTTTGGCAACCTATGTTGTATGGAGGGCTGGTTCCTGTTTACTTGTGGCTCAATTTACTGGGGCGGGGGGGGGGACCTTTCAGCAGTCTGAAGAGTACCTTCCTGTCCCTTTTCAGGGAAGACCAAGATGGTCAGAGAGAGTTCTTTGCCTTCGTGGGAGAGCATTCTTCCCCAGCAGCCGCACCCTGCAGGATTGCATAGAAATACTCATACTTATAATTTAATTCAAGAAACTGGAGCTCCAAGCCAAAAGCAACAGCTTGTGATTTGTGGGTGTCAAACACGCCAGAAAGCGGTCAGTGTGTAGGCGACAGATGGGAGGGAACGGTATTCCTTAGCTGTGGTGGAAGAGGAAGACTGAGGGCCTCTTCCATTTTGGAGCATGTAGTTTTTCTCTGTGGAGGAATTGCTGGCCACACTGGGGTGGCCCTGACCAGGAAAGTCTGAGTCTGCAGGCCTCTGAGCCTTAAGGTTGGGGTGGTTACTTTAAAAATAAACTCTTGTGACTGTAACCCTGGCTCAGTGTGCTTATTTGTGGCCTTGGACTGAAGACACTGGCCACAGCTATGATTTGCATTCACTAAAAATAGTCATTTCAGCATCTGAGAGTGAGATCAGAAAGGAACAGCCAAGTTCAATTTCTCACTGTCTTGCTGCTGTTTTTCTCCAGAAGATCAAGCAAATCGACTCAGTCCTTGTTGTTCCCTTTTGCTTCAGTCACACCTGTTCAGGCTGTTACCTTCATTCAACAAAAATCTGAGGACCAAATGATGAGAGTGGACATGGGCCCTGCCCTCAAGGGCTTGAAAGTCTTCTTGTGCATGTATTAGTTTCCTGTAGTTGCTGTAACAAAGGACCACAAAGTAGATGGCTTTAAACAACAGAAATATTTGTCTCACACATTTGGAAGCCAGAACCAAAAGGCCAAATTAAGGAGGCAGCACACTGACATGCTCTCTCCAAACACTTTAGGATGAATCCTTCTCTGCCACTTTCTAGTTTCTGGTGGTTGCTGGCAATCCATGGCATTCCTCGGCCTGGAGCTGCTGCACTCCAACCTTTGCTTCTGTTTACACATGGTCGTCTCCCTTGTGTGTCTCTGTTTCCATGTCCTTATTTCCCTTTTCTAATAAGGACACCAGTCATGTTGGACGTAAGGCCCACCCTAATCCCATATGACCTTATCATAACTCATCACATCTGCAAAGACCTTATTTCCAGAAAAGGTCACATTCTGAAATTCCAGTGAACATGAATTGGGGGAAAAGATATGAGTTTGGGGAAAAGATTATTTTGGGTATGGGGGGTGGGGGGGGGCGAAGGCACAACAATGTAATTAGAGTCCTTGAAGGTGGAAGCAGGAGGCACAAGAAAGAGATGACTAAGCCAGGGCTACATCCATGGCCTCCAAATTTGGTATTTCTGTCACCGTGAATGCCTCATACTCTGCATCTAAAATATGATGACACTAATTCAGACATCATCGACGTACCAGACCTTGTTCTGCAGGTAGGGTCACTGCACCAGCAGCACCAGCTGAGCTTGTTAGAAATGCCAGTTCTCCATCCCATCCCAGATTTATTGACTCAGAAACTCTGGGGGTGGGGCCCAGGAATCTGCTTTAACAAGGCCCCTACATGATCCCAAGGCACAGACAAGCTTAAGACCCTCTTCCTCACTGCTCTGGGCATTATACCAGATGCCAAATGAAGGTGGGTCGGTTCCTCATATTGGAGCATAAATGTAGTATCCTGTCTATTTTTACCACCCACTGGCATCAGTCACACAGGATATAAGGCTTATGAATTAATTCAACAAATGTTAAGGGCCTGGCACTGAGCCAAAACATTGGGTATGGTGAGGAATAAATCAGGCCATGAGGCCTGACCTCATGGAGCCAACAGAGAAGACAGACCCACTGATACCTTACAAGACATAATTTACAGTGTTTGTTTGCTTTCTTTTTTTTTTTTTTTTTTTTTTTTTTTTTTTTTGGAGAGGTTTTTGCTATAGGGCACGTGTGCTCGCCAGGAAGACAGAGACAGAGGGACAGAAAGCAAGAAATCACCCCCCAGGGGGAATGGCCACACCACAGTCCCTTCTCTCCCATTCTCCTCTTGGGATCATGGGCACACACACACATGTGCCCGGCATGAGTTTAAGCCACCAACCAGGTCCAGGACTCGAACCGCGGTCAACTACATGGGAGTCCAGCAACATAGCCATTGCAATAACTGCTGGTCCCTTGTTTGTTTGCTTTTTAACTGACAGAGGTCATATGAGCTTATCAGAGAGAGACAAAGAGAGGAGAACGCATCCCCTACTGGGACATGATTACACCATAATCCCTTCTCCTCCATTTCTCCATCAATAGGAACTTGGGGCAACCACGGACATGTGACTGGCATGTTTTTCAAGCTTCTAGGGTCAAGATTTGAACCACAATCTGTCACGTGGCATCTGGCCCCCTTAACCACTCAGTAGGCTATGGGACTGGCCTGGCAGTGTTTGAAATAAGTGCTTATCCATCTTTATGTCGCATAAAAATCATGAGGATACCGTTAAAATGCAGACTATGATTCAGTAGGTCTGGGGAGGAACCTGAGAGTCTATATTTTTAAAAAATTAAATAATAAAGAGTACAAGCACACACAAAAGAGAGAGAGTAGAGAAGAGGGTGTGTGTGTGAGGAGGTGTCTTGTCACATGACCGCCCCCTTTCCCCAGCCTTTTAGCTCCTCAGGATCTTGGGTGCCCTATGTGTTTACAGGCCAATGCAGGAATCTAAACTCATGGTTGGCCACGTGGCTCCCAGATGGTGCAGTCCAGCTTGCTGCAGGCTGCACCACCTAGGCTGGGCCAGAGTCCACATTTCTAACAAGCACTCAGGTGATTCTGAGGCTCCTGGTCAGAGGCCATGCTTTGAGTAGCAAAGCCTTACCTTTCTCTAGGCAGTTTCATCTCCTACAACTTTCTGCTATCATCCCTATTTCAGGTGAGAGAACCAAGGTCCTGAGACTTTGAGCATCGCATCAAGGCTTAGGCCTAGATCCCAGGGTCTCTGTACTTTTCCCACTCTGCCAAAAGGTACAGTTGGCTGACATGAAGGACAGAGGAGACTGGTTCTGATGAACGCATGCATTCCAGTTTTATCTCAGAACCTCAGAACTCTTCCTGCACCAAACCTGATGTGGGGGAGACAGCTGCTAAGCTATTCCTCTAGATGGGAATTTGCAATGCCTCTGAGTCAAAATGAGCTCTTGACCAGTACAGGGTGATGAGGAAGGCTCATTCTCAACCACTCTGAAGGGGAAAAAAAATAACACTGATTGGTTGCAGCCCCTCACTCCCCAACCACCCTCCCACCCCCATCCCATCACTCCCTTTTTAAAGGGAGTAACCTTTGAAAAAGGAAGGCCTCCCAGTCTTCAACAGTGAAGGGAAAATGGAAAGCAGGCTTTTCTTGGCTTGTTTCCAGTTGGGGCAGCTGGAATCTATTGGACATGTTTAAACAATCATTCTCCTCTGAGATAGGCTGGCTGGGCAAAGCCTACCATTTCATTCAAGAATGCTGTTTCCCCTCTTGTGCCTCCCACATCAGAGCTGAGGGGTCTCCTCTCCAGGTTAATGCTACACCCTTTGCATCCCGGCTGTGTTGCTTGCCTACACTGGGCTTTCTCGAGGTTTGTGATGGTGATATGAACCCAAGTATCTTAAGGGATTCTTCCTTTTGGAGGTTCCGCCCGACAGCATATAAAGCATTATTAAAGAGCAAGTGCATCACGTGTATTGAATATTTGGCCAATGTGGGCAAGTATTATTTGTTAGTATTTTGGCTGTAAAAAAAAAATATGATATTACTTGTATAATTCTGTTGTTGAAATAATTCACCTACAAGGAATACATTCAATCTATGATTGAGTATGATTTCTCAACAGTCAGTATGCAAGCTAGAAAATCTTTGCAAAGTAAGAAAAGCTAGGCTTATTGTTTTTAAGCATAATGAATTTTTTATGAAGTCCCAATGTATTCATGAAATTAGCATGTTATTTTCGTAGGCATTTGATCAAACCTTTCATTTTAATTGTGCAGTTTTCTTTTCCTACTTTGGAGTTCCCTAGAGTTGTTTGGAGAGGTCTTACATATTTTCATAGACCTTGGAGGATATGGAACGACTGAACTGGGTAGGGTAAGGCAGGTGAGAATCTGAGCAATGGTGGATGCTGCCTGAGGGAAGTGCTTCCCAGTTCTTGGAGCACTTTGCTTCCATCCTGCATTTCCCTACCTCTGGGGATCCAGTTTCAGTCAAGAATCTGGTTGCTATGGTGATGTGGAATCGCAAAGTGGAGAAAACTAGGCAGAATTATCAGGTCCAGGGACTTTGTTCAAACTGACTAGGTTTTAATTACAGAAAGTGTGGTGAGCAGTCGGCAAGGGGGAATAGAACTATGAAGTGCAGATCTGGATTGAAAAAGGCCACCCAGGGGCCAGATGGTGGTGCAGCAGTAAAATATGACATTCTGCAAGACTGACCCACATGGTAAGGTTCCAGGTTAATGTCCAGAGACCTCGCTGAACATCCCAGTTACTACATGCCCAGGATTCAGGGCTGGGTGAAGCTGGGGGTAGGCCTTGGCACCAGGACCCTGTTGGGGTATCCTTCTCTCTCTCTCTTAGAAGAAGTAACAAAATAAACTTTAAAAATCATTAAAGATAAAAAGAAAAGGTCACCAAAAAAGAGGGCATGACAGGGAGGTGGGAGAGGCAGGAGCCTAGGGCCCCAGGCAACTAGGCAAAGGTTGTCCATAGAGGTTACTCCTGTGTTAGATGGCCTTCTAATCCTGGCTCTTCTGCTCATCATGTGGCCCAGGGCACATCTCTGTGCCTTAGTTCATTCATATAATAAGATAATAATAATGATAATGCCCACCTTCTACAGCTGATGTAAGAATTAAATGAACTACTTTAAGTAGAGTGCTTAATACAGTACTTGGCACTTTTTTTTTTTTTTTTTGAGAGATTTTTCACTATAGGGCGCGTGCGCTCGCCAGACAGACAGAGAGAGACATAGAGACAGAAAGCGAGAAATCACCCCCCCCCGGGGGGATGGCCATGCCACAATCCCTTTTCCTCCATTCTCCTCTCGGGATCTTGGGCACGCACGCACACGCGCCCTGCGTGAGTTTTAAGCCACCAGGTCCAGGACGCGAACCGCGGTTGACTATGTGGGAGTCCAGCGACATAGCCATTACGCTAACTGCTGGTTCCCAGTACTTGGCACTTTTTAGATGTTCAAATATCGTTATATTTATATGCATATCTTTTTATTTATTTATTGAATTCTGTTAACAAAATATATATTGTTTTATTACTGAAAGTAAACTTTACAGGCCCCAAAACGGTATTACAGTCGCTGTGAGTGGCCTTGCCCTCGCGCGAGTATGATGCGACTCTAGTCCTAAGAGAGAGGAAAAATGCCTTTACCTGATGACTCCAGTGCATGGCAGGACCTTCAGACACCCACTGCTCCTATCTGCTCACATATAAAACCAGTAGAAAACATCGGCCGAGGGGATGTTTTCTAAGAGAAATGCTAAAGGATGAAAATAATAGTCTGCATTTGTAAGCCACCGGAGAAACATCAAGCCAGGTGAGCCTGCTGCAGCAAAGTGAGGCAATGGCTAAGACAAACGCATCGGTTAGGGCTCTCCAGCACTGGGCACCTTTAGAGTTCTCCACTAGACGTTAGAATCCATCTCAGAGAGAGAAAGAGGGGGAAAATAATCGAAGGCGGTTTCATGACCCAGGCTTGGAGGTGGCTGGTATTACTTCCATCCCCTCTCCACACCAGACTCAGTCACATGCTGCCTCTGAATATCAAAGACTGTGAAATAAGTCTACCACATAGCCTGGAGGAAAAGGCTAATGGCTGCCCCAAAGCTAAGCACAGCTAAGTTCAAAACCTACTTGCCTAGGTTGAAAGAGAAATAAATTTGAAGTGCTAAAAACTGAGGAACTAGACGGAAGAAAGTCAACAATCTGATATCTTACAGTGTCAGAGATGCTCTGGTTTACAGAGCACAGTCACATACACCCACTTAAATGGTACAGATAAGGCAGCACAGGTTCCAACTTGCCCTTCAGTGTCTTCCCACAGCACCTGGCGCAGTCCCCCCCTTCGCTACCCAGCTCTAGTCTACAGTGTGTGATTGTTTCCTCAGTTAGACTGCAGACTAGGGTTTCTTCTCCAGCCTCGACTCCCCAGTGCTTAACATGAGGCTTGGTACACAGCAGTAAGTAATGAGGGAATGCAACCTGAATAGGAGATAAATGGAAAAGATGAAAATGAAAGACAAAGAAGTAAAACCCCAATGATTAGAACATAGATTTTTGCCTCTTCCTGTCTAGATGGCCTTGCACAGGTGACCTATTATCTCAGTGATTCAGTGTCCTTGTTCGTACAATAGTAATCATGACTGCATTGACAAAGCTTGTTGTGAGGATTAAGATATCCAAATGCCCGTAAAAGAGTATCTGACTCACAGTGAGTCCCAAGACCTATTGTTGCTATTTTTGTTAGTAAGACAATCAGAAACCCCACCACTGAAAGGACGTGAGGGTAGAAATGAGCAATCACAACAAGAAAGGGCCTGTTTGCCACATAACATGGTTGAGGAGGAGTCTGATGGGGGCAGGTGAGTTTTCCCACATGCCATGACCAGAAAGACTTCAAAGCAAGTAAACATCAGAGGATGACATTTAACTTTTTACAGAGCAAACGGAACATCACCATGCTAGCCCCGCACAGGCTGAGGCAGGAAATGGGTCAACCAGAGCTGAATGGTTGACATCAATGACTTTTGGAGTCCCACGGTGCCAACTTGTGGCTGGTGTCTTGAAGGGGGAATAAGATGTGTATATCGGTATCATGGGAGGAGGGAGGAAGAGTGTGGATGTGTGTGTTGTGGGGAGGGAGGGAGGTAGAAGAGAGAGAAAGAGAGAAGAAATTTCTTGGAGTATCTGAGATCCACCTGGTAATATCTGGCACTGTCTTCAGGCAGTAGGTGATTGCTTTATGGCATTCAGATCTCCATAATTCAAAAGATATATTGCAGCAGCTGCATGACAACATTTCAAAGGTTTGGAGGAGATGAAGCTGTATTAGAAAAAGCTCTGTGTGATAAGAATCTGAGGGAGATAATGCGATGAATTTCAGCTTGGTCATTCCAGGTTTGCGTTTATTTCTCAGGAAAATGAAATGCAGACCACCCGTGATGGCACCAAGACTGGGTGTCTAATTTGTGGATAACCTGGACCTTCGTGGCTCTTTCGCCACTCACTCACCCCTCTCAGAAGGTGATCAAGAGATGAGAAACATGGTTGGGAACCAGCAGTTAGCGTAATGGCTATGTCGCTGGACTCCCACTTAGTCGACCGCGGTTTGCGTCCAGGACCCGGTGGCTTAAAACTCACGCTGGGCGCGTGTGCGTGCGTGCCCAAGATCCCGAGAGGAGAATGGAGGAGAGGGGATTGCAGCGTGACCATCCCCCCGGGGGGTGATTTCTCGCTTTCTGTCTCTATGTCTCTCTCTGTCTGTCTGGCGAGCGCATGCGCCCTATAGCAAAAGCCTCTCTAAAAAAAAAAAAAAAAGAGAGAGAGAGAGATGAAAAACATGGTGAAGATTTTAGTTACTCCCATACAATAAAAATAAAGGAGGTAATTTTAGTGTGCCTTCCAGAAGAACCTGGGTGATGAGTGGGCAACGGCCCAGGGTTGCTCAAGGATCCTTTCTATTGCTGAGGCCCTAGAATCCTAAGCCTACCCTCTGTGGAAACGGCCTTGTGGTTCCACTGTCAGGAAAATGGGCACCAGATGCTTGCTCAGCTTCCTTAGAGACAAGTCTGACCCTTTATGAGGTGTGAGAACAGCTGGGAGAACAACCTTTGATTAAAGAATGATCCAGCAATTCTCTCCTACCTCCCAGTCAGTGCCTACAATTCTATAGTCAGATAATCAGCTCTTGTCATTATGGCTCTGACATGGTTACAGTGAAAAATGCTAAGAATGCCTTCTGATATTTGCATCTTATTTTTAAAAGTTACCTTAGAAATCTAGGAATCCAAGAAGGGCTGAGGATATTGGGGCTGGGAGTGAAGTAGGTTCAGGGACACCTTGGAATAGAATGATGGGTTAGGCCAGAGTTTCCCAAGTCCAACACCATGTCTCTGCTTGGCTTAAAATTCCTTCTTCAGTTCTCCACTGCCCACTGTGGCCTTCAATCCACAAATTCCACCTCAGCCTTTGCCACTTCCTGGTCATTGCTCTGAACCCACACTGTTCTTGTTTCAATCACTTGAACATAGCAAGCTCTTCCCTACCTTTGTATAACTTCTGCTGGAAAATTTTTCCTGCTGCCCATCACAAAATCAACTCCTCATGTGTTTACCCTATTTTTGAGTGGAAGAAACATGGTCACCAAAAGAGATCTTATGTTGGTAACCAACGTATCCTGACACCTGGCAGGTCTACTATACGTACTCACCATTCAAGCGGATGTGGAATGAATAAACTTGTTTCACAATTGGCTGGGCAAGCCCCACAGCTTGGTTCCTGGCAGGATTAGGCTTGGTGAGTGGGCTGAGTTTCTATAAAAGTCTCCCTACAAGGTTCCAATTTTGGCGAAACTATCTTTATGGGTACAATAAGTGTTCTTCCACTTTTGATTCCTGTCCCCAGCTGGGCAGCTGGGGACCAAATAGGCCACGCCCATAGAAGACAGCCTTATCCTACCTTCACTTTCATTTCCTTTAACAATGGAGAAAACACAGGGCCTCTTAGTTAGAAACTCCAAAAAACAGGACTTGTGACAGTACTCAGATTTTACAATTTTAGTGTCAGAGATGAGTAAAGACCCTCTATTATACTGGGAGTTCTAAAGTTAGACCATGAACATTGAGAGTGAGATGTGAATAAGAAGGCAAATAAACTTCTCACTTAGGAAACAGTTTTTCTCTCCTGGGCCCCAGGAGCATTTTCCACCGTATGAGTCTTAGAACTAGAAAAGGGCTGTGCTGTCCCAGGGAAGAAAATGCAAATAACCCTCATGTGAGATTATATCAAGTAGGAGAGAGCCTCAGGAAGAGAGACGCTATGAAAAGTACAGCTCACCTGGTTTAAGTCACTGAAGTACCAGAATTTTTATAAGGTTTTAAATTTTCATATATGTATATTTAATATTATATACATATCCATATATATAATCCTTATTCATGTCACTCTGTGTGTGTATATACATATAGGTAAATGTATATGAATAAGACTATAGGAGAGGGTTCAGCATAGGAAAGGAGGACAGGTTTTTACTCTTTTTCTTAGCTGTATTTGCTGACATTTCTAACATAAACATGCTTTACTGTTGGAATAAGAGAAAAAAAAAAGAAAAGAATTTAAAAAAAGTAATAGGCTCTTATTAAAGAAAAAAAATGCAGCCCCATGGCCTAATGGTTAAGGGAACTGGATCCTACAAAGCTGACCATGCAATTTGAATCCCAGTCCTGGCAGCCTGAAAAGCACTGTAGGCACATCTGCTCGCATGCATCAGATCCCAGCAGGATGGAGAAATGGAGAAGGGATACTGGCGTGACCTTGTCCCACTGGGGACTGCTTTCTACCTCTCCCCTCTTTCTCTTTTTCTCTGTCTCTTTCCAGCAAGCACATGTACCCTCTGGCAAAATTGTTAACAAGAAAAAAAAGGAAAAATTGCAAAATATAGTAAAATGACAAGGAAGAAAAATTGCTCAAATAAATACTGTTCATCTTTCGGGTTCTAAAAAAATTCAGTCTTTTTTTAAAGTAAACTATTTTGTTTTATTTGTGATTATATTATGTATAAAATATTTTTGCTTGCAATTTTCTTTTTTTTTTTTTTTTTTTTTTTTTTTTTTTTTTTTTTTTTGGAGAGGTTTTTCACTATAGGGCGCGTGCGCTCGCCAGACAGACAGAGACAGAGAGACAGAAAGCGAGAAATCACCCCCCAGGGGGGATGGTCACGCCGCAATCCCTTCTCCTCCATTCTCCTCTCGGGATCTTGGGCACGCACGCACACGCGCCCGGCGTGAGTTGTAAGCCACCGGGTCCGAGACGCGAACCGCGGTCGACTACGTGGGAGTCCAGCGACATAGCCATTACGCTAACTGCTTTCCCTGCTTGCAATTTTAACTTACTTCATTATAAGCACTTTCCATGTTCTTACTTAGTAATTACAACAGTATTTTTGACACGCAAATAATATCTTTTTTTATCAAAACATTATTGTTTGACTTTTACTTGTATTCTCAATAGGGAACGTAGTTATTTTCCAGTGTTTCATGGTAACAAACTGCCTTTGTCAAGCCATGCCATGGAGTTTAGATTTCATTCTAAAGGAAATAAAAAGCACTGACAGATTTTTAAGCAGTCAAATGAAATAATCGGTTTTATTTCAAAAAGGTATTCTAGCTCAATATGGAAAATAAATTGGCTAAAGTGATGGAAGGTAGGAGAACAAAGAAGTTCAGAATGAAGTTGAAAACTCCCAGATCATAGAACTCTATATCCACAGTTCTACCTCTTGCCTTCATTTTACATGGGATTGTGAAACTTTTGAGTACTATGGAAAATGTTGGTCCATCTTCTCCTTTACAGATAGTCAAATAGGCTGAGAGAGCGGAAGTACTTTCTAAGGTCCCATAGACTGAATAGAGAACCACACTTGGACACGAGGCTTCTGAATTTAGTCCACGTCCTGCACTATAGCAGACTGCATCATCGTCATGAAGTCATACAAGTTAAATGTCCTTTACTTGATACTGTGTTAAGTTGGAGAGGGGTTTACAAGTTGAACAGGGATCCTTGATGATGGTAGTGGTGGTGGTGGTGGTGGTAATGATAGTTGGGCTGGTAATGGTGGTGGTGATTCTTTACAAAGGGCAAAGTACTTCTACAGCTATGATCTAATTTGATCTTCAACATAATTCAAATAATAATGGCCATGACTTATTGTCAGGCAAAGCATCATGTGAGATGTTTTATATACATTGTTTTATTTACTTGACACCACATCCTCATGATACTGGCATCATTATTATTCTTATTTTACAGATAAGGAAACAACTCAGAGAGGGAAAGTGGTTCACCATTGGTTCACCAAGTGAACAAGGAAGCTGGAATTAAAACCCAATCCATCTAACTGTAAGTTTTACAGGCTTAATTTTCCCAGGATTAATCATTCAGATAATACTTTCCTCTGGCAAGTACTTAAATCAAACTTTATTAGTCAGGTTCTCCAGAGAGACAGGCAAATAGGATAGCCATAGACATAGATACATGAGAAGGGATTTCTTAGGGGAGCTGGCTCATATGATATGGCCACTGGGAAGTCCCACAATAGACTGTTTGCAAGTTGGAAACCCTGGGATGTTGGTAACATGGCTCAGTCCAAGTCCAAAAGCTTCAGAACTAGGAAAGCTGATGGCATAATTCGCAGTCCACAGCCAAAGGTCTGAGAACCCAGGAGTCCACTGGTATAAGTCCTAGAATCCAAAGGCTTCTGATGTCCAAGGGCAGGAGAAGAAGAGTGTTTCAGCTATAGCAGAGAGAGGAAATCACCTTCCCTCTGCCCTTTTGTTCTGTCCAGACCCTTAGCCAATCAGATGGTGCCTGTCCACATTGAGGGCAGATCTTATCCACTCACTCCACTGACTCACATGCCAATCTCGGGAGACACCCTCACAGACACACCCAGAAGTAATGCCTTACCAGTTCTTTCTGTATTCCTTGATCCAGTCTAGCTGACACCTAAAATTAACCATCACAGTACTGAAGAGCATGACTGAAGTGAAGGGAGACAGACTGGCTGGCTAGGCCAGGTATGTGGCTTTTGAGAATGGTCTGATCACTTCTAAAGATGCTCTTCTTGAAGGACATAAAAGGCGGGGAAGTGGAGTTCCAAACAGCAATCTTCTCCTTATGTAACAGCAGCATGGTCACAGTCACCTGACAAGCACTGGGCTGCCTTGGCAGAGCCACACAGGAGAAGCTTATCATTAAGAATGCCATTTCCTGATTGATTGGCTTGATTTGGTAGTTTTATATTTTAAAATTATAATGTCGGGATCATCAGATGGCATAATGGTTATGTTGCTGGATTCCCAGGTAGTTGACTGTGTTTTGAGTCCTGGACCCGGCGACTTAAAACTCACACCCCGTGCATGTGTGCCCAAAATCCCAAGAGAAGAATGGAGAAGAAGGGATTGCAGCGTGGCCATCAACCCCAGGGGGTGATTTCTCGCTTTCTGTGTCTCTATCTTTCTCTGTCTCTCTAGCAAGAGCATGTGCCCTATAGCAAAAATCTCTCTTAAAAAAATGATAATAATCACTTTGTACTTTGTATCCCATAAATATGTACAGCTATAATTTATCTAAAAAAGGAAAGAAAAAGAATATCATCTCCAGGCTCAAAAGGCACAAGATATGACAGGCATGTGAGCTGCCTGAAGACAGAACTGTTTGACTACCTTGAAATTCTCTAAAAATTGATCACCCCCTCACAGACTCCTATCAGCCTAAATCTAAACACTTGTTGCTATAGGCAACAGTTAGAGTTTGTGGGCCAACAAAACTACCCAACATAGATGTGCCTCTGGAAATGTGATAGCAAACATTCATTATCGCAAACATCATTATTTCAATGTGAACTTACTCAGAACATCTGTACTGGTCCAGGTATATAAATGTCATCGAGAGTTAATTAACCATCCATGATCAATTTAATGGGAAAATTTGCAGAACACCAGGAGAAATATTTCCTGCTATAAATAAGTCATAAGTTTAACAGTCTGACACTACTGTCCAGAGATATTTACCCTCTACAGAGGAATGAAATGGAAGGAGCAGTGAGATGGTTGCCAGAGGTACTGACTGGCAAGAATCAGTTTGCTTTAAGAACAGTCTCATTCTTATTCAGTGAAGGAGAAAACGTAGGGCCACCTATAGCACTTGTCCATATTTGTTTCATCATTTTTACAAACTTGGCTTTCTCGGTGCCATTGGTTTTGCTCCCATGTGGCGATGGGTTTCTATTCCCCATCTCACCCCCCAGACATCAGTGAGCTCACCCGCCCCTCTGTCAGGTCTTGCCTCAAATGTCATCTTCTCTGTGGCATCTTCGCTCATTCCCTATCTAAAATCACGTATTTCCTTTCACACTACCTGTACCTCTTTCCTGCCTTTTTAACTTCTTATCATTTATTGCTACTTCAGCATACTGTGTTTTACTCCGTTTCGTCATTGTCTCTCCGACTAAAATGTAACCTCTGAGAGCAAAGATCTTTGTCTTGTTTTTTTCCTGTTTCCCCAGATGAGCCCAGTGACTAGCATATAGTTGGCTCTCAGTACATATTTGTTGAACGGATGAATGAAATGATTAATCTATTTCTTCAATCAGGCTATTGAAACCTACTAAAAAATGTGACTAAGGATGAAGGAGAAAATAGCACGTATGGAGCCTCCGAAGGTCATTATTCAGCCTCTATTACCTACCAGGCACTGGTTAAGTGCTTTCATGTCTAAGATTTTAAAACACAAAATGCTATTTTTTAAAAATGGCTGCAAGTCACCTCCCTTGCTGTAGGGAGTGGGGATGGGCTATGTCCCATGGATAAAACTGCTCTCTGTATGGGAAAACACTCAGTGGCACTCAGTCATGTGAAAATGAGTGGAAGGTGGACTGAGGTTGCTCTTCATCAATGAAGTAAAATCTTGACTATGACCTCCTTGGGTGACATTTTTGTTTGTTTTTGTGAAGGGATTTTCATTTTTCCTCAAAAAAAATGTAAAATCCAGAAGTTCAGGTTTGAACTGAGTTGGAGAGAGTTCTATACAAACCCCTCTCCAACATAACATGGTGCTGAGTAAAGGATATCTAATATTAATTTGATGATGCAGTCTGCTATATTGCAGGACATGAGTGGGGGAGGAGTGGAAGCGGATTTGAGAAGGAACTTAGTTCTGAGTGAAGAGACCCAGAATTATGGTGGCCACCTGGTGCTCAAGGAGAGGGACCACTGATGAGAGGCTCCTTCTCATGGGTTATGACTGATAGGCCTGCCGTGACGTTTAAGGTCTAACTCTCCGTTTCCTCAGCAATGTGCCCAGGCCTCAGCAGATCTGTTACCCAGACTACATAGTAAGCACTGACTGTACTAGGTGTTAAAATATTTCATACTGGTTGGTAAATACCTTCCACCCTGAGGCCTGCTCCCCCAGTTCCCACCACCATTGTCTTTAGTACCTCTAATCCATCCAAGAACCCCTTAACCTCCCTACGGTCCAGAAACTAAAGGGATATACCCGACACGGCAGGTATCCCTAGGCGTTATCGGTCATTGCGGTTGGAATACAGTCACGTGCTACATAACCAACCACACCGTGGGACCACACACACACACAGTGTGGTCTCATGAGGTTATATTGAGCTGTGTCGTATAGCCTCGCTATGCAGTAGGCCACACCATCTAGGTTTGTGTCAGTGCACTGTGATGTTCGCACACAGCAAAATCACCTAACGACACCTCTCTCAGATGTGTGAAGCAATGCGTGCCTGTATTTTGATTCTCCCACCTGCCTCCACACACACCAGCTTGGTTCAGGAGGTGGGGAAGGGGGAATAAAGCAGAAGGCTGTGGTCGCAATTCATTTGAAGTAGAGCAGAAAGAAGGCAGTAGCATGAAGAAGAGAGAAAAAGACAGCTATAGCCACAGAGAGGAAAAATGCCGTGGGGTAAGAAGTGTGGGTCACCAATAAGCAATACTCAGGGCATGTGAGCATTTGCTAAACATCTTCAGAATGATGCAGGGGACATCGATATCCTGAAGTCATGCACAGCAAGAATTTGGCTCTGAAATTTGAGTGTTAAAAGAAGATGATATCACAGAAGGCTGGGAAACTCTGCAGGGTATATGCGTGGCTGAGGTTGCTCCACCATGCCAGCTTCTAACTTGATACAGTGTGTGGAAATGAGCATCTTAAGAAGGAACATGGTGTCTATTTTATTAGACTTCCTACAAAGCTCCAGCAGTCTTTTGTTTTCTCTTAATATCAGAAAAATTAATGGAAAACTGTGGGGCGGAGGTAAAAGCCATCATTTTCAAGAGCCCAAGCAAACACTGCTTGTGTGTGGGCCAGGGAAGAGGAACTCTTCTCATAACTCCATCACTCACATTGTCACAGGTCTCTGTTCCAGAGTGCTCTTCTCCCTTTATCTTCCATGTTGGATCTCTCACTTTCTCCTCACACTTTGCATCTTCACTTTGTGGTTATGGTCCCCATGCCACACCCTGACAATGTGAGAATTGTGCCTGTGGCAGGCCCTGAGCAAGACTCTGCCCTGGGCTTCCTGAAGACAGAAAATGGCTTCCACTTCACTATGGAAAAGTCAGTATGTGCCTAAGAAGCCAGAGAATGAAGACGGCAATTTGCTAGGATAATCAGGACTCAAGATAGAAAGCTATCAAAAAGCCTGGAAAGTAGGCTAGCTGATGGCATGGTTATTAAGGTGGTTGGATTCCACATGGCCAACTGCACAGTTCAGGTCCCAGACTCAGTGGCCTGAAAAACACACCAGGCATGTGTATGTATGTGCATGCTCAAAATCCTGAGGAGAATGGGTTGCCGCATGGTTTTCCCCCTAAGGGAGATTTCTCACATTCTCTCTCTCTCTCTCTTGTCTCTCCCCTCCCCACAAATCTAGCTCCAGCAAGCATGTGCCCTATGGCAAATTAAAACAAACAAACAAAAACAAAAAGCCTGGAAAGAGCAGGTGGTCCCTTCACTCACCTTGTTGCACAGAATGAAGACTACTTCTGAGGACACATCTCATTGAGACCGAGTATAGATACCTCCCAGGCCTTGTAATACTCACTCAGAATATTTCAGAGTAAGATGTCTTCTCTGCTGCTTTTCTGACCTTCTGATCCACAACCCTCTCCATACTCCACTCCAGTCACACAGACTTCCTTGTGGTTTCTGCAATATGCCGAGCAGGTCCTGCCTCAGAAACTCTGTACCACCTGCTCTCTCTGTATGGAACACTCAACCTGTCCATATGGCACCTTACCTCCCATCCTTAAGGTCCCTTCTTGGGACCAACAGTTAGCGTAATAGCTATGTCGCTGGACTCCCATGTAGTCGACCGTGGTTCGAGTCCTGGACCCGGTGGCTTAAACTCACGCTGGGCACATGTGCGTGTGTGCCCAAGATCCCAAGAGGAGAATGGAGGAGAAGGGATTGCAGTGTGGCCATCCCCCCCTGGGGGTGATTTCTCACTTTCTGTCTCTGTCTCTCTCTGTCTGGCGAGCGCACACGCCCTATAGCAAAAAAAAAAGAAAAGAAAGAAAGAGAAAAGAAAAAGAAAAAGAAAGTCACCTTCTTGGAAATCTTCCATGTAACTCTATCAAAAATAGCATACACAACTTCTTCCACCCTTACCCAGCCTTGTCTTTTTCTTTCTAGCACTTTCTCCATCAGACACAACTGATGCGTGTTTATTTGCTCTCTCTCCCCATTCATATATAAGATCTAGATATCAGGCATGTGCCTGCCTTGTTTGCTGCAGAGACCTCAGTACCCAGGAAGGAACATGGCATAAAGCAGATGCTTACTAAATACTATATATTTTTTTTTAATTATTAATTTAAATTTACTTATTGTTACTACTTTTTAAATTTGCTATAGAACACATATGCCCACCAGAGAGAGACAGAGAAGGAGAGAGAGAGTGAGAAAGCAAGCTGCCAGATCCAGAATTCAAACTGTGGTTGGTTATGTGGGAGTCCAGCACCTCAACCACCATGCCACCTGCTGGTCCCCATTAAATACTATTGAAGGAGTGGCTGAATGGTCCTCTTGTTTTACTACTAACTTTTGTTGTGTTCTTCATTTCCCTACCAGAAATGTTAACAAATTCTCAAATCACTAAAAACAAGGTTCTGAGAAACAGAAACTAAAACTGAGGAAGCCTCACTAACTTGCTATACTTTCAGCTTTGAGGGCCTTTTAGTTGGCCTGTTAACTTCATTTCCAGTAAAAGTACAATTTACATTAACCTTTTCAGCATCCTATACCCAGGCCACAGCCATCCCCAGTCTAGAAACTACTGCTTCAAGCCTTCAATAATACTACTTATTCCCACCCAAGGAGTACCTATCCCCACTCAGCACATGTGTACACCTGTCCACACCCTATCCAAATGCCTGGGCTCTGCATAAGCACTGGCTCAATAATGTACCATTTGATCAGGCCAGCGGTGGCATGGTGCTTAAGGTGGCTGGATCCCACATGGTCAACTGTACAGCTCAAGTCCTGGGCCCAGTGCCTTGAAAAACACACTGGGCACATGTACATGCCTGGCCAAAATCCTGAAAGGAGGGAGAAATGGAGGAGAATAGATTGTGGTGCGACCAGTCCCCATGAGAGACAGTTCTCACTTTCTCTCTCTCTCACTCTCTCACTCTCGCTCTTGATCTCAAGCACACATACCCTCTGGCAAGCTAAAAATAAATAAGTAAGTAAGTAAATAAATTAATTAATTAAATAAGGCTATCCCATCCGATCATTCACCATCATATATTTTTATGCATCTACTATATGTTGATTATATCAATAAACAGCATCTGTGTAACTTACATTGTAGAAATTAGACAATGTTTGTTACCTTGAATTAAAACTGACCTGGAAACTTAGAATCGTCAACAACATTAACCCAGGTTAAAATTTTTCCTTTTTATAGTTACGGAAACAGAGAGTGGGGATGACTGTACATAGTGAAATGTACTTAATGTTACTAAACTATACACTCAAAAAGGGTGAAAATAATAAATTGAATGCTGTGTACACTTTACCACATATAAAATTTGTTGGTTATCTTTCCAGAGACGTGTCTTAAACATATATGTTATGATTCACTGACCGGCACCTCTTTCACTTAAATTTCTTTGATGAGACAGAAAAGGAGTTTATGCAAAGATGTTTGGGCAGCTCAGAGAAGACTGAGACAAGGCCTGGGATTGTGCTCTGAGAAATAATAGCCACGCTACAGACTTGCTCAATACTTATGCCTCTGGCACCGGACACCACAGTTTGCGATGCTGCTAATAAACCGTAATTTTTCTTTATTCAGACTCAGCACCACTAGCACTTCTGCACCAAGAACTTGACCTTCCAGTCAGTGCCAAAAATCTCCTCCATCATCTTCACCAGAAAGCAGCTTCTAGATGGTACTGGCATTCTTACATTATCCAAATCCCCAAATTACCATCTTTGACAGCCTAGAGATACAGCATTGGTTTGCTGTAAGGAAAGCATGGAGCTTTGATTTGATCTTTTTTTTTTTTTTTTTTTTTTTTTTTTTTTTAAGAAGGACTTTTGCTACAGGGCGCATGTGCTCACTGAAGAGACAGAAAGAGGCAGAAAGACAGAAAGTGAGAAATCACCTCCTAGATGACAAGGAATGGGGGAATGGCCATGCCACAATCCCTTCTCCTCCATTCTCATCTTGGGATCTTGGACGCACACACATGCCCGGTGTGAGAGTTATGCCACCAGGTCCAGGACTAGAACCACAGTCACCTATGTGGGAGTCCAGCAACATAACCATTATGCCATCTGCTGATCCTGGAAAAAACATAGAGTTTCTATACAGGAAAGATAAATGGCTCTTTCCGTTCCTGGTGTAGCCATGGCCCACGGCCCTAAGAAGCAGCTGAAGCAGGTAGTAGCTCCAAAGCATTGGACGCTAGACAAATGGAGTGATGTGTTTGTTCCTCGTCCATCTACTGGTCCTCACAAGCTGAGGGGATGTCTTCCTCTCATCAGTTTTCCTAAGGAACAGACTTAAATATGCCTTAGTAGGAGATGAAGTAAAAAAGATCTGCGTGCAGCACTTCATTAAGATTGATGGCCAAGTCCATACTGACATAACCTACCCTGCTGGTTTTGTGGATGTCATCAGCATTGACAAGACCAGAGAGAATTTCCTTCTTAGCTATGACACCAAAGGTCGTTTTGCTGTCCATCATATTATACCTGAGGAGGCCAAATTCAAGTTGTGCAAAGTGAGAAAAATCTTTGTGGGCACAAAAGAAATCCCTTATCTGGTGACCCATGACGCTCACACCATCTGTTACCTGGATCCTCTCATCAAAGTGAATGACACCATTCAGATTGATTTGGAGACTGGCAAGATTACTGATTCCATCAAGTTTGATACTGGTAACCTGTGTATGGTGACAGGAGGTGTTAACTAGGGAAGAATTGGTGTGATCACCAACAGAGAGAGATATCCTGGCTCTTTTGATGTGGTTCATGTGAAAGATGCCAATGGCAACAGCTTTGCCACTTGACTCTCCAACATTTTTGTTATTGGCAAAGATAACAAGCCAGAGCTTTCTCTTTCCTGAGGAAAAGGTATCTGCCTCATCATTGCTGAAGAGAGACGTGAGACTGGCAGGCAAACAGAGCAGTAGGTGAAATGATCTCTAGATTTTATGTTAGAGAGGTCTTCACACTTAAAGATGATATGGCATAAAAACAATTAAATAAATAAAAAAAAGATAAATGACCCAGAGACAATCTAGTCTAGTGATTCCTGATCTTTCTACTGGTACATACATGGCAAAGATGCCCAACATCTCTAGAGTGGGAACAAGATAGTAGCACTAAGTGTGTGCCAAGTGCTGTGGTAAGTGATTCGCAAACATGAACCCATTTAGTCCTCACCACAACCCTCTGAGGTAGTGGTACTCTTATTATTCTCCATTCCTTGGATTGCCCAAGGTCAAGTGGCTAGTAGCCAGCAGCGTTTGTGCTGAGACCACTCAAATCTACAGCATAGCTGGCAACTGTCAAGGATTGTGTGTAATTTCCAAGGAGTTAGCAATAAATCCCTAATTTCTTTACTGTCCAGAGAGCAACCTTAACTCAATTATTTATTTATTTTTATTTTTTGGAGAGGTTTTTGCTATAGGGCGCGTGCGCTCACCAGACAGACAGAGACATACATAGAGACAGAAAGCGAGAAATCACCCCCCAGGGGAGATGGTCACGCCGCAATCCCTTCTCTTCCGTTCTCCTCTCGGGATCTTGGGCATGCACGCACATGTGCCCGGCGTGAGTTTTAAGCCACCGGGTCCGGGACGCGAACCGTGGTCGACTACGTGGGAGTCCAGCGACATAGCCATTACGCTAACTGCTGGTCCCAAAATACTGAATTTTAAAGATAACGTTCAAAATATTTCTTATTATTTTGTATGATTTTGTTTGTGACTCTATAACAACAGAGACAGTATGGTTTTAAATATTTTTGAGAAAATATTTACATGTCAACTACTAAAATTGTTGAAAAGCAAATGCCCAGCACACAAGTCACACATAAACCTTCTCAATTCAGCCCTGCCTACCAAGTTCTCTGATACACCATCTGCTAGCAAAGATCAGTCTCTTTTTCTTCCTTCAAAGTCTTTCTTAAGATAATCCTCTGGTGTGGTTGCTTTTTTGCAATCTCTACTTATTACAATGCTGGGCTGGAAAAGTCCAGGTTATTTTATGTTATAAATTCTTTCATATATCTTCTCTAATCCTTTCTGCCAGGCAGAACTATTTATGGTGCCAGGCCATCTTTCTAAGAGCTTTTGTTGGCTTAATTGAGATCCCCCTTAGTTCCATAGTTTTCTGATTAATCTTCAGGTATGACATTCCAGTCAAAGCCCTGTCCAATAATGAGTATTTCCAATTTCTAATTCAATGCAACAGGCATTATTGAACTTATGAAAATAATCCTTCTGCCACAAAATAAGAATACTCCCAAATATTTTCCAATTCCAGAGGGATCAGGAGGGAAGAAAAGTTTATGTTTCCATTTAAAGAAACAAACGAGAAATATCTTAACAAATTGCTGAACCTATCAACACCTCAAAAGAAAATAAAATGCTTAAATTGGGAAAACAAAGCATAGTTTAAAAAAATCAGTAATGTTTACTCAAAAGTCATAAAGTTCTATTTTGCCAGTTGTCTTATGTTCAAACTCTCTTCTGTTGACTATGCAGTGTTGCTGTGGTCCAATCCTTCTATTTAAATCCTGAAAATTAACATTCAACATTATTATTGATATATCTTGTCCCTAGCATTAAATTGATAATTTTCTTGGTTGCCTTTTGCTCTCTTATTTCTGTATGTGTCTTTAGTTTTCCTGGTAGAGCACTCCCTTTCAGAACTTCTATTTTTTTTTTTTTTTTTTTTTTTTTGGAGAGGTTTTCGCTATAGGGCGTGTGTGCTCGCCAGACAGACAGAGAGCCAGAAAGCGAGAAATCACCCCCCAGGGGGGATTGCCACGCTGCAATCCCTTCTCCTCCATTCTCCTCTCTGGATCTTGGGCACATGCACACGCTCCCGGAGTAAGTTTTAAGCCACCCGGTCCGGGACGCGAACCACGGTCGACTATGTGGGAGTCCAGCGACATAGCCATTACGCTAACTGCTGGTCCCCATCCTTTCAGAACTTCTTGAAGAATGAGTCTGCTATTGGAAAATTTTTTCAGGTCTTGTTTATCTGAGAATGTTTTTATCCTTTCTTTCCATATGAAAGATAATCTTGCTGGGTATAGTATTCTTGATTGAAACTGTTTTTCACTTAACACTTTGAATATATTTTCCCATTCTTTCCTTGCTCGCATTGTTTCTAATGAGAGGTCTGAGATTAGCCTGATTGGATAACCTTTATAAGTAACCTGATATTTCTCTCTTGCCAATTTTAGTATCTTGTCTTTGTCTGTAGATTTGGCCCACCTGGCTATAATGTGGCTTGGAGAAGATCTTCTTGGGTTGATTCTATTAGGAGGTCCTTTGTATTTCTTGGGTCTGGATATTTGAATGCCTCTTTAGATTTGGGAAGTTTTTTTCCAAGATTTCATGTGTGGAATAAATTATGAATGCCCTTATTAGTTTCCTCATCTCCTGGGATTCCAATTATCTGGATGTTTGGAATCTTAATGCTGTCTAGTATTTCTCATACAGTATTCTCATTTGGGGGGATTATTTTCTTAGTTTTTTTTTGTTGTTGTTGTTGTTTGTTTTGCTTTGTTTTGTTTTTTTTCCAGATCAGAGGTTTTGCCTTCAACATCCAAGATTTGATTTTCTGCATGGACTAATCTACTTTTAATACTTTCGAGGGAGGTTTTGATTTTCTGAATGGCAGCCTTCATCTCTAATAGCTCTATTTGATTCTTTTTTATGGTGTGTGTTTCCTCTTTCAGATCATGGAAGAACTTCAACACCTCCTGGAACTCATTGTCTCTTTTCTCCTGCATCTTCCGGAGTTCATTATCTCTCAGCTCTTGCATCTCATTTAGTTTTGTCACTATGAATATCCTGAATTCTCTATCAAACATTTCCATGAGATCTACTGTACTGTCTGTGGATGATGAAGGATTGTTCTTTTCTCTTAGGGGAGAGAGATTTTCTTGGTTTCCCATGTTTCCTGTGCCTCTACAGTGATTTCTGATCATTCTGTGACAAAAACCTCTCCTCCATTGTGCTTCACAGAAAGAGATTAGAAGTAAACTCCATCTTCTAGACTCCTGAAATATTCAGACAAGGTAGGGCGACCTCTGTCCTCTCTCTGTCTCTGTCTGTCTGTCTGTCTTGCTCTCTCTCACTCTTTAATTTTTAATTTTTTTAATTTTTCAACCACTTCTCACCTTGGGCCTTTTCTTTCACTTGCTAATTTCAGAAGCCATTTTAAAGCCGAGGTGTGTCTGGTCTGTTCCTGTGGTGTGCTAGCATGCTGCACAGTTTTTATTTTTCACGTGTAAAAAAATTTTTTTTAGTTTTTTTTTAGTAGTATTTTTCTAGTTTTTATTTTATTTTTTTAACCTTACTTTCCTACTCTAAACTTCACTCTTCACACACTGAATAGCTAGATAGGCCCAGGTGCACAGTAGCCAAGCATCTGAATACTTTTAGTTTAATTGAAATCCTCAATGCTTTTTGAACCTCTTGCTTTAAAGAAAAAAGTTCTTTTTATACATTATGTTGATCTTAATAGACTGATAGAGAGTCTGACTTAAAGAAGCTCAGGATGGATGGTTACTTTTGACCAGCAAATGCCATTCAATTCCATGCAGATTTTTTTTTAATAACTATTTATTTTTTATTTATTCATTCATTGATTTTTTTAATTTGACCAGAGAGAGACAGAGGGTGAGAGTGAGAGAGAGAGGAAGTGAGAAAGCAAGCCACCAGGTCCAGGACTCAAACCCCGGTCAGCCATGTGGGAGTGTCCAGCACCTTAACCACCATGCCACCTGCTGGTCCCTCAATGCAGATTTTGAGGTGTCTCTTAAGTAAACTGGATTGCCTAATAATATAGAACTTATGATGCATTGGGCAATGACCTAAGCTCTTTATTTTATTTTATTTTATTGAGAGATTTTTTTTGCTGTAGGGCACATGTGCTCGCTGGAGAGACATGCACTTGCTGGAAAGACAGACAGAAAGTGATAAATCACCCCCCAAGAGGGATGGTCATGCCACAATCCCTTCTCCTCCTTTCTCCTCACTGGATTTTGGACACCCACACACACAATCCAGCATGAGTTTCAAGCCACCAGGTCCAGGACTTGAACTGCAGTCAGCCACATGGGAGTCCAATGCCTTAACCACACTACACCACCTGCAGGCCCTGACCTAAGCTCTTTAAACATATTAACTCTTCTTTCTATTTAAAGGACCCTTTTCTCAGCACAGACCCCAGTCAAACTTCTACCCTTGAGATGGCCCCCAAGAGATCTTGCAGGGTCCAGGCAAGAAAAGGGAATTTATTCCAGCTTCTTGAAAAACCTGTCCGCCCAGCCCCACTTTGCTTATAGAAGTCACTTCCAAAGTGCAGTCATGGTGAGCTGAGGTGGACACCAGGAAGGAAAAAATGTCATTACCTCTGCCAGAAGCAATTTGACCTCTCCCCTCCCTACCCAGGGTAGCATTCTCTGATTCACTTAATGCTAGGATGCTTCTGAACAGCAGACCGCCTCATCCTTGGTGACACAAATCAAAGAACACAACATCCCAGAGACAAAGCCAACAGGCATAGCTTATTCTGATTTGACAGTTTTCATGTTGTGTCAATCTGTCTTTCCCTATTTAGAAATCATCATGGCTCCAGCCTCCTCTCTAAATGATATGGTAAACATCCATCTGTGACTCCAGCCAGATATTTGTTGCCACTTAAACTGCACCTTACCCAGATCATCTATGGCCCCTGAGTCATCGTCCATACCCCAGCTCCACCTCACAAGGCCTCCCTCCCCCTCCCATGGTTTCTTGCCTAGGCTGTTCTTAGCTTGTGCTAATTAGCACCCTCCACCCCCACCCCATCCTTTGCTCTCGCCCACTTAGGCAGGCTGGAATTGAGAGGCAGAGTTTGAGAGCTGTGAAAAATGAGCAAAGCTTGGAAAACAAGAAAATCTGCAAACTGGAAGCCCTTCATGCCAATTTTAGGACAGCCCCTAGGAGGAGAACAGTAAAGAAATAGCAGCTTATGCAATTAAGAAGCAAATGGCCCTTTCCTCCGGAGTGGCTGGTTAATGAAAAGCACGCTCCACCTTGGAGGGCAGCGGGCTGGAGCTTGAGTACATGCCTGGCTTCGTGCAGCAGAGAAAAGCCTGCCTCTTCAAGCCTGCCCACTGCAGCTGTAGGCAGAGCATGGAGCACAAATCGCCTGGTGAATGTGAGATTCCCTTTTCTGCTTTTGTGTCTGTTGAGGGTTCTCTTGTGAGAGCTGGGGGCCCACCCCAGGCTGGCCACAGGCATAGGAGGTTGGCAGGAGGGCTGGCCAGAACATCAGCAAGGCCTGACTGTGACAGATGAAGAGGGCGCAAGGAAGCACTGAGAGCAGAACTCTCTGAGGTAGTGTCCAGAAATAAGGCTGGAGAGTTGTCACCAGGAAAGGAAAAAAAAAAAAAAAAAAAAAAAAAAAAAACTTTATCGACGTAATGACTACGTGAGCCAACTTTTCTCCCCTCCACGTGAAGAAGTTCAGAACCAGCTAGGTCATTGCTACCCAGGTATGGTCCAGAGACCTCCTAAGCACAGCAATTGCCTGGAGCTCATTGGAAATGTAGACTCTGGGATCCTATTACAGAGCTACTGAATCCACATCTCTTTTTTGTTTAAGTTTTTTGCCATAGGACACATGCACTCACCAGAGAGAGTGAGAGGAAGAGTGGGGAATCACCTCCTGGGGGGTGGCGGGGGGAGTGGTGGCCGTTCTTCTCCTCCATTCTCCTCTTGGGATTTTAGGCATACGCACACATGTGCCCAGCATGATTTTCAAGCTACCAGGTCTGGGACTCAAACCACGGTCGGCCATGTGGGAGTCTAGCACCTTCACCACTACACCATTTTAACATCACCTCCTGGGCACACTAGCCAGTCTCTGCTCTGGGCCTCCCTCTGTGTTGTGAGGAGAGAGATGTGGGGAGAGGAGGCCAGAGATGAGGCAGAAGGCAAAGGCGCAGGCGTTTTCTTTTGCAGGGCTGTGGCTAGATTGAGGGAAGTGGCCTGTGAGTAGCATAGTCACTCTTCCTGCCTGTGGGAAACTTTCAGCAGTGAGTCACCATTACTCCCTTTCTGCTAAGTGCCACCAGGACCCTCCTCTCTCCAGTCAGGTAAATGAGCTAGGAGCTAAGCCTTTTATTTGTGCTGTATTGTTTATTTTCTTTTGCCTGTTGGAAACCACATCCATCGACCATGGATGGACCCTCTGGCTGCCTCACAATCAGGGAACTCAGCCTCTCTGGAGAAGTTCTGTCAGTTCAAAACTCTCATCCCACCCTCCTGCTGGGTGCAGGCCTCCCCCTCAGCTGTCTGGGGCTAGCAGCAGGCTGGCCTCAACCACTGAGGCCCCTTCCTGGTACATGTCCAGAATGGGCTCCATTAATTTTTCCTATGTTGCCCTCCCCCGCCCCGATCAAATGCTAGGAGCAGTTATATTTCAAAATTTATTTGAAAGAAAAAGCTCTCAAGTGGTTTTTTAATCTCACAACTATTTCAAGAATGTCTGTTCTGTCAAAACTGTGAAGAATGTCTGTTTTAGCATCCATCAGCAGCATCATTTTAAAAAGGAAATCAATTTCTGATGTGGGGAATGTGAAAAGCAGAGAAGGAGGGCTTTTTCTCTTTGTCATCAGCAAGGGCGGCACACACATGCTCCTACCATGTCCTATCAAAACACGCATGCTAGTGGCACCAACCCCTTCCCTGTTCGTGTCAAGATGGGAATATTAATTTATCTGAGCAGAAATACGTCCAAGTTGACTTAACCAAACACTGCTGATAAGAAAGTTACATAAACATTATCTTTAAGTTAGCTGGTGGTTCGAAGTGTGGTCATTTTTAAGTATTAGGTGTTAACAGAGTCGACAGAAAGTCAGGTATATCCTTGGGTACGGTGCTGTGGACCTTATCATGTTTGAGCTATATCCAGCCTCAAGTCCAGCTCGGTTCCTACTCCATGACAGGCACTCAGGAAATGTCTGTGGTTGACAGGACAAGGGAATGAGAGAAACAGAGGGAAGATGGCAGGCAGCACTCTTCAGTATGCTTCACCTGCTTTTCTCTGCAGGATAATGCCAGGCACCCAAAGACTCTGAATATTTAAATATAAATTGAGGATGAAAAGGGGACAGTAAAGATTTGGGAGAGAGTAAGCCCGTTACAGCCCTTGGTCCACGTGGTCCATAGAACCCCACAGAAGTCAGTCTTCTCTCCTGTTGCTGGAGAACCCTGTCTTAAGCTGGATTCCTTAGAACAGCAGAATTGGAGACAGGGTTTCTCGTGTAAGTGATTTATTGGAGAGTGTTCCCAGGACAGGGGAGTGAGGAAAGCAAGATGAAGCAAGGAGAAAGTAGCACAGATGCGACTTCCCCAAGGGAGTTAGGGAGCACAAATGCCACCACCAAAATGACCACACATTAAGGCCAGATGCCCTCAGTAGTCAGTGAGTCATTGACAGGAGGTAGAGGGCTGTCTGAAGAGGTGGTTGATACAGCCCTAAAGAGTGTCACCAATTGGTCACTCACCAATAGCATCTCCCACATTCCTCAGATCGCTTCAAGATGCAGTCTGGCCTGCCTGTCAGGCCTTCCTAATAAATACAGAAGTTGATTTTTGTGTCTACAGATAATTTGGGAGAAATTTAACAGCTCTCCATTCTGACCCCTCTAACTTGCTCTGTCTTTCCTACCACACTCATCACTTTCTAACACACCATGGAGTTCACGTATTTTGTGTTTATTGATAGTTTCTTTATTATCTCTGCTCTCACATACTGATATGTAAGCTTCATGAGGGCAGGCATTTTTCTGCCTTTTGACCAATGTATCCCAAGAATAGTTCTGACATATAGAAAGTCCCAGATAAATATTTGTTGAATGAAAGACTACTCTAAAAGCATGTTCTGTCTGGTTGTTGCACAAGGACTTTTGCAATCATTCTTTGGGTCCAAAGCAATCAAATTCTGACCTACATGAATAGGCAAGGAGCTGTAATGGGGAGACCATGGAGCCCCGTGATTTTCTCATTTCAATGTGTTTAAGGTGGCTGGATCCCACATGACAAACTGCATAGTTTGAGTCCCGGATCTGGCAGCTTCAAAAACATGCTGTACATACACATGTGCCTGCATGCCCAAAATCCTGGAAGGAGAGATGGAGGAGAAAGGATTACAGCATGATTCTCTTCCATGGGATGCTTTCTCTTTCTCTCTCTCCTTCTGGTGAATGCACATGCTCTCTTGCAAATTAAAAAAAAAAAAAAAATACCTAGGGATCTTGTTAAGATCATTGGTTTCAGAGAGATTTTGATTTAGTCATTCTGGAAGGAGCTCAAGATTATGCACTTAAAAAACACTCATTACTTGAAGGCTAGACTGCCACAGCGGAGGTAAAACATGACACTCTCCGAGGCTGACCCATGTGGCAAGTTTCTCAGTTTGCCCTGAAGACCTCCCTGGGTATGTCATGCATGCATGTGTCCATGAACTGGGGCTGACTGAAGGTGGGAGGAGGGGTGGATCGCGGCATGAAGACCCGACTAGGGGTGCTGTCTTTCTCTCCCATTGAAAAACAAATAGTTTCTTTTTTAAAATAGGCGAAAAAATTATAATTTGATTTTCAAAAAATGTTTTATGTATATCTTTCTTCTAGCAAGAAAGACAGAAAGGCAGGTCCCCCCACCAAGGCCCCCATGCTGTGATCCACCATGCGTGCACCTGGCATGCCCAGACACAAACCAAGAACTCTCCTATGTGGGTCAGCCTCACATAGGGCTGTCACTCCTGTGCCACCATCCAGCCTCAACGGTTGATTTTGATGTAGCATGATATAGTGCTGAGGCACATATTTGGAGAAACACTGAGAGCTGACAGAGGCTCAGTTTTAAACAGCTGTCCCAGCCCTCCCCGCTGACAGTCACAGAGCTGGGGCTAGACCTGGCTCTCCTCACCTCAGTGCAGCGTGGTTCCACTCATGGTCTGTCTTAACATATGTTTATAAGCTTTGCACGTACTTTGGTTACCATGGGAACATAAAAGCCTGGTGAAATTCTACAAAGCTGGGCTTTGAGGCATAGGTTGATAACTATCTTTAGAAAAATTTAGCTTCACAATGTATTTTGGCTTGTATTGCCTCTAATTTCCTATAGATTTTTTTTTAAAAAAATTGTAAATGTAGTTTTCTGATGTTCTGACATCATATCCATTTGTTGAGAGGGGGCACAGTGTGAGCCAGAAGCTGGGGCAAGGATGAACAGACGGATTTGGGGGTTATACTGAAATGACATGGGGAACTTATATGGAAAAACTGTGGGATAAAGTGGTATGATCTAATAACAGGCAAAAGACTTGGGGGCAGCCCAAAAGAAATATGTGAACTGATTAGAAGTCAGTAAGATTAGGACCAGGCCTGTGGTGCAGTGGTTAAGCACTGTGTTTGGGAGCCAGATCCTATGTGTCTGACCATAGTTTGAAGTCCTACCCTCGAGGCTTGAAAAGCACATTGGGTACCTGTGCATGTGTGTCTAAATCCTGATGGGAGAGGTAGTATTTTCTCTCATTCTCTGTCTCTCTATCTCTCCATCTCTCTGGTGAGCACATGTGTCCTCTAGCAATGAAAAAGAAAAGGTAATATTTTTCTTTAAAAGTACTTATGAGGAGGAATTTCTCTAAGCCTGAATGACTGAATGACTACGAATGAATTAATGAGGGTTGTCGTTAAGGTATTGCAATGAAGAAAATTTCATTTACCATACTCTTGATCAGATCACTCACTCTTCCTTAAAAGGAATGTGCCAAGGGTTGAGGGTGGGGACAAGATCCCAGTGATCATGCTCAATAAACAAAGATGGTTGATAAGCTATTTCCTAAGAGTAATTTCTTAAAGTAAGAAATAAAACATATGGTGCTTACAGTGTGCCAAGGCCTACCTGAAGTTTTATGTATTATCTCACTTGATCTTCATACCAATACTTTGAGATAGATATTATATCCTCATTTTGTAGTTGATTATACAAAGAGGTTGCCTAAATTCACGCAGCTATTAAGTGTTTGACCCAGGTCTCAATCCAGGCTATCTGGATCCAGAACCTATGCTCTTAGCTAGCCACTACCTTCCAATGCATCTGAAATATAACAGGGAGAATATTGTCCTTTGGAGTATTGTCACAAGGGACAATGAACCATTTAAAAAATGGGAGCCGGAGCTCAGCCTGGTAACAGAGTCGGTTATAAACTAAGCAGCAGTGCTAGACACCACATGTGGAATCTGCAGCTTCACATCCCCAGGTCAGCCTGAAAATATGCCAGGTGCCACCACACATGCCCAAAAGCCTCATGAGCCGGAGGGCTGGGAAAAGACGAAGGTGGTGTGACAAGACCCTGCTGACCGTGCTCCTCTCTCTCTTTCTCTCTCCCATGTGTGTGCATCAGCTCTCTATCATGAATAAAATAAACTTAAACAATGGGAGCTGGGCCAAAACTAAATTGCTTGTTATGTTTACTTGTGGGGTGGGATTTGTCAGAGATAAGGCACTAAAGACTGAAAATAAACGCAGGAGGCAAATATCCAAAATGAATTTCTAGTAATTTTTTCTGGAGTTACATGGCCTAAATTCTCTCCTCATCTTTTCTTTGACATATTGAGAAAGTCTTCATGCTCATTACTGCATTTGCCAAGTGGAGTATTTTTTTAAGATTTATTTATTTATTAGTTATTATCATTTATTTTTTAATTTGACTAGAGAGAAACAGAAAGAGAGAGAAAGGGAAAGTGAGAAAGCAAGCTGCCAGGTCCTGGACCTGAACTGCAGTCAGCCATGTGGGAAGCCAGTGCCCTAACCACCAAGTCACCCTCCAGCCCCTTGCCAAGTGGATACTTTTCTAGAGGAAGAGCTGAAAGAGGAGAAAGAGGGGCTAGCTGACATCAGTTCCAGAGGCCAGAAGACATGGGCTGAAGAGCGCAGAGCCACTCTTGACTGTGCCCTCGAGCTGTGTGCCCTGAACCAGGATTCACTAAGCCGGAGACCCAAGGAGTAGAGCGCCTGTCCAGATCCCAAACCCTTGTAGCTGTGGCTGGGGTGCTTCTGGAGAAATCCATTGCCTTGGTAATAGAGGGAAATAGAGAGCTCGAGACACTGGACTGGGGAAGGAAACAACTATCAGTTAGAAAGTAAAACCAGGCTAGTGACGAACGTTGGGACCAAACTTCAAACTAGGGAATATATTATGTCATCAGGTCAAGGCCCTGTGAGCAGGGACTTTTTCTCAGATTTCATCCTAAATGCAGAGAGGCTAGAGGTGGAAGGGAGAGGACCTCGGGAAAGAGCAGTGGATCTGACTCATGTCGGTGCATAGCTCCTACCTAAGACCCTCTCCTACCCTTGACCCTCGTTCCTCCTTCATTCCTCCTCCTCTTCTTTCTTACTTCTGCCACTTACTGTCTCCTTCCCCTGTGCTCAGCTACGGTGCGATGAAGGCAAACAGGATAAAGGTATAAAGAATGGCCTATAAACTTAATCCTTAACCCAGGAAGTGTATTTAATTCCAAATGAAGTACAATTTGTTGGCCCTAAAGAAATTCTAACAGTGAATTTCTGTTTAATCATGAAAGGGTATATGCACTTGCCAGAGAGGAAGAGAGAGATGGGGGAGAGGGAGGGAGAGGAAGAAAGCACCCCTCAATAGAGAGTGGTCATGCCACAATCCCTTCTCCCCCTTGCTCTATTCCATTGGGATTTGGAAAACACACATGCACACGCACACACACATGATGTGCTTTTCAAGCTGCCAGTGCTGAGATATGAACCATAGTCAGTCATGTGGGCTCTAGCTCCCTTAACCACTAGACTACAGAGCTAGCCCGACATGGAATATTTTATGGGTGACTATGAGTGCATAGGGTTGGGCAGAGGGTGAATAGGAAGCCCTATGCAACACACACAAACACACACACACACACACACACTGCACATACACCACACACACACCATGATCATCTTCACATGCACACCTGCAATGCAATGGGACCATACTTACTTCAGGGAAGGTGCCTGAGTTCTGAGTCTGGAGGAGATGTAGTTAGCCAGAAGAAGAAGGTGCTCCACGAAGAAGCCTTTTGCCTGGTAAAGCCCCACGGGAAGGAGGCCACTGCTGTTGACACAGTAACTTCAGTGTTTCCCAGTAACCCTATGGGATCTTTCTTTGCTAAGCACTAGTACTTCAATGTAGTCTGATACTCATATTCACTAATATCCCAGCAGCAGTATATCCTCAAAACATGGGCCCAGGGTAGCCAAGACCCTCTGCACATCCCAGCCACTCTCTGCCAAAACCTCGTAATGTTCAAAGTCTAACTAACATTTCTGGGGTCTTTTTGGTGTCCATAGGCCAGTGAGAACTGGGGGTATTTGGGTTACACAGAAAAAATACATATAAAAATACATGTCATGAGGGGGCTGGCTTTGTAATGCATTGGTTAAGCCTGTGCATAGAAAGCCAAATCCCACATGGCCAACCATGGTTCAAATCCCAGCCCCAGAGGCCCGAAAAATACATGGGATGCACGTGTGTACACAAGCCCCCAGTTCTGAGGGGATGGTGAAATGGAGGAAAAGGATTATAGTGTGATCTCTCTGTTCCCAGAGCCTCAACACCCAGTTTGCCCTGTTGGGGTGCTCGCTCTCTCACTCTCACACACACACGTAGGAGCACACGCATCTCCTGGAATTAAAAAAATAAATAATTAATTAATGTTTTCATCCTATTATTTTATAATTCAAAGCACATTTCTGGATCTTGTTTAGCCTGTACATACCTAATACCTTGGAAAAATAAACACAGCTTGGTGAGCATTTGCCTCACTGTCCCCTAAATTCCCAGACTTGTTTGCTGGCATGATTCCTTCTGCTTCCAGAGCCTCGATGCCCAACCTGCCACATTGGACGTGTCATCATTGCCATTCGTTGCTTACAGTCATCTGTCATTTACCGGTGAGCAGGCAACTACAGCTCCATACCACAGTAGTTCTTGGGATACAAAAATAACATGGTTTCTTACGGATTTTTCAAGTTCTCAGCTTATTTTTGAAGAGTGAGATTGATTTTCTCACACAGCATGACATTGTGGGTTTGCGAGAGTTTTGGGGCTGGGAAGTTTACAATATAATGAAAGGGTTGATCAAACCTAGCCATTTCCAAAGCAGAGTGTCACGCATTGGTATTAACAGTGCTGACGTAGGCCTTTGGAGGGTTAGGTTGGGAAGTGAAGGTCAAACCACCTCATGCCAGATGTGAACCAAAGATACTCAGGAATCAGAGCTGCGGCTGGGGGCACTCGGGAGTGCAAGAGCAATCAATAGAGGGATGGGGGAGATCGCTGGACTCCCGGGAACTCCATTACAGGGTGATACAGGGTTGTGACAGGGAGACATGGGGTTAGCACATCTCTGAAAAAGACTTTCCGCTGGCCTAGCACAAGGAACTGACTTTACCTTGCACTTTAATACCTGCCTCCCCAGCCCTCACATGCCTCTGTGTTCCTGGTATCTTCTGATGCCTGGTTTCTGCTTCCAGGCCTCATTTCTCACCTTCTAAAGTGCTGTGACCCGTATGTAGAAGGTAAGGACTCAAATCAATGGTTCGGGGAGATTGCACAAACTGAAAGCCAGAGCTGATACCTATGGGTACATATCAGTCTGGTGGTAGCGGTTGTTAAATATTTTTACTCTCATCCCAGAAACGCTTGAATTATATTCAGTCCAGAAAGATGCTCACACCATCAGAGGCCCATTGAGGGACCAGGTAACTCATCACAACCTCCATGCTTTTCAGGACTACCCTCCTGATGGTAGGTATCATTAGCCACATCACTTCCATTGTTATTTTCCTTCTCTCCTGTCCTTCTTTCTCTCTCTTCCCCTTTATTGACAATACTATCAAATACAAAGGAAATGAAGTGTGTTTTTGATGTGTGTTTACTGTATTTCACCTCGATCTTTCTATTCCTGTCTATGTCTAGGTCTGGGCTTTCCCAGTTGCTGCTAATCTTTGGCTCAGCTCAGACCTCATCCACCCACCTGTCTGCACTGTTAACGCCAATGCATGATCCTGTTCTGGAAACAGTACTGGAAGCAGCAACCTCACGATTTGTCTTTTTGCAAGAAGGACTATAGCTCCTATTCACCCAAACAACATGTTTTCAGATCCTCTCACGAACACTGTGTCTTGCCATCCGTTACTAATACATTTTTGTTGCAGGCAGGGTTGCCACATTTAGCAAATAAAAATACAGGATACTCAGTTGAATTTCTTTCTTTCTTTCTTTCTTTTTTACATTAGATATCATTAGTTTTTTATAAAAGAGAAACAAGGAAATTATTTGCATGATGAAAGAGTTCACAACTTCAGTGGAATGGGCAGTTTCGTGTGATGCCATTTCAGTAGTGATTTATTTCAGTCTACGTACTTTCCAAGAATGTCACCACCTCTAAGTAAGAAATAATCCTTGTCATCTAGAACTACTTTGGTGCCTGCCTATTCTGGGAGAACTTTATTTCTGACTTTCGTGCTAACTGGTTGAATTTCTCCGTCCTTTCCTTCAGAGCCAGCTCCAACAGCTACTACTGTTGCTTGCAATACTTTTTCTTGAGACTTTCCTGGAAACATAATGCCTCCTTTGGTTACTGTTTGGGCAGCACTCCTTTCAACCAATACTCGGTCAGAGAGTGGAAGAAACTTCCTAAATGCCTGTCCTGCCATGACTCCCGTAGGCGCAGCACGTACTCTGGTTTCTCACCACCACCGCAGCAAGCAGAGCTGAATTTCAATCTTAGATGAGCAATAACTATATTTTTTAATATATGCCACATGCAATATTTGGAACATACTTATACTTTTAAAATTAGCTATTATTTATGTGAATTTCCAATTTGACAACTGCTTACCTTCTACAGCAACTTACAGAGGCCTGTGTTTCATCTGCAACCTAGTTACAGGGTGTACAATGACAACAACAACCTGGAACTTACTGACTTAGATAACTGAGAAGTCTAGAGGCTGGAGTGGCTTCAGCACAGCATGACGCTGGGGCCTAAAGATATCAGCAAAACATGAGTTCTCTTTCTCCGAAGTCAACTCCTGGGGTTGGCTACATTCTTAGATAAGGCTTTGTCCTTGAGGTGGTGAGATAGCTGCAGTTATCTAACCTCATGTTCAAAACATTGAGTTGGTAAAAACAAAAAGTTGTTTTTCCAGAGGCTCCCACAAAGCTTTCAAGATCCACTCTAATTAGGCCAGCTTAAGTCACTTGTCCATCATGAAATCAATCTTTGCGGCCAAGGAAATGAGATTGGCTTCACTGGAACACTGATTAGCTTCACTGGAAGCCATGCCTCTTCCTTGGGTTGAAGCAGCACTTCCCATTCAGACCCCATGGACTGAGAGAGGACTGTAAGTGGACCCAAGAGCTATTGCTGAGGACTGAGAAAATGGATGCTGGGAAGGTAAGCAACACTTATTCTGTATTCTCATCAAATTAGACTGGACAGCACTCTTTACCTTCTACAGCAGCTTCCAGAGGCCTGAAGAAAGGGAGTGTAGAGGCAGACCTAAGGCAGAGTGGAAGGCAAGTGCCCCCTTTCAAATAGCTTCTGTCTTATTTCTTAGACCTTTATTCTTTAGGGTTTTTTTGTTTTGTTTTGTTTTGTTTTCCAAATCTTACCAGAGAGTGTGCATGTACGTACTTGCCTGAGAGAGAGAGAAAGCAAGAAAGCACCAACCACCCAATGGGGGGGGGGGGGGGGGGTGGTCATGCCACAATCCCTTCTCCTCCATTTCTCTTCCTTTCAGGATTTTGGCATGCACACATATATGCTCAACATGTTTTATCAAACCATCAGAACCAGGCCTCAAACTGCAGTAAGCCATGTGGGATCCAGCTGCCCTAATCACCACGCCATGAGCTGAACTTAAACATTTTTATTTAAAGAACATAAATTAAGGTATTTATTAATTAAGGTGTTTCCTCATTTAATTTGGCTTATAGAATGTTTATTTTTAATTTTTTAAATTTCTTATACTAGAGGGTGCATGTGTGTGTACAGGAGAGAAGCAGAGAGAGAGAGAAAGCAATCCCCATTGGTCACACCACAATCCTTTTTCCTCCAGATCTCTATACTGTGAGGATCCTGGACATGTGCACATGTACCTGGTGTGATGCTGGCAGGGCTGGGACTGGAACCCCCATCAGTCATGTGGATCTGGTTTCTTCTGCATGGTGCCAAAACACTGTGCTACAAGCTCCACCTTGCCCATAGAATCTGTATTGTAGCAAGTTCTAGGCTTCCGTATTTGACTTTTAAAGGAAGCAATCCTGAACTGACAGTGGAGGTTCATCAGTACTTTGTGATGGACCCACATGGGAAGCTCCTGAGTTCATGTACCAAAACTCCTGTTTACAGGGACCAGCAGTTAGCGTAATGGCTATATCGCTGGACTCCCACGTAGTCGACCGCGGTTCGCGTCCTGGACCTGGTGGCTTAAAACTCACGTTGGGCGTGTGTGCATGCATGCCCAAGATCCCAAGAGAAGAATGGAAGAGAAGGGATTGCGGCGTGGCCATCCCCCCTGGGGGGTGATTTCTCGCTTTCTGTCTCTCTGTCTCTGTCTGTCTGTCTGGCAAGTGCACATGCCCTATAGCAAAAACCTCTAAAAAAAAAAAAAAAAAAAAAACAAAACCTCCTGTTTACAGGGCATGAGCATACACGCCTGTGATCCAGGGTGGCTGATACAGGGGGTAGTTTGTAGTGTGGGTACCCTGTTGGGGGTGTCTTTCTGTCTTCCCTTCTTTCTCATAGAATAAATAAAATAAGCTAATGTTTTTAAGGAAGGAAACACTTATTTAAACACTGTCATTTTAAAATACTTACCAAAGATGAGGCAATCTCTTCCAATGTCAATAAAGCTCAGGTTAGAAATTAATAGCACTCTAAACCAATTGCCCTTGAGAACAGATACACAGAAAAACCATCTGGTTGGTCATGTGTCTCAGGGTCATTTGACATCCTGAAAGCCTTTTCTATCAGTAGTATTACATGACAAGGAAGTCGCACTTCTCAGCTTCAGCCAGGCTCATAAACTCTCTCACGTGCGGTTTATAACCAGCCGTGTTGTGCAACAGCATGGAGACAGGAAGAGGGCTGAGAGAGCAAAGCTGCTAACCTAGGGAGCCCCAATGACAGCAGTTTAATGGTACATTCTGGGCTATTTAAGCGGGAGAGCTGGCCTTGCCCTGTGCCTTAGGTCTACCTGTACACCCCTTCTCTCCAGGCCTCTGTAAGCTGCTGCAGAAGCTGAAGAGTGCTGTTTGGTCATATGCTGACCCTTTAGCCTAGTGGTTAAGCTGAGCTGGATCCACATGGCCCATCGCAGTTCAAACCCTGGTCTTGGTGGCTGGAATGCATGCCAGGCAGATGTACAAGATGCCCACCCTTCAGGATGGAGAAACTGAAGAGAAGGGATTGCAGTGTGACTATACCCCATTGAGGGGAGATTTGATTGTAGTATGATTTGATTGTAGTATGGCCATGTCCCATTGAGGAGTGATTTTTACCTCTTCCTCTTTCTGTCTCTCTCTGGTGAGTGCATGTACCCTCTGGCAATTAAAACTATATATATATATATATATATAGTTAGTACAGACAGCTGTACGCAGCTAATCTTGACTATGCACAGCATATTCATGAAATTGTATGGACACAAAGTATGAACCCAGAAGGGGGGAAGACCAGAAAGTGGTTCTTTTTGAAAATCTTGCCTCTACAGAAAGAAACATAGTACCAAATGGTATTATATAGTTGAATGTGTGTCAGCCCTGACCCTACTAACATAAACTACAGAGATGCTTTAAACATGAGTGGAATTTGCAAATGTTAATATATTCCACATATTTCAAATGGTAATATGACTTTACCACAAATTCCTCAGTTGCAACCAGAAGAAATGTGATATTGAAAGAAGAAAGGCCTTTATAAAAACCAGTGAAAGATAAGTTATTATGTAACCAGATGTTAAGGTTAGTGGAAAATCATTTATTCAAACAGACGTGACTTACTTAAATTGTTAAATAAGATTTTTTGGATGGAGCAATTAGCGCGACGGCTAGAACACAACACATCTGTAAATGAACAAATAAATGAATCAAAGCTAGTGAGAACATTTGAATTCTAGTCTTGGCTTCCTCACAAAGTAACCGAGTACCTTAGATAGGTTAGTTAAACTCCCTGGGATTTTATTTATTAATCAGGAAAATTAGGGGGTGGGATTTATTGGGGATTTTAAACTTTATTTAGTCATATCACCCTGCATTCAAGTGAATTACTACTTGGATGCCCAATATACAAATGAAACTAAATGGAGGCGCATGTGTGCATGCATATGTGTGCATATGTTGGCTGTCAGGGGTGCACTCGCCTCATTCTCATGTTCCCTTCCCCTGGTCATCCCACAGTTACTTCCTCCTAGGGACAGAGTCTGACAGCTGCTGGTCTGGAGAAACCTTCAGGTCATTTCTAGTTCTAACACTGAATGATCGAATTAGTGCAAGCCATTTGGCCATAAAATACTAGCTGAGGAACTATGAAAGAAAAGTTAAGCTCATCTGTGGAAAAAGGGTAGAAAAAGTGGCCCAGTTTAAACTGATGAAACTTGGTATGTGCCTGTGAAACAGGAACAAAAGAAAAAGCAGCTCTTTATTGTGATTCCCTTTTGCATAACGTTCCTAAATGAAGAAAAATAAATGAGCCTAGGCCCAGCGTCAGTCCTTCTAGAGGAATCTACGGGACAATGTCACCAGGCACAGAGAGTTGGCTTTTCTCAGTCTGTCTGTTTCATGCTTTCAGCCGACATGTCATAGAGGAAAACTCTCGGCTTAAGAAAGTCATGCCTATTAATATACAGCCACCGTCCTGATAACACATGCGGTTATAATGGGAGCTGAATGAACAAAACACATTTCCCCAACTTCAGACCTCAAGTACATTTCCCATCATCTGTAACAGACTGAAAAGTTGGCACAGGGCAGATGTTTTCCTTTGCACATTTGTGGACCTGGCTTTGAATGCTCGCTAGGAAAGCAGAAGCTGAGGTCTCTGCTGGCAAGTGTCTGAAGGCCATGGCAGGGCTGAAGAGAATTCTTATCCCTTGCTTATAAGAACTGCTTTTGGGCTGGTGCTACAAAGCCTTTTTGTTTATACAAACCCTCTCTGAGATAACACTAAGTACACATTTCTCAGAGAAAGGCTCCAGAAAGCTGAACGTTGCTGTGCTAAACCTTAACATCTTATGACTTTTGCCTTGCCTTGGCCAAAACCACCTCCATAATGCTTAGCCATGAACTTCATCCATCAAGAGCTGGTGTCAGTGCAAAACCACACACCATCTGGAAACAGCCTTGACGAGCTCATACAATAAGAGGCTGCACCCCCAGACTTCACCTTCCCAAAGCCACATCATCCACAGTTGGTCCCTGTGATCACTTACAGCTTTCTTGGAAAAGGGAATTGAGAAATGACTAGGTGAGGACTACTTCTGGCTTCCAACCTTGCGCATAGTAAACTAGGCCAGCCACTTCTCTGTGCAAGTGTATTTCCGTAGACAGTGAGAGTAAACCATAGTCAACAGCGTGCATTTTATAGTTGCAAATCACATAACATTTCATTTTTCTCAGTGCTAAAAGACTAAATCTATCTCTCAGAAGAGCATTGGTAGCCTGCATGTGAGTGTCTGGCAGGAAGGAATCCAATTTTCCAGTGGATCAGTATTAGCTAAAATGTTTGTCACTATATACTCCCTGGAGTTCTCTATGCTTCGTCAGGTCAGTTCTTGTCCTTTGTGGTGGTAGCCTGAAATCATTGTTAGGGAGCTCGAGTTACACCATGAATGTGAAGTCACCCAGGAAAGCTTTTGTTTAGACTGGAATTTAAAGCCTTAGACTGGATACTTAAGCTTTCTGTTCTCTCCAGACTCCCAAGGATTGAGCTCTCTAGTGAGTGTCATAGCACATCTGTATTTTGTCTACTAGAGATGAATCTTAGTCACCTGGAGAGAGCATCGCCCTTTAACTACTGCATGCAAGGCAATGACTACAGTGTGATCCATATTTTGTTATAATATGTACACAAAGACTTGAACAGAAAATTTCCAATTGATAATGACATCTTTTTCAGAATGGTGAAAATACAGATAATTTTTTTTCTTCCTCCTTATTCTGTACCCTCCAAAATAAATAGATATTACTATTACAAGGAAAAAAATGTATGTGTGCATGTGTGTGTTTTACAATGTAACCGTAATGCCATAACCAACATATGGTCTTTTTTCCTCTGGAGAACTCAGGCTGCTAAACCTAGACTGTTTATGGAATTTTCTAGAAGAGTTTCTTAGCTCCTATGGTCTTGTTACACAGAAAACTCTATCAGCTTCCTACTTCACTTCAATTATAAAGACAACATAGTATATATCAGCAAAATTTTCAAGGGCTCAAATGTCCCTGGTAGTTAATGGACCAGGTGAAAAGGATAGGAGACAAAATGAATAACTTAATCCTTGTAAATTTTATTTATTTGTGTATTGAGATATTTTTGCTCTAGAGCACATGCACTCACCAGAGAGACAGAGAGAAAGTGAGAAATCACCCCCCAGAGGAGAAGGCCACATCACAATCCCTTCTCCATTCTCCTCTTGGGATTTTGGGCATGTACACACATGCCCCCAGCATGAGTGTCAAGCCACTGGGTCCAGGACTCAAACTACAATGGGCCATGTGGGAGTCTGGCACTCCAATCACCATGCCATCTGCTGGCACTATAAATTTTATTTTAAAAAATGCTCCTGCTTGGGACCAGCAGATGGTGTAATGATTACGTTGCTGGTCTCCCATGTGGCTGACCATGGTTCGAGTTCTGAACCTGGTGGCTTGAAACTCATGCCAGGCGTGTGAGCATGTTTGCCCAAAATCCCAAGAGGATAATGGAGGAGAAGGGATTGTGGCATGGCCATCCGCCCTCGGGGGGGGGGGGGGGGGGTGATTTCTTTCTTTCAGTCTCTCTGCCTCTCTCTATCTCTCCAGTGAACACATGCTCCCTACAGCAAAAATCTCTCTAAAGAGAGAAATGTTCATGTTTAATTGACTAAAAGATGTACTTATCATTAAAGGGATGACTATTTCTGACACTTGATATATTTATTTTCTTCCACTGAGCCAGCGAAGTTACCATACTGGGCATCCATCTGCAGAGTAGAAAGAGGGATCACCAGGACTATGACTCTGGAATCCTGGGTCCAGAAGATAGCTTTTCCAGGTGTCTAGGCAGGACCTTAAATGAGACTCTTAGCACATCAGTGGGGACAGAAATGGAGCTGCATGACTTTGTTTTCCTGCCTAGTTGTTTTCAAATTGAAGAAAAATTGATTTGTTTAAGCTGTCCAAATAACTCTGATATCATGCCTAGATTCTGGTTGTCCAAAAATCAGTAAGATTATTTTGAGACAAAATATGAACAAATAATAAAAAATACAACATGCAGAGCACTTTGATATATACAAGCTGAGGTTACAGCCAGTAACAGAGCAGGGGGGAAGGGAAAAGGAGAAAATGAAAAAAGAAAACAGAATATAGCAGAAGGAACGCTTTCGCACAGAATTCCAGCATTGCTCCAGCTGTCAAGAGTGCTGACTCCTGGAATCTGGCTAGCTCAGGCTTTGAACCAGTTCTGCTATCAATTGTGAGAAACTTACTGAGGCTTTCTGAGCACAAGGGAGCTGACCTCATAGGATTCTTGAGAGAATGACTCCAGGTGAGGTCAGCACGCTTTTACTCAGTGTGTAGCATACAATGAGCATACTTGAGGGTCTGTGGGATGACAACCAGCCTCCCCTTCCTATATGTCTATCCCACTGGCTTCCTTCCCAAATCCTGAACTGATCTCCTCTGTACCCTCCAGGGATAAAACTTGGAAATCAGGCTGACTCCACAGCCTGGTGGTTAAGAGAATTGGGTTCCACATGACTGACTCCATGGTCTGCAAATCCCAGACCAGGTGGCTTGAAAAACATGCCAGGCACATGTGATGCCTGCCCCAAATCCTGCCAGGGGGATGAGACAGAAGAAAAAGGACTGCTGTGTGACCACACCTCATGAGGGGTGCTTTCTGCCTCTCCATCTCTGTCTCTCTTTGTCTCTCTGGTGAGTGCATGCATCTTCTGGCAATGGAACAGGACAGAAAGGAGGGAGAAGTGGAGGAACTTGGAAGTAAAGAGGGGGCTCTGATGAGTTAACATAGTCATCCACTCAGGTTAGATGAAAGATGCAGTGGACTCATCATGGGACTCCAGTCATGCTTACCTTGGCTTAAGAGAGAGGTTAAAGCAGATGGGAATATGGTTTTGAACACTAACAAGCTTACTTACTTGGCTTTTTCTGTTTTAAATTTGGCAAGAACAGGGAATGTCATGGCCGTTAACACCAATGTCACCCTTTTGTTAGACAGCATCATTCCATCTGGACTCCAAACACACCAAGTGGAAGAACGTGGGAAGGAGACTTGATATTTATTGAGCTTCCCTCATACAGAGTCTAGTGAGTCCGTGCAATCATTCTGAAGGTTTGTAGGTACCATTTTTTTAAACTTTATTTATTCATTCATTTATTTTAATTTGACCAGAAACAGAGAGAGAAAGAGAGAGAGAGAAAGCGAGAAAGCAAGCCACCAAGTCTAGGACTCGAACCATGGATGGCCATGTGGGACTGTCCAGCACCTTAACCACCACGCCACCTGCTGGTCCCCTGTAGGTACAATTTTGTCATTTTGAGCAAATAGAAGAGGACAGTGAGGTTGCCGATGAGAAGATACTTGCTGCAGCTCACACAGTTAGCAGTGTCTGAAATAAGGTTGAACCTTTATCTAGCTTCCTCCAGACTATTTGTCTTACATTTGCACAGGAGTGCCAAGAACCAGGGAGTACTCTAAAAGGCAGCTAAAGTACACAGCATCAACTTAATGTACCAAAGCAAGTATATTTTATTCATAGGCAATCACCCAGGGCCTTGCCCAGAGATTGCTTTTTTCTCTGCATGAAGCAAAAAGACGCTGAGTTCTCTCTAAGATATGGGTAAATTTTATTGACTCCTAATGATGCTTCCCAAAACGTGACTTATTGGTTCTTATTCCTCCTCCCTCTGTCTCTCTGCCAGGTCATCTCACTATGTCATCAGGACATAGATTTTTTTTTTTAATTGTCAGGGGGTCCAATCACTCACCAGAAAAACACAAGGAGTGAGAGAAAGCATCTCTTTCTCCCAGTTAGGAATGGTCACACTGCAATTCCTTCTTGATCTCTATGCTGTAGGATTTTGGACATAAACGCACATGTGCCCAGTGTGTTTTCCAAATCACTGGGGTTGGAACTTGAACAGTGCAGTTGGTCTAGTGGGATGTGGCTCCCTTAACCACTAGGCCAGGGAGCCAGTCCGTGTAGGATGGTATACAGAGAGGAGACAATTTTGGAGCTCCAGCTCTAAGAATAAAAGACAAATGGTTTATCTCAATTCCCAATGCTAGAAATGAATAAATAGGCTTGTGACCTCAAGTTTAAGGAAGATCAGACTCAAATTTACATCCCAGTGGAGAACCCCCTAATGAGTGAAATCTGCTCAATAATTCACTGGGAAGTTTTTTGAAATATCCGTATGCATGATTTAAATTTTTTTCTTTCTCCATTTCTAGAAGGATTTATGGCAATTCCTTTTTGGTGTGAGATCAGTAATATATGAGGGATTTTTACAAATTTAGACCTGGTGCTGACTGTATCTCCTTCCCTGTTTTCACAGATCCCTGTGTGGCTCTGTGGAAAAGCAACTGCTCTCCTCGTACTTACTGACCAATAAATTGGAACCTATTCAAGACACTCTCATAAAGAATTCTGCCAGGTCCTGCAAATGCTTTTTAAAGTATTTTTTAAAAATGGAGTCGTTCCCAACAACATCCATTAGGACATTGCAAAGAAGATGGATTTGGGCACTTCAGGAAACCCAGTTCCATTATAATGGTGAAGGGTAATTCGTACTACAAAAGCACTTAAAGAGCCAATAGTGTGGGTTAAGGCAAACACAGAGGCACAGACTAAAAAACAAAGATTTGAGAAAGATATAAGATTTTAAAAAGAAGGGAGTGACTGTTAGTGTTTGTAGAATGCCTTCACATGAGTGTCATAATAGGAAAAAAAAATGTTCAAAGTCAAAGGCTCATAGGTTAAGTTTAAGTTTTCATATTTCAGGCAGCTAGCAAAGGAGCTTTATTAGGTACAAAATTGGCATTAATCAGAGTTTTCCATTAGTCACTTTCTTTTCTATACAAAAATCAAAATGCTTAGTCATTAACTAGTTGTTATGAGGATTCTGTGTTTGTCATTATCTTAGACCATTACATTTCAAGCTCTTGGATTATTTTCACAATAAAACTCTAGAAGTTCATAGTTACCTGACGAAAATTCAGTCTTGCCAAGTTTTGATATGCCTTGCCCTCTCCTCCCACCCCCAATAGATTTCTTTATTAGGATAATTTGCTATGAAGACATCTTATAAGGGAGAAAGTTTTTCACAAGACCTAATTTTAGAAACAGGCAGGGGTACTCGGATGTGCTATCTTTTGAGTTCCTAAACCTTTTTTGGTTTTAACTCCACTGGCTTCTAATAGTTATTAAATAACCTCAAAATGTCAAGTTTTTCTCAACAGTTCATGAATCTTAGACACAAATGAATAAATAAAATAAAATAAATAATTATTTTTAAAAATTTAAAACAAAGAAATGAAAGAGGGGACATTACTACTGACCTTCCAGAAATAAAAAGGATTACAAAAGAGAAAGAAAAATGACTGTTCTTATCAATCATCTTCTGGTTTCTTGTTGCATTTGTGAGAGTGAGAGAGAGAGGAAGTGAGAAAGCAAGCCACCAGATTCATGACTTGAACCCTGGTTGGCCATGTGGGAGTGCCAGTGCCTTAACCACCACGCCACCTGCTGGTCCCCTGTTTTAAATTTTTTTAATTGTAATTTAAAAAAATTTACTATTTCTTCCAATAGAAAAAGAGAGAGTACCCACCACCCCTCAACAGGGTCTTCAGGCCATAATCCACTTTGTCTCTCAATCAGCCCACATTATGGGCAAGTATGTGCCTAGAATGTACAAGGAAACCTCTGGATGTGAACCTGGGACCTTCCCATGGGGGTTTGCCATTACAGACCATTGCACTATTACTGTGCCATTGTGGCTGGTCCCAAATTCATAATCTTAAATTTTTTTTTTTTTTTTTTGAGAGGTTTTTGCTATAGGGCACGTGTGCTCGCCATAAAGACAGAGAGACAGAAAATGAGAAGTCACCCCCTCAGGGGGGATGGCCGCACCACAATCCCTTCTCCTCCATTCTCCTCTCGGGATCTTGGGCAGGCCCACACACGCGCCCAGTGTGAGTTTAAGCCACCAGGTCTGGGACTCGAACTGTGGTCGACTACATGGGAGTCCAGTGACATAGCCATTACTACAACTGCTGTTCCCTATAATCTTAATTTTTAATTGACATATAATAGTTGTACAATTTATGGAGTACAATATGTGATCTTTCAATATATGAATATTATGTGCAATCACCAAATTAGGGCAACAAATACATCTGCCATCCCATTTACTATGACTTTATAGAGCGAATTTTTCTGAAACCCCTTCTTTGTAAGTAGATGGAGGTCCTTTCATTTCCATAATAATAGTATTCTTTGCCCCTAAGGATGTCTCTAGTGCTAATAAGACTAATGCTGATGAATTAACCCGCATGCTATAACATCTTTTGCAACTAAGAGATATGGTTTTTGTTTTTTAAGAGTGATTTTTGCTATTGGGCACATGTGCCCACCAGAGAGACAGAGAGAGACAGAAAGTGAGAAAACAAAAAAAATCAACAGGGGGCATGGCTATGTTGCAATCCTGTCTCCTCCTCCATTCCCCTCTTGGGCTTTTGGGCATGCACGCACATGTACCCAACGTGAGTTTCAAGCCACTGAGTCCTATCACCATGTGGGAGTCCAATGATGTAACCATTATGCCATTTGCTGGCCCCAGATATGTTTTGAAAGATAGTACCTGAAATAGGGGTGGACAAGGGAGAGAGGTAAATAGGCTGAGTCCAAAACCCCAGAACAAGAAAGTAAGAAATACATATCATCTTGACCTTGGCCATCTGACATAACCATATACATACCCACTAGAATAAACTATTAGTCCTGGCCCCCTTCTGTTGCCAAGAGACTGTGAAACATATTATTGGGCTTATAACTCATGTGAGAGAAAGGTCATGCTCCCTGAGCAAGCATCTGCCGTTTGTGTTCTGAAAGGGACTAAAATTTGCATTTTGTAGTCTCTTAGACAGGGATCAAGATTAGAAAGAAAAGATATATTAGAAGAGAGCACTAGTGGACTAGCTTCGTGGTGCAGTAGTAATGCTCTGTTCAAGACAAGGTGGATCACACTCTGTTCAAGAGAAGGTGGATCATACATGGTGATCATAGTTTGGAACCCAGGCCCAGTCCGCCTGATAGATGCTGGGCATGTGTGCAAATACCCAAGATCTTACAGGCTGGAAGGCTAAAAGAAGAGGACTGTGGCACAACCAGATCCTGGATCTTTCTCTCTCTTCTCTCTCTTTTCTCTCTCTCATGGGCACACATGCTCTATCATGAATAAATAAAGAATTAAAAAATAAACAAAAGTATAATCAATGAAGAGCACTAATGTAAAAGGTTAAGATACAAAGTCATGGGTCGGTTGACAGGGATATAAATCCTCAGTGCTACTGAGAGCTGTGTGACCTTGGGCATACTTCTGGTTTTGTTGCCGTTTTTTAATTTGCCACAGGACACATACACTTCCCTGAGAGAGAGAAAGTGAGAAAGCACCCTCATGGGAACTGGTCACAATGCAGTCCCTTCTCTTCTATTTCTCCTTCCTTTCCTGCTCGTAGGCACGTGCACACACACACACACATCTGGCATGTTTCTCAAGCTGCTAAGTCTGGGATTTAAACCACACAGTTGGACACGTGGGATCCAGCCTCCTGAACCACCATGCCACAGGCTGCCCCAAACATACTTTTTATCCTTTTTGTGCCTTAGTTTCCTCATCTGTGCAGTGGAGATCAAAGCACTACCTGCCCCAGTGAGTTCTTATAAGGATTAAGTAAATTGGTAGGTGTGGAAGCACTAAGTCTATAGTTAGCATTATGTCTGAGTCTTTGTAATTTTTTTTAATTGTGATTTCTGGTTTACATATAATCATTGTACATCTTTGTGGGGTACAGTAGTGAGTTATTGCTTATCGAATACCTAATATGTACTGGAGTCCATGTTAGGTTCTGTCATATAGTTTTATTTCATCTTTAGAAAAAACTTAGAAGGTGGGTAATATTACTCCCTTTCTATAGATAAAGACATTGGGACTCAGGTAAGAAAATTGCTCAGGCGTATGCAGATAAATGGTCCACTTGGAAGGTGTCAAACCCAGGTGTGTCTGCGCCAGCATCTTCCCAAACACCATTGGTGACCTCAGTGCACATTAGCAGCTATTCTATAAACACTTGCATTATAGTTTAGGCTGTTACACATTTCTAATCAATAAAATTGATTAGAAATTATTACCCTCTCCATCATCATTTGTCTAACTCACTTAAAATTAACAAACAGCATGAGATAAATGCATTTGACACCTGAAACCGAGTAACTCTAGACCTTGAGAGAAACCCTTGCATGTTATGGTTTTGGTGCAATTGGAGGAAAAGAGAACAGTTGCTCCTTCCTTCCTTCTCTGCCTCACCAGACAGGAAGGGCCAGCAAACATACAGCTGCCTCTCAAAAGAGTAACAAGGCTGGGGCACCTTTCTTTCCTGAGTTAGAGAAACATCTGCTAGCTCAATTACCAGGTTCTCCTTTGGGGGCCTGAAGCTTGGGAACAGGGCTTCCCTCACCAAGAGTACTCAAGGCAGGAAGCAGGCCTTCCTTCAAGCTGCCCTGCACAGCTTCCTGGTCACACAAGGCAGAAGAACAGGCAACAAAATACCACTAGTTAGAAAAAAACTGACAAGCAATAGAGTTGAAGTAGCACAATGATTTAAAGTTTGAGTTCCTAAGAAATGTAGTCCTGGCTATCATTTATTATTTTCACCTACTACATGTTGGCAAAATCCTTTAGAATCTTTTCTAGCATCATTCTGCTTGGTCATGGGGATTGGGGGTAGTTACAACTGGAGCCCCGATAGGTGATACTGGAATACCTAGAAGACAGGATACTAACACCACTATCAAGAAGGTGCTTGCAAGGGCTTTGTCAACTGAGCTGGGCATGACCAGAGAAACAACATAGCTTATTGGTACATCCAGAGATGTACATTGACTTCATAGATCCCTGCATCCTAACCAAGGATGTTAACTAAAGCATTGCCATAATATACCTAAACTGGAGTTTAAGATGAAAACAGTGTATGAGAAGAAGTATGTTGAAAGACTGCTTCTAAATTATTTCTTCTTCTATTATTTCTTTAGGTGCTTTGTGCTTTAGGTGATTTATTGAAGAAACCATTGCCAATCCAAAATCTTGAAGATTATGTCTATATTTTCTTCAAAGAATATTATCATTTTAGGTCATATATTTTTGACCTTGGTTATTTGGTCCATTTTTTAGTTAATTTTGTGTATGGTGTGAGGTAGGGATCCAACTTCACCCTTCTGCTTGTGGTTATCAAGTGTCCCAGGATATCTGTTGAAAAGACTGCTTTTTTCTCCACTGAATTGTCTTGGCATATTTAACAAAAATCAGCCAACTATAAGTCAATTCATTGTCAGTTTATTCCTAGACTCTCAATCCTTTGTTGTTGTTGTTGTTGTTGTTAATGCATTTGTTTATTCCATGAGCAAGAAAGACAGACAAACAGAAAAATAGAAACAGAGATACAGCATCCCCAACAGTCTTGATGCCATAATCTGCTCCCAGCCTCATACAGCTGAGATCATGAGAACACACATGCCTGGTATATCCAGTGAGGTCTCTGATTACTAATCAGTAACCTTCCTATATGGATCTGCCTCACAGTGTTTTACTGCTGTACCAACATCTAGCCCCTAGACTCAGCTCTATTCCAATGACTTCTGTGTCTGTTCTTTTTTTAAAGATAAGGGCTCACCTCTCATGATCTTCCTGCCTCAGCCTCCCCAGTAACTATAACTACAAGTATGCACCACCACACCCAGATTTTAGGGTAGGCCAGGAATCAAATGGGACCTCCCACGTGGCCTCAGCCTATAGAGTAACAGCATCTACTAGAGCATGCTACTGCAACTGTGAACATGTGTCTATTTTTATGTCAATACCACATTATCTTGAATACTATAGGTTTGTATTAAGGTTCAAAATCAGAAAATGTGAATCCTCTACATGTGTTCTTTTTCAAGAATATTTTTACTATTCTGAGGCCCTTGGTTTATAACATGAATTTTAAGGACAACCTAACAATAGCTGCAAAAAGGTAGCTAGAATTTTAATAAAGATTTCATTGAACCTGTAGATCAGTTTGGTAGTATTGAAAATATGTTTTTAAGTTAGCAAACTAAAAAGGTTAACCACTCCCCCCACCCCTCAGCTCTGCTGCTTGAAATCAGCATGGCTTTGGGCCACTTTGAGCTTAAATCTACTAACAGAGGAAAATAATGCCTACTTAGAGGTTGCTAAACAATTAAACGCCACAATTGACATGAAGACATTATAAAACTATGAAGTATTGTAAAATTAGAGTTGTCATTAAATCTTTTTTTTTTTTTTTTTTTTTTTTTCATTTTTCAGTAGGCATATGTGGATGCTGAGGAGCAAGGGGAGGAATAAGAAGCACCATGGGTGATAGTCACACTGTAATCCATTCTACCGCATTTCTCACTCCTTTTGGGGTTTTGAACACTCACACACATAGTCTGGAGTGTTCACCAGGCCACCATGTCTAGGACTCAATCCATGTAATAGGCCATGTGGGATCAAGCCACCTTAACCACCACGCCACTGGCTATGACCCCACACACACACACCGTTTTTTAAGACAGAGTCTTCTGCCATGCTGTGATCCTCCCGCCCCAGCTTCTCTGAGTCACTGGTATCACAGTTGTGTGCCAGAGCGCCCAGCCTCTACTTTGGAGTGGGAAATAAACCTGGGTCTCCCACGTGATCTCGGCCTACACAGCACGCACCACCACAGCCAAGTCCTAAATCTATTTTTTTAGGAAGTCATTCATTAATTTTTTCAGTTGATTTTTTGATGGAATTTAGACTTTGTGCTTATAAACTGACAAGTGAATCAGAATTTACATGTTAAGACAAATATTTATGATCCCTTGCAAGCTTATGATTTTTAGAAATTGTACATTTATCCTGACAATGCTGCATTTGCTTGAAATATTTTTCAGTTACTATTTCTCATTTCTTCTTTTTAAATGTAATAATCCTTTTATTTAATTGGACACAGAAAAATAGTTAAAATTAGTCAGGGCATAAAAATTACATTTATAAGGATTACATTTATATATCAAAACATACCTGTGTTTATATAGTTGTTAAGAAAACAAGAAACTCTGTGATTAAAAATGAGAATTATTTGACCTAGTGACAGGGCCACCAGGTGGTGTGGTAGTTAAAGGTGCTGGATTTCCACATGACTAACCATGGTTCAAGTCACAGGCTCAGCAACTTGAAAATCACACTGCGCATGTGTGTGTGCCTGCCCAAGAATCTCAAAAGAATGGAGAAGGGATTGTGGTGTGACCATCATCCCTGGGAGAATGATTTCTCACTTTCCCTCTCTTTGTCTCTTTCTGGCAAACATATACACCCTATGGCAAAAACCTAGAAATACTTGTATAATTCTTATCTTGTAACAATATCAACATTTTCATAACCTAACCGATTTCAACAAATTAAAATAGTCATTTATGTAGCTATTTATTCTTAAAATCCCATTAAATTTGAAGATTTCATTATATTACTAATATGCATCACATTACTTTGAATATCCTCAGTGATGGCAAATAATTGCAAATCATTGTTTTGAAAGCAAATTTGATTTCTTGGAATGATTGGAAGTCTTTTGGAGCCAAGTCTAATGGCTCCATGAAGGTAGTTGATCAGTGTGAGTAAAACTTTTCTTTTTTTAAGATTGAAGTGTTCCTATTAAGTAGTAGGTTAATTTTTCTTTAATTAAACTGTCAGAATTTATGTGTTTAAATGAGAGTTGTCTTTCAAAGAAGTGTCTGGCCTGGTGATCTAATAAACTGACTGACAAAATAATGCTGTTTGTTTCCCAGATATGGCTGAGAAGAATTTTTTGGCTCCCCCTTCTCCATTCCCACAACTACTTCCTAGAACATAGTTTTTCAACCTTGTCTCATTGGCATTTTGTACAATTTGTTGTTAAAGCTTTCCTGTGTGCTGTAGAACGTTTAACATCATCTGTAATTACTACATACTATATCCCTCACTCCCTTTACCCCTCCTCATGACCATAAAACTGACTCCAGACAGTTAATGTAGGGCAGAGTCACCACCTCTTGCGAACTATTGCCCTTGAGATCTTTATGTCCTACAGGGTTAGACTTCCTTTGCTCCAAAGCACTGACTTTTGATTTCACAAGTATAGGCCAGAGGCAGGCAGATCATTTATATTAGTGAGGTAGAACAGATGCAAACAAAAATTTTTTTTTATACAGAGCTGGCTTGTGACCTAGTGGTTGAGGGAACCAGATCCCACATGACCAACCACATTGCTCAAGTCTCAGACTCGCAGGGCATGTGTGTATGTGTCCAACATCGTGACAGGATTGAGAAATGCAGAAGGAATTGCAGGATGACCATACACCTTTAGAGGGTGCTTTCTCCTTCGCCCTCTCTGTCTCTGACAAGTACACATGCCCTCTGACAAGTGTTTTTAAAAATTGATGTAGATATAAGAAATATGTTTTCCCACTTTACTGTAAAAAATAGGCAGGTGTGTTTAATAATACCAACACATCGTCAGCCTCAGTGTAAAGCAATAGGGCTTGATAAAGACTAGTCAACCATAGAGGTTAGCCCATCTAAATGTGGAAAGTTGCTCTTCTGCTCTAGCTAGGTCACTTTCATATGGGCCTGTGGGCTAAAGTTGCAAAGCTTTCCATTTTAGAGGGGGGGAAAGTCAGGAATTCAGCTTATTTTTTTCATTGGTTTGTGAACTCTCCCAGTTGGTTATGCCTTGTCACATCATTCAAAGTGTTTAAAAGCGTGCATGGCCTGATTTACCGCTCCTGGTCTAGGCTCACAGTGGCATAGAATTAGATGCCCCCAAGGGAAAGGGGTAGAAACTGTAAGAAAAGGAAGAAGGTCTGGTTCCAGAAACACTAGACTCCAAAGAACTGGACACTGGAGACGTGGGCTCACGCCCCTCCCATGTAGCATCCCCGAGAGAGAGGACCTCTGCCAGGACTGTCTGCATGATTTCCACAGGAACAGGAACTTCTGTGAAGGGCTGTGTGGCAAAGTTTGACACTGAAGTCACGTTTGCCGTGAGCACAGGCCTTCAAATGGGCAATGCAGGCTCAGACCATGAGCCAATCACCAGGGTGGACTCAAGATGAGAGACCCCTTCTCTAGTGTCCCAGGTGCCATTTTTAGAACCTCAGTGATCTAATAATGTCTCCACGGAGAAGGGAGAGACCCTCCTATGGCCCCCACCTTTCACCTCCACCACATGACTGAGACTGCTCTCATACTATATTGTCTGTGCTGATAGTTTTTATTTGTTCAATGTAAGCATTTAAAATATACCAAGTATTTTTAAAAGAAACTTATTAGCAATTATTCCCCAATCTTGTCTTTCCTTAGCCGCTGGCAACCACTAATTGGATTGCTGTCTCCGGATCTGCTTGTTCTGGACATTTGATATAGATGGACTCATACACTATGTGCCTGTGGTGTCTGGCTTTTTTCACTGAGCATAATGAGCTCAAGGTTTGTGATGTAGCATGTGCCATTCCTTAACGGTCTAAATATGTGAGGGTATTTTGTATTTTAATTCTTAAAATTTCTCTCTTACATTTAATTGTGATATGTCTTTGTAGAGTATGATGTGGATTTTTAAAAAGAATTATTAATTTAATGTTTGTTATATATTATTACTATTATTTTACATTTGCTATGTCGCACATGCACTCACCAGACAGAGCAAGCAAGCCGTCAGGTTTGGGACTCAAACTGAAGTTAGCCATGTGGGAGTCCAGTGCCTTAGCCACCACCCACCTGCTGGCCCCACAATATGAATCTTTAAAACATGCATGCAGGGCACGATAATCACATGAGTTTTTTAAAGCGGGTTCCAGGTTGAGAGTTAAGAGTCCCCTGTGAAGACTTTTGGAGGTAGAACTTCAGCCTATCTGCTGGGGAAATAAGCAGCCCTTTTCTAAGAAGCTCCATTGTACACATTCGTCACATGGATGTAATTTTCTACTTCTCTGTACACATTCTGCTCTATTTAGAGAGACCCCATAACAGGGGAGCTGCGGGGAGGGTGGGGGACAGCGCTGCTTTCAAATCCAGCTTGTATAGTAGGACCCTCTGTCAGGTCTGCAGTTGTAATATATAAATAGAAGTGTCATCATGCCAGTGGGTGTTCAGTAATTCTTTCTTTTGCTTAAATATAATAAGATATCACAGAGGAGAGATTCTGCTGGGCAGACATTCTGCTAATTGCAACTGAATGTAGCCCATGATTACCAAACCCACTCGTCTCATGTGCAGGTCATTTGGCAATATCTCGCTGCATATTCAGCTTGGAATCAGAGGTAAACCAGAACCATTTAAGCTACAGCTAAATATAATTTACAGCTTGTTTCAGAGCTTAGGGGAGGGTTGGCAGTGAGGTCAAGCAGGAGAATGGGTTTCCATTGCTCTTTTTCGGCAGGAAGTTGCTATATTTTCCTCATATTCTAAAATATCCTCAAACATGGAGAGCCTATAATTGGGAAAGCAGTGGTCCTGTGAATCCATTCTACTTATTATCGATCACAGTATAAAGGAATAAGAAAGGTCATTGGGGGTTTTTAAGCTCAAACTCCTTTATCAGGTTACACTGGGCATTCAGAATTATTGGATTGTATGTGATTTCTTTTTATATTTGCTACTTTCTACAAATTCCTCTGCTAGCTGACTTTCGAGATTCTTCCTTAGGATAAGTTACATGTTCAAGGGCCAGGGGGTTTTTCCTCATCTGAGTTTATAGGTAATTTGATAGGTTTTCTTGGAGAGTTTAGATAGGATTTAATAGTGAGTATTTGAAAGTTTTCAATAGGGAAGAAGGAAATGAGCTTACAGGCAGGACACAAGAGGAAAGTACCTTATTTTTCTCTAAAAGTGTAGCTCTACTCATAATTCTTACATGAACATGGACTGAGAAAAGCACGTCACGCCGTGCTATTTGGCTTCAAGAATTTGTTGTGATGAGATTAACAAGGCATGAGTACAGACAGTCATCCACTCATGAGGCACAGGTCATTGTTTGACATACCAACCATGTCCTTCCTGTTCTCACTTGACAGTCTCCAACCCTTAAATAGTCTCTCGGCCTCTTTTGCAGCTAGGAGAGGCGTGTGACACAGTTACACACAGAAAGCTTTGTGATTCTGATGAAAGGAGAAGATGCTGCACCTGCGGCCCTCTTCTCCCTTTCTTCCTTTCTTGAATGTGGTGTGATGCCTGGAGCTACACAGCCTTTTTGAGGCAGTCAAATTGCTGTGATGAAGAAAACCCACAACTTTGAGCTGATGAATCAACATCATTAACTGCTACTCCAGCCTTCATGCTGTTTGAGAAATATAAACCCCTGCTTGTTTGAAGTCACTTTTAGCCAGATTTTTGATACTTGAATGTACCGCTATGACATAATTTATGGAAAGAACTTCATTACATGCCTATTCTCTGCTTCCCTAATATTTACTTTTAATTCTCCTACCTGAAAAGGGTGCCATTTCCTTCTTTTTCTCTCTCCTGTACATTTCAGTCCCATCTCATGTCTGTTTTTATTGTCCCTACGGATTCTTGCTGTGGAAACTTAATAAAGGTTTGAGTTTTAAATTTGGGGGGGGGGGGGATTTACAAAATTCATTTTGAAAGAAATATATTCATGAGTAAATTTCATTGTCAATATCGAATGTGTATTGCTGCATCTAGATTAAGGTGTTTCCTGGGGCAGTTGCAACCCACACAAGGCAGAACTAGTTGGTGTGGGAGAAGACTGACTGCATCTGTCAGTACAAAGCTCTCCGCTGGCAGGCCTGTTTGTGCACGAAGGCAATACTTTTAGAAACCATAACCTTTAACAACCTCAAATGCCAAAGCAGAGTGTGAAATCACCCAAGTAGAAAAAAATTGGAGGTCTTAGTATTGATTTTCATTATACTGACATACCTTTAAAACTTTAAAGAAATGTATACTTTTTAGAAGAAAAAAGAAATGTATACTCTTTAAAAATTTTAAATTAATCAACCCTTGAACACGTGCCTGTGGTCTGCGTAGGAGAGTCTGGGTATTTGCTTTGTCTGTTAAGGATACGGTCCATTGTATCATACAGTTTCCTGTTTTATTAAGACCCTTGGGAGGAAGCTTTCTGTCTGAGCACAGAACCATGAATATTCTTACCTGAGCAATAGGTTTATTTTAATCTCCTGAACATTATAGCTGATTTAATTGTCCTGGGCTGCTAAAATTGTGTTTTAACAGGTTTTTGGGTTGTTTGTTTTTAAGTTTTTTGCCATAGGGCATGTGTGCTTGCCAAAGTAAGAGACAGAGGAAGTGAGAAATCACCCTCTAGGGGTAATGGCCACGCCATAATCCCTTCTCCATTCTCCTCCTGGGATTTCATTAGCAGGTGTTTTTGTTTGTTTGTTTGTTTGTTTGTTTTTAAAGTTACCTGAAAAAGTACCCAAGTCTTAGTTCCCATTGAAAACAAATGAGTTAATCATATAATTATACTCTTCCCCACTTCATATTTTCTAACATTGACTCAGGATACAGTGTTAACTAACATGAATTTTCAAAATTTCATTTATTGTTATCACTATTTTTTTTTTAAGAGGTTTTCGCTATAGGGCGCGTGCGCTCGCCAGACAGACAGAGACAGAGAGACAGAAAGGGAGAAATCACTCCCCAGGGGGGATGGTCACGCCGCAATCCCTTCTTCTCCATTCTCCTCTCGGGATCTTGGGCACGCACGCACACGTGCCCGGCGTGAGTTTTAAGCCACCGGGTCCGGGACATGAACCGTGGTCGACTACGTGGGAGTCCAGCGACATAGCCATTATGCTAACTGCTGGTTCCCGTTATCACTAATTTTAAGAACATTTATTAAATGACAATAAACAGAGGTTAGTGAGCATTTTTTCTTAAGGTTTCACTATAGGGCACATGTGCTTACCAGAGAGAAGTAGAGAGAAAAGGTGAGAAATCACCATCCAGGGAAGGTTGCCATGCCAGAATCCCTTCTCCTCCATTCGCCTCCCAGGATTTTGGGCATGTATGCATATGCACGCAGTGTGATTTTTTAAGGTGCCAGGTCTAGGACTCAGATCACTTATGGCCATGTGAGAGTCTGGCACTTTAACCACCATACCACCTTTTGGCCCAGAGCATTTTAATTAAGATAAACAATCCCCCCCCCCCCAAATACATACCTGGGGCCTTCAAAAAGTTTTTGGAAAATTCATATGATGAAAAAATTATGCATAAATCTCCATATTTTTTGCACCAAAATAAACGTGTACTTTAAGTTTTATTCTTTCATGAACTTTTTGAAGCCCCCGCGTAGTTGCTTTACCATCACTATTGAAGTATATTTTTCACTCAGATCAAGTTCAAAATGGGTATTCCAGTTTAGCCTATAGCTCTCCTTCCAAACTGTGGCTTCACCATCTTCCATATGTAGCTTCCAAGGTAGCCCTGTTGTTCTGCGTGAAGCCTGCAGAAGAGCAAAGTTCATAGAGGATGGAGACAGGAGGTTTTACAGAGGCCAGGCCACTCACCTCACGTATCATTAGCACAGTCACATGGCCACACCACCTGCAAGGGAAGCTGGGAAATGGAGTCTAGCTCTACGCTCAAGAAGCAAAGGAACCAAATTTGATGAAGACCTAATCAGTCTCTGCAGAAATGAAACAGATAATACAGTAAAAGACAAAGTTTTACAACCTGAAAAGGGATGGGAAATTCAATTAACAAATAAATAGGCTATACCCCAAGGGAGACTGCAGAATTCTATTTACCCAAATCATGTGTTCAAAAGTGAAAGAGGCTATGATAAAAATAGGATAAAGGTGAAATTTGAAAGATACTGTGGGACAGATGGCACACTCCTCCCCGGTATAAAAAGAAACTCAGTGCGTTAACCTGCTGCTCCTCTGGATAGAACCATCCTGGAAAAACTCGCAGCTTTACATATCTGATCGTCATATCACAGTTTGGAATAACGCCCACCTGCCTGAAATGCCCTCCTTCTCCCTTTGACTGATAAAAGTGACTATGCTCTCTTGGAGAAGATGTATTGGGTCATCAGGAAAGTCATGACACATTTTTGCATAGAAAAACACTTCATCACTTTCCCGATGACCTAATAAGGGCCAAACTGATAGTACTACTATTTTCGTGTTAAGTTTTATGAATACATTTTCTCATCATTAAAATCACTTTCTGTTTGTTATTTATGAAATTCGATCTGTTTAAGAGAATCTGATGTATCAACTTTGTGATTTTAATTTGAAATGATAAATTTGTACATAATTGGTGATTTTAACTTGCAAGTTGTAAAATAATTTAATATGCTCTTTTTTTATTTTGTACATCCAATCACTGTACATCACAACAGATTGTTAAATAAATTTTCCCAGCATAAATACACTGCATACCAGACCAAAGACACTATCAAATACATTATCATCAACAGAATGTGTTCTTCAATGGTATCTGAATGTTCAAGAAAACCCAGTTTACTACATGTATAAGCTAGTTTTATTATAAATTCATTGTGATGTAGAAAGACTTTTGTTACTGGGTTTATAAATGTTGCTCTAATAGGCAATTAAAGTGTTTTAGAAAATCAAACTTATTACATTTATGAAAGTACTCAAAAATATTTTAAGAAATTTAATTACATATATAAAGGTGGTCACTTGTTTGAAAACATTTCATCTTTTTTATTTTTTTATGTCAAAGGATTCTCTATTTGTATGTGTATTTTTCACAGTCTTTATACTTACATTTAATCGCTGTACATCTTTACAGTGTACAGCATGGTTTTCCTAGCATGAATACAGTGCATATTAGTCACGTCAATGACGTTATCATATACATTATTGTCAGCAGATAACTTTTTATTATTGTGTCTATTAAATGTGTTGTTTATTCTTTCTAATTCCCTCCCTCGTATTCCAATAATCTTTCAATTTATAAGTTTAATTAAAAAAAAGAAAACAACAAAGAAAAGGTGCTAGACTCTCACATGGCTGAACACAGTCTGATTTTTATATTAAAAAATCACTGTTCTCATTTTTTTTTTTTTGAGAGAGATTTTTGCTATAGGGCATGTGTGCTCACCAGAAAGACAGAGACAGAAAGCAAGAAATCACTCCCCTCCCGGGGTGGGGGGGTGGGGGTGGCCGTGCGGTAATCCCTTCTCCTCCATTCTCCTCTCAGGATCTTGGGCATGCACGCGCATGCGCCCAGTGCGAGTTTAAGCCACAGGGCCCGGGACTTGAACCACGGTTGACTACATGGGAGTCCAGCGACATAGCCATTACGCTAACTGCTGGACCCACTGTTCTCATTTTTATATAAAAATCACTATACTTACAAATAACTAGATTTATGGGTTAAACTGAATTTTAAAATGCCCAACTTTAATAAATTACATACTAGCTAAAGCCCCTGTGAATAGTTCATTTTGCTCAGAAATCTCTCATAATTAAATACTTACCTGATTGAAATGAGGAAAGGGGAGAGGGAGCACGATAGACAAGTAATGAAAAGCAGGACTAACAATGTTTAAATAAATTAATTTCTTTCAAGGTATGCTACAAGGTTAAAAATTGTGTCTGCAGTCCCAAACAAGCAAACTTTGAACACCACAATCCCATCATTTGGAAATTTATAAAGATATAGTGAAGTTGTTGTAATATGTACATGTCTAACTCTCACAAAGGCAGCTATACCAATCTGGTTTTACTAAGAGAAGTTAATTTTCAGTCAGTGTCCTAAAGCCTCCTACAAATTCAGGTAATTTTCAAGGTAATTTTGCCTCATGGGTGGACTTTAAACTCTAACAAGAGGTAATGTGTGATTCTGCCTAAACAGTCCTCTGACTTGAGCCTCTCTGTGTGGCTATATTTTCCCCATGGAAGGAAAGGAAGTCCTGCTGGGCCTGGCTGGGAACCACTTTAGAAGCTGAGGGGGAGCAGGAGTGAGGAAGAAGCTAAGAGGATCCAGGAAACTGTAAAGACTAAGCTGCAGTCCACAGACAGTCCTATCCAGGAGTAGCTTATCAAGGCACATGGGGGAGAGGCTATGGGGCTGACAGACAGAATCAGGGTCATTCCAGAGATTTCTGTCAAGAGCAGGGCAAAGGAAAATAGGGCCCAGCCACATGAAATGTATCTGACCAAGATTCAAGATTCAAGATGGAGACCGTGACCTACGTTGACAGTGTAATTCCAGGAACACAAACAAGGACAAGGGAGTGGCTACCCCATAATAGAAATGCCTGGCCACTTGGTGCCAAGATATAGAGCAGAACGGACACTAAATATAACCAGCACCCCACCAGCAAGGGCCAGCCGAAGGGACGGAGAGGCCCATGGGAGAGTGGATGCTCTTTAAGAACAGATGGAGCAGACACTTGGCGTCCAGTGCCTGAACATCTGTTGTAATAATTACCATCGACTTAGCTGTGACCCTGGTGAAAGGGGACAGGAGCAGCATACACCAGGTTCTAAGGTGCAAAGGCAAGAGCGCAGCGGTGTGCAAAACTGTAGAGGAATGATACAGCTGCAGTCTGCAGTGTGGAAAGAAGTAGATAAGAAATTACAGAGACATATTAACAGTGTCCCAGGCTTCCACCCCCTAGATGACGGTAACACCTCCTCCTTCTAACTTATGACAACCCGAAAATGTCTCCTGACTTTGCCAAATGCCTTCTGGAGAACTACATTGTTTGTGGATGAGAACCCCTGCTCTAGAATGTATGTTCCATGAAAACTGGAACATTTTCCTATGTATCTCCAGCCACTTATGGAAATGGTACTGGATAAATGTTTGCTGAATGAATAAATGAACGGCTTATGGAGAGTAACATAGCAGCAGAAAGGTAGCAATAACATGACCAGGTATGGCCAGCCATGATGGAACATGTAATACAACGCTACAATGCTGGGGTCACATGAGAAGGTCTCCTATGTGTGCATCTAGGTCTCCCTACATTTGCCAGGTGCCCATCCTAGCTGGGTTAGATTAGAGTGGATGGTGGCATGAAGACTCAATTGGAGGTGCATCTCTCTCTCTTTCTCTTTTTCTATCTCTCTTTCATGGAAGAAGTAAGTAAACTTAAAAAAAAAAAAAAAAAGAAAAAGAAAAAAAATGTCAATAAAATTCTGAAACCTTCCTGGATTAAAACAAGTGAATATTGATTGAGATAAGAGAGGACCAAGATAGATTTACTCCAGGAAAGTTAAGAAAGAATGGTTTGTTTATGTTTACATTTTTTTAATTTTGGAGGGGTTGGTATATGGTTTATTTTCTCATACTGATGATGAATATGTGTTTATCATTATAAATATATCTTAATACATTTAAATACAGGTGTGTTATTTCTCTATGGTTCTTAATATTCCAGTTGGAAACCTGTCGTTATTAAAACCATACAGTCCCACTGTACAGTGTAGTGAATGGATCATTAATTACCTAGTGAAACAACAAGAGACAAAGAACATGGAGTGAAGGAGGAAAGTATAAAATACCTTTAATATTTTTCCCCAAATATCAGAATGCAACAGCAATATTCCTGGCTGAATTGCTAATGTGGGTAAGATTTTAGAGGATGAGGGAGGCCAGGCCAAGCCAAGAAGTTGTTTTAAGTTAGTGCGCATTGGAGTCCCATGAGTTACATGTTGAGCACAGTCCCATGTTGTCAGCAGTGCCTTAAGAAGATTTTCCAGCTCATAGTAAGGAAGACTGATGAAGAAGGGAGAGATGCACTAGGATGGTGATGATGGGATGGGAGCCAAGGGAATTATCTGCCTGATCTCACAGCCAAAGAAGAGCAAGCAGAAATGACTGCTTTCCTCTAAAAACCTTCTAAGGCAGGGTTACTAGGGCAGGGTCAAACAAACCCTCTCAATACCTTGGAGAGCCTTGGCCACTTGAATCAAAACCAGTGTTATTTCAGGGTGAAGGGGGATTCTTTTGACTCAAGGGTAATTATTTTTAAAGTGAGAGTCTTGACTGGGAGACTTATTTTAAATTTACTTTTCATTAAGATTCAGAGAATAATTTTCAACTATTGTGAAGTTATAAACTCTTATCCTTGCTTTTTAATTTTTTTGGGGGGTGGAGGCTTTTTTGCTATAGGGTGTGTGCGCTCGCCAGAAAGACAGAAAGAGACAGAGAGACAGAAAGCGAGAAATCACCCCCCAGGGGGTATGGCCACGCCGCAATTCCTTCTCCTCCATTCTCCTCTTGGATCTTGGGCACGCACGCACGTGCGCCCAGCGTGAGTTTAAGCCACCGGGTCCAGGACTTGAACCATGGTCAACTACATGGGAGTCCAGTGACATAGCCATTACACTAACTGCTGGTCCTCTTGCTTTTTAAATTTTTAATGTTATTATGACAAAGAAAACCAGCAAATCCCTCATACCCATTCTTCCTCTCTCCCTCAGTAACAGAACTCTTGTTTTTTTCAACTGGAAATATATTGATAGATATCTAGACAACACAACTCATTCCCCAGCTTCCCTGGCCGGGTGTGGTCCTGTTTCCAAGTTCTGATTAATGAAATAGGGGCACAATCTCATGTGGAAGTTTCTGGGAATTTTCCTTAAAAGATACTAGGTATCTGCCGTTGGCCCTCTCTTTTCTTTGGCCTTTCTCTGTCTTGCTGTCTAAGACTCAGATGTGGGTCCTGGGCCATGAGGAGGCAAGCCATCCCTAGGAATGACAGAGGAAAGCTGAAAGGGTCTGGAGCCTTGAGGGTTTTATGGAGCTGCCACACCAGCCATGAACTGCCTAACTGGACTGTCACACGAGACAAAAATAATCCCATATTTTATATAGGCCTGTCCTTAGTCAGGGAGGGTTTCTGTTACTTGCAATCAAAACTAATCCTCAGTAATACAGAAAATAAAATTCTGTTCTATTATTTCTCACCGACTGTAGTAAAAACTTAGGGGCCAGCGCCGTGGCCTAGTGGTTGGAGGAGCAGGATCTCACATGGCCAATCTTAGCTTCATGTCACACTCACTGATTATTTAAAATACTTGTTGAAGTCAAGATATCACTTCTTTGACATTGTTCATGTTCTCTTCCAAGAATTTGCTTTCCTTCTCCACTTGCAGGTCCCACCAGTCATTCTGAAGCTCTCAGCATTCTTCTGCTCCATTGCCCAAGCACCACTCATCAGGGATCATTCCCAGTTTTTCCCAGAGCTCCTAGATGTCCAGCAGCCAAAAAGAAAAACAACTCAGCCTTTCTTTATCTACATATAATGAAAAGATGGTGCAATGAGAGAGAATGAAAGAAAGCAATGAACATGCATATCTGTAAAAAGTTGCATTGTCTATGCTTCCTCCACCACTAATCCCTGCCCATCTCCATGATGCCCAGGCCTTACTCCCTATGTTTGGTCCAGATGGAGTATCTGCAGTTCATTCCTGGGAAGGAGGAAGTCCATCAAGGAGTCAAGGTAATAATTCCTCCAGTTGAGCCATCTCCACACAAGATTTCCTCTTTGCTAGTGACTTTTGCTGAAAGCATCCCCTTTCTGGTCAGTCTTCTGGCATTAGCACCTATTAGGTCATATGTCCTTCCTTATTATCCTAACTTTCAGACTTTATTCCACTATCAAGTGTCTCTCCCCTTTCTGATTTCAAGTTATATTACAAAGCCTTCTTCTATAAACCTAGCATGAGGTGGCACCATGACCAACCCCTTTTTTTCTGGCCTTCCCATGTCAACTGCAGAGGCATGTGGATGGGGTATAGGGGATCCAGGGCAACTCCAAATGAAGACAGGACAATGGTAAGATTTTTGGACCAGTTGCCATGGTAGTCACATACTCTGCATCATGGCATTTCTCCCGTAACTACAAGGTCATATAACTAATAAATGGTGGAGCCAGAACTCGCATCTGGGCAGCCTGTCCCCAGCACCCTCACACTGTAATGTGTTGTGTGTAACATCGTTGTGCAAATGCAAAGGCAGGATGCCAGCATCACGTGTGGGCAGTTCAGACCTGTAAGAAATCATTTTCCCCCCAAATCTCTCTTGGGTACTGCTTTGTTGTAGGAGATGTTTCCCAAAGCAGCAGAGAATATGAACAAATCAAATCAGTTTTCTTTTTAAAGAAACACATGAGGAACAAATGACACTTGGTCAGGTCGTTCCTCTCTCTGGTCAACATCCTGGCAGGAAACTTCCATGTTGCCTTTATCAAGCACAGAAGGCTTGCAAAGAAAGTATTTGCCCTTGCCTGGAATTCAGTTTCCTGTTTTGCTTTCCTAAATTTGCATCGTTTTTTTGTTTTTTTTTTTTTAAGATGCTTTTAGGAAAAGTTTATTGTTTTGTTTTGCTTTATTTCCATGAGACAAAATTTATGGTGGCGAGCGATCGGCTACAGGAGTTGCATAGCTTGAGTTACCTGGATACAGACCTGCACCCCGTCACCTATTGACTTACAAATATCCACTTACTCCTTTGCACTTCTGCTCTGGCCCCCACATATTCCTGCAGCGCTTCGTCAAGCTTATTTGTGCATAAGCCTGTTACTCTCCTCAGCTCCCGGAGGTGGGAACTGTGTCTGACTCATCTGTTTATCCTGCTGCTTACATGGTGCCTGGCACATAGTAGCCATTCATAGATGCTTACGGAATGATGGAGTGAACGATGACTGCTTGAAGGATACCGGCATCGACCCATCGAGCACCTTCTTTGTGACAAGCACCGTGCTGGTGGCTTGCACCCATATCTCATTGAATTCTCATGACTCTGCTGAGTGAGCCGTTACACCCATTCTCCATTTTTCAGATGGGGAAACTGGGCTTCAGTGATTTCATAAATCACCCAAAGTCACACAGGCAGGAAACACCTGAGCCAGAAGTTCAGCTCAGGTTCTCTTGTCCACGATACCTCACAGCCTCTTCCCTTAAAGTGGCAGATGGAGGAAGTCAGCAGCTCGGAGAGTGTGTTGATCCTTACAGGTTCTGGCCAGTTTTTTTAATTAAATAAATAATTTGTAAAAATAAATAAATAAATAAAAACAAAAACTGTTCCCTAGTTAATAGCACGGTAAGGCTTGCTTTTATGGAGACAGTAATTGCCTTGATTTTCTGCAATCTTTCCTAGGAAAGGCACATGAAATGGGAGAAGAAAAGGGACTTGGGGGCGGGGGGGGGGGGGGTGTGGTCAGTCAGGCCAGGGTTCAAGTGTAGTTCTGTCACTTACCAGCTGTGTGACTCAGGCAAGGTATGGATCAGGTCCCTTAGAGAGGAACAATCACACCTACCACGTAGAAGAGGGAAGAGTCAATCAGGCATCTCAAGTACAGTGGCTGACACACTGTGAGTTCTGGATAAAAGGTGATGACTTTCATATGAGGAAGCCAATGCGGTGTGGACGTTACTGCGTCAACTGCCCTCGCTGACCTGGGACTCTGGCTTTAGCAGGCACAGGGCATCAAGCACGGCTCTGTCCCTCCACCTGGAGAAGGAACCCTTATCTCCCTGGGTCAGTCCTCCATAAGACACCCTCCCTGCACGCCTCTCATTTCTCCAGCCCTGCTGTGGGTTCGTCTGGTAGTTGGTTGACTGGTAGGAGGGAGGGCTCAGGTTCCGGGCAGAAGCCAGCAGTCACACAAGCACAAGCCAGCCATAAAGCAGAACCTGCAGACTATATCTACTCCACCTCCATTTCTGTATGGTCCACGCAATAAGAATGGTCTTTATGTTGGGTGAAAAAAAAAAATCCAAAGAAGGAGTACTATTTCCTGACACGTGAAAACTGTATGATTTGCAAACCTCATTGCCCATAAATAAAGTTTTATTGGAATACAGCCATATTCATTTGCTTACATATTGGTGCAGCTGCTTCCTGTTACAAAGGCAGAGACAAGCAGTAGTAACAGAGACCAAACGGCCTGCAGAGTCTAAAATATTTCCTATTCAGCCCTTTGCAGAGGAAGTTGACCAACCCCTGGTATAAGCAGATGATAGAAGATTCTTTATTATAAATACTCAACCAGGCCCACTCAGGGAGCAAGGGAGAGGGGGAAGGCATGCACACTCCACAGGCTGGAACCACATGGGAGACCAGGTTCAATACCTGATCCAACCTCAAGGCCAGGTGCAGTGGCATATGCCTGTAATCCCAGCAAGTCAGAAGGCTGAGGCAGGAGGATCACGAGTTCAAGGTTGGCCTGGCAACATGGTGAGGCTCTGTCCAAAAAGAACCTGGTGTGGTAACATGAGCCTATGGTCTCAGTTGAGATGTTGAGGCAGAAAGATTGCCAACAGCAAGATGCTGTCTAAAAACAACCCTCAGCCATTCCCTTTCCCCTTCCCTCTTCTCCACCTCATCCCCAGACATAGTGTCAGGTTGGAAATTCTTTTGGATTAACAAACTACAAATGGTCTCTGAGAAGTTGACAAGTACATACCATTCTTCAGGTTTTCATTTTATTCTCCTTAATCACACCTTAGCCCAACATGGAAGAGGGAAGAAGGAGAGGTGGAATTAGACAAGGAAGTAGAGGAAAAAAGAACAAATGAAGAAAAGGAAAAAGGAAGTGAAAAGGATAAGCAAAGTCATAAATAAATTGTTCCAAACAACCAGAAAAGGGAAAGGTTTAACAGAAATATATAAATACCTCTGTTTATTTTGTAATTGACATAAAAACATCATCTCTCTCTCTCTCAAGAAAGCTCAACAGTTTTGGGAGCAGCAGTTAGCATAATGGCTCTGTCGCTGGACTCCCATGTAGTCAACTGCAGTTCAAGTCCCGGACCCGGTAGCTTAGACTCATGCCAGGCGCATGTGCGTGTGTACCCAAGATCCCGAGAGGAGGATAGAGAAGGGATTGCAGTGTGGCCATCCCCCCCGCCCCGGGGGGTGATTTCTAGCTTTCTCTGTCTTTCTGGTGATCGCACGTGCCCTATAGCAAAAACCTCTACCAAAAAAAAAAAAAAAAAAAAGAAGGAAAGAAAGAAAGAAAGAAAGAAAGAAAGAAAGAAAGAAAGAAAGCTCAACAGTTTTGATAAAATGGCAATAAGAGAGAGGCAATACTTCCAAGCAAAGGAGCAACTAACTGTTGGTGAAGAAGTGAAATATTTACTCAACTTAAGACCTAACCAGGCCCAGCTCCATGGCCTAATGGTTAAAGTAGCTGGATCCCACATGGCTGACCACATGATTTCAGTCCTGGACCCAGCAGCTTGCAACACACATCACTGGGTACCTGTGCATGCCCAAAATCCAGAAAAGGGGGGAGACACGGAGGAGAAGGGATTGTTAGGTGTCTGTTCCCCATAGGAAGCGCTTTCTACTCTCCTTCTCTGTCTCTCTCTGAGCACACGTGCTCTCAAGCAAAAACAAAAACAAAAAGAAAAAACCTGACAAGTTGCTAGAGATTAACTCAAAAATATTGGCAAAATTTGGCTCTCCTGCAAACACAGCTAAGGAGCTGAATTAGTGGGTGGTCAGAAAAGTCATGATGCATCTTTGCATAGAAAAACAGACAAATAAGGCATGATTTTCCAATGACCCAATATCTAAAGAAGTCACTGAATTCCTTAAAAAGGACGAAACAGCAACTTTAGCATTAAAATCTTAATTTTCAAAGACTATAATAGGAAGAAATTCCTGGGAGGAAAAAAAAAATTTACATTATTTAGAAGTAAAAGTAAAAATGCCTGCACTTGATTGACGTCTTATTTTACTGATAGAAGAAAAAGCTCAGTGATGGTAACCCCAGAGAAGATCTGGTAAAATCTGGTGCCTAGGGACCTCACAGCAGAAGTTCTAGCTTCAGGAATAAGAATTGTGAAAATACGAGAATAAGCCCAGCAAAGCATTTCTCCATTTTAAGACAAAGACCAGAGTTGAAGACCACAAGAGTATTAAGTGTTTGCCAAAGCCAAGTCTCACTAGGCTTTGCTTTTCTGGGTGTGTTCTTGTTACAGAAAAGAGATTTACTCTGAACAGGACTCTCAGAGGGATATGAAAAGCTGAAAACAATCTCATTTCCTAAGATAAAAAGAGAAAAATCAAAAAAAGCAAAGCAGTTCCAGCAAAAAAGAAGAGTGAAACATGTGATTCATTTAAACATGTGCTTATGTTCTTGGCTCTCCAAATTCAGGGATTCCACATTTTACTTTTGGGGGGGGGCTTTGTTCACAAGTTTTTGCACAAGTTGTGAAAGACACCCCAGTGGTTTGTTACCAGCTGTGCTTTGTCATAAATTAAATAACAAAAGGAGTAAAGGGGAAAAAATAAAAGCAATCATTTTCAGCAGTACATCTCAAATTTGTCAAGGTCGGGAAAACAAAGTAAGCATAAGAAACTATGACAGGTGAGAAATATAAGACTCGAATGGGATTCTGTAATGGAAAAAGGACATTAGGTAAAAACTACAGAGATCTGGGATCAGCAGTTAGCGTAATGGCTATGTCACTGGACTCCCACGTAGTCGACTGTGGTTCAAGTCCCAGACCCAGAGGCTTAAACTCACGCCGGGCGTGTGTGCGTGCGTGCCCAAGATCCCGAGAGGAAAATGGAGGAGAAGGGATTGCAGCGTGGCTATCCCCCCAGGGGGTGATTTCTCGCTTTCTCTCAGTCTCTCTCTGTCTGCCTGGCGAGTGCATGCACCCTATGGCAAAAAACTCTCAAAAAAAAAAAAAAAAAAAAAAAAAAAAAAAAAAAAAAAAAAAAAAAAACTAAAGAGATCTGAATAAAACATGGCCCTTAGTTGTTAATAATACAAATACACCAAGGGCCAGCAGGTGGAGTGGAGATTAAGGCACTGGGTCCCACGTGGCCAACTGTGTGGTTCAATTCCCGGACCTAGCAGCTTGAAAATCACACTGGGCATGTGTGTATGTGTGCCCAAAATTCTGAGAGGAGAATGGAGAAGAAGGGATTGCAGCATAGCTATCTCCCCTTGAGGGTGATTTCTCACTTTCTCTTTCTCTATGTCTCTCTGTGCACATACCCCATGGCAAAAATCTTAAAGCAAATAATAATAAACAAATAAAGCACCAATACTGATTTATTCACTGTGACAAACCTATCATTTAAGATGCTAATATAGTGAAAATGAGGAAGGAGGTGGTACTGTGAATACTCTGTAATAGCTTTATAACTTTTCTGTAAATTTTAAACTATTCTAAAAGGCACAGGGGGAAATGGGAAGGTGCTGGTCAAAGTTACAGCTGCGTAGGATGAGTAAATCTAGAAATCTAATGCACAACATGATGATTACAGTTAATCATATTGTGTTATATGCTAGAAATCTGCTAAGAGAGTAGACTTCAGGAACGCGTATCAATGCGCTCACCCCAAAAAGTGAATTAGCTGAGAAGATGGATAGAGTAGGATATGTTAATTTGCTTGACAGTAGTAATCATTTATATACATATATTTATATATATCATTTATATATTTATATATTTATGTATATTATATATGTATATATAATTTATATATTTATATATATTTTAATATATTTATGTATATTATATGTGTGTGTGTGTGTGTGTGTGTATGTGTATATATATAAATGCCAACTATGTGGCCTGGTGGTTAAGGCTACTGGATCCCATGTGGCTAACCATGCAGGTTGAGTCCCAGACCCAGCAGTTTAAGAAACATACTACTGGGCACCTGTGCATGCCCCAAATCCCAAAAATAAGAAGAGATGGGAAAGAAGGGATTTGGGCATGAGCATTCCCCATGGAGAGTATACTCGCCTCTCTTTGTTTCTCTCTGGGGAGCACACTTGCCTTCTAGAAATAAAACATAAAACAAAAACATGTTCTACACCTTAAATGTATACCATAAACATGTTTTTAAAAGAAGGCCTCATTCATTCAGTGGCCATTCAATGAAAGCCTACATGTCCGTCAGGCATTCAAGCAGAGTCAGGAGCTGCATGTGAAACGTGGAGTTTCAGTGAGTCTGCACCCCAACTAGGCAATGAGCTCACGCACTAGGGGCCGAGGGCATAGCCTGTCCCCTTTGGCCTTGCAATGGCTTAAGTCAGTGTTTTCCAAAGTGAAACTCACCATGAGACTTTATAGGTGTAAGTTAAAGAACAGACCAAGGGACAAAATGATGTGAGGGAGGAAAGAAGGGAGAAAGGAAGAAAGGATAGAAGGAAGACAAGAAAAGGTGGTCTTTGGTATTAAAAATTTCAGAAAAGCTAGATTAAAATAAACACATTTCTTTACCACAGAAGGTCTCAGAGCCTTTATGAGACTTTTGAACATTGCAACTGTCCAAAAAGAAGCTACAGAAGAGCATTTCCCAAACTGATTTGATTATGAAACTCTTTTGTTGCAGAACACCTCTTAGGATCAGCTTTGCCCGAAGATTCTTTGGAAGTTAATCATTCATGAAAAATAAAAAGACTATATAGTAGAAAACTATTAGAGAAAGGGTCTGACAACAGTAAAATTAAAAAAAACATAATGAAAACAATCTAATTAGCCATTACTGATTTTTAACTGGTTGCTTCAGGCAACTCAAAAGGAAGAAATTCTGCCAAAGTAATTGCTGAAAAATTCTCATTTGAAGCCCAAGGCCCTAAACAAGAGCCTAATGGACTGTGTATCTTGTCAAATGTAACTGGAAGAGGAAAACTACTAACAGCAAGCTCTGCGGACATCTTTCATTATTAAACAAAAGGCATTTGTAGCTCAGCCTTTTGAAACGTTATACAAATTTGAGGGCAGACAATGAATATTTGGTAGAAATTAGTTAATGCAGAGATGAATAAGTTGTCCTTTTCCTGAAGAACAAAGACATTACAGTTTGCAAATAACTGCAGATACCCAAATGTAGCTTGGACAGCTGAAATATTTAGAACCCATGTATGAGAAATTGAACATTTTATTCCTTTAGACATGCCACTTGCCCAAGTCTAAATTTCATTTTAATTTAATCAGCTGGGGCAGTTGTATCTCTTCAACGGAAATTAAAATGATGATAGGCTCACACCAGGCAGGGTTTACTTGCAAATTTGTTTCAAAATATAACAGATGATAAGGGATAACACTTGAATCCTGACAACATGGCTTTGTACGGGATATATTAGTAGCATTTTTATCAACCCCTGACTGCCTTTTTTTTTTTTTTTTTTTTTTTTTTTAGATTTTTGCCATAGGGTTCAGGCAATGTGGGCAACTCTCTTGCAAAAGACAGAGATAGGGAAAGCCAGGGATGGCCACACCGCAAATCTCTCTCTTCCATTCTTCGCCTGAGATCTTGGGCATGCACACACAAATGCCGAGCATGATTTTCTTTTCTTTCTTTCTTTTCCTTTCATTTTTCTTTTCTTTTTTTCTCTTTTGCCTTAGGACACATGCATTCGCAGGGTGTGTGTGTTGGGGCGGGGGAGCAAGAGAGACTGTGAGAGGAAAAATGAGAACCTAGGGGATGGTCATGCTGTAATCCCTTCTCTTTCATTCTCCTCCTGGAATCTTGGGCATGCGTGCACACGCGCTCAATGTAAATTTCAAGCTGCTGGGTCTGGGACTCAAACTGTGGTCAGCCATGTGGAATTTCAACAACATAACTAATACACCATCTGCTGGTCCCAATCAGGCATGATTTTCAAGTCTCCAGATTCAGGACTCAAACTGTAGTCAGCCACGTAGAAGTCCAGTGCCATAACCACTTCTGGCTGCTATTAACATAAGCCTGGAAGAACTGGAAAAATCTTACTTGGGAAGCATTTTAAAGTAACAGAAAAATACTATTAAACAGAAGACCTGAACTAGCAGAATAGAGTAGGAAATCAGATTTAAAAGAAAAAGCTGTTTGAATCCTAGATCTGTCCTTTCATAGCTGAGTGGCATTGGGCAAGCTGTTTTCGGAGCCTCAGTTTTTCCATCAATAAAATGGGGGTAGTATCATCTTCTTTATGAGGTTATTGTAAGTAATAGAGGTAAAGTGCATCTTTAACAGTAATAGACCTGTACTAACTTAATTCTAGCTCTAATGTAGTATTAGCATCAATGTAGTACTGACATATCTTAGTAAATGATTATAGTAAGAAAGTACCATCAAGGCCAGCAGGTGGTGTGGTGGTTGAGGCACTGGACTCCCACCCACATGGCTGACTGCAGTTTGAGTCCCAAAACTGGGCAGCTTGAAACTCACACTAGGCGCATGTGTGTGTGTGTTTGTTTGCACGTGCCCAAAACTCTGAGAATGGAGTCAGGATTGTGGCATGGCCATCCCCTTTAGAAGGGTGTTTTCTTGTGTGTTTGTGTGTGTGTGTGTGTGTGTGTTTGTGTGTTCTTCGTCTCACTCTGTCTCTCTGGCAAGCATACATGCTCTAAAGAAAAGAAGGGAAAAAAATCCCTCTCAAAAATAAATAAATACCCTAAAGAAGTACCACCACCAATCTTAAACATCAGTTTAGCAAGGACATAAGCAAATACTGAAATATCAACACAAAACAACTGAGCCAGGTTTGTAGAAAACCCAAGAAGGAAAATTTTTTAGGCCAGCTTAAAGTGAATGCTTTATGGAAAGAACTTTATTTGCATCAGCAGTTTTTTTGGAAGGAAGGCAAGACTAATAAATTCTTAGCCTTTCAGCATAATTGAACCCAGTCACCATGTTTCTACTTAAGTCAGATTTGTAAGATGGACTACTCTGTTCTCTGCAGTTCAGAAGTCTTCTAAAACAGTGCATTCCCAGACTGTAAACAAGAAAACGACTGGCTCTTCAAAAATTATATTGCGTCATTGGAAAAGTCATGATGAATTTTTGCATTGACAAACATGTCATGATTTTCTCAACAAACTCAGGCAATGAAAGTGAATCAAAGAAATGTTTCTCAAAGTGTATCAGTATGTTATTCAAGGGGGGGGAAATGATGAAATCATGTAAGTTAGAAGCTGCTGGGTTACACAAACTTAAGCCAGTTTCTAGGCTTTTTTCTAAAGTAATACATGCACATGATAAAAATTCAAACAGTAGAGGAGAGCATAAAGTGAAAAGCAAGATTTCTTCCCTTTTCACCTTCTGTTCTCCAGTTCTTCACAAAATCATCTGCTACTGGTTTCTTGTGTATCCCTCCAGAGCCATTGCACACATGCATAATCAAGATGTAGACAGATTGGGCTGGCCCCATAGCCAAGTGGTTAAGGGAGCTGGATCCCACATGGCCATTCATGGTGTGAGTCCTGGCCCCAGCAATTAAAAAACATGCCAGGTACATATATGTGCATGCCCCAAACCCTAAAAGGATGGAGAAATAAATAAGAAGGGATTGCAGTATGACCATGTCCCATTGGGGTGTGTTTTCACTCTCTCTCTCTCTTCCTGTTTAAACCTCTGTGTGTGTGTGTGTGTGTCTCTCTCTGGAGAGCATACACACTCCCTCTGGCAATTAAAAAGAAGAAAAATCTTTGAAGCTATAGAAAGATATAGGTAAATATCTTACACAATTGGTAGGCGATATATATGTGTATATATATATATATATATATATATATATATATATATGCATACATTTCTCATCTTCCTTTGTTCACTTAATATATCTTGGGGTATTAGTTCATTTAGATCAGTAGTTCTCAACCTGAAGTGATTAGTCTGGAGACATTTTTAGTTTTCACAAGTGGGAGGGTGCTAGTGCAGTTGCTACTGGCAACTAGTGGGTAGCATTTAGAGATGCTGCTAAAATCCCACAATTCACAGGACAGCCTTCCACAACAAAGAACTAACAGGTTCCAAATGGCAATGGTATCACTGCTGAGAAACCCTGATTTCTAACTAGTCATTTTTTAATGGCCACATATTATTCCGCTTTAGAGATGCATCATGATTTATGTAACTAGCGCAACGTGGATGGTCATTTAGGTCATTTCAAGATTTTTTACTAAAAAAAAACAAAAAAAAACAAAACAAAACAAAAAAACCTGATGAATAGTCCTGTGCATGCAGCTTTTTTCCTTATCTTGAAACTGGCTGATAGAAACCTTAATTCCATCTACAACCTTAACTTCCCTTTGCCATGTATGTACCATGTTCACTGGTTCCAGAGATTAGGATGTGAACATATTTGGGGAAGGCATTATTCTGCCTACCACACAAATGAATATTTTAAAGACAGCATCACTATTTTCTCCTGAACTATCAAAAGAACAACTATCATTTGAAATATTGATCATCGATGATATTAAATAATTTCAGTGCGTATGTTTAAATGATTAAGATGTTCAAGGGACACAGCTTACATGGACATGGAAAGGTAAGTCTTTCTGCAAACTAAGTCCTAAGAGGTGAAAAGTTTAATTTTAAAAATCAGGTTTGGGCCAACAGGTGGCATGGTGATTATGGTGGCTGGACTCTCACATGGCCAACCATGGTTCAACTCCCAGACCCAGCAGCTTGAAACTCATGCCGGGTGCATGTACATGTGTACCTAAAATCCCAAGAGGAGAATGGAGGAGAAAGAATTGTGGCCATACCCTTGGAGGTGATTTCTCACTTTCTGTCTCTGCCTCTGTCTCTCTGGCAACTGCATGCACCCTAGAGCAAAAATCTCTCTCAGGGGACCAGCAGATGGTATAATGGTTACATTGCTGGAATCCCACATTGTTGACTGCAGTTCGAATACCAGATTCAGCGACTTAAAACTGATACTGAGCGCATGTGTGTGCATGCCCAAAATTCTAAGAGAAGAATGGAGAAGAAATTGCAACATGGCCATCCCCTGTGGGGGCGATTTCTCACTTTCCGTCTCTCAGTCTCTCTCTGTCTCTCCAGTGAATGCATGTGCCTTATAGCAACATATATCTTTCTCAAAAAAAAAAATATCTCCCCCCCAAAATAATAATAATAATAATAATAATAATAATAATAAATCAGGTTAACATTTTTCAAACCAGTTGTTTGCTTTTGAGTAATTCAGAAAACTTTCCATATTGCTTAATTTCCATTATATTCTTAGAGCAACAATATCAATCATATATAATATAACCATAGAATCCCATAAAACTTATAACATTAAATTTCAAAATATAAAATATTCCCAATAACACAAAATTGGAGAGCAAAAATTCCTATAAAATTAAAATTAGGAAAGCATTATCCTTTTATTAGTGGACATAGATACTTTTTGGCAATACTGCTGAGCTTCTCTCAACCCTGGATGCAAAGCTTATGCTTAAAGCTGTCCAAAATGTAAGAAAATGTTAATAGAGTTTCCCACAAATACATCATGAAATAAAAAATAAATTAGTTTGCCCATGATCCCATTTAAACTTAACCCATATAAGGGTATTGGAAAAGGTGTATCGTCCTACCCCATTAGGGGAAGTAGAAATTGGTATAATCTTTCAGGCAGCTTGAGATAGCTATAAAAATATTTTTATATACTTTCATTTGTACAATCGCATTACTATAAATTTATTCAGTAGAAGTCACACAAAAACATGAGAAAATATGTATTACAATATTTGCTGAAGGACTATTTATAATAAAATAGCAAGAAAAATAGACAATCATCCATAGATAAAAGGCTAAATTGGGTTCATCAATTTCTTGGAATACTATATTTTTAATTAGACAGATTATAATTGACAGATTTCAAGGAGATGTATTAAAAAATTATAATGGAAATTCAGCTGACCAATAGAGTTCAGGCCAATTTTTAAAATGGGCAAATAATTTAATGCACTTTTCTCCAAAGACGATATCCAAAGGGCCAAGAAAAATGCTTACCATCACTAGACATTAAAAAAATTCAAATAAAAAGTGCAAGGAACTACCACTCCACATTCAGTAAGAGGGCTGAAATAAGACAGAGAATAACAAGTGTTATTCAGCAGGTGGGGAGACTGGAACCCTCATTCACTGCTGGTGGGAATGTAAAATGGGGCAACCATTACTATGAATTCAGGGTTTCAAGTTTCTTTAGGAAGCGATAAAAATGTGTTCAAATTCAATTGCCATGATGGTGGCAGAACTCTGTGAGTTCTAAAACTCAAAAACCACTGAATTGTATACTTTAAATGTGTGCATTGTATGGTATGTAAAGTATGTTTCAGTAAAGACATTCTACAAAAAGAGTTCAGAGACTCATATCGAGTAGACTTGCCAGAAGATCATGAAGTGAAACCAAGTCCTTCAGTAATAGTTTGTATTTGTTCAGTGCTTATTAAGTACCATACTTTTTGTAAGCATTTTACATACGTTAATTAATTTAATTCTTACAATGACCTTATGGTATGTACTCTTCTCCCCACGGATAAGCAAACTGTGCCTTGCACGTGATCATATAATAGTAAATAGCAGAAAGGGGACCTGAACTTAAACTGTCCAACTCTAGAGCTTATATCTCCCTCCTTTTCTTTTTAATTTTGCCAGAGGGTATGTGCATTCACCAGAGGAAGAGACTGAGAGAGAAAAAGAGAGGGAGAACGTACCCCACTCCCCAAATGGGGCATGGTCATGCCACAATCTTTTTCTCCATTTCTCCACTCTGTTGGGATTTGGGGCATGCACACACATGGGACCACAGTATATTCCAAGCCACTGGATCCAGGATTCAAACTGCAGTCAGCCGTATGGGATCCGGCTACCTTACCCGTGAGTCCATGGAGCCAGCCCAGAACCCATATCTCTTAACTACTTAGAATTCACTATATTATTATACATTAACTACTTACAGTACATTATACCCTACTGCTTTCTGGAATATATGAAGTCTATTACTAGAACACAATTATCTGGAAGCCCAATTAAAATATTACTAACTATATATTTTTAAAGGACTATGCGGGCTAGCTGGAGCAGTGGTGGTTAAGGCAGCTGGATCCACATGGCCAACAGTTTGGTATGAGTTCCAGACTCATACCAAAATATGAAAGGTCATAAAACAGAACAAGTCATCATGGATTAAAACCCCTTCCTGGGGCCAGTAGGTGGCATGATGGTTGAGACGCTGGACTTCCACGTGGCCAACCACTGTTTGAGTTCCAGACCTGGTGGCTTACTTTATCATTCTCCTTCTCTCTATCCCTCTGCCTCTGTCTCTCTTTAGTCAAATTGAAGAATAGTAATTAATAAATAAAATTAAATAAATCCTTTTGAAAATAGGCATTTGTAAGTCCATGTTATATGCCTTAAAATTTATTTCAATAAGAAGACCGATCAGGAGAGAGGGGAGGAGCAGTCCCTGGGCAAGCCCTCTTTCCCCTGGCTTGGGAGCCTTCTTTCCTCATGTGGAGACACCCAGCTTCAGACTTCGCCTTCTCACCCCTGCTGGGAGGTGGAAGTGATGGGCCAGGAGGGCCCGAGCTGGGCTGGATTGACCCTCCGACCTGGATAAGCTTCCAAGGCCCCCCTGTGGGCCTGGAACCAGGCTGGGTTTGGGCCAGGCTCTGAGATGTGGGGGATTCCTCCATGCCGCCTGCACTGAGTTCTGGGAGGGAAGGCTTATTGTGGGCCTCCAGTTGGAGTGGGGCCAGTGCCCTAAAACAACCTGGAGATTTCTCAGCTTGAAGGTGAGGTGGGAGCCAAGGGCCTCCCCAGATCCCAGCGTTGCCCCTCCTGATGACGTGAAGCCAGAGAAGGAGAAGCTGGAGCAGAACCCCGAGGAGTCCCAGGACATCAAAGCTCTGCAGAAAGGTCTCGAGAAATTTGCCACACTCTTGAAGCAGAAGAGGATAACCCTAGGATATACCCAGGCTGATGTGGGGTTCACCTTGGGGGTTCTCTTTGGGAAGGTGTTCAAACAACCACCTGCCGTTTTGAAGCTCTGCAGCTCAGTTTCAAGAACAGGTGCAGGCTTCGGCTTCGTGGCAGAAGTGGGTGGAGGAAGGTAACAACGAAAATCTTCAGGAGATATGCAAAGCGGAGATCCTAGTACAGGCTCCAAAGAGAAAGCGAACTGGTACGGAGAACCCTGTGTGGGACAACCTGGAGAGCGCATTCTTGTAGTGCCCGAAGCCCACGCCACATCGCCCAGAAGCTCCAGCTGGAGAAGGCTGGGGTCCGAGTGTGGTTCTGTAACCGGCGCCAGAAGGCAAGAGATCCAGCAGCGACTACTCCCAGTGAGAAGATTTCGAGGCTGCTGGGTCTCCTTTCATAGGGGGACCAGTAGCCTTTCCTCTCCCCTTAGGGCCCCATTTTTACCCCAGGCTATGGGAGCCCTCATTTTAAGGGAAGCCTTTCCCTCCTACTCTGTCACCTTCTCTGGCTCTCCTATGCATTGCAATTGAGTTGCCTGCCCAGCCTTAAAATGGGGAGCAGGAAAAGGAGAGAAGCCGGTTAAGAGAACATGGAGTGTAGGTACCAGGGCTTTGGGGATTATGTTCTTTATTCACTAAGGCAGGCATTGGGAACACAAAGGATGGCGGTAGGGAGTTTTGGGGAAACTGGTTGGAGGGAAGTTGAAGTTAAATGATGCTCTTGATTTTCATTCCCATAACACTCATCACTTTGTTCTTAAATAAAGAAGCCTGGGACACAGTAAAAAAGAAATTGAAAGAAAGAGGAGAAAGAAAGAGAGAAAGAAAGAAACAGAAAGAAACGAAGGAAGAGAAAGAAACACAGGAAAAGAAAGAAAGGAAGAAAACTAGTCAGAGAATAATAGAAATTGTACATCCCATAAACATTTCCTTGTATTGTATAAACAAAGCAATTTGATATTAAGATGAAATATAAATATCTTCAATATCTGCTTTGATGTGTAATGGCCATTACGGTTCCTATGTCATTAAAAAATTATCTGCTTATTTTGCTACCATTTTTATTAAGAAAATCTGGTGGGGGGAATTGAAGTTTATATAAGAGGTTGGGAAGATTTCAAAAGCATTTCTTTGTCTTCACAAAATAACAGGCAACAAATATTAAACAGGATGCGAATTCATACTTTATAATAAAGGTGACATTTCTTTGGTCTATTGTTTTAAACTAAGCTACAGGGTTGCACTAAGTACCATCTTTCCAGAAAATGATGGTGGTATTCACTCTCAAATTTTCCTACTTACAAGGACATATCCTCATCTCTCACCCTGTGGCAAGGTTTTCATAGGATACAAGGATGGGAAAGTGTAGAAAAACTGCATTAGAGGAGCCAGGCTAATTGGCTTGGAAGTACGCCTGAAATAGAATTCCAACTGCAAACCACAGCAGTCACATTTTTAGTCCTGAACAAAGCATGTATCTGTGAGTTTCTCTAAAAGATGTAGAACAGAGGAAAAGGTGGCCATAACTGGTTATTGATCTTTCATATCTCTCCTCCATGTCTCACTCCAGCCCCAGGACAGATTTCCACCAAGCTGTCTTTCTGATTCCTTCTTAAGATCTGGTCTATGCTCCACAACTTCTGAATTTTGGTCCACATTGCCCCGATCCCTGGAGACCCTTTTTGTTTCCACTGAACCTCAACTCCTTCTCCATCAGTGCTCTCAACATACACATGCTAGGATTTTTCTTCTCCAGTGCTCCACTGAATCCACTTAAATCCAGGAAATTTCTGTGAACTATTTTCCATACATTCATTTCATAATTTTATTTGGTTAATATCTACTCATCTAAAACAAAAACTCGGGGGGGAGGGCAGATGGTGGTGCAGTAGTAAAACACCATGCTCTGCAAGGCAGTCCCACATGAGAAGGTTCTTGGTTCGAGCCCAGAGACTTCCTTGAGCATGTCAGGTATCTATGCACATATGATCCAAGGCTAGCTGAATATTAAGGATGTATCACAGCAAAGCAAATAAACAAACTTTTTAAAAATGTGTAACTAGGATCAGCAGATAGCATAAGGATTACATCACTGGACTCCTGCATAGCCAACCACGGTTGAGTTCTGGACCCCACAGCTTGTAACTCATGCTGAGCACATGTGCGTGCATGCCCAAGATCTCAAGAGGAGAATGGAGGAGAAGGGATTGTGGCGTAGTGATACCCGTGAGGGATGATTTTTTTGCTTTCTGTCTCTCTCTCTTATCTCTTTAACAAGCACACACATCCTATAGCAAAAATCTCTCTTAAAAAAAAAGTAAAACAAAAACTATGTGCCAAATACTGCCAAAATAACTTTTAAATAACTATTTGTTTTCTCCAAGCAATTTTGTAATTATGTAGCGATTATGTGTATTTATAGAATAATTCTCCACCTCACTCTCTCTTTTGTTATTAGATAGTGACTTGCCTTTTCTCTGTACCCTTAAGCGCTCTGGATTCAGACATATAATTGGTACTCAGAGAATTCTTGGTCACCTACTGTGAGATGGAGACTGAGGCTGCCAAGAACAGCTCTCCCAGCCATCCTCCATGGTAAGAGAAAGGGAATGTACTCTGTCTCACATTTCTGAGTCACACTAATCCAGCTGACTTGTGGCCCATCCTCCCTCCTTCCCCCATCCTCCTCATCAAAACAGACACAGAATATTTATTTCCAAGAAGTATCCAAGGAGTCCATTCAGCTCTGGCCAAAAGCAGGAGCTCTCAGGCCCCAAATCTTATTGCACAGCCTAAAAGGCTGCTCTTTATCTGTGGATTAAAACGAAATCTCAGAATACAGTGGATAAGAAGATAGAATTTGAGTCCCAAAAGCTGCCACTAATCAGCTGTGACCTCCTGGACAAGTCACAATTTCTTAGAAGTTTAGTGCCTTCATCTAAAAAATGAAAATCCTGATCCCCTGCCTTTGGAAGCTTCTTGTGAGGATGAACTGAAGGACTATATTTAAAAAATGCTTTGAAAATTATAAGGTTTACCACAAATATTAAGGATCCTCTTCTGTACTTCTCTGATTCACTAATGGCCTTTCAAAAAGCCTCATAGCACCTTTGTAACCATAATTCCATGTTGTTAACTCTTTAACCCTTGCCTTTTGGCACTAGAATTTTAAATCAAACTTCACAAAGAAAACAATCCCTAACTTTCTATGTCACCCATCCTATGTCAACCCCCTGCAAAGTGGCTTCCAATCTTAGAAATCTAATGAAGCTGAATCCTGTAAGGTCATTTGTGAACTCAATTTGTCAAGCCCAGGGACTTTTATCTTTGGGAGTCTACTGGTCACATGGTGCTAGTGATCATTTTTCTTTCTCCACTTCCACAGTGTAGCCATAGTGAGACTTTTCTCCCACCTCTCCGACCCGCTTTCTCAATACTCTTTGTCAATACTCCATCCTTCCACCTCCTAATTGTGGCAGTTTCCAAGATTATGACCTGCATTCTCCCCCCAGGGACTCTTTCAACTTCATGACTTCAGTGACCAGTTTCTAAACAAATGATCCCCTCTGTAGCTTCCGTCCAATTTCCCCCAGGCCAGCTGGATGCTCCCTCATGTATGGTCTACCGTAAGCTTTGACTGTGACATGTCCAAAACAAATTCGTTATTTCTCTCCTGAACTGACTCTTCTTCTGCATTCTCTCTTCCTATGTCCCATGCACAGCTACTGACCCAAGGCTGGCATTCTCCTCGGCAAACCTCGCCCAAATCCTAGTGCATCAAGGAGGGCTATGATAATAGTTCTGCATCCATGCCCATCCCTAGTGGACTTTCCTTGTACACGAAAGGAAGGAGTGCAAATTTTGATTTATTGCTTAATGATACAATAAGCTTTTAATTTTAAGGAATTTTTTTCTAAGTAATACATTTCTGCTAAGTTTTTGTTTTTGTTTTTTTTTTTTTTTTTTTAGAGATTTTTGCTATAGGGCATATGCACTCACTGGAGAGACACACAGAAACATAGAGACAGAAAGTGAGAAATCACCTCCCAGGGGAGAAGGCCATGCTGCAATCCCTTCTCTTCCATTCTCCTCTCAGGATTTTGGGCAAACACACACCTGTGCCCGGTGTGAGTTTTAAACTACCGGGTCCAAGACTCCAACAGCAGTTGACTACATGGGAGTCCAGTGACATAACCATTACACTATCTGCTGGTCACTGCTAAGCATTTTTTTTACAATTATTTTATTTTATTCATCATTCATTTGACTAGAGAGAGAGAAGGAAAGTAAGAAAGCAAACTGCCGGGTCTGGGGCTCGAATCATGGTTGGCCATGTGGTAGTACAGTGCCTTAACCACCATATCACCTGCTGGCCCAGTGTTAAGCATTTTTTTATACATTGTCTTAGGAGGAAGGTTTGAGGTTATTATTCTTAACTGGTAGTAAAAAAGGTATATAGAAGATTATGTAATAGTTTTCTCAGATTGACAAACTGATTTTCCAAAAAAATATTAGTGGCATGGTTTTTCCAGCTTTGCAGACTTCTGTCCAATCCAAATTGGCCCCTGACTCAAAAAATGAGTCTCCAGATGTCTGGGTTTTAATGATGGGCTCTGCTTTATTCCTAAATGTCTGGGGACCTGATACTTTCCTTGATAAATGATGTCCAGCTACCTGTCCTAGCCTTGGCCCCCGCCTACGAAACACACCAACCTCAGTGAAGCAATTCTTTTTGTGCCATGCACAACCTGTTTCCCAGCTGCATCACTGGAACATCTTCCAGTTGTCACCACTGCCGTCAAACCCCCTGCCTTCTTCCCTAGTGAGAAGGAACATTTCTGTAGTTTCACTCAGGGACTAGAACTTAGGATGCCCCCAGGAGTACCTGATGTTTCCATAGGGTTGTTTTGAGTTTGCCTTTTTAAAATGTCCTATCCATATTTAAACATTTGTCTCTCTTTTATAACCCTAAAGGTCAATCATAAGACTTTATGTCTCTTGCTAAGTGTGTTTACAACATACTAAATATGAACCCAACAAACGATGTAACCCTATCTCTATGTCGCTCATCCCTGACACCCCACCCTACTCTAAGGATGCCACACCATGCTACATGGGAAGTCTAGGCACGCCTTACAACTTGCCTGAACTAGAGTAATGCTTCTACTCATAGCCATGTTATTTGGTCCTGTGCATCCTCCTCCACTTCCATTGAATGGGGAAGCTTGGCCCCCCAAATCAACTCAAGACTCTAACATCTACTGCAGCCTTCTTTACTGTTGGCTAGTACCTTTGTTACCCCAGAGATTTTCCTAAGGTAACAAACAAATTCAGCCTCATATTTACTCTCCCTGCCCCTTTGAAGAGTTCTCATTACGGCTGCACTTTGTCTAAACTCACGCAACCAAATGATAGCCAAAAATGTCACAATTCTCCAATTCAATTGTTTCTGGAAGTTCTGTCCAGCAAGTTCATGGGTGAATGAACTACAGATGCCAGTCTCTTTGATATATTTTATGTATATTCTTAAACTATGGGTTCATCATAGTCAAGGCCCTTCATTCTTGTTTTTTAACGTAAAATAGCAAGCTCAGCTGCCAAAGACCAGCAACACTGATATCTAAATTTTCAGCCAGCAACCAAGGGGGCTTGTGGGAAAGGAAGATGAACAATTAGGAAAAAGAAAGGCCTATGAATAGACTTGCCCTTACTTCAAGAACCATCTGAGTCAGAACAAAAAAATCACAAGAGCATGAACTAGGGCACCGACAGGATGAGTCTCCTTCCATACTAATTCACAAAGATGTTTATGCCCCAGTTACCATTGAAATATTTTTATTTTGGGGGCTTTGAGGTCTATGACCTCGTTTTCAGTTTACCTTTTCTGCCTGACCTGCAACCTTCACAATGAAAAGGGCAAGGCAATTCTATTTTATTCCAAGCAGAAGCAGTCTCTCAGGAGCACTCTTGAAGAAGAATCAAGAGCAGTGGGAAGATCTCTCCTCTCCTCCTCTCAGTTCTCCTCCCATCCCTCTCTAGGCAGCCTCTAGCCCCTGCTGACTCATCTGGCATTCTCTTATCAGCTCTTCAACCTCAGGCATAATCAAACGGGTTCTGCATGAAGTTAAAATTGAAATATCATGAAAAGATGTACACACTAAGTATTATTAGTCATTTTGAGTTTTGATAAAAAATTAGTTGATTATCTCTTTTCCACTCTCCACAGAGCAAGTTTTGAGAAAGAAGAGAAAGCAAATGAGATGCAGGCATAGGCATCTAAAAAGTCATGGAAGAATCTAGAGTCCAGCTACCTATACCACAATCTACCTGCAGGCAGGGTCACTGACATTCCTATTTCCAGCTCTGCCACATCCTTTAGCTGCATGTTGGTGTCTAAGGGACAAACAGTTTTTCCTAGAGTGGTGGTTAAGGTTGTTGGATTCCCACATAGCTGACCGTGGTTTGAGTCCTGGACCCAGCGACTTGAAACTCACACTGGGAACGTGTGTACATGCCCAAAATCCCAAGAGGAGAATGGAAGAGAAGAGATTGCAGTGTGGCCATCCCCCGAAGTATGAATTTTTGCTTCTGTCTCTCTGTCTCTCTAGCAAGTTCATACACTCTGTAGCAAAGAGAAAGAGAGAGAGAGAGTGAGAGAGAGGGAGAGAGAGATTGAGAATGAATGAACAAGGGACCAGCAGTTGCCGTAATGGCTATGTCGCTGGACTCCCATGTGGTTGACTGCGGTTCAAGTCCTGGACCCGGTGGCTTAAACTCACCCTGGGCGTGCGTGCATGCGTGCCCAAGATCCTTAGAAAAGAACGAAGGAGAAGGGATTGCAGCATGGCCATCTCCCCTGGGGGGTGATTTCGTGCTTTCTGTCTCTGTCTCTCTCTGCCTTTCTAGCGAGCACACGTGCCCTATAGCAAAAACCTTTTCAAAAAAAAAAAAAGAATGAACAAACATAAAGTATTGGATTGTTGGAAAAGTTGCAATGTATTTTTTCTGTTTTCCTATGCAAAAATGCATCCTGACTTTTCCAACGACCCAATCTGTAAATTCAGGTAAACTCTTGCCTGTGCTTATAAAGACATAAATACTCTTTTTTTTTTTTTTTTTCCATTCTCCTCTCGGGATCTTGGGCACGCACACACACGCGCCCGGCGTGTTTTAAGCCACCGGGTCCGGGACACGAACCATGGTCGACTACATGGGAGTCCAGTGACATAGCCATTACGCTAACTGCTGGTTCCCAACATAAATACTCTTTAGAAAGCATTTATTCAGGAAACTAAGGAGTTTTTGGCTGTTCAAGAATTTGAGAGAATCAGAGCACAGAGGGTGCTCCAGAGTCCTCCGTAGCCCAAGTTGGCAGCAGGCCCATTCTTTCACCTCATTATTAGAGAAGTGGTAGCATGTCATGTCTTCAACCACAGAGGATGCTTAAGACTATGGACTTGAAAGACTAGCTTCATTAGTACCTGCTACTGGACCTTGAGCAAATTACTTAAACTCTCTTTGTCTCAGTTTTCTCCTCTATAAAATGGAGAGATAATATCCTAGCATCTACCTAACAGTGCTGTTTAGAGGACAAATAACTTGTATGTGTAAAGTCCTCAGAACAGTACCTAGGTCAGGAGGTGGCATGGGGGTTAAGGAACTAGATCCCACATGGCTGACTCTGAGTCCCGAACGTGGGGCTTGAACAAAACACAGTGGGTGCACGTGCGTGTATGCCCAGGGTCCCAAGAGGAGAGTGGAGGAGAGGAGATTGTGGCATGGCCGTTCTCCCTGGGGGTGATTTCTCATCTCTTCTGTCTCTCTCCAGCAAGCACATGTGCCATATGTCAAAAACGTAAAAAAATAAATAAATAAAAATTTAAAATTTAAAAGGTCCATGAATTTTATATAAATTTTTGCAACTGTTTAAGATTAAGGAGACTTAATCCTGGAAGCTCTGTCCAGTCTTATCCTCTTAAGAGAATCAGAATCCTAGCAGAGAAAAATATAGATTATTAGTCTTAGAAGGAAGTGTTAAACACTCTGCCAAGCAGAGACTTAAATTGAAAAATAGTGGCTACTCTCACTAGTCATATATGAAGCTTACTTACAAGAATAGTAATATTAAAAAAAAAGTGTCCATGAATTCTTTAAGCAAAAATATCACAAGAGTTATTTGAGGCAGTTGAGCAATAAATTATAACATCTTTGTGGCTGTACAACAGGAAAAGGTAGACACATTAAAATATTTTTCATATGTAATTTAAATGCAGCTGCAAGTTACAATCAAGTCAGTAGTAAGAGAAGTGAAATCCTTATATTAGAAGAGTAGAAATGATTTAAAATTTCAAGTTACCATTGACTGTGTATTTGGTATATTTTCCTGAAGTGTTCTCCAGTGATCTGAGATGTGCCTGTCAAAACAATCCAAGACATGGCACTTCTTTCCTTGGAAGTTATAGAGTGATGAGTACTAGACTGAGTTAGGATATAGGGGTTTTAGTTTGCACTGAGCCACCAGCCAGCTCAACTTCATTCTTCATCTTTTAAGAAACAACCCAGGGGGACCAGCAGTTGGCATAACTGCTGTGTTGCTGGACTCCCATGTACCGGACCAGGGTTTGAGTCCTGGACCCGGTGGCTTAAAGTCACACTGGGCACATGTGCATGCCCAAGATCCTGAGAGGAGAATGGAGGAGAAGGGATTGCAGTGAAAACATTTATATTAATCAAGATTCTCCAGAGAAACAGAATACATACATACATACATACATACATATATACACATACATACACACACACACACACACAGATTGATTTATGATGGGAATTGACTCACATGATAATTGCGGCAAAGAATTCTCAACTGGAGAACCAGGCAAGCCAGTGATATAATTCAGTCCCAGTCTGAAGGTCAGCGATCTGGATGTGGGCATGAAGAGTTCTGCTGGACTAAGTCCTGAGAACCAGAAGCTCTAGTGACCAAGGGCAGGAGAAAATGGATGTCATAGCTCAAGAAGAGAGAATTAGTCCCCCTTCCTCCACCTTTTTGTTCTTTTCAGGGACTGGATTGTATGGCGCCTAGCCACATTGGTGAGAGTGGCTTTTCTTTACTCTGTCTATTGTTTAAGATGCTAATCACTTATGAAAACACCCTCACAGACATACCCAGAGATAACATTTTACCAGCTTTCTGGGCATCCCTTAGCCCAATCAAGTTGGCACATAAAATAAACTATCACAGCCTTGGTCTGTTTTTTAAAGGTCTCATCCAGCTCAAATGCTTCTTGAACGTGGCACAACCTTAACACATATATCCAGAGCACAGTAAAAAATATAAATATTCACCTATAGAGAGTCCATCTAGACCTTTTCCAGGGGTGAGGCAAACAGAGTTTCCTTTGGAGTTCTGCCATCTCTCTTTTGTACCCCTTCCACTCATCCAATTCCCTTTTGTGTTCTGGATAGGACTCTCTTTCACAGACCCTCACACTCAGCTACTTGTCAACAGTGTCAGGGTTAAAAGCACAGAGCCTGGAGAGACAGACTGTCTATGTTCAAATACTACTACTCATTAACTATGTGACCTTGGATATGTTATTTAACCTCTCAATTTCCTGATTTTAAAATAGAGATGATGTAATAATAATGATATCCATCTCTTAGGATCGTCTAACAAAGGCTCTGATCTATGAGAATGGATGCCAGCCTTAAACATCCAGTGCAGACTACACTGGACATCGGACTCCTTTCATCCCTCCTCTCTCCAGTGCTGAATCTGTTGTTGTTGAATCTTATTTTTGACAATGTAAAATAAAGACTTAGTAAAAGATGCCCCCAACCTTTTTTTTTTTTTAGTTCCTTTTTCTTTTCTTTTCTTTTTTTTTTTTTTTTTGAGAGGTTTTTGCTATAGGGCGCATGTGCTCACCAGACAGACAGAGAGAGACATAGGGACAGAAAGCGAGAAATCACCCCCCAGGGGGGATGGTCGTGCCGCAATCCCTTCTCCTCCTTTCTCCTCTCGGGATCTTGGGCACGCACGCACACGCGCCCGGCGTGAGTTTTAAGCCACCGGGTCCGGGACGCGAACCACAGTCAACTACGTGGGAGTCCAGTGACATAGCCATTACACTAACTGCTGGTTCCCAAGATGCCCCCCAACCTTTTAGACATTTTAAATAAGGCAAAGTAGATGGGGTGTCTCAGACAGTAAACTCCAGGCCCTAGAAGGCTTACCTCGAAATAGATTTCTAAGCTAGATTGATTTCACCTTGGCAATGGATAATGAGATCAGGGCTTTGGAATTTACTTTTTCTGGTTTGCAAATAGAATATATGTCTCCTTGTTATCAGAAAGTAATATTAGATGATATCTTGAAATTTATAGTTCTATAATTTTATCTGCAACTTAAGAATATGACTTTTTTTTTGAGAGAGAGATTTTTGCTATAAATCACGTGTACTTGCCAGGGAGACAAAGAGAAAACGAGAGACAGAAAGCGAGAAATCACCCCCTCGGGGGGATGATCATGCTGCAATCCCTTCTCTACCATTCTCTTCATAGGACTTTGGGCATGCACACGCACATACCCAGTGTGAGTTTCAAGCTGCCATATCTGGGGCTTGAACCAGTCGACTACATGGGATTCCAGTGCCTTAACCAGTATGCCACCTGCTAACCTCAACATGAGAAAAATACTACCTAACATTAGAATAACACTTTATATTTTCTTCCTGTAGATTATTTCATAAGACGCTCACAAGCCTATGAGGGAGTAAAACAGATATTATCTTCTCCATTAAAAAAGTAATCACAGGGTCAGCCCATGGTCTAGTGGTTAAGAAAGCTGGATCCTACATGGCTGATCACAGTTCAAACCCCAGCCCAAGCAGCTTGAAAAACATACCAGACACATGTGCCTGCAGGCTCCAAATCCTGACAAGATGGAGAAATGAAGAAGGGGTTGCAGCCTGACTATGCCTCACTGGGTAGTATTTTCTCCCTGCCTCTCTCTTTGCTGAGTGTATGCACTCTCTGGTAATTAAAAAAAAAGTCAATCATGAATTTATTGTATTTGGAAATGTCTAACACATAAGAATTTTGGCAATTCTGTGGAAACTTACATAGACATTGACGAACGGTAGCATTCTCTGGGAAGGTAAGAGGGTAACTCAAGATTTTCTTCATCAATTTCCTGGAATCTAATTATAAATCTTGAATGCTTTTAGAGTTTAATTATAACAACTTCTGTAGCTTAAAAATTGCTACTGTCACAAATAATATATTTCTTCATTTGTTCCAAGAATGTAAGGTAAATGATTATAAATTCACAGAGCAAAGAGGAACTAGAGACATATTAAATTCACAGATTAGGTATAGAATGATCTAGCAGCATTCTTTTGAAATACAAATCTATTAGGGGCTAAATACACCATCTCTCCTATATGGAAATAAATATGGTTATTTGGTCACAAATTAGAATTTCAGTTGACTTTACAGAAACAAGCTGAAGGGAGAATTACTGAGAACCTAAACTAAGACAATGGCTCTAAATGCATCATGCAGAACAAATAATCTTCACTCTGGCAAATCACAATTATACTCCCAATATTCTCTCACTGTTCATTATATTAATAAAGCCTTGACTTTTAAGAAAATGTTTGAAAATATTTAAAACTGATGCATTAAAATGTGAGTTTAGTTGGCCATCCAGTGGTATGATGGTTAAAGCAGCTGGATTCCACACAGCCAACTGGACGGTTCAAATCCCAGACTCAGCAACTTAAAAAAAAAAAAAAAAAGTGAGTTTAGGTATAGACATGGATTTATGGAATAGATATTAATATACGATAGATGTATCTTCTGCCTGAATTCTAGACAAGTATTTGTTTGCTGGTAATCTTGTTTGATAAGTCCAGAGTAAATGCATTGCATCAACTCATCACTAAATGTGATTCCTGTGAGGTTTTCTTATTCCTGAGGGAAAACAAGGAAGCACTTGGTTTATTGTACAGAGTGATGGAATCACATTTTGGCAAAACTGTGGGGAGTAAGCAGATGGGAAACGGGAAAAAAGCTATGTGGGTTAGAAAATTATGAGTTTTCACCACATAACTAAAATATAAAGGAAAATTCTCTTGGGAATCCCATGGGTCACTTGACTCAACAACAATAATTTATTTTCTATTCAGCAAGAGGTCTAAACTTTGGGGGAGAGGGAGTCTCATGACATATGGCTCTCAGCACCAGCTGTGACAGGGAAAAAGAGCTGGTGATTGAATAATTCTGACTCAGATAATGAGATCTTTAGCTGGCTGCATCTAATAGCAACACAGGAAATTTTAGGATGGAAGTCAGCCAACAAACCCATCTTTGCTTGCCCTTTCCTCTGAGTTGGCACAGACAGTACACACTTATTTATTTCTCTCAGAAGTAAATTATTTTTAAAAGTGTAATGGACTCATTTTACTTGATAAAATATTTCAAACTAGGTTAAAAGCTTTTAAATAACTACCTATCTTTCTGGTTTATTTCATTTCATTATTGTCCTTGTAGTGTCACACTGAGTGTCAACCACCACTGGGGATAGAAGGACCATCAATAACTGGAACCATTCAGGAAGCAAGTGTAGAAGGGAGACAGCCAACAAGCAACTCTGGATCCATGCTGGGAAGGACCTAGAAATAGCCAGTAATGGGCTGGTCCCATGGCCTGGTGGTTAAGGGAGCCAGATCCCATATGACTGACTGCAGTTTGAGTCCCAGCCAAGCCAGCTTGAAAAACATTCCAGGCATGGTGGTTAAGGGCACTGGACTCCCACATGGCTGACCACAGTTCAAGTCCTGGAGCTGGTGGCTTGCTTTTTCACTTCCTCTCTCTCTCTCTCTCTCTCTCTCTTCCCCCCACCCCGGTCAAATTAAAAATAAATAAATACAGTTAAATAAAATCATTCTTAAACCAAAAATAACAAAGACAAAAAGAAAAATACTCCAGGCACATGTGCATGTGTGCCTCAAATCCTGATAGGATAGAGAGATGGAGGAAAAGGGATTGTGGCATGACCATACCCATTGAAGGGTGCTTCCTCTCTTTCTTCCTGTCTCTCTGTCTCTTTCTGATGAGTACTTGCATCCTCTGGTAGTTTTTTTTAAAAAATGGCAATAGCAAATTACAGTTGTTTTCTAGTTAGGAATAGGCATGATCAAATCTGTGCATCAAAAAGTCACTCTGGACCTTGTGCCCCTCCCTGCCCCATCAGGACATCCGTTCCAGCAAAGGGCCTTGCCATACAGCAAGCCACTCATGGCTAGAAAGCTGTTCTACAGAGACCTGTGGTTCATCCTCTCCCCCGCTCGCCTTTGAACTCTCAGGTGTGTTGATTGGGACTTTGAGAAGACCTTGTGCCCCTCCCTGCCCCATTGGGACATCCATTCCAGTGCAGGGAGACTGAGCTGCAAAGAGACTATGGCTTATCCCCTGCCACATGCCTCTAAATTCTAAGACTTCAGTGTTTTCTGAAGTGCCAGGCACACCTGTTCTCTAGAAATTGGGAGGACTTTGAATCATCCAAGACCAGTGACAACAGTGCTGGTCTTTGGTGAGCATCAGGGATGTAGAACAGCAGGGAGATTACCAATCACCTACTCCCACATGCCTTTGAACACTCAGAATCAACTCGAAGAATTTAGGAAGGAATCTATAAATCATCAGGTGACTAGAAACTATCTCAGAGGCACAAGAAATATGCGCAACCAAGGAAATATCTCTCCCCCAAAGGAAAACATCATTTCCTCATCATCCACAGACAACACAATGGAACTCATGGAAATGTCAGATAAACAATTCAGAATATTTATAGTGACAAACTAAATGAGATGCAAGAGAAAAAGAGACAATGATGAGGAAGTCCTTTCATGATTTGAAAGGAGAAATATACAGCATAAGAAAGAATCAAACAAAGTTGTTAGAGATGAAGACTGTGATACAGGAAATTAAAACTTCCCACAAAAATATTAAAAGCGATTAGGTCATGCAGAAGATCGAATCTCAAATGTAGACTACAAAACCTCTGACCTAGAAAAAAATTATCAAAAAGGCTAAGAAAATAACCAAGAAAAATGAGGACAATATATGAGAAATACTAGGTACCATTAAGTACCAAAACATCAGATAACTGGTATCCCAAAAGGTGAAGGAAGAAATAAGGAAAATGATTATCTATTCCATGAAATGCTGGAAGACAACTTTCCAAACCTTCAGAGGCATTCAAATATCCAGACCCAAGAAATACAAAGGACCCCCAGATAGAACAAACCCAAGAAGATCTCCAAGGCAAATAGCTAGATTGGCCAAAACCACAAAGACGAGATACTAAAATTGGCAAGAGAGAAATGTCAACTTACTTATAAAGGGTCATTTCATCAGATTAACATCAGACCTCTCATCAGAAAAAATGAAGGCAAGCAAAGAATGGGGAGATACATTAAAAGTGTTAAATGAAAAACAATTCCAGCCAAGATTACTATGCTCTGAAAATTATCCATCATATAGGAAGAAAATATAAAAAAACATTCTCAGACAAAAAACCTGAAAAAAATTACCGACTCCAGACCAGCTCTTCAAGAAGTTCTGAAGGAAGTGCTATACCAGGAAAACTAAAATCAGACAGATCGATATAAGAAAACAAAAAAACAACCAAGAAAATAGCTCACTTAATGATAGGAACATGTCTGGAAATATCAATAATAACAATGAACATTAATGGGTTAAATTCTCTGATCAAGAGACACAGACTGGCTGAATGGATAAAAAAACAGAAACCCTCTATCTGTTGCCTACAAGGAATGCACCTTATGAATAAAAACATAGGTAGACTAAAAGCGAAGGGCTGGAAAAAGTATTCCATGCAAACAAAAATCAAAAAAGGGCTGGAGTAGCGATATTGATTTCAGACAAAATAGACTTTAAGACAAAAATTGTAAGAAGAGACAAAGAAGGGCATTATAAAGTAGTAAAAGGGTTAATTCATTATGAAGACATAACACTTATAAATATCTATGCACCCAACTCAAGAACACCTAAATATATGAAGGAAAGACTGCTAGAGCTAAAAGGAGAGATATGTTGCAACACTATAATCGTTGGAGATCTCAACACCCAATTATCTCCTTAAGACAGATCTTCTAGACAAAAAATAAGCAGAGAGATACAGGACCTAAATGATACTATAAATCAAATGGACTTGACAGACATCTATAGTGAAGAGAAGAGGATAGAGAAAGATAGCAAGTGAACAATAGAGAGGCAGGACGTTCGTGAGAAACAGATATGGCTTATTAACTGTTAATGTTGACATGTATAGTATTCTCAACTGGATTCGTCTGAGAAGTATTTCATGATGGGCAAAGTATTTGTACAAGCAAAATGAGAAATAGCGATTGACTGTTTTAAAAATAATTAGAATAATAATAATAATGATTGGGGAAAACATAGAAAAGATATTGAATGTTGAAGCGGGGAGATTAATGTCTCTGTACTGACTGACATGCATGGCATTCCCTTTTGAAAAAGCAATGTAATACACTGTAAAGTTATATGTAATCCAATGTAATATAAAGAAGATTATGATGATAATAAAAAATAAAAATTAAAAAAAAAGAATTTTCCACCATAAGACCACAAAATATTTTCTCACCCCCACATGAAACCTTTTCAAAGATTGACCATATGATTGGGTACAAATCAAGCCTTTATAGATTAAAAGGCATAGAAACTATATCCAGCATCTTCTCTGACCATGATGGAATTAAACTCGATATTAATTTCAGGAAAAATCCTCAAAAATACACTAACACATGGAAACTAAACAACCTATGTCTGAATGACTTCTCAACTACCAAAGAAATTAAGTCTGAAATCAAAGGATTTATGGAAACAAATGACAATGAGTACATGAGTTTCTGTAATCTATTGGACACTGCAAAAGCAGTCCTAAGAGGGAAAATTATAGCAATTAGTTCACATAAGAAAAAGATGGAAAGGTGGCAAGTAGATAACCTAACATCATGCCTCAAGGAATTGGAAAAATAACAATAAAAAAAATGCCAGGAGAAAAAAAATAATAAAAATAGTAAAGATTCAAGCAGAAATAAGTGAAATAAAAAATAAAGTAACTATACAGAAAATAAATGAAAGCAAAAGCTGCTTCTTTGAAAAGATTAACAAGATCAGCACACCATTAGCTAGACTTGGTTTTTTTTTTTTTTTTTTTTTTTTGAGAGGTTTTTGCTATAGCGCACATGCACGCACCAGAAAGACTGAGACAGAGAGACAGAAAGCGAAATCACCCCCCCCCGGGGGGGGGGAGGGGATAGCCACACTGCAATCCCTTTTTGTTTTTTGGAGGGGGAGGTAGCTAAGAAGAAGAAAGAAAGAAAACCAGATAAATCAAACACATAATGAAACAGGCAATATTACAACAGACACATTAGAAATACAAAACATCATTAGAGGATACTATGAGTAACTATATGCCAACAAACAAGAGAATATGGAGGAGATGGACAAATTCCTGGACGCATATAATATACGAAGATTATTTCAGAAGGACAGAGAAAGCCTGAATAGACCCGTAACAAGCCATGAGATTGAATCAGTAATCAATAGCCTCCCAGCAAAGAAAAGCCCAGGTCCTGATGGCTTCACTTCTGAATTCTACACAACTTTTAAAGAAGAGTTCATCCCCATTCTACTCAAATTATTTCTAAAGATGCAAAAGGAAGGAAACCTCCAAAATTTATTTAATGAAACCTCCATCATCCTCATTCACAAAACAGATAAGACATGACAAAAAAGGGGAACTACAGACCAATATTTCTGATAAATATAGATGCAAAAATTCTCAATAAGATACTTGCAAATTGTATCCAACAACATATAAAAAAGATTATTCGTCACGACCAGGTAGGTTTTATTCCAGGAATGCAAGAGTGGTTCAACATACACAAGACCATAAACATAATACACCATATTAACAGAAAGAAAAAAAAAAACACATGATTATTTCAATCAATGCAGAGAAAACGTTCAACAAAATACAACATTCCTTCATGATTAAGACTCAGCAAAATTGGCATAGAAGGGTCATTTCTCAACACAAAAAAGGTCGTGTATGAAAAATCTATAGCTAACATTATACTGAATGAGGAAAAACCGAAAGCTCTTCTACTAAAAACTGGTACAAGACAAGGCTGTCCACTTTCTTCACTCCCAAATAGCCTGAAGGGAGAATTGAGGAGAGCCTAAACTAAGACAGTGTTCCTGAGGACAGAGAGAAGAAAACCAATTCAGCACTTGGCTCTCAGGTTCTGTTCATTCTCTCTTTGACGTTCCTTCACCAATTTAGTCCAATGTCTCAATAATATCTTTTGTTTCTACTTCTTAAGTTAGTTTATTTATTTATTCCATAAGCAGGCGAGATTGGAAACAGAGAAACACTTGCAACAAGAGCTCTTACTTTTAAGTTTATTTATTTCTTCCATGAGTGAGGAAGACAGAAAAAGAGACAGGCAGCACTTCTAACGGGGTCTCAATGCTGTCATTCACTCCCATATTTCACCTAGCCCCAAAGGGTGGGCCCACGCATGCTGGCATACTCAGAGAGGTTTTCAGACTTAAACCAGGTACATTCCCATGTGGGATTGCCTTACAGAGTGTCATGTTTTACCATTGTTCCACCATCTGGCCTCCCAACAGGGTCTTGATGCTACAATCTATGCCTGGCTTCAGCCGGCTCCAAATCATGGGCACACCTATGCCTGGTACTCAGGGAGGTCTCTGGACACAAACCCAGAACCTTCTCATGTGGGTTACCTTCTGGCCCAAATAATCTCCTTTCAAATATTTCACTTTCCTCCAGTCTAGGACCTAGTCCTAGACCACATGTTGTATTACATCTCTATAGTCTCCTTTAATCTGCAACTGTTCCATAGCTCTTCATTATCTTTCATGACATTGACATTTTTGAAAAGTACAGGTCTATTATTTCATAAATTGTTCTTTAATTTGGTTTGTCTGATATTTTCTCATAATTAGATTTAGGTTATGCATTTCCAGCTAAAATATCACATAAGCAATGCTGTGTCTTTCTTTGGGTCACATCTGGAGGCCATAAGAGGGCCGCCTGCTCCTTGCTGATAAAATTGAACTAAATTATCTAGCAAAGGTGTCGTCTGGTTTCTCCACTGCATAGTTGCCATATCCTCCCATGACCAATAAGCAATCTATGGGGAAATATTCTGGGACTATATACATGTTCTGTTCTTCAGCAAATGCTCCTCCTTAGATTCACCATTCTCTGATGATTTTTATCCACATCAATCTTTACCACGATATTTGCAAAATTATGATTTTCCAAGTTAGCCATCTACCAGAATCCCCATTTTTAAATGAACCCATTACTGTCTGAAATAAGGGACTACACATCCCAGTCTAGTTGTAGTTTTGTCATTAAATCCTTTTTTTTTTTTTTTGGAGAGGTTTTTGCTATAGAACACGTGTGCTCGCCAGAGAGAGACAGAGAGACAGAAATTGAGAAATCACCCCACAGGGGGGATGACCATGCCACAATCCCTTATACTCCATTCTTCTCTTGGAATCTTGAGCACACACACACACACGCCCGGCGTGAGTTTAAGCCACCAACCAGGTCCGGGACTCAAACTGTAGCTGACTGCATGGTAGTCCAGTGACATAGCCATTATGCCAACTGTTGGTCCCATGGTTAAATCCAAATAGAAGTGATCTGTGGTATTTCCAAGAAGTCTCCTTAAAGCCCAGAGATTAAGCTCAGGCACTCTTCTCCTCTTTACTGGGAAGAACGTGTTGTAAGAAGAGAGGGGCTCAGGATTAGGCCTTGTTCACTAAAGGCTGTTAGATTAACCAAAAGAAAGAAAGTGTGTGTGTGTGGGGGGGGGGAATAGTGGCAAGTACAGAAATCTGTAAAAAAAAAAAAAAAAATCCAAATATAGTGGTGCCTCTCTAATCAAGGAAAAGAAGAAGTTCAAGGAGAGTGGAATGACCAGTTCAAATACCATAAGGAGGTCAAAAGAAATAAGGACTGAATGCCTACATTAAATTCAGCCATTAGGAAGTCTTTGGTAGCCTACCAGGAGGAATTTTATAAAAAGGGTGGGAAAACCTGAATCAAATATTTGATCAAATATAAGCATTAAATCGAGATGACTCTGCAAATTTTGCTAGAAAAGGAAAGAAATAGGATCAGACTATAACCAACCCTGAACTATATGTTGAGGACAGAACAAAACCATCTTGTTCATCTTGACCCTGGTGCAATTAATGGCTGCTTGTCACATAGCAAACAATGAATAAATGTTAGCTGAATGCAAATTAGGCAGAAAAAATCCCCTTCCTCAGAGGTGTTACATTAAATAAGTAAATAAAGTAAAGCAGAATGCATAGTGGATGAGTATTTTTTTTTTTAGAATGAGAGTTTTTCGACTATATTATATTAGGCATATGACTCTATGAGTTTTGACAAACAAATATAGTCATGTAGCAACCACAACAAATTGTAGAGTATTTCCATCACCCCAAAAAGTTCCCGTCTCTTTTCCATACTCATAGTCCCTAGCAACCACTGATCTGATTTCTGTCCTTACAGCTTTGACTTTCTTGAAATTTCACAGAAATGACATTCAACAGGAGTCTATTTATTTGACAATCAGACTAAAGCCTTTTGCATCTGGCTTATTTCATTTAGTTATAAAGCTTTTAAGATCCATCCATATTGTTCCACGTAGTAGTTCATTCTTTTTGATTGATGAGTGGTATTCTATTTATACCACAATGGCTTTTTTGTCTATCTCTTTCTCAACTGATGTACATTTGGGTTGCTTTCAGTTTTTTTTTTTTTTTTTTTTTTGGCAATTATAACTAAAATGCTATAAACATTGTGTATAAGTCTCTGTGTATGCATACATTTTTATTATTTTTTTGGTAAGTTCTTGAAAAAGGAACTTCTGAGTATAAATTTAATTACATAAAAAAGAACTGTCAAACTTTCCCCAAGCAATTATATGATTTTGAATGCCTACAACATATGAGGGTTGCTTTGTATCTTCCTAAGAACTTGCTATTGTCAGATTTTAAAAGTTTAACTATTCTAATATGTGTAGAGTGACATCTCATTTACATTTCTTACTACTTTTGCACTTTGCTAATTATATGGAACATCTTTTTTTATGTGTTTGTGTGGTATTTGTACTGCTTTGAGAAGTGTCTGAATCTTTTGCTCATTTTAATAATTGGTTTACTTTCTTACCATTGAGCTGTGAAAGTCTTTACATATTCTGAGTTCAAATATTTTATCAGGTATGTGGTTTTTCAAACATTTTCTCTAAATCTGTAGCTTGTCTTTTAATTTTCTTTACAGTGTTTTTTGAAGAGAAGATGTTTTAAATTTCTGATGAAGTTCAATTTATCATTTTTTTCTTTTATGGTTCATACTTCTGTATCTTATCTCAGAAATATTTGCCTAATCCAAGGTCTTGTGTTTTCATCGAAAAGGCTTATCGTTTTAGATTTTACTCTTAGATCTATGATTCATTTTGAGTTAGGTTTTATATTCAGAGAAGATTATCATTAGAAAGAGTGCTTAAAACTATGTAGTATAACAAGATTGCAAAATTAGGAGACTGGAATGGGAGTTTATAATGACACAAATTAATCCCTTTTCCCACTAAAACAAAAAAGAAAGAGAGAGAGACAGGAAGAAAGTAACTCATGTCAGCTTGGCATACTAATCAGAGAACAGAGTTTGAGTTGAACCTTGAAAGGTGTTTGGAATCTTACCCAGTAAAAAGGCAATCTAGTCAAAAAACAAATAGAAAACAGAACAAACTAGATCCAGAGGCTATGAAATACAGATTTGTTCTGGAAATATTTCATTTTTAATATGGTAGTAGGACAAGGTTTTAGAGACAAGGGTTGAGCGGTAGGGTTGCAGAGGTGAACAAGGCATATAGACTTTATCCTGCAGGCAAAGGGAAGCTATTGCAGGTTATTAAGAGCCAAATGGCTAATATAAATCAATTTTAAAGGATCTGACTAAAGGCCATATGTAGAGAGAAGAGATTAGGGACAAAGATTAGTTAGAACATTTTGCCATGATTGTGCTAAAGATTATAGCTAAATATAGGCAACAGCAGTAGGAAGTGAAAGAAGACAAGAATTCAGGAGCCATTTCAGAAGATGATGAATGTAAAACGTCTTGAAAATATTACTAAAGGATTCTTATCTTTGTAAAACACTACCCCTAAACCAGGCTTTGGAGACCTAAGTCATGGAGTGATTACTGCTATTGATATAAATTTTCCCCCCTAATGCCGATCAGAGCAGTCTTCAGCTACCTAACTATAGTAACAGTGATAGGAATCTGTGAAAATCAGAAACCATTATCCCTTAGAATATCCACATAATAAAAACAATTGCTACCATTTTTAAGCGACTACTGAGTGTCAGTCACTGTACTAATATTTCATTTTTCTTTTCTTAAAGCTCTTTCCATTAACCCAGTACATAATTATGCTCCTATTTGTCAGGTGTGGAAAATAAAGCCCATTGACATGATGTAACTTGGGTCATTCAGGCCTTTCCTGAGTACAAAGCACTTAGTCTGGTCAAGATTATATAAAAATGCACAGAACCCTTCTCTGAATCCCACAAACCAACCATGGTTTGAATCCTGGACCAGCAGCTTAAAAACCACACCAGGAGCATGTGCATATGTCCCCAAAATCTTGACAAAATGGGGAAATAATGATGGTGGTGTGACCATGCACCATTGTGGGGTGCTTTATGTGTGTGTGTGTGGCAAATGCATGTGCTCTCTGGCAATAATAAAGATATCTACCTTCTCTCTAACCTCTCAATTTTCTTTTCTTTTCTTTTCTTTTCTTTTCTTTTTTTTTTTTTTTTTTTTTTTTTTTTGAGAGGTTTTTGCCATAGGGCGCATGCGCTCGCCAGACAGACAGAGAAAGACAGAGAGACAGAAAGTGAGAAATCACCCCCCAGGGGGGATGGCCACACCGCAATCCCTTCTCCTCCATTCTCCTCTCGGGATCCTGGGCACACACGCACACGTGCCCGGCGTGAGTTTTAAGCCACCGGGTCCGGGACGCGAACCGCGGTCGACTACATGGGAGTCCAGCGACATAGCCATTACGTTAACTGCTAGTCCCTAACCTCTCAATTTTCTTGTTAACACTTGTACATCCAAATACATTGCACATATTCTCGAACAAAAATAATTTCAGCCTTAGGTCTTTTCTGCAATTGGCTCCCTTGGTTTCAGTCCATAGTCACGTGTTAGATGACACCCCCGCTTTGGCTTCACGTCTTGAACTTGGAGCCTTTGTGTTTCAGCTAACAAACAGATATTTGAGGTTAGTGGAAAGAGCTACCTGGTAGGCAACAGGTTGGTTTTAAATATTTTGACCTTTCTCTGTCCCACAGTGTTTGGAGAATTTTTCTGAATAGTTTATTGCATTTTGCCTTTATTTTATTAGAAGAGTATAACATATAAGTAAAAGTGTTAATAATGGGAATTTGCAACTTTGGTCTTGTAAACTTAATACAGTTGTGGCTGTATTAAGTCAGAAAAGAATGAATCTTCAGCCTCCTCAGAAGTTTTTTAGATGTAAACTGCTTCATTTTGTTCAGTTGTGAAGGAAAAACATAAAATTGGGAATGTGAGAAAAATACTAGAACCATATTGTACTAGATTATACCTAGGAAGATGTGTATTTGTGTGTGTGTGTGTGTGTGTGTGTGTGTGTGTGTGTGGTGTAATACAGGGGAAAGGAAATTATGGATAGATAGATAGATAGATAGATAGATAGAGATATAATTGAGATTATATATTAATATATAGCTATCATACTATATATACAATATATATTCTATTTAATATATATTCATATATAGCTATACATACAATATATAGAAAGATTTGAATTTGTATGTTCACATACTCAAGTATGAAAAAAGAAACTATCTCTTTTCCCTTATCTTCAAAATTCTCCATTCCTGTGGTCTTGTTGAAACAATTTTTCTTATTTTTCCTAACACCATCTTATTCCCTGTACTCTTCCCAGAAATCTAATGATGCTATTCTTCCTATATTTATCTCTCATTGTCCCTCTCTGGGCTGAACTTAGCTCTCCTCCTTGGCCCTTTTCATGTGTACTCTCTTTTCCCATAAAATGTTGGCCAAGCACCTAGATTATTTTTCTTCCCAGAGTGACTTTTTAAAAATGACTTTATTTAATTTGATTTATTCATTCATTTATTTTAATTTGACTAGAGAGAGAGAGAGGGAGGGAGAGAGAGAAAGTGAGAAAGCAAGCCACCAGGTCCAGAACTTGAACCATGGTCAGCCATGTGGAAGTGTCCAGCGCCTTAACCACCATGCCACCTGCTGTTCCCCCCCCCTCCCCGAGTGATCTTAAATGTCTTTAAGCAAAAGGATTAGGAATTCAATCAACATAAAGAAGGAAGAATTGGAAATAAAAATAGCTAATTGGCAAGTATCCTCTGTTTCTTAGTATTTTATTTCATATGACTTATTCCTTGCTCATCCCCATAGACCATAAGTACTATTGAAATTCCTCTGCTTGGCGCAGTCCTGAATACCTGTTACAAGCACCAAATGGAACATTAACCAACAAAATGCAGTAAATGGTGCACACAGAAGACCTAAACTCCAATGCAAAATCTTCTTTTTGAATAATAATAAACACAGAAAAATCATTCTCATTTTAGGTGTAATAGAAAGACAAATCTAAATTTGTGAAAAGTCTGAATTAGAGACTATTTTAAAAAGGTAAATCAATGTATTCTTTTTGGATACATATAATAACTTGAACTGCTCAAGAAAGGTTTCTAAGTAGGGACCTATTTGCTTACTTGAAGGATAGAATGATACTTCAGGTAGTTAGTTGTATCTATTTACATATAAATAGAAAACACACTTATCTCCTTAAAAACCATTTCTTCTTCCTAAACACATTCAACCACACAATCACAGTCTCCCTTAGGGGACTAATTGGCTCTTCTTAGACTGCAGTGAGAGTTATTCCTTCCAACAATGGTTTCCTTAGAGATTTTCATTTTAAATTATTTTAATCTCTAGGAGTTACATGCGTGACAAATTTCAGGCTAGAAAGGGATACACTGAATTAAAATAGTAGATGTGATTTCAGCTGTGAGAGACAGAGCAAACACTGTCTTGGGTTGTGACAATCCTCATCTATTACTCTTAATTTATCATAAACAATTAGGCAGTCATTTTGTTATCATGTGTATGAGCTTGGAGTTTAGAAAACAAATTGGGATTATATTGAAAGTTTAAAATGAGAACCTGCAGATTTTGAAATACTTAAAGCCTTTAACTGATGCTCTCCCTCTACCTCCCAAGTTTTAAAAATAAAATAAAAAGAGAGCAAAGCCATACAAAACATACAGGATTTCAATTAAGACAACTTTAGTTTTTATCTGGCATATATAGCACTATACCCCTGACCTAGTCGTGTAACCTCTCTGGGCCTATTTTTTGGCCACAAAATGATATTACCAATCTTTGAACATTATTTTGAGAATTAAGTTTAGGCCAGCTAGTGGCGTAGTGGTTAAGGCGCTGGATTCTACATGGCCTATTGCACCATTCAAGTCCTGGACCCGGCAGCTTGAAAAACATATCAGGCGTATGTGCATGGCTGCTCCCTCTCCTGCACACAAGCCTCATCCCTGAGCTTTAGCATTTAATTGGTCTAAGGTGGGTCAAGCATTCGTTTGTTTTCTGCAGGTCCCTAGGTAATTCTAATAGTTTCACTGATCTCTTTCAGGTCCCAGTTCTTTTGGTGAGCACGAATTCAGCTCCTTCCTGTCTTGTTTCCAGGCAGGAAGTCATCCCAGAACAGGCCAGAGACTCCAAAGAGACTGTCTTTAGATAAGTCCTTTGGCATCAGCTAGAGCCTTTGTTGTTTTTCAAAGGTGTTTACTTTCAAATTTATATTGGAGCCTGCTCTAAAACTTGCCTTTCAGTCTAGACAACAAGATAAACTAATGGACAGGCCAATCTAGGTTTAAAATAAGCTCAGATTCCCCCAAATGAAACACCGTTATTAAACAGTAAGGTAACATGATTGAAGTAATTTGTTGTACTTGGAAATGAAATACACAATTGTATGACAGAGTTAAAACAATGTCAAAGAAAAGAGAATATGTAGGCGCAAATAGAAAATCTCAACCACTATACAAACTCTACAAATGTATTAGTATAGAGTCCCATAACTTATTAATAACAACTCAACAACAGTAGCAGAAATAGTAATAATTAACATCGTGCTAACACTTACTATGAATGAGGTACCCATTCGAAATGTCTGATTTGAATTGTCTCATTTCATTTGACAATCCCGTGAGATAGGCATTATTATTGCTCACATTCATCAATGAGGAAATTCAGGCACTAAATTACTAAAGAATTGGCTAGTTGGCAAGTGGCAGATCCAAGATTAGAAAATGTTTAGAGTTTATGTTTTGATAGCTTTCTAATTATTATTTCAAAGGAAAATGAGATTTTAAAGTGAATATACAAAATTTCCCAAATATCTGACTACCTACTAGGTGCTTTTCATTATTTTTAGTTTTTACCATTTTCATTGGAAATTATTCCAAAGTATACCATACATATCATTGCTCCTTAAGTGGAGAAAACGTAACACAATTTAATCTTTCTTAAAGACTCAATGCTGGGATCACAGATGTTAATTCCACGGGGAGACGAGATTGAGCCTGATTCAGGCTTTTTAAGGCTTGTAGACTGTGGTCATTCTTACCCACTACACTGGACAATTTCAGTGGCTGCCTTTTCTTTGGTCCTTTCTTTCTTCCTCCCCTCCTTTTGTTGTTTTGTTTTTGTTTGCTACAGGGTGCATGCATTTGCCGGGGAGAGATGGAGAGAGATAGAAAGAGGGAAAGTGAGAAATCACCCCCAGGGGGATGGCCTTATTGTAATCCCATCCTTTAGTCTCATCTCAACATTTGAGGCACACATGCCAGTTCCAGGACTTGAATTGATCAATCAGTCATGCAGGATCCAGCCTCCTTAACCTCCACACCACCTGCTGGTCCCACCTTTGGCCCTTTCTAAAGGTATCTGTGCAGCCATAGCTCTTGCAGAGGAGTCAGCACTGTCCCATGTGGGTCTTGCAGATCCTCAGCCACAGTTGACCAGACAGAGAGTGGTCACATGACTTCAAGCAGTCATACTCTAGGCTAGCCAGTTTTGCACAAGATGAACAAGTGAGAAGAGTTTAGCCAGAAGTGGGTGATATGATCTAGATGCTTCCTTTGGTGAATGTTGGGAATTATCGGTTGGCAGTGAAAGCTAAGAGGATATACAGGGAGAGTCAATGAAATAGAACAAGTGACACCTAGGAGAATCCAGATACTTTGATAAGCAGAGGGTAGAAAAAGAATAGAGAGCAGAGGTCACAACTTCAAATACCTTCAGCAGTCAGGCAGGCAATGGAAATGAAAAGGGTGGGCCGAGTGTACTTGGGCTTGGTAAAGGTTCTGAGGCTGCCAAATTCATGCCACGCCCAAAGACTGCAATTCTAACAGTTTGAAGGCACCACAGCCAGCCAAACAAAATGCGTCTGCAGGCTGAAAGCCTCATGAGCTGCCAGTTTGCAAATTCCAAAGAAAGGATGAGGAAGCCAGTTCGGGGCACGCAGAGAAACCGAAAGGCACTAATGAGTACAGAAGGCCGGGAGAGCTTAGTCACCAAAATAACCCATCCCAGAGGTGCACTCCTGATGCGGAAGTCCTGGGGTAACCTTGGATTCTCAAGGATGAGCTGGGTTCCAGTGTTCCTGAGGTCAGGCTCACGGAGCTCCTGTTCTTGCAGAGGCCTGGCGATTTGGCCTTTTCTGAGTTCCCACGGGGCCCTGTGGGGCTGAGATCCCTGTTTTCTTCATTCTTCATAACTCCTTCCCCTAATATTAGATGTAACTTGAGCTGTTCTTCGGAACCTAAGGAGCCTAACAAAAACACTCTAAATGGCCCCAGATTGCGTTTCCTTTTTCTTTGGAATTACTGTGCCCCTATTTATAGTTTCTCTGGTTCCTCCTTTGTTGCTCAGCTCTCAACTGTCACTTTGTATTGCTGTAATGGGCTTGCTTCTCCTGGCCATTCTGCCTTTGATAATAAAGCTACTCAGAGATTTGGGCATTGAATCTGAAAGTTGGATGGAATTTAAAAAGTGAAGAGTAAACAGGGTGAATTTTATAGCATGCCAATTATGTCTCAATACAGCTGTTACAAATAAATAAGTAGTAAAAAAAAAACGTTTTGGTGTCATGTGAGCTTTAGTACATAGTACTTTGGAAATGCTATGAAGACTGTTCAAATGCTTTTCTTTTTTTGCTTTCTCACATTTAACTCTAGTCCAATGGGTGGATGACTTCTTGCAGTAGCCTTTAGTTCTAAGGAATCAAAACTTACCTGAACCAATGGGAGGAGATTTATTTTACAATATCATACGGATCTGACTGGAGACAGTTTGTATCATCAGGCAACTCCTCTGTCTCTCTGTTTCTCTCCCTCTCTCTGCTTGATCTCCTAATCGCTTGTCTTTGTGCAACATAGGTTCCATTTTCCTTTCTGCAGACTAGTTATTGTGTATCTCTGCAAGGTTTTCACTTTCTTTTCCCTCATAACAGCAGCTAGCCCCTGACTTTGTGTGGCCACGCTGTTGACTTTGGCAGTAACTCTTCATGACCTTGAGTCTTCAATGTCAACACCATCCCATTCAGTCTTGGTGTTTCCAAGAACATGATGGAGCCAGTTTGAGACAGCAGTCTGTCCCTGGTCAAATTAACGGATCAGCGAGCAGAGCCAAGTTGCTACGATGTAAGAAATATTCTTTCAGTGTGCAGGGAGCCAGGCTCTCTGAGATTTGGGCAGGGTGAAGTGACTGGTATTTTGATGAGACTGAAATTTCTAAATTTCTGACCTGCGACAGACAACATGTTATTACATAGTTACTTTTCCTCTTTTTTGTCATTATTCATTTAGTACTTAAAGTCCTGCCAATAATAAACATTGTTTGTTGGTGCCATTACCTAGCACCATTTGGATTTAGATCATCTAGTCTAGTCCATAGTTGCTATTTTGGTTTCATTCATGTAAAAAGACAAAAATTATTAAAGGCAACTCTTTCCTTCAGTTCTCGTTATTTCTCAACATTCTATAACTCAATTATCTTTATAAAACTCTAGTTTTTTGTTAAAACAAAACATAATACAGACTCGTTAATTGGCAGAGACACAGAGAGAGAAAGAACTCCCTAATGGGGCAAAGTCACATCACAGTTCTTTCTCTCCATATCACCGTCCTGCTGGGATTTTGAGCCCTGCATGTTTCTCAATCTCCTGAGCCTGAGGCTTGAACTATGTGGTTGGACATGGGGGATCTGCTCCCTTAATCACTAGCCCATGGGGCCAGCCCCAGATTTAATTTTTAACAACATAACTAAGAGGTGTTTTTGACATTTCAGTGAAAAACCACTCAAACTCCACATTTCATCTACATAGGGATGCTTCTCACAAATACTGGGGTGACTGGACAATTTGTCTAAACTTGCTACTTTCTAGCATGCTTCTTTCCCTTCACAGAAGTATGAAATAACTACAAGTCAACCAAAGGTGGAAGAGTTTACTATTTGTTTTTCAAAGATGTCAAATGTTAGAGAAAACTTCTGTCCTAGGCCAAGATAATAACAGTATATTTTAAAAGCAATAAAATACAAATTAAATGTGTCTTCATTTTTAGCTTAGTGTTCAAATGGTACTAAACAGTTTATAAAACATTTTATCATGCATAATTGAACTTCATTCTTTCCTTTTTTTTTTTTTAGGTTTTTGCTGTAGATGCATGTGTGCTTGCTGGAGAGAGAAAGATAGAGAAGGAAATTGAGAAATCACCCTCCCCCACCGCCGCGGGGAGGATGGCGACACCGCAATTCCTTCTCCTCCATTCTCCTCTTGGGATTTTGTCCATACACACACATGTGCCCAGCATAATTTTTAAGTGGCCTGGTCCAGGACTCAAATTGTGGTCACCCATGTGGGAGCCTAGTGCCTTAACTACCACTGACATCTGTTGGCCTTTCTCTCTCTCTTTTTCGTTTGCTACAGGATGTGTGTGTTCACCAGAGAGAGCGAGAGATTACCTCCCCCCACCAGAGGGATGGCCACACTGCAGTCCCTTCTCTTCTACTCTCTTCAGGATTTGGAGCATGCATGCACATGGGCCCAGTGTTTTTTTGGTTTGCTTTTAAAGATTTATTTATTTAATTTTATTTATTCACTCATTTATTTTAATTTGACCAGAGAGAGAGAGAGAGAAAGTGAGAAAGCAAGCCATCAGATCCGGGGACTCGAACTGTAGTCGGTCACGTGGAAATGTCCACCACCTTAGCCACCATGCACCTGCTGGTCCCCCTGGGCCCAGTGTGTTTTTTAAGCCACCTGGTCCAGGACTTGAACTGCTCAGCCAGCCATGTGGGATCTAGGACCTTAATCTATACTACCAGTGGCCTAAAGCAGCCATATTTTTTTTAAATCTCCAAATGTGTATAATGTGCAGCCAGAGTTGAGAACACCTCTGTTCTAGGGCCTCATCTAACATGTTTCTACCACTGGAAACTACCCAGAAGAGAGGTTACCAGGCAAGAACAGAGGAAAGGAGAAAAGAAGACACTGCCCAAGAACTGCTCATCCTAGCAGCCTCAGCAGTTTACCAGGCCTTGCCCCCTGTGCCCCACCATACCAAAACCAAGCAGGAAGTGAAAAGAGGATTGTGACTAACATTGCCCGCCTTCCCAGAGCTTTCCAAACAGCCGGGTAGTCCAAATTAGCACACAAGAAATGGTGGCAGAACCATTAAGGATTATACTGTGGCTGTGATAAAAAAAAAGACATGCTCTGAGAGTTCGGCCAAGGACAAGGTGAAGTTGAATTCAGAGAAAGTGAAACCTGAAGATGAGCAGGATTGGGGCATAGAGTAGGCATGAGGAAGGACACTACATGCACAGTAAACAGAATGAGCAAAGTCAAAGTAGGGGCACGGTGTGGGCGCAGTGACAAGACCTCCAACTAGGGTGGAGGACATTTCTTGGGCAGTACAGGGTATAGGAAATGCACATAATTACTTCCAATGGAGTAGGACCAAATTATCGAGAACCAGTGTACTACACTGAGTAATTTACACATCATGCAATAGGGAATTAGAAGCCACTGTGGAATCTTAAGTAAAAAATAGACAATGTTTCTAAGTAATCTAACAAAAGATGGAAAGAAACCAAACTGAGTAACAGATTGCTACAGTAATTCCAATTATTATCATTACAATAATTGTAATTATTGTTACGATAATGTGATAAGAAAATGGTCAGAGTAGAAATAAAGAAAAAAGTTGGGGGTTGGCAGATGGTGTGATGGTTAAAGGCTCTGGACTCCCACATGGGCAACTGCAGTTCAAGTCCTGGACCTGGTGACTTCTTTCTCACTTTTCTCTCTCTCTCCCACTCTCTCTCTCTGTCCCTCTCTGGTAAAATTAAAAACAAACAAATAAATAAATAAAGATAAATAAAATACTTTTAAAAGGATGAACACTATAAATAGAATTCATTTTGTATGTTATTTTGATTTTCTTAAAGAATTATTTTATTTAACTTTATTTATTTATTTATTTTAATTTGACCGGGGGAGGGGGTGAGGGAGTAGAGAGAGAGAAAGTGAGAAAGTAAGCTGTTAGGTCTGGGGCTTGAACCATGGTCCACCGTGTGTGAGTCCAGTGCCTTTAACCACCATACCACCTACCAGGCCCTGTTATCTTTATTTTTTAAAAAATTTTACCAGAAGTCATGTGAACTTGTTGGAAAGACACAGAGAGAGCAAGAGAGGGGGAAAGCAAGAAATCACCTTCTATGGGGCATGGTCATGTCACAATCTCTTCTTCTCCATTTCTCCCTCCTTTCAGGATTCTGGACATGCATGCACATGTGCCTGGCATGTTTCTTAAGCCACAAGGTCTGAGGCTTAAACTATGCAGTTGACCTGTGAGATCTAGCGGCCTTAACCACCAGGCCATGGGCTGACCTGATTTGGGGGTGGCAAGGTCATTCAGGCTATGCAATAAATGCATATTATAAAATTTGAGAAATCACAGAAAAGTAAAAGGAAGCAGAAAAAAATCATGCATAATCTAAGCACAAGCCACCGCTGTTTTGACATATTTCTTTTCAGTTTTTAATATAGTTTGTGAGCTCACCATTTACGCAATTTTATATCCTGCAGTTAATAGACTAGTGTGAACCTGTCCTCATGTCATTCATAGCTTTACACTTGGTCTTTATAGCTGTGTGACCTTCCTTGGTGTGGGTGCACTGTGATTTACTTATGGACAATCTATAACTTGCTAAAAACAGTACTGTGTAGAAGAATATCTCTGGACATTAATCCTTGTCCACCTTGATGATTATATTTATAAATAGAATCCTATGCCATTACTGAATGAACATTTTAAAACTATGGCCCAAACATGGTGGCCCAGGTAGGAGGATGCTACTGTGTGATATTGGAACCACATGGGAATCCTGGGTTTGGATACTGGGTCAGCCTGCATGTGCTAGGCACACCTTCATACACTTGTGATCCTGGCTGACTGGGAGACTGGCAGGAGGATGGCAGCATGGCCAGACCCTATCAAGGGTATTCTTGGAAGGAAAGAGGGGGGAAGAAAAAGACTTAAAAATTTTAAAGCTTCTGCTACTTACTGAGAAATTGCTTTCCAATAGTATTGAACTAATTTGCATTCTGCCAACAGAGTATAACAATGCTATTTATCTTTGCTAATTTGCTGGAATAAAAATGAAATTCAATTTGCATTCTTGTTGTTGTTATTTGTGAGGGTGAATTTTTACGTGTTTTACTATTTGTATTTTCTCATTTGTGAGTGATCTGTTCGTTTTCTTTTCTCATTACAGAAATAGTAAGAAGGGCAGAGCCAGCAGGTGGCATGGTGGTTAAGGCACTGAACTCCCACATGGCCAACTGTGGTTTGAGTTTCAGACCTGGCAGCTTGAAAATCACACCAGCTGTGTGTGCACATATGCCCAAAATCCCAGGAGAAGAATGGAGGAGAAGGAACTGAGGCATGGCTATCCTCCCTGGGGAGTGATTTGAAAGAAAGAAAGAAAGAAAGAAAGAAAGAAAGAAAGAAAGAAAGAAAGAAAGAAAGAGAGGGAGGGAGGGAGGGAGGGAGGGAGGGAGGGAGGGAGGAAGGAAGAAAGAGGGAGGGAGGGAGGGAGGGAGGGAGGGAAGGAAGGAAGGAAGGAAGGAAGGAAGGAAGGAAGGAAGGAAGGAAGGAAGGAAGGGGCAAGTTTTAAGATGTAACAATATACTGAGGACAAAAGAGAGGATATTGACATTTTCATGCTCTTGACATATAAACAAGACAAAGCAGAAAAAGAACTCATAAGCAAAACAAAAGATTAAATAGCAATCTAGAAAAAAGTCCAACACATATGACAAAAAGAAGCTAAATTCCATAAAATATAAACACTTTACACCAATCAATAAAGGTCAACAGCCTAATAGAAAATAGGCAAAGGACGTGAACAAATAGTTCTTAAAAAGGAAATACAAGTGGATTTTAGAGACAAAAACCCTTCAACTTCATTCACGATAAAATGTGCAGGTTAAAAGGAAATGAGAGAGCATTTTTACATAACAATTTGAAAAGACCAAAACGTTTAATAAAATACTGTGTTAAAGAGGATGTTAGAAAACGGGCACTCATGGGACCAGCAGATGGCATAATGGTTATGTCGCTGGACTCCCACATACTTGACCACAGTTCGAGTCCCAGACCCAGCAGCTTAAAACTCACACTGGGTGCATGTTCATGGATGTTCAAAATCCCTAGAGGAGAATGGAGGACAAGGGATTGTGGCATGGCCATCCCCCTGAGGGGTGATTTCTTGCTTCTGTCTCTCTGTCTCTCCAGTGAGCACACACACTCTGTAGTAAAAACCTCTCTAAACAAACAAACAAACAAAAAAACGGACACTCATATATGGTTGATAAGACTGTTTGATTATCAAAGTGATGTACGTGATCACTTTGGGGGATAACTGAACAGTAGATATAAATATGAAAAATGAACATAGCCTTTGACCCAGCAATTCTACTTCTGAGAATTTATCCCATAGCTAATTCACAATATATGTGGAATAATATATAACCCAGATAATCCTTACTAGTAGACGCATAGTATTAGAAACAACCTAAGATATACCAATAGGATATTCTTTCAAGTAATACTGTATGTGGTGTATCTGTACAATCAGATATTGGGTGGCCATTAAAAAGAACAGGATGTCTTGGGACCAGCAGTTAGCGTAACGGCTATGTTGCTGGACTCCCATGTAGTTGACCACGGTTCAAGTCCCGGACCCGGTGGCTTAAACACATTCCGGGCACGTATGTGTGCATGCCCAAGATCCCGAGAGGAGAATGGAGGAAAAGGGATTGTGGTGTGGCCATCCTCCCTGGGGGGTGATTTCTCACTTTCTGTCTCTCTGTCTCTCTCTGTCTTCCTGGCGAACGCACGTGCCCTTTAGCAAAGAAAACCTCTCCAAAAAGAACAGGGTGTCTTTGTAGGTACTGATCCAGTAGGTCTCCAAGATGTATTCTCCGGTGAAAAAGTAGACACAAAGGCTACCACTATGTGGAGGGTTGGGTAGGGCTGGGGAAGATGTATACGCTTGCTCGTATGTGCACTATCTTGCTTTCAGTCAATACATAAGAAACTGGTAATAACAGTTGCCTGGAGGAGGGGGAAGGGATGAAGGGCTCATTCTACCCTTTTGTTTATTTCAGATTTTGCTCCATTTATTTTTTTCTATTGTGTTTATTTTTCTTTTTCTATTTTTAATAAGATTTCTTGAAAGGAGTTGCAGTGGGAAAATGCGACAGTTAAGAGAAGAGTGCTGGCTTTTCTACATAAGAGAAAATCAAGTTTCACAAGGTCAGCTGCTTGGATTCTCTCCCAATTGTGATTCAGAAAAAACTGCATCAGTCAGTCCTCCCCTGGACTGTGAGCCCAAGACGGTAGAGGCTGGGCATGGCACCTTCTCCACTGACTCGCCAGTACCGAGCCTGTATGGGAGGTACTAAATAAATATGTCTTAGATGACTACCAAGATTCTACTCTAAAGACTAAAAATGGAGGAACCATAGATAAAAATAGATCAATGTGCGGGCTGGCAGGTGGTATGGTGGTTTAAGGTGCTGGACTCCCACATGGCCAACTGTAGTTCAAGTCCTGGACCTGGCGGCTTGCTTTCTCATTTTCGTCTCTCTCTCTCTCTTTCTCTGGTCAAATTAAAATAATAATAATAATGATAATAATTTTTAAGTTGAATAAAATAATTCTTTTTTTAAAAAAAGAAAGATCAATGTGACAGATTTAGAGACAAAAGCATGTAGGACTGAAAAGCAGATTCCTGCAAAAATGTTGCAAGGTAGTCAGATTTCAGAAGAGCGAACACAGACTCTCTTTGCCTTAGTGCTGTGTCTATAGAAGTGTCCAGAGGGTTTTGGAGGCAGATGAAGTTGAAGAGCTGGATAGGAACTGAGCTTTAGTAGGCCTCAAAAACCACAGAAAGGAGTAAGAAAAATGAGAGACATTAGAAACAGAAAGGACAAACATATTCTTCAGACTACTTTGGCTTCAAGAGACAGAGATCTGAATCAGAGAGAATTTATTGGCTTGTGTAACTGGAAAGTCCAGAGACTCAACAATATCATCAGGATATTCTTTCTCTTTCTCCACCCGCTCCCCCTACACCCAGTTTTCTGTGTTGGCTTCATTCTCTTGCAGACTCTTTCCACATGCTGGCTTTTGGCAACTCCAGCTTTACAATTAACAAATAAGTGTCCCTACCAGTTCCTAACAGTCCAGTAAAAATCACAGAACTCACTCATATTGAACAAGATGAGTACACAGCCATTACTGAAATGATCACTGTGTGAAGCTCTACTAGCCCAGGCCAGGGTCATAGGATCACCTCTGCAGGTCATAATGTTAATCTTATAAATCAAGAGCAAGGGAAGTTCGCCAAAGAAATCAGAAAGCTGTTTCCTAACGCAAAGATGATGAACAGATTAAAAACAATAAGAGTCTATTATGAGCAAAAACAAAAAGATCAGATGGCGATTACTACTTTCTCTTAAGAATAAAAGTTAGAACTAAGTTAAGGTGCTAAGAAGGTTGGGGAGACTGCAGAAACAAACTCTGGAAGAAATGGGAGATGGTAGTCAGAAAGGTTGTCAGAGAATAAGTACGAACTTTAAGAACAAAGAAGGACTTTTTTTTCTTTTTTTTTCGAGAGGTTTTTGCTATAGGGCACGTGCGCTCGCCAGACAGAGAGAGACAGAGAGAAAGAAAGCGAGAAATCACCCCCCAGGGGGGATGGCCACACTGCAATCCCTTCTCCTCCATTCTCCTCTCGGGATCTTGGGCACGCACGCACACGCGCCCGGTGTGAGTTTTAAGCCACCAGGTCCGGGATGCGAACCACGGTCGACTACGTGGGAGTCCAGCGACATAGCCATTACGCTAACTGCTGGTCCCAAAGAGTGAAGATGGACTTTGAAAGCCAACTCCCATACCTCTTCACCTTGAGGCTTCTTTTCTCCCAAAAAATACAAATTGGGATTGCTTATAGGACCATTCAAACACACTTGAGTATATTCAGTAACAGCTAGTTCACGATTTGGGGAAGTATTTAAGTTTATTGTCACATAGGTCAGATCCTTTTAAATATCTGCTCTTCCTTGAGCTGGCATCCAGTTCTCAATATGCTCTGTGGATTAGCAAACCGTAAGTCCATTCCTTCTTTTATTAGACAATCCATGATGAGTTGGAAGACTCTTTATTCCAGTCCCAGTCCTTTCTCTCTTAGCCAAGCACAGACAGTTCTTTTGACCAGATTTCAGGTGAGATGACTTCCAAATTTTTCTTAAGCCTAGTTATCTTTCTTTGAATTCGTGTTTCTCTTTAAAATGTGCTTAAATTGGGACCAGCAGCTAGCATAATGGCTATGTCGCTGGACTCCCACGTAGTCGACCATGGTTCGAGTACCGGACCCGGCAGCTTAAACTCACGCCAGGCGCGTGTGCGTGTGTGCCCAAGATCCCAAGAGGAGAATGGAGGAGAAGGGAGTGTGGCATGGCCATTCCCCCTGGGGGGTGATTTCTCACTTTCTGTCTCTCTGTCTCTGTCTGTCTGGCGAGCACATGCGCCCTATAGCAAAAACCTCTCCAAAAAAAAAAGTGCTTAAATATAAGCATCCAAATGAGGCCTGACCACTGTGGAGTTTGGTGGGATCACTGCCTCCCTTTGTCTGGATGCTATACTTCGATAATGCAACTTCAGATTTCACTGGTCTGTTTTGCAATGATGTATCACAGCTCACTCATGTGGCACTTGTGACCATCAAAATCCCCAGGTCTTTTTTCTCATGAATGGTTGCCAAGTCAGGCCCTTTGTAATTATGCAAGTGGCATTATTTGAGCCAATAGAATGGAACGTCTTAATTTTTTAAAAAGTCCTCTTGTTGTTTCTTTCAGGCTCTTATCTTTTTACTTGTCCTGCCAAATAGACAATACTGTAAAAGGGGAGAACCTAGGGTCAGCAGGTTGTATGGTAGTTAAGGCAATGAATTCCCACATGCCTGACTGTGGTTCGAGTCCTGAACCCAGTGGTTTGAAACTCACTCTGAATGGGTGTGCATATGTGCCCAAAACCCCAAGAGGAGAATGAAGGAAAAGGAACTGCAGTGTGGCCATCCTCCTGGGGGGGGGGGGGGGGGTGAGTTCTCACTTTATGTCTCTCTGTCCCTGTCTCTTTAGCAAGTACACGTGTTATATAGCAAAAATCTCTCTTTAAAAAAAAAAGGCAGAGAGATCCTCTGGCATTCTATTAACCTAACTGATCTTTGGCTTATAAACTGACGAACTATTAAGCCTGAATAATCTGGTTTCTATTCCTTGCAAATGCCTTGGTCATGTATTGTCCCACCAATAAGCGGACAACCTAAGCCCATATAGTGTGTGTGTGCGTGTGCGTGTGTGTGAGAGAGAGAGATGAGCTTTGACCTGTGACTTCAGGTCAGTCACTGCCAACCTTTGCTCCTGCTTGTGCCTTGTGCCAGCTGCTGTAGAAGAATGAACGCTGTGGGGCCTGTAAACTGTTCCGCCCTCTCTGATGGCCAATTAAAGGGTAGAAGCCAGGCCACCTCTGGAGGATGTGTAATTAATCTGGCCTGTGTTTCTGAGAAATGTTCTCAGAGTCTGAACTATCACCATGTAGCCAAATTGCCCGATGAGCCTTATGCCCAAACCCTATAGATTCGCCCCTGACCCCCATATTCTTATTGGACTTGATGCTGTCTGTGCTGTAGCTATGCCATCTGGGGGTTCTGGTTCTCATAGTACCCCCTCACCTAGTTCAGAGAAGGTCCTTTTCAAGAAACTATAACCTGCTCCCCGTGTTTGGAATGCCCTCCCTGATCTAAGATTCATACAACTACTTGCTGTCTTAACTTCTAATACCTAGAAACTCTCTCCAATCCTCTGTCCCAGACCCCTTAGACCAGACTCTTCACACGCCAAAGCAAACTAAAATTCACCTTATCCCTTGGAGTTGACAATTTTCTGCTGCTCTCTCCCTGACAGAGCCTAGCTCCTTTTCTTCTGTTTGTCTCCACAGCTCTCTCGGACCCACACTGCCTTCTTCTCTACCAAAGGCTGCTTCCCTACAAGGGAGTCCTAAGTACCTCAAGGCTCTGGCAAAGTGCCATTCATGACAGGTAAAGAGAATATGTAGCTGGGACATGAGGATAAGGCAGAAGGTGAGTCAAAAGTAGATTCTCCTCCTAGGCCAAAGAAAAGGATGTACATTGCTCAGGGTAGATACCAACTGCCTTTTATCCCTCCTTCCGTAGTACCTGCTTTCAAGAGCAAAGACAGCCACTCTTCTTTTTTTTTTTTTTTTTTTTTTTTTTTTTTTGAGAGAGATTTTTGCTATAGGGCACGTGCACTCACCAGAAAGACAGAGACAGAGAGATAGAAAGCGAAAAATCACCCCCAGGGGGGATGGTCATGTCACAATCCCTTCTCCTCCATTCTCCTCTTGGGACCTTGGGCACGCACGCACACGCACCTGGTGTGAGTTTATGCCACTAGGTCTGGGCCTCGAATTGTGGTCAACTACATGGGAGTCCAGCAACATAGCCATTATGTCAACTGCTGGTCCTAAGACAGCCACTCCTGACCAAAAAAAAAAAAAAAAAAAAAAAATGAGTTCTCAGCCTCTCACTATGGTGTAAGACTCATACCTCAAACATATGAAAGGCCTACCTGTTTGCTAGGATTTATTCCTCAATATTCTCACAAATCTCTACAACAGCTCATTTGTCAGATGGTGTCAACTGCAATAAAGACATGATTTGTTTGTGCTTCTTGCTCACATGCTCTGAGTCCCCGAAGAAGAAATGCTGAAAAATGCGAAGAAAAGCAATGATTGAAGCAAATGATGCACTCATTGCCTTTCCAAATTTGTTTCGTGTGGGGCCTTTTTTATATCATTTTCAAAAGAAGAACTAGATTTTTCCTAATTTTCTAAAACCCTCTGTGTGAAGAATATGACAGTGGAACTAAGGGACCACCCAACCAGGATTTCCCAGGTTACAAACACAATAGGCACGGATGTCATCAGCTATGCAGAGAGCTTTTCAGGAATCAGTGCAGTGAGGAGTAGATCAGGAAGTCATTGCTGGGCTGGGTGGCGGCACAGGTAAAACGTGATGCTCTGTGAGGCTGATCCACAGGGAAGGTTCCAGGTGTGCATCTGGAGCCCTGCCTGAGTATGCCAGGCACACCTGAACCTCCTGGAACTGGGAGTAGATCACAGCAGTGAGCCCTTGTGGGTGCTGTCTCTCTGGCTCTCTTTCTGTCTCTGTCTCCTAATCATGGAATAAATTAATAAACTTTAGGAAAAATAAAAGCTACTTCTAACAGGATGTTTTGTAAGAATTCCGAGGGCCAGCAGGTGATGGAGGAGGTTGAGGAGGCTGGATCCTACATGACCAACCCTGCCATTCAGGTCCCGGACTCAGCAGCTTGAGAAACACTTTGGGTGCATGTGCGTGTGTGCCCAAAATCCCAAGAGGAGAAGGGCATAGTCATAGTCATCTCCCTTAGGGGGTGATTTCTAACTCTCTACCCACCTCTCTCTTTCTCTGGCAAGTGCATGTGCCCTATAGCCAACTGAATTTTTTTTTTAAGAATTCCTAAATACCAAAACACTCTTCCTTACCAATCCAAAATTAATAAACCAGAAAGTAAAAATAGTTTTCTTCATACTTATTAGCTAGGCTAAGATTAAAAACTGAAAAACCAGATCTAGTCATGTGGGCTTTTTAAACAGCAAAATAGAAAGTACCTGGAACATGGTCCAAATAGAATCATTTAAAAAGAAGTAATGCAGACCTACCAACTGAGGAATGGTTCATCTGAAGGTTTAGATCAGACCCAAGGATGTCCATGATCGGTGCCTATGCTGAGTGTTTGGGGACAGAACATAAATTTTGAAAGGAAAAAAAAAAGTGTAAGAAAGCACTCAAAGAATCTGCCAATTCTGAATTTGAAGATATTAGCAAATGTACTCGGCATCCTTTCATCAAAGAGAATCAAAATAGTTTTGTGTCTCATAAAACTATTAAAAGGATTTAGGATAAATATTGCTTCTTTTTTCCCAGAATTAAAAATACTGAGAACCGTAAGGAGTAAATTCTTGGAAGAGGGAAGAAGGAAATGAATTCAAAGGCTCATGGGAAGGAAATCAGCTCGGGTCCTCCGTTGAAGTCAGGAGACAAGACAGAGGGTCTGAAGGGAAGGCAGAGAGAGGTGGCATAGAGAAGGGCAGATGGGGGTGTGGACACGCCCCCCCCCCCCTTTTACTAGATGTTTTCAATAAAGCAGGAAGGGGAGGAGGCACTACCTTTCTTTCCTCAGTGGATTATAAGATCTGTTCGGGCAAAGACTGAATCTGTTTTGCTCTCATCTGTAATGCCTACTGCCTAGCACAGTACATTGTGTAGTGCGATTCTCAGTTAGTGTGTTGAATAAAATGAACGGGAGAGGGTGGGCCTTAGGGACTTAGAAGTGGAAAATACTGGGAATAGCCATGTTAAGAAATGTGTTCTGGAGTCAACAAGAAATGAATAAAGGGGTTGCTAATGTGAGGTTATATGGTATGCATTTAAAGAGAATTGAATCAGCATTTTCTAAAGTTCAGAAGCAAGAATAGAAAAAGCAGACAGATGGAAATTGTCGTGACCAGCAAAGTGGAATGTTAAAGGGTCAGAGAGCCCCATGTGCGGGAGAGGGTGATGGAGGCCAGGCAAGAAATGGGGTCAAGGGTGGGGTCAGATTGAAAACGCTATACACCCGCAAGGTCAGGAGGTTGCAGGTACTTTGTAGGGCTTTAGGCAAAGAGCTAAAATACCAGGATAACACGCAACCTTCTCGTATGCAGGTTTGGAACAGGCTGAGTGTCCAATCACATTTTTGCTCTCCATCCTGTGTTCAGACAAGGACTGTCTGATTTGTTTTCTCTCACAGATCAATCTCTCAATTAAATGAATGAAAAAGGGAAGAGAGAAGAAAGGAAATAAGTTAAAGACCTATTTCATATGTGATAGATCTATTAAAATTTTGCTCTCTTTCAGACTTTTATGTGTGCATAAATGCGTATAAATATGGGGATATGTGTGTATAATATATACTCATACACATACAAATCCTAGTCCATGCATAGAAGCTCACAGAAATTTTCTACAATATTGGAATTGATGACAATGATTAGAAAAGCTATCAGTTAAGCTGTGTTCTGTCTTCTGTGTTGTGAGATGGGGCCATGATCTGGGACCTAGTGTAGGGTGGACTTGAGGACAAGGGGGGCGGGATGAAGGTTTGGAGCTAGTGAGGGCAAAGAACTGGAACCAAATTCCTGAGTATCAACAACGTGGAAACACCTTGTCCAGAGGTCAGCTGAATGGAAAGGTCCTAGAGAAAACAGTGACCAGGATCAGAGATCACGGGACTGACCAGGTCAAAGAGAAGGATACACTGGCGGACACCAGACACCAGGTCCAGAATCACGGTGTATTTACCTCTTTGGAAGACTCCACAAAGTCAAACCTGGTGCGAAGGACCTTCAGTCTTTCAGAATCAAATCTATTTCTCCTTCCAGGATTTCTTGTTTTAAAAAAAGGAATCCTTTGAGTTAATTTTCCTATCAACATTTGCTGAAGTGTCTTGTTATGAGGTTCTGCTTGTTTTAATTTTTTTTTCATGCAAACACATGGATTCATATATTTAGGTTTTTCAGATTGGAAATAATTTGCTTGCAAAAACTAATGCAAAGGTACATTAGATGCCTTATTAAGAGAAAACAGTAACTCATTGTTAGATTAGAAAAATGTGGGAGTAAGGGATTAGAGGGAGAAGAGAATGAAAGGAACTACCACTCACACAGATTTCCTCCGTCTTCAAAATGTAACATTTGAAGGGAATCCATTGTTCACTTTAAAGGAAAACAAAACATTCCACACTAGTTTTCCTGTTGGGTCTACAAATCAGTAAAATATTAATGTGGAAAGAAAAGAAATACCTCATTGTGATTAATCAGCTACTTCACTCATCTAAATCTTTGAATCTGATTAGGTTGCAGATTTATACTTCTGCAAATAGACCTTCTCAAGTATCGTTTCTAAATCCCCAAACGCACACTACTAAATTATTCTTCTTCTACTCAACACTGGAAAACAGAGAATATAATTTAGAAGACCTCATGCGATGTACGGAACTAACAGAGTACAAAATCTAGATTAGGTATCCTTCTCTCCTGGGTTCAAAAAAAAATTTTTTTTTACTGCCAACTTTAATGTGTGAGAATTTTTATTTGAACAAGGCAAAAATCTCAAAATCATAGCTGTGCAGTAATTGTTCACTTTCCCCCACATATCTTTGGATATATTGTACAAAGTTTTGCTTTTATCGAAGGATATTAAACCCGTACAAACAATTTGAAATTGAATACAGACCTCTGGCCTTGAGACTGCAGATATTTCTCTCCCTTGCTTAGTTATCTGACTATTGTAAAATCTCAATCTCTTTGATCATTGATAGGAATGTTGGCTTGGCACAGTTATTTTAGCTCCAAACTTGTGATGTCGTATGAAAACTCCCAAGGATGAATTTCAACAAGTTAACAACGGCTCTTAAATTCTCTCCTCGATCCCTAAATATCAGTCGATGCATTCAAAGTATTACATGTCATCTCTTGCCTATCTTTTTATATCACACTTATTTTCAGCTAGCCACTTTGAGTTTGAACCACATTTACTAGGAAATAACTGTTTAAATATTTCTTCCCCTAACACATTTCTAATGGGATTCCCCTGGCAAAGGTAGATGGGATTTTAAAAATTGAAACCATACTAGAAACAGAGTGGTTTTTGGTAATTGCTGATGAGTTTCCTGGCTAGCAAACAAGGAGCTACAGTGACAATTCCACTGAACAGAATGGATGGAGGAAAATAAATATGAAAGAGGATCACCCTGAAAAAACAGAGGATCTCCAGCAGTTACTTCCTATTTAGTTGCCTTTCCCTGCTGTTTTCTCCCTGCTTAAATGCCTTGTATCCTCTTGAATGGGAAAGAGAGGGAGTGAGAAGCAGCCTCATCAGGCCATACCATGACGCCCCTCCTCCAGTCCTCCAGCCCATCAGATCTTGGGCACTTGAACACATGCCTGGTATGTTTCAGGCTGACCAGGCTGAGGATTCTAAACACAGTGGCTAAGTGGGACTTGGCTTCTCTTGAGCAGTACTTTATTACTGTGCTATGGAGCCAGCCCTCTTGTATCTTATTATTTCTGTGCCAAGCTTCTGCCAAAACTACTAAACACAATTTGAAAGAAAAAGGAAAACATAAAAATAAAACTTCCCCCCAAAATGATATTATAGGGAGGAATACAATTTTCTTTCTTCCTCATTCTCACAGACACCCTATGAAGAAGATACTTTTATTACCCTCCTAATACAGATGAGGAAACAGGCCCAAAGAATCTTGTATGGGCACCCTGTATTAATAAATATAGACTTTTTGAGGCTGGCAGGTGGCATGGTGGTTGGGGGTGCTGGACTCCCACATGGCCGACCACAGTTCAAGTCCTGAACCTGGCAGCTTGCTTTCTCACTTCTCTCTCTCTGGGCCTCTCTGGTCAAGTTAAAATAAAGTTAAATAAAATAATTCTTTAAAAATTTTAAAAAATAAATTTAGACTTTTGACTGGAAGATCTCTGAGACTCTAAATATCGTTTTTTCAACCAGTGAATATTAACATCTATGAGTACAATCAGAGTAGGAGGTAAGGGTTGCTTATAGCATTTTTCACCCTTTAATAGGGTTTCTTCAGTAATTCTGCTTCTAGGTATATGCCCTAAAGAAATTGTCTTACATGTGCTAAAAGAGACATGTATAAGGATGTTCATTTATATAGCAGTTAAAACAAGTGAACTAGATTTCCATGTATCAAAATAAGTAGATCTTAAAAATAATGTTGAGTAAAAAGAAAGAAAGGCTACAGAATTATACAGTATAAGATCATTTACGTAAAACTTTTGTTGAATATAAACTATGTTTAAAACATAAAACGACAGGGGCCAGCAGGTGGCATGGTAGTCAGGATGCTGGACTCCCACATGGCTGATCATGATTGGAGTCTCAGACCCAGCCACTCGAAAATCATACCTGACCTGTGTGTGTGCATGCCCAAGGGCCTGAGAGGAGAATGGAGAAGGGATTGCAGCATGGCCATCCCACAATTGCCCGTGGGGGGTGATTTCTCACTTTCCCTCTCTCTGTCTGTCTCTCTTTGGCAAATCCATGTGCCCTATGGCAAAAACCTAAAAATAAAATAAAACAACAGAATACATTATTTGTGAATATGTACTTATATAGTAAAAATATAAAAATGCGAACCAGGCAGGCAAAACTTTCAGAATAGCAGTTATCTTGGAGAAGAAGAAAATGGCCTAAGGGGAAAGTAGAAAGTAGGCATCCATCTATTTGTTATGTTTTATTTCTATTGCTTTAAAAAATAGCACAAATATGAGGAAAGTTAACATTTGTTCTTACAGGAGCTAAGTAGGTTGGTTACCTTGTTCTCTGATTTTGTATTTAAAAAATATGTCGGGAACCAGCAGTTAGCGTAATGGCTATGTCGCTGGACTCCCACGTAGTCGACCGCGATTCACGTCCCGGACCTGGTGGCTTAAAACTCACGCCGAGCGCGTGTGCGTGCGTGCCCAAGATCCCGAGAGGAGAATGGAGGAGAAGGGATTGCGGCGTGAACATCCCCTCTGGGGGGTGATTTCTCACTTTCTGTCTCTATGTCTCTCTCTGTCTGTCTGGCGAGCGCACGCGCCCTATAGCGAAAACCTCTCCAAAAAAAAAAAAAAAAATATATATATATATATATGTCTACCTTTTTTTTTTTTTTTTTTTTCATTTTAAGAGATTTTTGCTATAGGGCACTTGTACTTGCTGGAGAGACAGAGATAGAAAGCGAGAAATCACCCGCTGGGGGGATGGCCATGCCACAATCCCTTATCCTTCATTCTCTTCTTGGGATTTTGGGCACGCACGCACACAGCCCGGCAGGAGTTTCAGGTTGCCAGAATCAGGACTCAAACCTCAGCTGACCATGTGGGAATCTGGCAGCCCAGCCACTATGCCACCCACTCATCCCCAAAAATACTTCTATCTTGAGAAAATTAAAATAATAGGTATATTCAGGCTGGGAAAGAGCAGGATTTACCATGTGGAGTGAGATCTCATTAATTTTATGTTTAAAAAATTTTGAAACAAATCTGAATAGATGCCCAGTTTATCCAGAAAATAACTCACTAAGCCATCTTTGGAGTATCTATCTATCTTTGTGCCTTATAAATTCACTGTGTCCTTCAAAATAAACTAGCCCTAAGATGTACTCTTCAGTAATTTGATTATGGTGGATTTCTTTATTCAGCTTTATGTTAACTGCCAACCACAAGGTGCCAGTCTCCCAGACCCACACAGTATTATCACTAGCAGCAGGGAAAGTTTCCTGGACACTGTTACAGCCTATATGCTTCTGACAAAGACTCTGCTTTGTAGATGGTTATCATCATCTGGAGTGTGCATTCTCAAATCTTATTCCCCCAATCATCCCTGTTCCTCTCCCTTTCGTCCTTCCCAACAGCACAGAGTTTTACTATGAGGCCAAACACCCCTCAACGCTATCTAATTAGGCTCTGCAATTCTGCTAATGTTCTTCATTACATTATTTGGTATCATAGTTCTGGGTTCTCTCTAAAAATGTTTCAGCTTGAAAATTAATCTAATCTCTTGTTTATTTGCTTTCATGTGGGATCTTTTCACTCTCTAGATAATAATGCAGTTGAGGAATGCTAAGCCAGCATGAATTAGAGGGCTATTCATTCGTTAAGATTCTGTTTTGTCAATGAAGAAATAAGCCTTTGGATATATTTAAAGTAATCTTTTTCGGTTACATAACCAGCAATCAGTACTAGTTTGTTTGTGGGCATGTGCTCACACACTTTTTTTTTTTATACCTGCCTTGTTTAAAAAATAATAAAAGATGGATTACAAATGCATACAATATAGCACCAGAAAAATTCAATTTGAAGTTAGGGAAGAAATGGGAACAGAGGATTTAAGCCAGGTGTGAGTTGAGAATATAAAGTACATCCTGTTAATCTTATACACAAGCTGGAAGGAGACTCCATATATGGCTCAAAGCTCAGAGCCAAGGGAAATACTGTCAGTTCCACAATTAGGTATCCAGACGACAAAAACAAATGAGGATGATAAACAGGAGAAGCACAATCATACCAGGTGCTAAAACCAAAGAAAAATGTTTTCCACATATTGTCAAAGAAAGTAAATATAGCAACAAGTTTCATGGCTCTTTCTTATAAATCCTTTAATAGAGACCCAAATTATTATATACCAAAGTGGATTCAATGAAAAAAATCAAAGGGGAAAAAAGGAACTACAGCAGGGACCAGGGGCTGGAGAGTATGGGAAGGGGTGGTCTAGGCAAAATCCAAGGGCTAAAACATTACATAACAGTTGGCCTTGACATTAGGTTAATTACCAGGATGACAGTGTAATTTATTGTCTAAACCAGGACCCTTGGAGAGTGAAAGGGGGGGGTACTATTAATAATTAAGCCCTCCAACAGGTGTATGCCAGGCCTTCCTTGAGCACACTGGGACAAATGGCCAGTCTAAGTCACTGCTCATCACACACCTACATCTGCTCCCAGTGCACCTTGCCACTGTGGACCCAGTGAACCAAAAACACTCTAACATGGAGGGAGTCTAACAACTTATTTACAGGGGAGTCGAGAGGGGTCCTGGCCCAGGTTACTAGCATATGGTAGGCTTGTCTATGTCAGTCAAATGGCGTGGAGGTAATCAAGAACGACTGAAGGGAGCAATTGAGAACTGAGGATCCAGTCTCTACCAAGAAGAAATTAGGGGAGGTCCAGCCTGGTGGTGCAATCAGTAGCAACTGCTGGATGCCACATGGCCAACCTTGGGCTAGGTTCCCTGGGTTGGCCTGAAAACATGCTGGGTGCTCAGGCATGTGGGCAAGATCCTGATGAGCTGGAGGAAGTGGATCACAGTGTGAAGAGACCCTTTCAAGAGTGCCTCTCCTCTCTCTCTCTCTCATGCATATACTATCACGAATAATATTAAAAATCTTGAAAAAAATATATTAGGGCAGATGTCTGGAGAATGGGTAGGAAGAATAAAGCAGGTTGTAGGTAATTGCATGGGTCCCTTCAGCAGCAAACACCTTCCTTCTCCCCAGCACTCAGTGAAGGGCTCAGTGAGAGATCTCACTGCAATAAAACTTCTTGAAGCTGGAATTTTTATCATAATGGCTGAAGCTCTCAAGCTATGGGTCTCAAAACATGTACTAGGAATCACCTGAAGAGTTTGTTAAACACTAGATTCCAGGATCTCAACCCCAAGGATAATGATTCTGTTAGTCTCAGATGGAACCCAGGAATCTAGTTTAACAAGCACTTCAGGTGATTCGGGTAATGACAATTTTAGTCTGTGATTTGAGAAATACCACCCTAAAAGCTGCTTAAATAGCCCTTCAGGGAGTCTAACTTTCCCACAAGAAAGTACAATGCTAGTTCTCTGCTCTGGAAAGTGGGGAATGGGAGATGGGGTAAAGGAGGACAAGGAGGAGAGTCAAAGAAGCTCAGCCATTAGCCACCCAAAGGACTTTTCCATCAAGGGATCTAGGCTCTCCTCCCCAGGTTCTGTATGTGGGCCTAACAATTAGGAGAGTCACCAAGCAGGAAACAGATGACCCCATCTGAAAAACCCTAGGGGGTAAGCATGTGCATGCTCATGTTCTGGCTGAGACTTGGGTAGATACTGGCATCAAGACGTTATAGGGGGTACTGTCTCTCTGTCTGTCTGTCTCCCTGACTCATGGAAGAAATACATAAATAAACTTTAAAAACAGACAGACAACCCCAAGTAGGAGTAACGTCCACTCTAGTGAGCTTTCCATTACCCAAAAGTAGTTAATTTTTGTTTGTTTGTTTGTTTGATGGGTCAGAGAATGTATGCACTCACCAGAGACAATGAAAGATAGAGAGAAAAAGAGAAAGCATCCCCCCATAAGGGAGATGGTCACACTGCAATCCCTTCTCCATCTCTCCCTCCTTTTGGGATTCTGGGCATGCATACACACTTGCCCAGCATGTTTTTCAAGTCACTGGATCCAGGACTTAAATTACACAGTCGAGCATGTGAGATGCAGTAGCCTTCACCACCACCCTGCCCTCTGGCCCCAGTAGCTAACATTTAATGATTTACTATGAACATGTGCCAACTCTAAATGCTACATTGACTTGTTTAGCTCTGAAAACAAATCTAACAGGTAGGTACTATTTTGGGCCCCATTTTAATGGCTGAGCACATTGAGCAGGGCCACTGCGACGTACATCCACAAGGCCCTGGGCACGGTGGAAGTCATCATCCACGATTTCCCCTCTCATAATGCAGGACACAATCTTCACAGCCTTCACCCTGTCCTCTTACTAGCAGGTCACACAAGTTTAATTAGCTTTCTCAGGCTTCCACAGCTATAATGAAAGTTCGGAAACCTCATGGATGAGAAAAAGGAGGGAACTACATAAGAAGAAATTTCTATGACCTCATTGGGAAGGAAGTTGAGCCAACTTAGAAACCAGGATACAACATTTAGTTACATAAGAACAAGTGAAGATGGAGGTCAAGATATAGTACATTCTAGTGATCAATTATAGCAACTGAGAAATTCCCAAATCTTCCTGAACAAGCCCCGAGACTGCCTCCCCAAGCCATGTTAAATGACAGTAAAGAAAAAAGCCCCTAAATTCTCATTCTTGGCTGCATTTTTTCTCAATGAAACAAGGCGTAGCTTCTTGCCTTCTCTTTCCTCAGGCAGAATTAATGACGCTCTGTTTAGTGCTTCTATAATCTGTTGTTTATATCACAATTTTAATTGTTGTATGAGAGTGCTTTTTCTACGTGTCTATTTCCTGCCAAGTTTATAAGCTGCTTGAGGACAAGGACAATGCGTCTCCGTATTTGTGTCTCCTGGTGCCTGGGGAAGGTGTGGGTGCATAGCTGACCTTTTTTGTTTGCTTCCTTCCCTCTCTCATTTTAGCTCCTTGCCTTTGAAGTCTAGTGAGAAAGACTCCAAAATACTAATAATTCAGAGCTTTATATAGGAATTTATACAGGTAGGGTCAGTGAGTAGCGCAGTGGTTAAGATGCTGGATTCTCACATGGCCAACCATTCAAGTCCCAGACCCAGAGGCCAGAAACACATGCCGGTTATGTGTGTGTGTGTGTCCCTGAAATCCCAGGAGAAGAATGCAGAAGGGACTGTAGCATGACCACCCCAACCCTTCCCACCTCCCAGTGGTGATTTCTCACTTTCTGTCTCTCTGTCTCTCTAGTGAGTGTACATGCCCTATGGTAAAAATCTGTCTTAATAAAGAAAATAAGGGACCAGCAGTTAGCGTAATGGCTATGTCGCTGGACTCCCCTGTAGTCGACCGCGGTTCGAGTCCCGGACCCAGTGGCTTAAACTCACGTTGGGCGCGTGTGTGTGCGTGCCCAAGATCCGGAGAGGAGAACGGAGGAGAAGGGATTGCGGCATGGCCATCCCCCCTGGGGGGGGTGATTTCTCGCTGTCTATCTCTCTGTCTCTCCCTGTCTGTCTGGCAAGCACATACGCCCTATAGCAAAAACCTCTCCAAAAAAAAAAAAAAAAAATTATAGAGGTAAGCACAGGGTTTCTGTGGGGCCAGAAATATAGGCTTAATTTGACCTGAAAGATCTAGGGAAAGTCGGTAAAGAGAGGCAGGCAGGAAAAAAGAGGGAAAGGATGGGTTAGGCAGAATGCCTACCAAAAAAGTTAGGGGTGTTGATAGGGAGAGAGAGAGAAAAGGAGAGAGGAGAGAGTATTGTGGTTATCACAAGTAGCTTAGTGTGACTCGACAAATTTTCACTTTGTGGAACCAATGGAGACAGCTGGGCTATGAATGGGGGAAGAGAGATCTGAGCCCGTTGGTCTGGTTAGTTCAAATCCCAGGTCTGCCACTTATTGCCTATGTAACTTTGAGCTAATTACTCAACCTCTGGAACCTCAGATCCTAATTTGTTAATAGGGTATAAACACTTACCCTTGGGGACTCTTATGGTAATTAAATCTCTCCATTTTTATTAAGCACTACCATGCTGTCATGCAGTATGTACTCAATAAAGAGTAGCTGTATTGTAACCCCATTCTCCTTTTCTTACTTCTCACTTTTATTTCGTTCCCTGCCTATCTTTCCTCTAAAACCAACCAAAACCATCCACTTCTGTGTTTACAGTATCCATTCTTGTTCAAAAAACTATGACTTTATTGGAGTCTTGCGATACAGCCTCTAACTGGTTTCTCTTCTGCCACTCTTGCTTGGCCACAATCTAATCCACAGAGCAGTCAGGGATCCTTTTCAAAGGCAAATTGGATGTTATTCTACTTAAACATCTATTGTGTGATCACACCTCACACCAACCATTTAGAATTCTCCTAACCATGACCTAAAAGGTCTTAAATAATCTGGCTCCCTCCTACCTCCCTAACCTCCATAACATACTTCCTTCTATTCACTGTGCTTCAGCCTCTTGCTGCCTTGAACTTGACAAACTTTTCTTGCTAGAACCTTTGCACCTGCTGTTCCCTGTCTTCACCTCTTGTTTGCCTTCTTGTCTTAGAGAACTTAGTGTAAATGTCAGAGAAGTTGGCTTTAGTTTGAGAGCCCAAACTAACCCTCCCTAGCTTCTATTGTTACTCTGATATTTATTTCTTGTTCCTTATTTTTGTTTTCCTCCTTGTCCCACCCCCAATGTAAACTCAATGGAAGCAGACACATGGGCCTTTCATTGCTTTAGTTCCCGTGCCTAAAACAACAAACACCCCTCTCAATATAGTAGGCACTCAAATATTCATTGAATTGATGTTGAATGAATTAGAAGACAGTAAGGAAACAAGATAGAATGGTGCCAAAAAGCAAGGCACCTGGGGCCAATTAGGTTTTTGCAGTAATCCTGTAAAAAATAAAGGGGCCCTAGCAATGGTCTTCAACTTTGGTTATGCATTGAAATCCCTTGGAGAGGTTTAGTTGTTTTTTTTTTGTGGGTTTTTTTTTTTTTTTTTTTTGCATTTTTTTTAAAGAGAGATTTTTGCTATAGGGAGTGTGTACTTGCCAGAGAGACAGAAAGCAAGAAATTACTCCCCAGGGGGGATGGCCATGCAGCATCCCTTCTCCTCCATTTTCCTCTTGGGATTTTGTGCATGCATGCACATGCATCCAGCATGAATTTTAAGCTTCCAAGTCCGGGACTCAAACTGTTGTCAACTATGTGGGAGTCTAACTTTGTAACCATTATGCCATCTGTTGGTCCCATTCCTTGGAGAGTTAAAAAAAAAAAAAATGATGCCAAAGAATACCCTCAGAGATTCTGATGAAATCGGTAGAAGCAGCCTGAGCATTCAAATTTAAAAGCTCTCCAGGGAATTCCAATATACAGCCAAAGTTGAAAATTCCACCTTAAAGACAGAGGGGGAATATACAAGAGCAAACACAAGGTTATTTAGGGGGTATAATAAAATATACTTGATGGTTCATTATGAATCGGAAGTGACAGGAGGAAGAATCCTAGATTTCTGGCTTAGGTCTGAGTGAATGAAGAAAAGCAAACTTTAGGAAAAGATAACAAATATCATCTTGGAAAGGCTGATTTTGATGTGGGTATCTGTGAGCATTTGAGTGGCGATGTTGCATAGGTATTTGTTTTTGTTTTTGGAGAGAGACTTTTGCTATAGAGGAGGGAGCTCACTGGAGACAGAGAGAGGGAAAGCGAGAAATCAGCCCCCCAGGGAGGATAGCCACGCTGCAATCTCTTCTCCTCCTGTGATCTTGGGCACACTCGCACACGCACCAGGCATGAGTTTTAAGCCACCGGGTCCGAGACTTAAACCATGGTCAACTACATGGGAGTCCAGCAACATAACCATTATGCCATCTGCTGGTTTCAGGTATTTGTTTCTTAATAGTTGTCTGTTGGCCTAGTAAAGACTAGGAAATCCCTCTAATTTTCAGTAAGACAAGAAAAGCCAGAAAAGGTAACTCTGGAAAATATCACAATTGTACAGAGTACAAGATCATTCTCATTGTACACTTTTTTATTCCAAACTCCTTTCTAAGCCAATGCCCCATCTGTGCTGAAATGTTACTTAAAATGTTGATATATTTTCAAGAAAGATTATATATAGGTACCATTCCATAATTCCACTTAACTTACTATTCTTGTACTACATGTAGGCTTAACGTATCCCATAGATTAAAATGCTGGCAACCTTCAAGAAGCATTTAAAGGTATATATAACACATTTAAAACTGCCAATAAATGAGAATATACTCTTGGTAACTTCCTTTAGTGTTTCTGGTCAGATACTAAGACCTAAACTGCTAGCTTGTTCAGTTTTCTAATTGGTAAACATTTACTGGGTTGCCAAAGATACCAAACACGGTTTGAAAGACCATGACTCCTTAGTTTGGTTCTAATTTAAATTAGACGTACTAAAACAAGGATGCAAAGGGTGATATATTTAGTTAGGTAGCAGATGGCAAATGGACGTTCTGTTCAGCATCTACCACATTTGTTTCTCAGTATTTCAAGGAAGAATGATCTAAAACTTTGAAGAGAAGCTAGGAGGGAATGGATAAAGCCCTGACTAAATCTGTTTAGTCAATTAGGAAAAATTTATAACAGGTCTTCTGTAGGTTAAAAAATTCAAAGGGAATAAGACCAGCTTAAAGTGAACAGATAAAGCTGGATTAAAGTAATTTAGAATGTATTAGAGATCGATAGGGGCTGAAATAGGAATACTAAGTACTAAACGACTTCGTGAAATAACAAAATACAAGAGATGACAGAGTCTCCTAACCCTCACGTGGAGTGTTACCGTGGCTCAATGCTCTTCTAATAGCAGCCCCTGCTAAAGACTGCGGTCCATTTAAACTCAGGAAGGGCAGTTGCGGACATTCAGGGTGCGGCCACTATGCGAAAGGTTGATTTCCCCGCCGAGAGGGAGACGACTGCAACATCCCGACCTGGGGCTGCCAATCCAGCAGGTGAACCCTGAGCACACAAAAGGATGCCTCACGAAACGAGTGCCAGGGGCCGGGGTCCCCACGACCGGCATCGCCTTCCGCTTTGGGCGCAGCGCCAGCCACCCCTATTGCCCTTGGAGGAGACTCTCGGGGACCCTGAGACACCAGCCTCAGGGCCTGGCCCACTCGGGGGAAGTCCTGCGGGCAGGGCGGGCAAGCTGACTGCTCCGGGAGGCTGACGAGCCTACGGGCCAGGAACCCAGAAACCGAGCCACCCAGAGCTGCAGAGCGAACGTGCGCGAGCGAACGACAGCGTCCCAGAGCCGCCCGCGGCCGGCCCGGTGGGCGTGACGCCATAACGCACGGCACGCGGGCGGCGCCGGGGCGGGGCGGGAGGAAGCGGTGGGAGGAGGAGGCGGGGAAAGTGGGGGCTGAGGGTGGGGGAGAATGGCAGTTGCGGCGCTGGTTCCCGGGGGCAGCCGTCGGGCCACTACAGCGGAGGAGGAGCTCGGGAAGACGGCCGTCGGGACCCCTCCCGTGCACCGCCCCCGCCCCAGCTGAGAGGAGCCTCGGCAGGTCAGCGGGACTCTACCCTGTACTTCGTCCAGCTCCTGCCGCCGCCGCTGGGAGATGGGCCTGCTCGCCTGCAGCCCTGCGCCGCCGCCGCCGCTCTGAGTGAAGGTACGGGCGGGCACCAAAGGAGGTTGCACCCGGGAACGGGAGGGCAGGGGCGGCTCCCGCTTCCGACCGAGGAGCTGGGCCGGCCGCTGCCCTCTCGCGCCCCTCCCGGGCTGGAAATGTATTCGGAAGTCCTGCGGGAAAGGCGCCCCCTTTCGCGGCCAGACGGGGCCGGGGCTCGGGCGTCAGGGGAGTCAGGCCTCGGGGGTCAGGCCTCGCGCTGGTTCCGGGTGCCCCGGCGTGGGATCCGCCCCGAGCCCTGTCCTCCTGGCCGGGGTATTCGTAGAGCCGGCGGCCGGGCCGGCAGTATTTTGACGGGGCGAGGCGGCGCTCCCCTCTTGCACTCCCTCGGCCCCTAAAGCCGGCGAGACCTGAGGGCGGCTCCGCGGGGGCGGAGCGCATTCCTGACGGGTGAAATCGGCGCTAACGGGACCGATTTCCGGGCTTCGCTGCAAATTCGGAGCCGGGGACGTTGCCCCCTACCCCTGCTGCCTGGGGCCCTAGGAAAGGGGAGCCCTGCACCGGGGAAGGTTTATCCGGCAGAACTCCCACGCCCTTCAAGGGGAAAAATTACACACACTCACACACACACACACACACACGGAAAATAGTGTAGCCTGGGGGTAAACTATGTGTTCATTGGGGTCTTCCGTGATTGTCTTCTCCACGCCGATTCAGGGTGTTCCCAACCTTTACCCTGCAAGTAAAGCCACTACTATTAATTTTCTAGTTTTTCCTATCTTCTGGGTTCTACTCAGCCGTTGCTCTTTTTTCTTACTTCTATTAATGGAAAAGAAAAAAAGAAGTTTAGGGTTCATTAACCCCGCCACAAAAGAAGGAAGAGAGTGGTTAAGGCTGTATATGGGGGAGAGGCTTAATTTTTCTCACTGGCCCTTGGAGATAATAGTATGCATCGAAAGCTACGTCGATGCTTAATTCTACTTGGTATTTACTATTCGGAATGTTGCAAAATGCTGTTAGGTGGAAAGGAGAGCGTTTCAGTGCCGCTGCAATTTTCAAATCTAGGTGTTTTGGCTGGATATGCTAGTTTTAAATGTTAGTAAACAGTGGAGGCAAAAAACAGCCCTTTCTCCTGAGCTGTTGCCTTAAAATGTTTGTAATGGTTCTTTTCCATTCCACTTTTTTCCCCCTTTTTTTGGGGGGGAAGAACATGGCTGTCTTCTTGGTTTTTGTTGTATTTTAACCTAGATTTATTGATCCTTTATGAAGTCTGACGGTATGCCTGAATTTTATTTTCAGTTTTACCATTAACCATCTTAATGCATATCTTAACCACTTGTTTATAATCGAAGTTATTACCATATTTGACTGTTTATACTTGTTTAACTCTGGATTGTCTGAATTGAATTAAAATGTAAATACTTATGTTTAGAAAATGACAATTTATTTTCAAATATTTTTTTCTCGCTTCATGTAATTATGTGGTAGGGCTTTAGAATTAAGTTTTGAGATTTAATTCTAAATAATGTTTGAAGATATACTTTTTACACTTATTTGTTTAATAATCTTAATGTCCTTTTTTATTACTGTATATAACATAACTGGAGTTTAAATTTCATGTGTCCATGGAAAGTATTTTAATGTCATCACAAGGTGTCTTTTAGGAAAAAATTACATTTGGCAAGTAAAGTTAGTGTATTTTTTTCATATCTTAAGCTTCCAAGAGGACTCTAGTAAGAATAGAGTTCATATAAGAACTATTCATTTTATTGTCATCTAGCCAGTGTTGGAATTTATTTTTTAAATATTGGTGGTGATTTGTTGCATTTTTGTGCCTTTTTACGTGACTAAATGAAATCACACATTTTTTACCTAACATATGAAAGGCACTACGATTATTATGTTTTTAAAAGATACTTCAGCATCTTAGTGGCAAGTAAATGTAATTTCCAAATTTGAACACAGATGAAGCCATAAAGCAGTATTTCTGCAGTTGTGCACTTGGGGTCACCTCACCTTAAGGAGATTGGATTGAAGGATATTGTTTGTTGTGGTGTGACATGGAATTGAATATGAGTAGTTTGAGAGACTTTTTACATTTGCAAAAATCTCTCGTGTATTATTTCAGGTTCTCATTTTATCTTAAATATGTATTCAGCTTTATCACAAGTCTGGTTTTTAATCATTTTTCTTCCCCACACTTTTTTTTTTTTTTTTAATCCAGAGGGCACTGAGGATTTACAAATGTAGTTTTCTGAAAATTCCAAGAGGGTGGGGATAAAACGAAGTATTTATGATGACATATAAAGGTTCCTAGTCAAATGCTGGGCACTGAATAAGCTGGAGATAAAATATGTTGCATTTATATCTGAATTGCTCACTTCTTACTACTCTGAGAGAATTGTTTGTTTTTTAATGCTACTGTCAAGTGACAGTTGTTTAACAAATGCAGACTGGTTTCCTACTAAGCTTATACTCTTTTATCATTTTTTTTTTTTTTAATCTCTGGGGCCTAGATAAAAATTAGGCCATCCTGAGCTGAAGGCCAAAGTAATGTTAAATTTCTAAATTTGCATTCAATTGCATACTATATTGTACCTAGAAAACGAGTACATTATAGTGGAAAAGTACTTTCATGATTGTCTGAAATGATTATAGATGAAGTACTTTAGCTTAAAGGCTTTGTTTAACTTGTATTTAGCAAAATATTAGTCTGATTATTTGTGGAGAATAGCTGCATTTTCCTTACTTAGGCAGTTTTTTTTTTTCCTTCATCTAACCAATAGAAATGATTATTTTTCTTGTTTTTTTTTTTATTCTTTTTTTAAACCATAAGATGTCAGTTCTTTGTTAACTGACTGAAGATGCCTGACATCAGAACAGCGTATGTATAATAATACCTGAACAGCCAAAGATTGAGTGATAATGTTCCTTTGCTAAACACATCTGTATTTCAGATGATGGTAGACTTCAAACAAGAACAGCAGTGAAATAATTTTAGTTGTTTCAAACTTGGGTACTTTGATTGTTTCTCAATAGCTATCATGTGTCTGTGATAGTTTCTGTATTAAAGTGGGAAAAATTAGTACCTTTGGATGAAGTATGTTTTCCTTATATCTCTCTTTGCTGATATCAATACCTGAAGAATTATTTTGGTTGATATTTTCAACATTTTTTGAAAGCCATGCCATTAACTTTAAAACAATTTATATATGTAGTCTTGTCCTATTGATGATATCTAGCACTGTATTTTTTAAAAATGTACTCGAGAATTACTTCTTGTCAGTTTGTTTTACAAGTCCTATTTGGGTAGATTTTACTATGTGAAAATCTCAATAGGACAGAACTGATGAGTTCTTTTAAATTTCAAGTAAGTTTGTGCATTGAATTATGAAGCCAAATCCTGCTCAGAAGTCACCCTACTTTAAGTCCAAAAGAAACACTCAATGTTTAGACCAAAAACTGGAGGTGGGCCCTCAAAATTACAACTAATTTTTTAACCTCTGCTCTACCTTGGAGATCCCTGAGAGTAAAAATAGTTCCACTACAACATGAACAGCAGTTAGGTTACCAGTTAGATTCTGGTAGAGGTGAGAAATAAGGAGGGAGCAAATTATTTAGAGGGAAGGAGCAAGATTCCAGGGAGAGCTATTGGGATGTGATAGTATTAGGCTTCCAGCTAAATATTATATAGCAGAATAATATAAATATTGTGTCATACAAATAGACATAGCAGTTTAAGTCTATTCATTTATATTTTGTAATTTCGAAGTCAGCTCATGGCATTTGCCCTCCCCAAAATGGTAAGTGTTTTTTTTTTGTTGTTTTTGTTTGTTTGTTTGTTTTAAGAATTATTTCTTTAACTTTATTTATTATTATTTTAAAATTTGACCAGAGAAACAGAGCGAGAAAGCAGGCAACCAGGTCTGGGACTTGAACCGTGGCCCAGCACCTTAATCACTGTACCTTGCCAGCCCCAAAATGATAGTTTTCTTAATTAAATTATTCTTAAGGATGATGGCAAATGAGATCATGTAAGTGAAATGAGCAGTAGAAATATAGGAGATAATGCAGACTCTGTGGTAGCAGAGGCCACATTCTCTTTGTCCACTCTTAAAAATCTCAGCACTTAGCATAAAGCTTGTTAATAATAAGCTTGAATATGTATTTGCTAATTGGAGTATCTACAGTATACAGTATCAGTTTCATAACTTTCTCTATAGCAGCACTGTCCAAAAGAAATACAGTATGAGCCACAAACATAATTTAAAGTTTTTCTAGTGCTACATCTTTTAAAAGTAAAAAGAATCAGGTGAAATTAATTTTCACAATATATTTTAATTCATCATATCCAAAATATTGATATTATCATTTTAACATGTATATTAATGTATAACTTTCTGTTCTTATTATTCATACTGGATATTGTATAGCTCTAGGGGCTTATTTCTTTCCACAGAAATTGTTGTTTTTTTTGATAGTCTTTTTCTAACTGATTGACATGTCTTTAGAGGCCTCATTCAGAACTGCATGTGCCATTGAACTGGAATTATTAAGTTGAATTGAAAGTCAGGGTAGGGAGCTAGCAGTTAGGGTAATGTCTATGTCTCTGAACTCCCATGTATTCAACCGTGGTTCGAGTCCTGGACCTGGTGGCTTAAACTCACGCTGGGCGTGTGTGCGTGCATGCCCAAGATCCCGAGAGAAGAATGGAGGAGAAGGGATTGCAGTGTGGCCATCCCCCTGGGGGGGTGATTTCTCTCTGTCTCTCTGTCTCTCTCTGTCTTCCTGGCAAGCACATGCACTGTATAGCAAAAAAACTCTCAAAAAAAAAATAAAAAAGTACTTATCCTCTGCTCTTGGTTTTACTACTCCCCCAAATGATTTTGTGCCTTCCTCTTTTTCTTACCCATAAAATGAGGGAGAATGTGCTATCATCTGTTTGATTGAATAGTGTAAACTAATTATGCCTTTGAAACACTCTGAACTACTTAGACAATATTGTTACAAAAAAGATCCTTTGATTAGTAACTTATCATAGCAAGTCTCACTATAAGAAACAAAAAGAAGTCCCCATGAGACTACTGTATATGGAATGTTCTGTTAACTCCCACATCAGAATCAGTTACAATGAATACACCGATACAAGATGCTCTTGTAACATATAGAATTAGGAGAGGTGACTAGGTTGGTTTGAGCACCAGATGTTTTCCTTTCTAATTTTGCCAGAGGGGTGACCAGCAAATGGCAGGGTGGTTATGTCACTGGACTCACATGTAGGTGACTGGTTCAAGTCCCTGACCCAGTGATTGAAAAATCACATCCCTGCTAGGGGGGTGCTCTCTTTGTCTCTCTCCAGCCAGCACATGCACCCTATGGCAAAACCTCTGAAATAGAAGAATCTAATTTTGCCAAAGGGCATGTCCCCTCTTTTTTGGGGGGTGGAGGAGAAAAAGAAAGTATGAAAGCATCCACTCTGGTGGATGGTCGTGTTTCAGTCCCTTCTCCATTTCAGGCTTTTAGGCACACATGCACGTATATGCCCAGTGCGTTTATTTAAACTACTGGGTTCAGGACTAAAGTGTGCAGTTAGCCACGTAGGATCCACATGCCTTAACCTCCTCGCCCTGGGCTGGCCTGGAGCACCATCTTTTAAGCCTTGAATCTATTTAAATATTGCATGAACTTATCTGTACTTCAGTTTAACTGGGGCATTTTATATAGGCATCCTAAATCAAAATTATGAAATAAACATTTTTGGAAATAGGATGGGAACTGGTCAGTAGTGTGAGTGAAAAAGTGAAGAAAGTAAAATAAATTTAATTTCCAAACAAACAGTCTTTTTTTAATGGACAAACATGAAATATCCTTTAGCTTTTTGAGTAAGCATATGACCCAATACAGATGTCCTTTGTAAACATTTCTGGAATTATGTCGTCGTGCACTGAATGATAGCCCCATGAACGATATGTTCATATCCTAATTCCCCTTATTTGAAAAAAAGGTCTATGCAGATAAAATGAAGGATCTTGAGATGAAATCATTCTGTGTTACTCCAGTAGCCTTAAAAGAGAGAGAGAGGAATTAGAAGACACACAGAAGATGAGCAAGCAGCGTGGCCATGGAGGCAGAGACTGGAATGATCTGGCCACAAGCCAAATGTGAATAGTCACCAGAAGTTGGAAGAGGCAAAGGACGGATTCTCTCCTCGCACCCCAGAAGGGAGCTTGGCATTGTTGGATTTTGCACTTCTAGCCTCCAGAAGTGAGAGAGTACTTTTCTGTTGCCTTAAGCCAACTGGTTTGTAGTAATTTGTTACAGCAGCCACAGGAAACTACTATGCAGTCCAAAGTCTTCAGTGCACCAGAGACCTGTGCTTACCCTCCTTTTATATCTTGCATTGTGACTTTCAGAGGCTAGACTGTCCTTTCTTTAGATTTCTAATCCTTTCTTAGAAACATCAGAGGAAATATCTTAATACCTTCCAGTCTCAACAGGCTTAAGAAATACATCCTGTAAGATATATTCTGTTATTTTCTCTGGTGTCATTCTTTTTCTGTTGCTTTCAATCTGTCCCTTCTTTGCTCTTTACATTTTATGATATAGCTGACATTTGGGGGAGGGAGATGTGTAAAACATTGGTAGGAATAGATGAGTAGGTTTTATCTTAAGTTGTAATTCCTGAAAGGTCCCCCTTCCACCTTTTTAGTCTCCATTACTGGAACCCCCCACCCCCCACAACACACATCTTACTATCGTAATGCCACAGGACTTAGTCCCTACCTTTTTTTATTTACTTTCTTGGTGGTTTCATCCATGTTCACAATTTTACACACCATTCACAAAAACAGCTCCCTCAATTTTTTTTAAGAATTATTTTATTTTATTTTTGAAATTCGCTGCAGGACACATGTACTTACCAGAGAGCGAGAGAGAGAGAGAGAGAGTATGAAAGCAAGCTACCAGGTCTAGGATCCAAGCTGTGGTCAGCCACGAGGGAGTCCAGTGCCTCAACCACCACACTACCTGCTGTCCCCAACAGCTCCCACATTTACGTCTCTAGGCAAGATGTTTTTCCTGTACACCAGGTTTGTCAAACATATTTAGGTATATATCTCCACCTAGATATAAAGGCCATTTCAAGTTTAAATGTCTGAAAATGAACTCCTGCTCTTGGCTGGTCCTTAAAACTTTGTTCTTTTTCTTAGCCTTCCCCCATTTCAGACAATAAGCCTTTTGGTTTATCAGCCCAAATCCTCTTGCAGTCCATCAGGAAATACTAACAGTTTTGTCTTCAAAAACATATCCTAATCACCTCCACCGGTAGCCATCATCCTCTCTCTCGTAGCTTATTGCAGTAGTCTTTGAGTTGTTCTTTGTGCTACCACTCTTACCCTCTCAGCTAGTCTTAACACCAGAATGATCCTTTTAAACTGTATTCAGATTTTCAGCCATTTGAGACATATTTAGAAGCTCCTAAAGTCTTCCCATCTCATTTAGAACAAAAACTAAAGTCCTTCCTGTAACCTATAACCACACACAATTTGGTCCCATTACATCCTGACCTATGTCATGTTCTCTGCCTTGCTCGTTTTCCTTTAGCCATATTCCAGCTTCCTGTCTAGGCCTTGAACGTAGCAGACACAGTCCTCCTTTAGAGCCTTTGCAGAGGCTTTTCCCTCTGACTTAGATGCTCTTTTCCGATTTCCTCATGGCTAACTCCTTTATCTCTTTTCAGGTCTTTGTGTTTAAACATTACCTTCTCTTCCTTTTCTCTTTTTTAGAGAGCTTTTTGCCATAAGCACGTGTGCTTACTGGAGAGACCGACACAGAGACAGAAAGTGAGAAATTATCCTCTGGGGTATGGCCACAGGAAAATCCCTTCAACTCCATTCTCTTGGGATTTTTGGGCACACACGCACATGCACCCAGGGTGAGTTTTAAGCCAGTCCAGGGCTCAAACCACAGTTTGACCATGTGAGAGTCCAGCAACAGAACCATTGTGCCATCTGCTGGTCCCTAAACATCACCTTTTCAATAAGACTGTTTACCCTCTTTAAAATCGTAATCAGCAGCATACATGCATACACTCCTGATCTCCTTTAGGCTCCGCTTGTTTCCCGCCTTCTAGAATCACATTAGAATATTTACGTAAGGTATTTATAAAATTGTAAACTTCTATATAAAAGCAGTTTTAAGTAGTGTTTACTTATAATTACTGACTTAGAATAGTTTGTGAAGATAAGAGTTGGGCCTTTAAAAAAGGTAGGACTTTAGGTTAGCAGAGAAGATGGAAAACAGTATTCAGAGGACCAGTAGGTGGTGTGATGGTTAAGGCGCTAGACCCACATGGCTGACTTGCAGTTCGAATCCTGGACCTAGTGGCTTGCTTGCTTCCTTTCCCTCTGTGTGTGTATATGTATTTCTCTGGTCAAATAAACTGGTCGAATTAAAATAAATAATTATTTAAAACAAAACCACAAAAGCAGTATTCAGGTAGAGAAATGAGGTGAAACTATGCATGTTTTGTTAAGATATTTAACAAATAGGTCAGTTGGCTACAGTGTGGGATTTTTATGTAGGCGAAGGGCTAGAGGCTAAATGGTAGACTGTGGGAAGCTTTGAATGCTGGGTGAAGTTTGAAATTTATTACCTCCTTCCTTTTATTGCCAGATGATATGGGCACTCGTCAGAAGGGGAGAGAGAAAACAAAACACCCCTAGTGGGCAAGGGTCACTCCACAATCCCTTCTCCTCTGTTTTTCCATCCTGTTGGGATTTCGGACACTTTTGCACATGTGCCTATCATGTTTTTCAAGTTTCTGGGGCCTGGATTCAGACCATGGTTGGCCATGTGGGATCTGGCTCCCTCAAACACCATGCCACAGGGCTCACCTAACATTTATTCATTTGTGGGAAATCAGTGGACGTTTGTAAGCCAACTTAATAGAAGCTGATAGCATAATTCAGACACCAGGTGATTAGTGAAGTCTAGGAAGTAAAGTAGTAGAAAGAACATTGAGTTTTGGCTCTTCGACATTAAGTAAATCATAGACTAATAGACCAGACTAATACTAGCCAGTAGAACTTTCTACAACTTTCTGCATTCTAGATCTGTGCTATACAGTGTGGTAGCCAGTATCCACAAATGCCTATAGGACATTTGGAATGTGTGACTAAGTGTAACTGAGAAAATGTGATTTAAGTTTAATTTAAGTTTAAACAGCCTCATGTGGCCAGTGGTTATACAGAGTAGATGTAGGATTCAGTTTTCTCAGAGGTTAGACTTGAATACTAGTGTCACTGGAAGATAAAGTTGGTAGTCTTCTGAGAAGACCAGGTAGGCATTTGAACAGGTGTGCTCGTGCCTACCTAGTACATGTGAGCTAGTTCCAGATGTCATAGCCTTTTCACTCTTTGTGTCTCTGTGACTTAAGAGACCCTTCTGTCTCCCAGTGGTTGTTGCTTCAAACTGGTCTTGATATTGATACCTCCCAGGATTCAGTAGTTAAATATCTAATACATGTCATTTAATAGTGTGTTTTAGAATTATAGTTAAACCGATTGTGTTACTTTTTTTTTTTTTTTTTTTTTTTTGAGAGGTTTTTGCTATAGGGCGCGTGCGCTCACCAGACAGAGAGACAGAAAGTGAGAAATCACCCCCCAGGGGGATGGCCACACCGCAATCCCTTCTCCTCTATTCTCCTCTCAGGATCTTAGGCATATGCGCACATGCGCCCAGTGTGAGTTTAAGCCACCGAGTCTAAGACTCAAACCGCAGTCGACTGCATGGGAGTCCAGCGACATAGCCATTACTCCAACTGCTGGTCCCCCAGCTAAATATCTTTTTAAAGGCCTTTTATAAAACTTACATGTCTCGGGACCAGCAGTTAGCGTAATGTCTATGTCGCTGGACTCCCACGTAGTCAACCACGGTTCGAGTCCCGGACCAGGTGGCTTAAACTCACGCCGGGCGCGTGTGCGTGCGTGCCCAAGATCCTGAAAGGAGAGTGGAGGAGAAGGGATTGCAGTATGGCCATCCCCCCTGGGGGGTGATTTCTCGCTTTCTATCTCTCTGTCTCTCTCTGTCTGTCTGGCGAGCGCACGCGCCCTATAACAAAAACCTCTCCAAAAAAAAAAAAAAAAAAAACTTACATATCTCTAAGTACTTGAATATATTCAGCATTTTATATTCTGCTTTCCTTACCATTTCCCTATTGGTGTGTTATTTGCTCTTCTTACCGGAGAGAACCTGGAATGAGCTGTTTACTTATATGATGTTTTTGTTTGAATACATGTGATAGATTTCTCTAGTCTGTCTACACATCTATTGTTTATTCTCATATGATGAATCAGAGGTGTGTTTAGAAATGAAAGTTGTTTTTTAAAATTCCCTAAAACTTAACTCATGGCGAGAGCTGAAACCTTAAATCTTAATGAAACAGAAACATGTTCTAACTGAGCTTATAATTGTTACAGATATGAATATCGTACTAATAAATTAATAGAAGCAGAAAAGATTTACTGAGAGTGATGTTAACTTTTACTGACACATTAACTTCTGACATCTCAGCAGGAGCAGTTAACCTCTCATTGTACTTTAGACTCCTCAGAGAGTCTACTGAAAGTTAGGAATGTATCTTATCACCAGAATATACTTACAATTTAGAATACAGTTTGAGATTTCGTGGGTATCTCTGAAGCCAGTTCATGCACTAGCTATTACTTTTAAGTATTTTTATCTTTTTCCTAAAATGTTTTATGCCTATGATATTATATGATATCTCTATATACAAAGAGATGTTTTAAATCAGTTTTTAAGACAGTTCGTTGTCTTAATGTTATATGGACAGCAGGAATGATTACAAATAATTACACAATAATAGAAAACCCAGCGAATGTATTGCTGCTTGGTATCTGAATTTGGCCCTATGTAGGGGTTTCCATTTTTAATGGAAAATACAGTGTTTCCATGTTTTGGGTTTGACAGGTTAAGCAACTTTTACAGGTAAACATGTAGACACTGCGAATAACTTAAAAATAATTTTAAACATTTTAACATTTTGATTAATAATCTCAATTTTTATTAACTTCAGTGATTTATCTCTGTTAAGAGAAAGTCATAGGGACCAGCAGATGGCATAATGGTTATGTCACTGGGCTCCCATGTAGTCATCCATGGGTCAAGTCCTGGACCCGGTGGTTTAAAACTCAAGCTGGGCATGCATGTGTGCATGCCCAAGATCTGGAGAGGAGAATGGAAGAGAAGGGATTGCACCATGGCTATCCCTTCTGGAGAGTGATTTCTTGCTTTCTGTCTGTCTCTGCAGCAAGAACGTGTGCCCTAGAGCAAAAATCTCTACAAAAAAAAGTCATGCATCTTTCTGTAGGAGCTTACTTTTTGTAAAGGATTGAGCTGTGAATATTGTTTGTAATGAGTATTGTTAAAATCACAAAGCATCATTCTGTTCTACTTCCCAATCAAGACTAAGCTTAAATAGGTAAATGGGGCAGGTGTGTGTTTGCGAAGCTGTTTAAAAAGTATCTCTTTTGGGAGGCCTTGTGGCATATGGGAATAATTTATTCCGAACTTTTGTTTCTGTCTGGGAAATCTATGTTTAGGTTACAATTTAAGATAGCTCTCACTTTCAAAAAGAAACTCGCTTGAAACTGTACTTGCCTTCGCTAATGATCTATTGCATTATCCTCCTCTCCCTCATTTTTAAGTAGTTGAGTTAAAAATATTTACTCTATTTTTAATATCAAGACTAGTTGAGTTGGTTCTGTAGCTATATAAATTCAAGAAAACTGAAAACATTTTATTAACCTTCAAGAAATTCATAAACAATGCAATTGATTATTCCTATTACAATAAAAGAACTATCTCAGAGCCAACCATTTGCTTCATTTTAGTTCTAACTTCATGTGTATTTTCATCAGTTTTATCCAGTAAATGGTTTGATACATTGGTGCCATCTTCTCAGATCTTTATAATAGTTAGGGCTAACATTTGCTACGTGATTATTAATATGTGCTATCTCCTATACTGAATGTTTTATGCCCTGTCTTCTCAACATGAACATACGCTGATAGCCTATTAGCTTTTGTTACATAGAATGCAACATCTAAAATAAAAAGTCATTGCTTTGTCTTCTTTCTTGACTCTTTTACTTTTTGAGTGTAGGATAGCTTCAGGCTTCAGTAGTGCCCAAATTAGTGATTAATAGAAGCTTTGCTGGAAATTCTCTCTTCCTATCTCCTCCTCACTTAAAATAAAGCAGTCTATTCTTTACTCTCTTCAGTAGTGCTAGTAATTTTTACTGCTTGCAGCCTTTATTTGTAAATTTTAGAGGTACTGTACCTCTGAACGCAGACATCTAAAACGGAAATAAAAATTAGAAGCTGTAGGTACTCTTTGCTCTTACATTAGTATTTAGACCATCTGCACAAAATTACTAGATTTTTCTCCATATTTTAACCTTTTTGGAAAGTGAAGAAACCTAATTTTAGTGGAAAAACCTAAATACATTTGAGTGGATAATGGGATTTTTTTCCTTGGGAAATAATTTCTTTCTTTTTTTTTTCTTATGACATTGGTGGTTGAGAAGGCCTTGTCTATGGTTTTTAGATACTTTGTTGAAAATATAATCTGAGGCCTACTTTATTTCCCTATTCCATTTCAGACCTCTAGTTAATCCTGTCCAGGTGACTTGTGAAACAGCCTCCTTTTAAAGTGAATTCTTTATTAGCCTTTATTAGCTATATCAAGTAGCTTGTCATAGTATCTCAAATACTCCCTCTAAATTTGATGAAAATTGACAGCTGTTTTTAAGAGATGCTTGCAGTAAGAAAATAGAAATTTAATTTTATGTATATAGGTTTATAATTATTTTAGGATATATTTCTTCTTGAGAGCATTACATTGAGGATAGGGACCTTATCTGTCTTGTTAATGGTGATAGCCTCAGGGTTTAGCACCTGCTAACCTAGATTTCAACTCTGAAATTAGGCTTAAGTCCTTGTGGTTGAAGCATTCCCAATCCTCTTCAGTCTCATGCTTGTAGACATTTTCTTGGATTATTTCTCCAGATGATAGTCATGAAATGATGTGAATTTTTTGGTAAGTCTCTTTCATAGAATCTCCAAACCACAGGTTGCTGAGAGGTACCTGTGGCAGTATTGAAGTAAATGAAAAACAAGGAGACTTGTTTTGGGGGTCCAGTCTGTAGGTTTTTGTTTTTAAGTGAAAGAATGTTTAACAAAGTCTCTTTAGTATTAATGATTCTTAACTAAGGTACGTGTAGCTAAGTTGATGAGAAATGTTTTCAAGATATATAAGCTGTGGACCTCATCTCCCCAAACTTTGAGTGGACAGCTCTAGGGCAGAATGTGTATTTTTGTTGTCTGTGAGTTTCAGTTATTTATTTCATTTTTAACTATAAGTAATATTCATGGTACAATTGTAAACTATATAGAAGGCAGAAAGTGAATACCAAAGATTATACTCCTCAAGGTTACCATTGCTAATAGTTTCTTAACAGTTTTCCAGAAATTGTTTAATGCATGTGTAAAGTCTGTGTGGCTGTGTCTTTTTCTACAAATGGGCTCATACAATACATTTTGTTTTGCAATTATCGTTGTTGACTTAGCATTTTATATAAGAATCTTTCCAGGGCCAGCCAGTGGCATAGTGATTAAGGTAGCTGGATCCCACTTGGGATCCCGTTTGAGTCCCAAACCCAGCAGTTTGAAAAACAGGCCAGATGTGTGTGCATCCAAAATCCCAAAAGGAGGGAGAAATGGAAGAGACCCTGGAGGGGTGGGGTTCTTTCTCTTTTCTTCCTCTCTCTCTGGAGAGCACATGTGCCCTATAGGAAAATTAAGTAATTTAAAAATCTTTTCATATCATTATACTTAAATTGTGAGTGGTCCATTTCAGTGGCCTGTTTAACACTTATTTCCAGGACTTGTGTGAGGTTTTTTTGGGTTTTTTGCTTCTATCATCTAGGCTATAGTGGATTTCCTTGTACAATATGTCTTTGCACACTTGTATCCTTATGTCTTCTGAAGGATAAATTTTACATGTGAGCTTGCTGGGTCAAGAAATATTTCCATTTTAAAGTTTAAAGATAATACCAAATTGGTTCTCAAGAATTGTACTGATTTGTATTCCTCCCAACGTGTAAGGTACTTCTTTTGCTACAGATTCACCAACCTTCTACAATCCTTGTCAATTCAGTATGCATGAACATGGTATCTGATGTTTGAATTTTCATGTCTTCAGTTGAGATTATTGTTGAACACATTGCTGTTCCTTATCTTCCTAATTTTTGCAGTTCTTTTTCTCCAAACTACCTGCTCATATTTTTGCCCATTTTGGTCTTAGGTTCTGTGGTTTTTTTTTTTTTTTTTTTTTTTTGGTGAGAGAGTGAAAAGGTTTATTAAGAAAAGCATACAGGGACCAGCAGTTAGCGTAATGGCTGTCGCTGGACTCCCACATAGTCGACCACGGTTCGCGTCCCAGACCCAGTGGCTTCAAACTCACGCCAGGCGCGTGTGCGTGCGTACGTGCCCAAGATCCCAGGAGGAGAATGGAGGAGAAGGGATTACTGCATAGCCATCCCCCCTGGGGGGTGATTTCTCGCTCTCTGTCTGTCTGGCGAGCGCATGCGCCCTATAGCAAAAACCTCTAAAATAAAGAAAAGAAAAACATACAGAATGTATAGGTAGAGCAGCCTCACAAGGGGAGGTGGGTGTAAACAGTTTTGTTTCTTCCTTGGGTGGACAAGATCAGGGAATTATCCTGGGATGAACTGCTACTGTCCACTTCTTCCCTGGCTGCAGACCTTCTGCCAAATTTGAACATATTAATACCTTGTAAAACAGCAATTTTAGGGACCAGCAGGTGGCGTGGTAGTTGGGGCACTGGGCATTCCCACATGGCTGACCATAGTTTGAGTCCCGGACCTGGTGACTTGCTTTGTTACTTTCCCTCTTTCTCTCTCTCTGTGTCTCTCTCTGGTCAAATTAAAATAAAATGAATGAATAAATAAAATAAATAATTCTTTTTTTTAAAAAAGCTATTTTATTCCTAGAAATGAGAAAACAAGAGAAATGAACACATACATTCATGAAAAGGCACACATACAATGTTTACAGCATTACTGATATGATAGTCAAAATACTATTACAGGGAGCAGCAGGTGGCATGGTGGTTAAGGTGCTGGACATTCCCACGTGGCTGACCATGGTTCGAGTCCCAGACCTGGTGGCTTGCTTTCTCACTTTCTCTCTGTCTCTCTCTGTGTTTCTCTCTGGTCAAATTAAAATAATGAATGAATAAATAAAAATTAAAAAAAAATACTATTACAGTGTACTAATACAACCACACCAATACCAATGTAGGATACATAAATAAGTTATGGTTTATTCACATCTAGTGTAGTTGTCCCTCAGTATCTGTGAAGGATTGATCCTGGGACATTGTTCTTTACATATTATGGATATTCTTTTATCATATGTGACAAATGTCTTTTCCCACACTCATAATACTATCTCTTAATTTTATTATAGTCCAATTTGTCAGGCTTCTCTTTTATGGGTAGTACTTTTGTATGTTCTCTTTAAGAAATCTTTTCATTGAAACATTCTCTTCTGTTGTCTCCTAGAAGATTATGGTTTTTTCTTTTCACATTTAGATTTGTGAACCATCTGGAATTGATTTCTATGCATGGTATATGCCATTGGTCAAGTGCCTTTTCTTTTCTCAGATAGATAACTAGTAAACATAGTATTTTAAAAAAGCCATTTCTAGTGCTCAGTAATATTATTTTTATTATAAGTTAAGATATACATACATATATATGTATACATATATGTAGATAGACATTTTCCTATTTATGTTTTTCTGTCTATACTTTTCTAGACTGTGTTCTGTTTCATTGACCTTTGATTCAATCCTTATGACATAGCACATTGTCTTAATTACCGTAACTCTAATATATCATCATATCTGGCATTGTGGGAGATACTCTCCCACTTTTTTCTTCTTCAAGAGTGTATGAGTTATTTGTAGTCTTTTGTATTTGCATGTACATTTTATTGTTGGTTAAAAGCAGACCCAAAACTTAAAGGCAACCATCGAAGTCAGAGTGGTAATGATCAGAAGTTTTATGTACAATTGTGATCATGGTCAAATGAAATCTAGAGAGTCTTTTGTTAAAATTAAAGAATGTCCTCATTGCTATTTCAACATTAATTTTGGGTTCTCATGTAGACTACTTAATGCATTGGCCTTATTAAAAAAAAAAAAAAAACCTAATGGTCATAGAACATACTCATTTGAAATTTCATAGTGAGTTTGTAAGTTTATAAAAACATGCAAAGAGTATAGTTAAATGATTTTCATGTTTTGTTTTGTTTTTCCTCCAGAACGTCTGTAACAACAGTCTTCTGCAAATTGAACTTTTTGAAGAATTCTCTGAAGGAAACAAATAGAATTTTTTTACATCATGACTTAATTTGTATGAAAGAACAAGAAACAGATTTTGTCTCTAAATATAATGAAGGGCTGTGTTAAAACACTGACCCTGACTCAATTCTAATGAGCATTTTAGACATGAGTTTACATCGGCAAATGGGTTCAGATCGAGATCTTCAGTCTTCTGCTTCATCTGTGAGCTTGCCTTCAGTCAAAAAGGCACCAAAGAAAAGAAGAATTTCAATTGGCTCTCTGTTTCGAAGGAAAAAGGATAACAAACGTAAATCGAGGGAGCTAAATGGCGGGGTGGATGGAATTGCAAGTATTGAAAGTATACATTCTGAAATGTGTACTGATAAGAACTCTATTTTCTCTACAAATACCTCTTCTGACAATGGATTAACTTCTATCAGCAAACAGATTGGAGACTTTATAGAGTGCCCTTTGTGCCTTTTGCGGCATTCTAAAGACAGATTTCCTGATATAATGACTTGTCATCATAGATCTTGTGTGGATTGCCTACGACAATATCTAAGGATAGAAATCTCTGAAAGTAGAGTTAATATCAGTTGCCCAGAATGTACTGAACGCTTCAATCCCCATGATATTCGCTTGATATTAAGTGATGATGTCTTGATGGAAAAATATGAAGAATTTATGCTTAGACGGTGGCTTGTTGCAGATCCTGATTGTAGGTGGTGTCCTGCTCCAGACTGTGGGTAAGAAGATACAGTTTGATTTTTCTTGTGTTAATTTTCTTTTCCTCTGAATAAAACAAAAATTTGCTCCCTTTTACTCAAAAGAAAAATCTTAACATGCCAGAGAATTCATTCATTCAACAAATAAATATATTGAGTGTGTACAAACCATGTATCAGGTAAAATGTTAGCTGTTAAAGGCTGTAATCCTATCTTACTTGTTTTTATATTCTCTATGTATTATACACTCATGTAAGAGCATTTTTGAAGAAAAAGGTAGGATAGTAGAACACAGAATCTAAATGCAAAATTGATTTTCCATATCTATTTGGAGAATAGTTTATTTTGAACATTTATTTTGGAATAACAGATGAAATTATCAGTGTTTGTTTGTGGCAAGAGGGTTATTTGTGATCATAAACTTAAATGATCTCTGAAAAGTACCTTAATATGTGCTGTAATATTATCTATTCGTGTTGATAAACATAAGCATTTGCTAGTCTCAAGATCTTAAAGTTATGTATTGATAGTATTTCATTTACCCTAAGTTTCAGATTACTAATACAAATACCATTTTCTCCATATTTACAATATTTTTGCATAATGATTGGTAAGTATGTGCAGCATTTATTAGGTACAGTTGTCAGAACTAGTAAAAAATATATGCATGGTAAAAGCCACAGTCTGACTTACCATATATTAGTAAACCAAAGATTATAAGTAAGAGTTTGGAAAGACCCAGAATTTCCATGATTATCTGGATATAATCTCAGAGGCAAGGCTGGAATGTGAGTTTAATGTATCACATTACAACTTTGGGACTCATTATCTAAAATCTATTATTAAAAGCTGGCTGGTTGGAGAATTATCACATTGCACCTAACCAATATGCCATAATGTTAAATAAGAAAAGTATCGTTTTGGGGAACCAGCAGTTAGCGTAATGGCTATGTCGCTGGACTCCCACGTAGTCGACCGCGGTTCGCGTCCCGGACCCGGTGGCTTAAAACTCATGCCGGGTGCGTGTGCGTGCGTGCCCAAGATCCCGAGAGGAGAATGGAGGAGAAGGGATTGCGGCGTGACCATCCCCCCTGGGGGGTGATTTCTCGCTTTCTGTCTCTATGTCTCTGTCTGGCGAGCGCACGCGCCCTATAGCGAAAAACCTCTCCCCCCCCCAAAAAAAAAGAAAAGAAAAGAAAAGGAAAGTATAGTTTTTCCAGTCTGCAAATCCCAGTTTTCCCGAGTATCATTAGCACTTAACTATCCATTAAGGATTTTTGTGTAATACAAAATGTTAAAAAGTTACCTAAGTATTTAGTATTTTATGAATTTATTAGTTGTGTGTAGGACCTAGATGTATTGTTTAGTGTTATTTTTAAATTATGCTCTTTTATACCCCAGGGAACTTGTACTGTAACATAAACAACAAAATAATATGATAAAGGTAATATTTAAACCAGGCCAAGGTTAGCTGTGCTTCCAGATATAATGGCAGAAGCAAACTCTGGGACCTCTGAAGGGCTAAACTCTCAAAAACTGAGAAGAAAATAGAGATAATGGGACTTGCAGGTGGCGTAGTGGTTAAAGCACTGGACTCCCACATGGCTGACTGCAGTTCAAGTCCCAGACCTGGCAGCTTACTTTCTCCGTCTGTGTCTCTCTCTCTTTCTCTCTCTCTTTCTCTCTCTTTCTTGCTCTCTCATGAGCTCAGGTACCCATTTGTACATTAAAATAATAATAGTAAAAATAATAAATAAAATTAAATAATTCTTTAAGAAATTCTTTAAGAAACTTATGATGTACAGCACTTTTAAATAGCTTGAGCAGGAGACAATATCCTGTCAGAGAAACAGCTTGAATATAGTTGTATTGCTCTTGATCCTATGGATCCCTGTGCAACACTTTCACTGGTGCAAATACTCTTGAAATTAGAGTAGATTTCAAATTGGATAGCAAATTTTAGGTTAAAAACTTTCCAAGTCATTATAGAACATACTCCCAGAACTAGCAGATGGTGTAATGGTTACAGCGCTGGACTCCCACGTAGTTGACCATGAATCGAGTCCCAGACCCGGCGGCTTAAAACTCAGGCTGGGAGGACCAGCAGTTAGCGTAATGGCTATGTTCCTGGACTCCCTTATAGCCGACCATGGTTCGAGTCCCGGACCCAGAGGCTTAAACTTATGCCGGGTGTGTGTGCGTGCGTGCTCAAGGTCCTGAGAGGGGAATGGAGGAGAGAGGTGATTTCTCACTTTCTATCTCTGTCTTTCTGGTGAGTACACAACGCCCTATAGCAAAAAAAAAAAAAAAAAAAAAAAAAAAAAATCTCAGGCTGGGCACATGTGCGTGCATGCCCAAGATCCTGAAAGGAGAAGGGAGGAGAAGGGATTGTGGTGTGGCCAATCTCCCTGGGAGGTGATCTGTTGCTGTTTCTCTCTCTCTCCAGCAAGCGCACGCTCACTATAGCAAAAAATCTCTTTTAAATGTAAAACAGACATACTCCCATAACAAGAGTTTAGATACTGAGGAATATGCCTGTGTGTGTTTTAACTGAATTAAAGGTGTGGTTTTTTAACTCCATATTCTTTATGAAACCCCAAGGTGCAAGAGATGCTTCATCAATTCCTCTAAACACTCAATAGCTTAAACAAAAGTAAATATTTTAATCTTAAAATGATGAGACAAAGAAAATGAGATTTAATGTCAGAACTTGTAGTCAGGAGAGAATAAGGCAATAAATCCAGAGATACAGGTGACTAAATAGCTGTGTTTTTTCTTGTGTTAGATTGATTGACCACGTCATCATAATAGCATTATCATGATAGGGCCGAAACAGATGATAGTTTTCATAAGAACTTTTTTTTTTTTTTTTTTTGGAGAGGTTTTCGCTATAGGGCACATGCGCTCGCCAGACAGAGAGAGACATAGAGACAGAAAGCGAGAAATCACCCCCCGGGGGGATGGTCACGCCGCAGTCCCTTCTCCTCCATTCTCCTCTCGGGATCTTGGGCACGCACGCACACGCTCCCGGCGTGAGTTTTAAGCCACCGGGTCTGGGATGCGAACTGCGGTCGACTACGTGGGAGTCCAGCGACATAGCCATTACGCTAACTGCTAGTTCCCATAAGAACTTATTTTTAGAGGAAGCAAGCCAAACCAATTGAGAAAGGATTGTTCATCAGATAGAATTGTGAAAATTAGCTACTTGAGAGGGGAAAAATTAGATTGTCACCACATAACATTTTTGAAGAAGTTTTTGCCTTAGGGCATGTGCACTCACCAGAGGGAGAAAAATAGAGACATTAAGGGAAAAAGTGAGAAATCATCCGAAGGGGGGATGTCCACAGTGTAATCGCTTCTCCTCCCAGGATCTTGGGCACACATGCACATGCGCCAGCATGATTTTCAAGCCACCAGGTCTGGGACTTGAGCCATAGTCAGCCCTATGGGAGTCCAGTGACGTAACCGCTATGCAATCTGCTGGTCCCACCACATGTAGCACATTAGACAAACTCAAAACTGATTACAGAGGTGAGTTTGTTTTTTGTTATAGGATGTGCACGTTTGCCAAAGAGAGACAGAGAAAGAGAGATCATCCACATGGGAGAAGGCTATACCGCAGTCCCTTTCCTCCATTCTCTTGGGATTCTGGGCATGCAGACACACACCTAGCATGATTCCTAAGCCACCAGGTCTGTGACTTGAACCTCACGGTAAGCCATGTAAGATCCAGCAGCTCCAACTTCCACGCCACCTGCTGCCCCAGAGGTTAGTTTTTTATAAAAGGAGAGAGTTTGGGGGCTGGCAAGTGGCGTGGTGGTTAAGGGTGCTGGACTCCCATATGGCCAATTGCAATTCAAGTCCTGGACCTGGTGACTTGCATTCTCACTTTCCCCCTCTCTCTCTTTCTCTCACTCTGTCCTTCTCTGGTCAAATTAAAATAAATAAATAAACAAACAAACAAACAAACAAATAACAATTCTTAAAAAAAAAACAAAAAAAGGAAAAAGTTTAAAAAAATATTTAGGTAAATGATTAGCTCATCTACTTCCACATTATCTATTAAAATTGAACATATAGGGGCAGGAAGTGGCGTGGTGGTTAAGGTGCTAGATCCCACATGGCTGACATGATCAGTTCATGTCCCAGACCTGGCGGCTTAAAAACATGCTGGATGTTTCCTTTTGGTGGGAACCGCCATCTTCCAGTAATTAACCAAAATGACGAACACAAAAGGAAAGAGGAGAGGCACCCAATACATGTTCTCTAGGCCTTTTAGAAAACATGGAGTTGTTCCTTTGGCAACATAGATGCAAATCTACAAGAAAGGTGATATTGTAGACATCAAGGGAATGGGTACTGTTCAAAAAGGAATGCCCCACAAATGTTACCATGGCAAAACTGGAAGAGTCTGCAATGGTACCCAGCATGCTGTTGGCATTGTTGTGAACAAACAAGTTAAGGGCAAGATTCTTGCCAAGAGAATTAATGTGGGTATTGAGCAGAGTAAGCATTCTAAGATCAGAGATAGATTCCTAAAACATGTGAAGGAAAATAACCAGAAAAAGAAAGAAGCCAAAGAGAAAGGTACCTGGGTTCAACTAAAGCGCCAGCCTGCTCCACCCAGAGCAGCACACTTTGTGAGAACCAATGGAAAGGAACTTGAGCTACTGGAACCTATTCCCTATGAATTCATGGCATGATGGGTGTTAAAAATAAACTAATCTGTGGTCTATAAAAATGTTTGCCTTAATTGAGTAGAATTATGTTCCTTCCCCAAAGCTAATTTTTATTGGGCTCTAATTTGTAATATCTTTATTCAAATTTAGTATTTTTTCACCTGAAAGGTGTTAGGTGGTTTATACAACAAATAAAACTTGGTTAGGGAAAAAAAAAAAAAAAAAAAAAAAAAAAAAACGTGCTGGACATACGCACATGCATGCCCAAACTCCTGAGAGGAGAAGGGAAGAAAAGATATTGCAGTATGGCCATCCCTCCAACCCCCAGGGAGTGATTTCTCACTATGCCTCTCTCTGTCTGTCCCCAGCAGGCACTCACACTCTATGGCAAAAATCTAAAATAATGATAATGATAATAATAATAATAATAATAATTGAGCATACATTTTACTCTACAACTGAGAAATTTCATTTCTAAACTTCACTTACGTATCTGGAAATATGTTTAATGGCAAACAAACAGATGAGAAAAAAAATGTTCTTTAACTATCGAATGGATAAATAACATTTAGTTTAGTGGTTACCCCTTAGTAGGAGAAGGAGGGGATGTGAACTTTAAAGGGCAACCAAGGGCCGTCTAAAACCATTGATAAATAGGGTAACTGTAGGTTCTGATTTATTCAGGATAGTTCTAGTTCATGCTTAACTGTACTAGTGTAATTTTCACTAGCACTACTTTGCTTTTTCAAGTGTTCCAATTTAGGCTGTGAATTATATGATTACCTTACCCATAAGGTTTTTCTGTGGTAGATACAGGGATATCTATTTTATTCTTTATAAACCCTTTTATGTGTATGATATTTTTAGTATAATTCTTAAATTTTTCAGAAGCTCATACTTTGGAGTATTTTTACACATTTCCTTCTCATAAAATTTCATTGTTAAAAAATAAAATGGCTTGGGGCTAGCAGGTGGCATAGTGGTTAAGGCACTGGGCTCCCACAGGGCTGATTGCGGTTTGATTCCCAGACCCAGAGGCTTGAAACACGCCGGGCATATGTGTGTGTGCATGCTCAAAATCCTGAAAAGAGAATGGAGGAGAAGGGATTGTGGCATGGCTACCCCCTTGAGAGGTATTTCTGACTGACTTTCTTTCTCTTCAGTGACCACATGCACCCTATAACAAAAATCTCTCTTTAAAAAAGAAAGGCTCAGTATTCTAAATACTGAGAAGATAGCTTAAATGTCAACTCAAGTATAAAATACCATAAAATAATAGAAACACCTACTTTAGTAGATCCTATAATGGGACCAGCAGATGGCGTATTTGTTAAGTCCCTGGATTCCCATGTAGTCGACTGTGGTTCGAGTCCCAGACAGAGAGGCTTAAAACTTACACCAGGCACATGTGCATGCATGCCCAAGATCCCAAGAGGAGAATGAAGGAGAAAGGATTGCAGTGTGGCCATCCCCCTGTAGGCGTGGGGGTAGGGGGGTGGGAGTTTCTCATTTTCTGTCTCTCTGGTGAGTACATGCACCCTATAGCAAAAATCCCTAAAAAAACAAAAAAATTCTGTTGTTATGAAAGAGCACTTGATTGTTACATACATTTAATAAAGAATTGTCCTTGATTAGTTTGGCTATAATATTTGGTATTGGTGGTTGTCAATAGTCTTACCTACAAAGAACAGAAAAAAAACATTACACCACAGAGATTACTTTTATTTATGTATTCCCATTTATATTTTTATTTATGCTGACTCACTTAAGTTGTTAAGAGCCTGTTTTTTACACTTACCATGACAAGGTTTATGGTTGTGTTATGTAGGAAACTTTACTCAGTATCATAAATATCTATGTATAGTTTGAAAACATAGACTACTACCTGGACCTACATTGATTTTTGAATCCCTATTCTAGCATGCTTTTATAAAGATTGAGATAGATCTTTAATGTTACTAGCAAAATTCTAACGTAAGCTTCTCATAGCTCTTATTTATTATTCTGTCTCTCCATTTCAAAAGTTTTGTATTTTTATTTTTAAAATCACTCATTCTGTTGCTTAACTCATCTATGTGCCAAGTATTGGAGATTTAATAATGAATAAAAGACAAAAATCTCTGCCCCCTTGGAGCTTTTTAAAACCTTTGGAACTCTCAGAGGAATATTTTTATTAAAATTCCACTTCTTATTTAAATCTGGAAAAAGAAATACTGGTAAATATCTGAATATTTGGCAGTCCTGCTCAAAGATACGCTTAAGCATAGTACCAGTACCATAGTTGTATATGTGCCATTTAACCCCTTTTATTGTACAGCACACTTGAAGGGTTCATTTTTTCCTTTCAGAAATGCTAGATGTGATATTACGAATTTTTCCTTTTGCATTTGATATTTTTCAATATCATCATTTTCTGTATCCAATTTTGACCTTTCTTAAACATGTAATTTAGCACATCTTGAGAAATACATGGGGACTTCAGTTTGTGGAAAAATTGAATTAAAGCATGAGTTTATTTTGGTGCCTAAAAAAACTGAAATCCATTCGTAGTTTTTTCATAATACACCTGTTCATTCTGTGAAACTTTTTGAAGACCCCTCGTACTGTTCTTACATTGGAGTGGAAAAGAATATTTACCTGACCTGGTGTCTATTTGAGATCTCTTGGGGTTTTGACCTAATATTTTTTCCACTCTTCTTAGGACCAAGGCAGATTAGGCTTGTTTAAAGGACAGTATTTTTAAAAGCCACTCTTGAAGAAGGACCCTGGGAGTCAAATCTGAACTGCTGTGATTTAACTACAGTCAGGCTAGCTAGCCTGCTTCTAGAACATACCAGTCCTAATAGGATCAGAAATACCTGGCCATGGCTGGCAGAGAAGAATTGAGGTGAGGGACATGATATGTAAGAGGAGGGGTTGTATAGGACCTACCTTGAGTAAACATAGTTGATTACCTCTGCCTACAAGGCCTTGTTTGTATATCGTCTAGGTTGGTAGCAAAAGTTGGCATTTCAGTTAGCACAGGCCACTTTACTACCAGCACATACTAACTTTGTCATCTTGTGTGTATTTCTGACTTTGCTAGTGAACTTTGAATGTATGAGGAGACTTCAAAAAGTTCATAAACAATGGAATTATAAAGTATGGATTTATTTTGGTAAAAAAATGTTTTAAATCTGTGCAGATTTTTTTCATAATGCTTGTTTTCCTTGAACTTTTAAAAACCCCTTCTGTGGAAACACTATACTAGAATGTAATAATTAATAATTTAATGTTTTTGTACCCTTCATAGGTAAAAGAAAAGCATTTGTGTGTTTGTTTTTTCTTTTTGAATGAACCAAATGACTGTATGCCACCAACATAAGCCGTGCACCTTAGGGTAATATGATCAACTGTAATCAGCTTCAAGCTAGTTTCCTGTGGCATTTAAATAGCTCTCAATGGTAACTTACTTTGGTGGACCACAGTGTTCTTAATGAATTTAAAAAAAAAAAAAATGGGTCATAGGCTTAGGGACGAAAGAACATGTATTTTTAGAATTCTAATTAATGTCCATATGACTCTTATTTCCATCCTACTGAGAAGTGTTTTAGCCAGACCTTGACCATCTTTTGACATGTTGGAAATTGTTCTGTAGAACAACTTTTTATTTAATTATTTTATTTAATTTTATTTATTCATCATTTATTTTTTAATTTGACCAGAGAGGGACACACACACACACACACACACACACACACACAGAGAGAGAGAGAGAGAGAGAGAGAGAGAGAGAGAGAGAGAAAGTGAGAAAGCAAGCCACCAGGTCCAGGACTCCAACTGTGGTCAGCCATATGGGAGTGTCCAACGCCTTAACCACCATGCCACCTGCTGGTCCCTGTAGGATAACTTTTTATAAATTTTGTGCAGATCATAGTTTTTAGCTGATTTTCTCTAGTACAGTCATCCTTCGGTATACTCGGGAGATTGGTTTCAGGACCCCCTTGTAGATAGCAAAATCCAAAGATGCTCAAGTCCTTATGTGCACTTGCCAGACACAGAGTCAGAGAAAGGGGAAAACAGAGAGTATAAACCCCTCCCTGAGGTGAGGGGGGGAATGACCATGCCACAATCCCTTTTCCTCCATTCTCCTCTCAGGTTTTTGACCAGGCACACATGCTTGCCCGGTATGTTTTTCAAATTGTTGTGCCCACGACTTGAACCGTGCAGTTACCCATGTGAGATCTAGCAGCCTTAACCTCCACACCACTGAGTAGCCCCTATTCTAACTTTTATGTTAATAATATCACATCTTGGTGCCAGCAGGAGGCATGGTGGTTAAGGTGCTTGATGCCCACATGGCTGACAAGGGTTTAAGTCCCAGACCTGGCAGCTTGAAAGTCATGCTGAGCACATGTGTGCCTAGGATCTCAGTAGGAGAGTGGAGGAGAAGGGATTGTGGCGTGGCTATCCCCCCTTTTCTCACTTTCCCTCTCACTGTCTTTCTCTATCTTCTCTGGCAAGCACACACACCACGTGGCAAAAACCTTCCAAAAAAACAATCACATCTTTTATATATAGCAAAATATAACTCAGGATAAAGTTTTGTAGTAATGTATCTTAGAGGAGCATTGTATAAAGGAAGTAATTAAAGGTTGAATAAATCTCAGATCTTATTGCCTGTCATTAAGCAGTCATTTCAGCAAGCTGAAGTCTTTAGACACAAGCTATAAGGAATCATCTTAGGGACCAGCAGGTGGCCTAGTGGTTAAGGCACTGGACTTCCCACATGACTGACCATGGTTTGAGTCCTGGTCCTAGTCACCTTCTCTCTCTCTCTCTCTCTCTCATTCTCTCTCTCTTTCTCTCTCTCTGGAGAGCACATGTGCCTATAGCAAATTTTAAAATGGTAGTACTAAATGAAAATAAAAAAGAATTATCATTTTAAAGCAATTTAAGAAGCTGTTTTGAAGTTTGATTATTGAGAAGAAAAAGTGTGTGAAGTGTGCTCAGTTTTCTCTTATGCAATAGCTCTCCGTGTTTTCATGGATATTGTTTCAATTTATGGAACTTACCTTGTATTGAAATTTTGAAAGGACAAAGTTGACATTCTGCTTTTAATTCTTCTTGCCAAGATGTGAAGAATTTCCCAGTAGGACTTTAAAAAAATATTTTGAAAGACTTACAGTCTAAATCATTAACTATAAATTAAGTCAGTTCTTTCCTAAATTTCATTTAGTAATACAAATACTAGGATACTGAGCATCTTCTATAAAGGTTAACACTATGATATAACCTAACTTCTATTGATTTACCTTACATATTTTTTATAAATATGGGCTCAGAAAGGATATGTTCTCTAAAGTTATCTCATTTACTCAATATTCATATTAACTGTACCTCGACAAGGGTCTTCAGAAAGTTCATAAAAATGAGTATTATGAAAAGGGTATGGATAGATTTAAATTATTTTTGCACCAAAATAAGCTTGTAATTTAATCTCATCTTCTATGAACTTTCTGCAGTCACTTTGTATTTCCTTATTTAATTATTAAAAGGTAAGTTTGCACCTAAATTTGACTTTTACAATTATCACTAAAGATTATACTGTTTTACTCTTATAATGTCCATTTATACCTCAGTTATCCAGCAAAATTTCACAATTTAAAAATTTCTACTCTAAGTTATATCTAGAATGCTTATCAATATTTATTTTAAAATGAGTATTCAAATATTAATACTCAATTCAAATGACCTGATGATATGGAAATGATAGTAATGTGGATGGTCACATATTCACCAAACACAAATGCAGAGGTACTAGGTGATTTAGTTGCAGGGAGATCACGTAATTTACATAGTATTAGGCTAGATGGAATTTGGACCAACAAGCCTAAACCTCTGTTCTGCCTTTGTAATTCTCTATTCTGCCCTCCTTTTTTCTCCGCCTTTTCTTTCATAAAAAATAGATTAGAGAAGAGGTTTAGAAAAGAATGTCATAACCTTCTTACTGAAATTCCTATTTTAAACTGATACTTTATATTAGATCATTGATTATTTAGATCATAACTTTGATAGAAAATAAAGTGTAGGGTTTTTTGTTTGTTTTTATAGTACTGCAGTGCTAAATTACCCCATGTTGATTCAAATTGTCTTTCATTCATTTTTGTTTGAGCATATCTGTGTTAGATAGTGCTGATGAGAGAAGTGGTCTATGAGAAATAGAGGAGAACAGCAGGTGGAGTGGTAGATAATGTTGAATTCCCACATGACTGACCATGGTTCAAATCCCAGACCTGGGTGACTTGAAAATCATGCCAGGTGCATGTGTGTGCATGCCCAGAATCCCAGGAGGAGAATGGAAGAGAAGGATTGCAGCATGGCTATCTTACCTGGAGGGTGATTTTCTTCTCGCTTTCCTTCTCAGTGTCTCTCTGCCTCTCTCCAGCTAGTGCATGCACCCTATGGCAAAAACAAAAGCAAAATGGAATTTATGATGTAAAGTCTAAGTTTAAAGAGTGAGGTATGAAGGGAGTAACAAGTTCAAAAGAGAAGGAATTTTTTATTCTAAAAATATTGCATAATTTTGGGACCAGCAGTTGCCATAATGGCTATGTCGCTGGACTCCCATGTAGTCGACTACAGTTTGAGTCCCCGACTTGGTGGCTTAAGCTCATGCTAGGTGCGTGTGCCTGTGTGCCCAAGATCCTGAGGAGAAGGGATTGTAGCGTGGCTATTCCTCCCTGGAGGGTGATTTCTTCCTTTCTGTCTCTGTCTTTCTGGCAAGCACATGTGCCCTAGAGCAAAAACCTCTTGGGCTCTTGGGGGGGGGGGGGCATGATTTTATAGATTATCTTGAAATTCAGTAAAATCTTAGTTATAATTATTATTTAAATTTCATTGCCAGTAATAAAGGGGAGCTCTGAAAACTTCCCTAAATTTCCAGACAAGAAGAAAGGCTTTTTACAAAAGCCTCTTGTACATAGATAAGAAAGAAAACTAAAACCTCCTGGAAAATTTTTGAAGTTTTATTGAGATCATTGTAGATTGACATGCATTTGTAGAACAGTGACACAACCAGGATGTTGGCATAGATGTGATCTACCTGGTTTTACATGTACTTATTTTTGTGTATGTGTATTTAGTTATATAGCATTTCAGTCCAGTGTAGTTCATGGTACTGTGCAGTTCCACTACAACCAAGATCCCTCAGGTTGCTCTTTTATAACTACATCTACCTCCTTCCCACTCTTTCTTCTCCCCAACCTTTGTCTCTGACCCCTGCCAGCCACTAATGGTTTCCCTTTCTAAAATTTTGTCATTTCAAAAATGTTATGTAAATGGGAACATAGGGTATATCACTTTTTGAGATTAACATTTTTTTTTTAGAAATTTTTTATTTTATTGTATTTTTTATTATTGTATTTTTAAAATTTGCTATAGGACACACACACATTCACCAGAGGCAGGAGGGTTGAGAAAGCAAGCCTCTAGGCCGGGGACTCAAACCACTGTCGTCCATGTGGGAGTCCAGCATCTTAACCACCACGGCACCTGTTGGCCTCAAGGTTAACTTTTTTCACTCATCAAAATTCCCACAGGGAATCACTGAGTTTGTTATTTGTATCAATAATCATCCTTGTTGTTGAGTAGTACTCATCCATATGGGTGCCATAGTTATTTAACAGTGTACCTATTGAAGGCATTGGGGCTGTTTGCTGTTTTGGATTATGAGTAAAGCTGCTGTGAATATTTGTGCTTAGGTTTTGTGTGAACATAAGTTTTTATTTCTTTGAGATAAATGCCAAAGAGTGCCTAGAGTTAAAGTGCTAAAAACTAACAGAGAATAAGGGTTAGGGCTAGTCATGAATCTCCTGTTCTCAGTCTTTATCTGAAGCAAAAGACAACAGACATAACCACTTTTACCAGGCATCTTAGAAACAAAATATGAGAATTTATGAGTAAGTACAAGATGATTACAAAACGTGTAATCTGACACAGTACACCATTGACAGGCGTTGCTGATCCATAGTCATTACTTTTTAAATAGTAATCAATGTCTAGTTTTTCTCATTTTAAAAGTAATGAATAATGGTAGAAAGTCAGAATTGCATAATTGTGTAAAGAAGAAAATTGAAACCCTAAGACCAAGAAAATCACTATTCAAGATTATTGGTGTATTTCTTTCTAGTCTATTGTGTGTGCATACAATACTAATTTATTAGTTTTAATAAAATTGGGGTTAGACTAAATGCAGCTTGGTATCCTGCTTAAAAGTTAAAAGTTATAAAGAACTTTTCAGATGTCTTAGAGTTATTTATATGTTGCCATTTGTGAATTATCTCCTCCTGCCCACTCCCATTTTTATATTAGTGAAATAGGGTTAGGGTTAATGACTATTTGTGAATATATAAATAGAAAATGTTTTCTAGGAATAACATTTTAGTTGGATTTTTTTTAACTTTAATGAATAGCTCATGTTTTATGTTATATTTTAAATATTTTTTCTTGTTCTTTCAAGATATGCTGTGATAGCATTTGGATGTGCCAGCTGTCCAAAATTAACTTGTGGGCGAGAAGGCTGTGGAACAGAGTTTTGCTACCATTGTAAACAGATTTGGCATCCCAACCAGACCTGTGATGCTGCTCGACAAGAGAGAGCCCAGAGTTTACGTCTGAGGACTATTCGTTCTTCATCCATTAGTTACAGTCAAGAATCTGGAGCAGCAGGTACTAATATTTGATTTTTTTTTTTTCTAACAAAACATTTGACACACAACACTACTTATTTTAATGAAAAAAGTATTCTTTTCCTCTTATCATCTGTTCTCCCTTAACATTTCAAAAGTGTTTTATGTTTTAAGTGCTGTTTAGAAAAGCCTCATTCTTTCCTGTAAAAAAAAAAGTGATTCTGATATTGGAAAGATTTTATTGTCAGGAAAAAAAGGAAGAGGGAAGTATCGTGGAAAAGAGGAATCAGTCATGATATATACAGCTGATAGTTAAAGATAATCTGAAATTTCTTTATAAAATATCTTATGCAAAACATGGCAGGTACTTCTAATAAAATAATGAATTTCTGATATATCACCTTTAGATTATTTCTACTTGCATAAATCTCAAAAAATAACAGGTTAAAACAATATTCTTGGAATCCTTTTCATTTAAATATTTTGTGAAACTACATTTTATATGCAGTTGTCTTGTTTAATCCTAGAATCAAAAATACAAAAATTATACCTTAGTGGAGAGGACACTAAGAACTTTAAGGTGTTAGGAATTTAAAAATTACCTGGGGAGGGGCCAGCAAATGGTGTGGTAGTTGAGGGCACTAGACTCCCACATAGCTGACCACTGTTCGAGTCCCAGACCTGTTGGCTTGCTTCTCACTTTCCTTCCCCAGCCCCCTCACTTACTCACTCTGTTCCTCTCTGGTGAAATTAAAATAAATAAATAAATAAATAAAGCTTAAAATAATTTTTATTTTTGGAGAGGTTTTTTGTTTTTTGTTTGTTTGTTTGTTTGTTTTTTCCTATAGGGCACTTGAGCTTGTCAGAAAGACAGAGAAAGAGAAACAGAAAGCAAGAAATCACCCCCCAGGAGGGATGGCTTAATGACTATGTCGCTGGACTCCCATGTAGTTGACCACAGTTCACGTCCTGGACCCAGTGGCTTAAACTCATGCTGGGCACATGTGTATGCGTGCCCAAGACCCCGAGAGAAGAATGAAGGAGAAGGGATTGCAGCGGGGCCATCCCCCTGTGGGGGGTGATTTCTCACTTTCTGTGTCTCTCTGTCTTTCTGGCGAACGCACATGCCCTATAGCAGAAACCTCTCCAAAAAAAAAAAAACAAAACAAAACAAAACAAAACAAAACAAAACAAAAAATGCTTTGGTCCTAGAAGAAGCACTACAGAAACTTGTATTCACTAATAAAGCACAGATTAAATTTATAGAAAGGAGAATGGACTATAGCTTAATGCTTATAATTTAAGAAATTAGAACAAATAGTTAAACTCAGTGGTTAGTGCTCTGCATTTCTTTTCTAAGCTGTAAATCTGTCATTAGAAAATGTAGCTGGCTAGGCTGTCTGACCTGGTGGTTAAGGCAGCTGGAACCCACAGAAAATTCATAGAAAAATGGAATTAAAGAGTTGATTTTGGTATTGAAGAAAAACCCCTTAAAATCCATGTATATATATTTTTTAACAATATGCATTTTCCATTAACTTTTTGAAGCCCTCTTGTATAATTTAAGGCAGCTCCTATTGTGTGTCAGTGTGACTCCTGAAATTATATGCCACTTGATTTTAATTTGGCACCCTCATGCATTGTAACTATATATCGTACAAGGAACATACACCAACAGTATTTGAATACACATATAATAAAGACAGAGACAGCTAAATTAAAGCAGTCATAGGGACCATGACCAGCAGGTGGTGAGCTGGTTGGGGTGCTGGACTCCCACATGGCTGATTGCAGTTTGAGTCCCAGACCTGTTGGCTGGCTTTCTCACTTTCCCTTTCTCTCTCTCTCTGGTCAAATTAAAAAATAATAATAAATAAAATAATTCTTAAAAAAAAAAAAAGTCATGAGCCTACATAATTAACAATGGTTGCTTTTGTTCAGAAATTGTTTTACGTGGTTTATAATATTTATAACTGTATTGCCCTTCCATAATCTCTTACCTTTTCCCTTTTATTCTGAGTACTGATTCTTTGCAAGATCCATTTGTCTATAGTGTAAAGGAAGGTATGATGGGGAAAAGGCTGCTTTTCAAAAGTTATCTGTATCATTAAATTTATAATGCTCATAGATGATATTATTAGAAGAGAGAAGTGAACTTACAGTATTTTGCATACAGTATCTCAGATAAATACTAAATTGTCACTTCTTATTAGTGTTCATTCACTAAAGGAATAGTATACAGAATATCTACATTCGAGTTTAGTGGAAAAGTTCTAGAACAGCAGGTGCCATCAGAGAAGATAGCTCTGGGGTTGGGACAAAGACAAACTTTACGTAGCTCACAATTTACTTAGAGCTGTCCTTGAGTCTTTCTCTTTATACCTTTGTTGTTATTTGTTCTCATTGTTTGACTCCTGTGTTTGAAAAGTGTTTACAACTGGAAATTTTAATATATGTTCCCTTTCTCAGAAAGGAATTAAACATACTTTATACACTGAAAACAGTAAGCTGAAGCTGACAGTTCATGCATTAAGATTTTTTGGCAGTGCTAACAATTGATAATCTTCTAAAAATTATCTGTAGACTAACTATATATATGTACACTTAACAGATCTCTCTGTATTCCTAATAGCTGATGATATAAAGCCATGTCCACGATGTGCTGCTTATATAATAAAGATGAATGATGGGAGCTGTAATCACATGACATGTGCTGTCTGTGGTTGTGAGTTTTGTTGGTTGTGTATGAAAGAAATCTCAGATTTACATTACCTAAGGTAAGTTTATAGAAGAAGCTATTGATATGTAAATATAATTTTGTATTATAAGACAAATGAGCTTTTGGGGGAAAAAGGATTGTCCCAAGCATTTTTAAAATTGGGGTTTATGGAGCTAGCAGGTGGCATAGTAGTTGGGATGCTGGACTCCCACATGGCTGACCATGGTTCGAGTCCTAGACCTGAGGCTTGCTTTCTCACTTTTTCTCTCTCACTGTCTTTCTCTCTTTGGTGAAGCATGCATGCTCTGTAGCAGATTAAAATAATAATAATGATAAGTAAAATAAAGTAAGTAATTCTTTTAAAAAATTGTGATGTATTAGATACTGAAGGGATCAATTTTATTCTAGTTACATAAATTTAAAAGGAACCAAATTATTATTGTTACCCATTTGAAATGAATAACTAGTCAAAATATGAAATGGTTTTCTTTTTTCTTTTATTTTTTGTGAAAGTAGAAATCTAATATTTAATGCCCTTGTAATTATGTAGATTGTAAATATTTCCATTTAATTTTTTCATAATTTTCCTCATTTAGACTACAGAATAAATTATGATAGATCAGATAATTGTTCCTAAAACAGAGATAAAATACACATATTTTGCATTAATTTACTCTTTAAAAACTAACTTAAGGATTCAAGGGTAATAGAGGATTGGAGATAAAATTTTAATCTGAATCCTATTACCAAGATTCCATTAATATAATATATAATGTTTCTTACCTTTGACATTTAAAGAATTTAGAATTTAAAGATAGGAGAAAAGGCTCTCAAGTATGAAAGTTTTCTTTTATAGTCATTACTTTAATATATGGTAGTAATTTGTTGTAATGTTTTACAGCAGTTATATTGCGATATTTTTTTTCCCATTAGTCCATCCGGGTGTACTTTTTGGGGGAAGAAACCCTGGAGCCGAAAGAAGAAAATATTGTGGCAACTGGGAACACTTGTTGGTGCTCCTGTAGGAATTGCCTTAATAGCTGGCATTGCCATCCCTGCAATGATTATCGGCATTCCTGTGTATGTGGGCCGTAAGGTAAAATGCGTATTTACTTGTTATCTTTTTCTAAATCTTCAGGTGTACCTTTTTAGTACTGATGATTTTTGTTTTGTATTGGTTTATTTGTTCTTAGATAAAGCTTATCTTTGGTTTCTTAAGTATAAGATAGTTACTATTTTTCCCTAAGCTGGTAACTTTTCAGTGTTTGCAAAGCTTGTATGTATGCACATAAAGCAGACTTGCTTTAATACTATCTGAATCTGACAACTTCAGCACATTTGTTTAATAAACCAATTTTGATTATAAAATATTAAAAGATCTTTACTTTTTTTCATAAATATCTGTTTATAAAGTCAGGTCTATGAGGTCTTTTAATAAAATTAATTAGTGAAAAAACATGCACTCAGGCAAAAAAAATAATTAGCCAGTTCCTGAATTATTTCCACTTGAGTTCAAAGCTTTGTTTCTTCTTGTCTTACTGTTATTAGTAAGTATTATGTTGTGCAGTTACTTGACTGTACAGTGACTGTCTTGTGAAAACTATCACTGGCCTGTGGCTGATGCTTCATTAGCTAAGCAAATCTTTCTTGAAGGGTTAATGAGATCATTTGTGAAGTGCTAAGAAATCTGCTGCTAAATTAATAGATTCTCAACACTGAGTAGTAGCCTTAGAAATTATCTCATCTCAATCTTGTACCCAAGCAGAATAAAGAGTAGCAAATTTTAAAAAGGTAATGGATGTTGAGCCCATTCTGTTGTTAGATGTTTTGTATACTGTGGCTCATTTTAATCTTGCAGCAACTTAGGTATAATAATCTTTAATTTATGTGTTAGGTGTATTGAGGTTTAGAAAAGTATATATAATTTATCTTCAGTTACATGGAAAGAAACCAAAGCTGGGATTTAAACCCAGGAACATGAATTGTTTATATAAAATTCCTGATAAGTTTCAATCTAGCTGTTGGGGCATTTCAGTGATGAGAAAACCACCACCTCGATGAAAGAGCCCATTCTGTCGCCAAGTGGTTATTAATGTTTAGAAAATTCTTGTGTAGAGTCAGAAGCTATTTACCTTTAAATTGTTTCCTTTAATTCTGTTTCTGACTTCTTCCAAACTCAAGATAAGGTTGATCCTCTTCCATATAATAGCCTTTAAAAAAAAATTCAACATGTATTTGTTATCAGAAAATAATATGTGCTATTTTTCTTTTCTTTTTTTTGGGGGGGGAGGGGCTTTTTTTTTTTTTTTTTTTTTTTTTTTTTGAGAGAGGTTTTTGCTATAGGGCGCGTGCGCTCGCCAGACAGAGACAGGGAGACAGAAGGCGAGAAATCATCCCCCGGGGGGATGGCCACACCGCAGTCCCTTCTCCTCCACTCTCCTCTCGGGATCTTGGGCATGCGCACACACGCGCCTGGTGTGAGTTTTAAGCCACTGGGTCCGGGACTCGAACCATGGTCGACTACATGGGAGTCCAGCAACATAGCCATTACCCTAACTGCTGGTCCCAATATGTGCTATTTTTCAAAAATTAGTTTTGGAAGGGATTGCGGCGTGACCATCCCCCCTGGGGGGTGATTTCTCGCTTTCTGTCTCTATGTCTCTCTCTGTCTGTCTGGCGAGCGCACGCGCCCTATAGCGAAAAACCTCTCAAAAAAAAAAAAAAAATTAGTTTTGGAACTGACAACAGATATTTATAAGCCAAATGTTTATTTCAGATAGTTTTAAGCAAGATAGTTTTAAACTTTTAAAATCTCAAATATAGTAGGCGATTATAATTATTTTTCATGTAGTTAACCAAAGCAAGATTTTGCTGAAAACATTTAAGACTGTTTACTCAGATACTTAGAAATAGAAGTAGAAAGAAAATAGACACTGTTGTACTGCACATACCTACAAATAATTTATAGTGGAGAGATTATTTACCTCATTGTTCCAAGTCCTGGGTGAGTTACAAGTATCTTTTTTTCAGACATGTACCAAAAGGGTGGCAAGTCAGTGAATTGGCTTTCAGTTTAAACAGTGTTCTGTGCAGTTTGGAGATCTGACCCAACCTAGGAAAAATGCTGTTGATAAACTTTATCCAAAAACTAACTGAGACTTCATTTATAACAAAAAATAGAAAATAGTCAACAATTAAGTTAAACCAGAAATAGTGGGATGACGTGATCACTGTTACTGAACGTTGGTACTTGTGGGTACAGACTTTTCTGGAAGTCACCCTTTCTCTTGGCAGCCTGCCATTGTAAGTCTGCTCCATCAGTTTTGTAGCCTTGGCTTTTCTCTGCCTCAGTGCTAAGTTTCCGAGGACTGGGGAGGGGAAAGACACAGGTATTAGCCTTAACTAAAGGATAACGAAAGGTACCATGGGGAAGTCTGCCCTCTCTGCCTGCATGAGCTCTCAGTATGTAGGGGAGTGCAGGGGCCCATTCCCTGGGATCGTATTCTCAATACTGGCAAATGGCATTCTGTCTGGGAAGTAAAAATGTTCCTTGCCCCTTACATACTTTGCCCACCTCCCCAGCCCAGCCTCTTCATTGTTTTATATATCTCACAAAGCTCATTGTACTTCACAGCCTTCAAAATAACTACTTAATAAGTTGTTTTATTAAGCCTCATCTAGAATACTGTTTATGAGTCAAGTATTTTTGTAGAGACTGCCTGTACACTTCTGAGGTTTGAAACAGAGGGGAGAAATGGGCTTTATAGTTTAATCCCATGAAAATCACAAAAATAAAGATACTGAGCTATTTTCTAAAATTCATATAGTACATTATAAGCCATGTTCAAGGTGCTGTTAGATTCTCTGTATTAACACCTATACGGTACAAAGATGCTAAGTAGATCTGATTCCTGTTCTCTGGTAGCCAAGGTTTGTTATTGTTTACTTTTTCTCTCTGTACTCGGAGCTATAAATGAGAACCCAAGATACTGAGTCCTTTGTAGTATTTTTCTTCATAAAAAGGATCAATGAAAAAATTAATCTCAAATAGTGATACTTGTTTACTAGATATTTGTTTATTAGAACTACTTTTTAAGGTCAGTCTCTAAAAAGATTATGAAAATCTCCCCTTGAGCCAAATTTTACCATTTAAAGAATCTTATTTAGAAAGAACTCAGTGAAATGCTAAATTCTTTAGGAGTAGTCTGTTACCGAAACATCCAACTTAAACCGTGTTGAAAATACTTATTATTATTATTATTTTTTTTTTTGGAGAAGTTTTTGCTATAGGGCGCATGCACTCACCAGAAGTACAGAGAGAAGCAGAGAGACAGAAAGCGAGAAATCACCCCCAAGGGGAGATGGCCACGCCACAATCCCTTCTCCTCCATTCTCCTCTTGGGATCTTGGGCACGCACTCACATGCGCCTGGCGTGAGTTTAAGCTACCAGGTCTGGGACTCGAACCATGGTCGACCACATAGGAGTCCAGTGACATAGCCATTACACCAACTGCTAGCCCCCAAAATAATATTTTTAATTTCATCTTCTTTGCTCAAGGTATGTTTATACTATTGAATAAGATTATAAGGACTGTTTTTATTCAAGACTGTTTTAAAAATAAACAAAATATAAAACTTACTAAATGACTATCTTTTTTGTAAGCAAATAATTCGTGAGAATATGGTTTAAGAATGATGCAGGTACTCCTCACTTAATGTCTGAGTTCTGTTTTGGTGAACATTAAGTGAATTGGTCAATAAGCCAGGAGTTTAAAGGCAGAAGTCCTATAGTATGTCATGGGACCACATGTATATTTCAATAGATATCACATGACACCACATTAGAATAATGTAATTTTATCCATATGAAAAGTACACATTAGATAAGCATCAGAAAGTGACAAGACACAATACAACATAATAATATAAATTTGATGTAATTGGTTTTATTTATTTTGAATACTACTATGGGTGCACAATAAAGTACAAATTTATAAATGATATATGTAGTCTTGCATGACTGTAAATGCTTGGTGTAGTCACTACCAGCCAACTGTGGGAATGAGACAAATACCAATACCTTTCTGCTGAAAGTCGAAGAGATTGTTAAATAAGTAGGTGATTAAGTGAGGAGTGGATGTAATAGGTTTACCTTGACTTACAGCGCTTAACTATGAAATTGAATTAGAAATCACTTTAAACTTACTGCAAATATGGATCTATTTCATCTAAATTACATATGTAATGTATTTTCTCTTCAATCCCTCACCTCCATTTTTATTTTTAATTCAAGATTCACAATCGATATGAAGGCAAAGATGTTTCAAAACACAAACGGAATTTGGCCATAGCAGGTGGTGTAACATTGTCTGTAATTGTATCTCCAGTAGTGGCTGCAGTGACTGTAGGTAAGAAAATGTTTAAAGATACTAATTACCTCAAACTTTACGGAATTCACGTTTTCATTTTTATTCTACTTTTTTGCTATAGGGCGTGTGAGCTCACCAGAGAGAGAAACAGAAAGTGAGAAAGCAGCCCCTAGGGGAAATGGCCATACCACAATCCCTTCTCCTCCATTCTCTTCTCAGGATTTTGGGCACACATATGTGTACACCTGGTGTGTTTTTCAAGCTGCTATGTCCAGGGCTTGAACCATGCCATTGGCTGTGTGAGATCTAGTCACCTTAACCACCACACCACTGGCCGGGCCTCTTTATTGAGTTTAAGTTTTGTGGGAGAATTTTTTTTTTTGAAACAAAGTATTAGGGCCGGAGAATGGTGCAGTGGTAGAGTAACAAATATGACACTCTGAGATGATTCCATATGAGAAGTTTTGCTGTGAGACTGGAGATCTCCCTTAGCATGCCAACCACTTAGAGTGCTTGCCCATGATTGGAGCTAGCTTGAAGTCTGGAGATGGATTTGGTAGTGGGACCCTGTTGGGGTGCTGTCTCTGTCTCTCTTGCTCATGGAAGAAATAAACTTTAAAAATGTTATATTGTTGAAAATAAGAGAGTTACTTTTTATTTAAGGATAATTTCAATTGAGCCTACAGAAAGTCTCTCATTCAGTAACTGTATTAGTAGTATTACAGACTAAAGAGTCTAGTTTAGGGTTGGCCAGTACCCCTTTTCCACTTCTTGGTACAGTGTAGGGGTCAGGTGTTTAAAAGAAAAAAGGTTACATCTATTTATTTTTATTTATTTATTATTAGGGTGGTATGTGTTACATGAAAGACTTGAAGCTCTGAATTTGTTTGTGTCCTTTAACATCTGTGTAAATTCCCTTTTGGCAGTTATTCCAGCCAGATCTTCGGAGCACTTTTTTTCTGTATAGTTTTCCTGAAAAGGATTTCTGGAACTCTTGCTTCTGTGATTTATTTTTTGGTTTATAATTATAAATTTAATTTCTTTTTAGGTATTGGTGTTCCTATTATGTTAGCTTACGTCTATGGTGTTGTTCCAATTTCTCTCTGTCGAAGTGGAGGTTGTGGAGTCTCCGCAGGCAATGGAAAAGGAGTCAGGATTGAATTTGATGATGAAAATGATATAAATGTTGGTGGAACTAACACAGCTGTAGGTAAGTCCTTTAAGCAAAGGAAGAAAATGTGCTTATTGAATAGTTCAAGTGAGGAGAGATCATAGAGAAGTGTATGTGAGAATTTTCATTGTCGTCTTTTACTAGACCTAAGAGTGTTCATTATAGTTGAAATGAACTGCCAATAAAAGATACACGGGATGAAAGAGGGCAGGATGGTTTCAAGTACCTAATTGCTAATGAGAATATAATGTCTTAGAAATACTAAACTTTTTGTCTTAAATTTTGCCCAATACTTCACAAATCAGTAGGAAAAGAATCTGAAGATAAATCTTCAGTGTTATTCAAAGAAACGTGAATTAGAATAGAAACTGGCAGAGATAAAGGGGAATAGAAAGGACTCTATAGACTGCCAATAGGAGTATAAATTAATAAATCCCTTTTAAAAAGTACATGTTTTATATTCCAGCAATTCTTGTTACAGATGTTTATCTTCAGATGTCTTAGGGAAATATTCAGGCAGATGTGTAAAGATAATGCCCACTTTCTTACCTTCTACTCTGTTGAAGTCATGCCAGGCAGTTTTGTTCCGGCCACTCCAGAATTCACCTCTACTGTTAAGCTAAAGCAGAGTCACCAGTGCCCCCCCCCCCCCCCGCCCAAACCCCCCCCCCCCCCCCCCCCCCCAATACCAAATACAGCAGTCAGTTACTGGTCCTTAGTATACTAGCATATGCCATGCCCTCCTACTTGAAAGACTTCTTTCGTCTTCTGGGAAACCATTTCTTTCCTTATCTCATAGCCACTCCTTGTCAGTCATCTGTGCTGGTTGGTTTTCCTCTCCTAGTCTCTAATGTTTGAGTTTCCCAGGGCTCATTTCTCAGACTTCTTATTTATCTACACTCCCTGTTAAATAATACATATACTGAGCTCTCTATATTATAGAGGCTGGAACTCTCCTTTGAATTTGAGACTTGTATATCTAACTCTCCTCTTTAATCTGAATTTGAATATCTAACAAGAACTTCAAGTTTAACTTGTCTACAGCCATACTCTGCTCTAAAACCTGTTCATTCCTAGGTCATCACCACCTTTGTTAGTAGTTTTTCTGTTCTTCCTGGTTTGAGTGGAAAACTTTCACTGACAGTGACTCTCCCTTTTCCCTACCCTATATCTCATCTGTCAGTAAATTTTGTCACTATCTAGCCATGATCCAACCACTTCTTACCCTCTCTGCTGCTGTTCCAGTAGCCCAAGCTGCTGTTCTCTTTCCTGGATTATTGTAAAAGCCTTTTAACTGATCTGTCAACTTCTCGGCTTCCACTCACTATTCTACAGTTCAAAGCTACATATCTAAAACATAAGTCAGTTTATGTCTTTCTCGTACCTAAAACTTCCCCAGTGGCTTCTAATGTATTGGGGAAAACATCCAAAGTTTTTGTGCCGTCTTGTAGGGCCCCACGTGATCTGCTCTATGTCTCTGAGCTCATCTCTTGTCACCTTCCTATTTTGTACTGCCTTTCCTTGATTTGGGGGATACCAAGCATACTCCCACTTCTAGGCTCTTAAACTTGTAGCTCCCTCTTCCTGGAATGCTCTTCCCCCAGATAACTTCATGGCTCATTCCTATGTTTTCTTCACTTCTCTACAGGTGTTACTTTAAAAAAGAGGCCTCCCTGATCATAGGATACACCTTTTATACACTTACACATTGTACATTATAAATTGGCACACTGGCATTCATGTACATGACTTCTAGTCACTGTCACTCCCCTTCACTCTGCTTCATTTTCCCTCATAGCGTTTATGACCGTAAGCTTGGATATATAAATAAGAACTCAAATATTGGAATAAATAAATGAGTCCTTCAAGACAGAACATGTGAAGAGTAGTATAAGATTGGAATGTAGTGTTATCAGATCTTTTAATAGCTCATAGGCAATTAGAACCGTCTAGAATATTTCTGGAAATCAGCTGTTGGCCCATTTTTATTGCCCTGGAGAATAACAAACTCTTTAAATGACATACTTATTGAAAACTGTCACATAATCTTACTCCAAAATCAGCTAAATTTTTTGTCAGATTCTTTATACCAATTCCTAAGTCTTCTAGTTATTTTAATGATCTTTTAAAATTAAGGGCCAGCCCCTGGTCCAGCTTTATTCTCTGAGATACTTCTCATTATCTAACCTCATAATTATAGGTCTTAGACCTCAGGCATATTCTATTTCTGTGTATGTTTTATACTTTATATAATAACATGTCCTGTGTGAAATTATATAGGAATTTAAAGGGGAAATTACTAATCATACTTGTTTAATTTCTTTGCAATGTTTGCATTTAGATACAACATCAGTAGCAGAAGCAAGGCACAACCCTAGCATAGGGGAGGGAAGTGTTGGTGGTCTGACTGGCAGTTTGAGTGCAAGTGGAAGCCACATGGATCGAATAGGAGCCATTCGAGACAACCTGAGTGAAACGGCTAGCACCATGGCACTAGCTGGAGCGAGTATAACAGGCAGTCTGTCAGGAAGTGCTATGGTGAACTGTTTTAACAGGTAGGAAACAATAGCATGTTTTGGTTTGTTTTCTACCTTCTGTTAACTATAACATATTAATTATGTGGTGATAATTTTGAATACAAAGAATGATTATATATAACCCTAATATATCAGGGTTGAAAATAGTAATGTTTGAGCCAGCAGGTGGCATGGTGGTTAAGGTGCTGGATCCCACATGGCCAACTCTGCAGTATGAATCCCAGACCTGGCAGCTTGAAAAACATACTGGCTGCAAGTACATGGGTGCACCAAATCCTGAGAGGAGAATGGAGGAGAGACTGCAGTGTGGCCATCCTCCCAGCGGGGGATTTCTCACTTTCCTTCTTTCTTTTTCTCTAGCATGTGCATGTTCCTATAGGAAAAAAAACCTTTAAATAAATAAATTAATTAATTAATTAAATAAAAGTTAGTTTAAAAATGAAATACAGTGGTAGACAGTGAATAAGGAGTTTTGGTTTGGTTTTTTTTTTTTTTTTTTAACTGTGTTTGAATTTTTTTGTCACAATATACTCATGATGTAAAAACTGTATTAAAGAATAGGGGCTGGCAGGTGACGTGATGGTTAAGGAGCTGGACTCCCACGTGACCAACCATGGTTCGAATGACTTGCTTTCTCACTTTTCCTCTTTCTTACTCTGTCCCTCTCTGGTCAAATTAAAAAATAAATAAATAAAATAAATGGATAAATGAAGTTAAATTAAAAAATTTATTAAAGAATAACATTCTACCATATTTTTACTACACTTGTCATATTTTATATTATCACTCATTGCTGGAGCTGCTTCAGTGGACAGACTTAAAGGCAGTGCTTAAACTTAGACCTTACCTCTTGGGTAACAGTAGCTGGTTGTAGATAAGACTTCGGCTGAAGCCTGGGGAACGGGGAGACAGCACATCCAGGAATGCATGCACTGGGTCCCAGTAGTCTGCCTGGATCCTTACAGATATAAACAGCTTCAGTCTTACCAAGTCTTTTACTCATTGCCATGTAGATAACCAAGAGAAATTAATGTGAATTTATCTTTTCTAATTTCCTTTTTGATTCACTAGTTTATACTTCTGTTTATTAACCTTGATTTTTTAAAAAAAATTGCTGTAGGGTACATGATTTTACCAGAGAGTAAAAGAGAGGGATCATCACTCTTCAGTGGGGGCATGGTCACATCACAGTCCTTTTACTTCCATTTCTCCTTCCTGTCAGGATCTTGGGCACACATATATACATGCTCAGTGTATTTTTCAAGGTGCCTGGGCTGAGATTTGGACCCCAGTTGGCCTTGTGGAATGTGGCTGGCTCCCTGCAATGCTTAATTGTTTCACTACAGATGTGGACCTTTTTATATATATATATATATATATATATATATATATATTAACATGGGTGAGAGTACATGAGTTAAATGATCACTCAGATTTATCTTTTAGGTAATTTGCATTTAAACAGAAACTTTATAGTGATATATCTGAGAGGAAAAAAGTTCATGGAAAAATAAAATTAAAGTATGAGTTTATTTTGGTGCAAAAAAATTTTGAAATCTGTGCATTTTTTTAATAGTATGCATTTTCCATGAGATTTTTGAAAAGCCCTTGTATTGGGGCTGACAGGTGGCATGGTGGTTAAAGGCACCAGATTCCCACATCGCCAACTACAGTTTGAGTCCTGGACCTAGCAGCTTGCTTTCTCACTTTTTCTCTCTCTCTTGCTCTCACTCTCACTCTGTCCCTCTCTGGTCAAATTAAAAATAAATAAATAAATAAATAAATAAATAAAGTAACTTTTTTTAAAAAAAAAAAAAGAAAGAAAGAAAATCCCTTATAGTATTTCTTTTTTTGGGGTGGAGGGGGCGGGAGGTTTTTTTTGGCTATAGGGCATGTGTGCTCACCAGAAAGACAGAGAGAGACAGAGAGATAGAAAGCGAGAAATTACCCCCCAGGGGGGATGGCCACGCTGCAATCCCTTCTCCTCCGTTCTCCTCTCGGAATCCTGGGCACGCATGCACACACGCCCGGCGTGAGTGTAAGCCACTGGGTCTGGGACTTAAACCGCGGTCGACTACATGGGAGTCAAGCAACATAGCTATTACGCTAACTGCCGATCCCTCCCTTGTATTATTTCTAATTTAAAGTCACATTATTTATAGAACCATCTTTTATATCGATAGAGGTTTTTTAAAAGAATTATTTAATTTCATTTATTATTTTTATTTTTAATTTGACCAGAAGGAGACAGAGAGAGGGGGACAGAAAGTAAGAAAGCAGGCTGCCAGGTCCAGGACTTGAACCATGGTCCCTTATGTGGTAGTCCAGCCCTGTAACCACCATGCCACGTGCTAGCCCCAGATGCTTAAGATTTTCTTAATGCACTGATCTATTGTGTTTAAAATGGTTGGGGCTGTTAGGTGGCATGGTGGTTAGGACAGTTGGACTCCCACATAGCTGACCACGATTTGAGTCCTGGACCTGGCAGCTTGCTTTCTCACTTTCCTTCTCTCTTTCTATCTCTCTCTAGTCAGTTTCAATAATATAAAATAAAATAATGACAACGAATAAAATTAGACTAAATAATTCTTTTTTAAAAATGATTGATAACATATTGTGGTGATGTTTACACTGAAACATGATAAAGTACCATATCTTGAGTGAGAATAATGGCACTTATTGAAGTTAAAATTCTTTGATCTCTCCTGTGACCTAGTGATTAAGGGAGTCAGATCCGACAGGGCCAACCTCAGCTCAAATCCCATCCCTCGCAGCTTGGGAAACACACCAGGTGCACAGGCATGCATGCCCAAAATCTTAACAGGTTAGAGAAATGGAGGAGAAGAGATTGAGGCACACCCATGCCCCATTGATAAGTGTTTTCTCTCTGTTTCTCTCTTTCTGATGAGCGTATGTGGCCTTGGCAATTAAAAATTCTTCATGTCCTTTTTGTGTTATTCTGTTTCTACCTTACTTGGCAGACAGCTAATTTTTCTCATTCCATTCGGATGACTGGTATGTTGAGAATGCTGTGGTAGAATCTGGATAATCAAATAAGAGGAAACTGGAGAAATACTGATTTCTAAAGTGGCTTCCTATTACTAGGGTGCTTAAATTGAGTTAAAGATACATAGTACAATAGTGTTAAATATGTGCAATTTGCTTTTTTTTCTGCTTTCCTCTTGAAGGTTGGAAGTACAAGCAGATGTACAGAAAGAACGCTACAGTCTCAGTGGAGAATCTGGCACTGTTAGCTTGGGAACAGTTAGTGATAATGCCAGCACCAAAGCAATGGCAGGATCCATTCTGAATTCCTACATCCCATTGGACAAGTAAGGAAAAATGCTTATTAGATTGGAAGTTATTTTTTAAATTAATTTTACGGTTATTTATTTATTTATTTATTTATTTAAATTTAACCAGAGAGAGAGAGAGAGGGAAAGCGAGAAGGCAAGCCACCAGGTCCAGGACTTGAACTGTGGTCAGCCATGTGGGAGTGTCCAGCACCTTAACCACCATGCCACCGGCTGGTCCCTTAAATTAATTTTAAAGGAATTGACAAAATTGTCAGTGAATAATGGTTACCAGCTATTAAGTTCTCTAGGGAAAGAAAGCAGAGGGATGTCCAGAACTTTTTAACACAAAGCTTAGAATAGGCAAATCTGTACAGATAGAAAGCCGATTCTTCATTCTTAGAGGGTAAGGGAAAGGAAGAATGGGAACTGACTGCTAATGAGTACAGAGTTTCTTTTTGAGATGATGAAGATGTCCTGAAGTTAGATAGCAGTGATTGTTGCACAACTCTGAATGTATTGAAAATTACTGAACAGTGCACTTGCAGTAAATTTTATGGTAGTAAATTATATCTCAATGAAGCTGTTCATTAAAAAAAAGGTAGCAGAGTGGCAGAGTTTGTAGAACAGCATAAAAAAAAATGTATGCGCTACTGTTTTTTTAAAATTGAATTATTGAGTCAGAATATAGCGAGGAGGCTAAGGCAGCTGGATCCCATGGGGCTGGCTGTGTGGTTCAAATCTTGGACCTGGCAGCTTGTAAAACACACTGGGCATGTGTGCATGTGCGCCTAAAATCCTGAGAGGAGAACAGAGGAAAAGGGGTTGTGGCATGACCATCCCCCTGGGGAGTGCTTTCTCACTTTTTCTCTCCTCTGTCTCTAGCAAGCGCATGTGCTCTACAGCAAAATTTAAAAAGCAAACAAACAAACAATTTTGAAGTATTATAAAGACCACCCTCTTATCTTCAAGTGGATTTTTTTTTAGTAGAATGTGTCCTACATTAATATGTCCTGATAGCTTTATAGTCTGAATTTTTCACACAAAACTCCTCCCCCCCCCCCCCGCTGTCGTCTGAATAAAAATGAAAAGGTCATCAGAAATTATCCATGTATTTGTTACTTTTATCTTCTAGGGAAAGCAACAGTATGGAGGTGCAAGTAGACATTGAATCAAAGCCATCTAAGTTCAGGCACAACAGCGGAAGCAGTAGTGTGGATGATGGCAGTGCCACTCGAAGCCAGGCTGGTGGTTCATCCAGTGGCCTGCCTGAAGGTAAATCCAGTGCCAAGTGGTCTAAAGAAGCAGCAGCTGGAAAAAAATCAAAAAGTGGTAAATTGAGGAAAAAGGGTAACATGAAGATAAATGAGACCAGAGAAGACATGGATGCACAGTTGTTAGAACAGCAGAGCACGAACTCAAGCGAATTTGAGGCTCCATCCCTCAGTGACAGTATGCCGTCTGTAGCTGACTCCCACTCTAGTCATTTTTCTGAATTTAGTTGTTCCGACCTAGAAAGCATGAAAACTTCTTGTAGCCATGGCTCCAGTGATTATCATACCCGCTTTGCTACTGTTAACATTCTGCCTGAGGTAGAAAATGATCGTCTGGAAAATTCCCCACATCAGTGTAGCATTTCTGTGCTTACCAAAACTGCTTCATGTACAGAAGTTCCACAATTGAATCATATTGCTGAAGAACATGGTAACAATGGAACAAAACCCAATGTTGATTTATATTTTGGTGATGCACTAAAAGAAAGAAATAACAACCATTCACATCAGACAGTGGAATTAAAAGTTGCCATCCAGACCGAAATTTAGGCCCACGAATGCTGCGAAATAATTACCACTGAACAACCTTGTTTGGAGCTGGTTGAACTACATGTGACTACTTTAAGTTTCAAGTTACCAGCGAAAGCCGGGTTTCATAATCATAATGCAGATACATTTTCTGTGTTCAGCAATGCATTGTGTTTCATGTGGATCTTAATTACCAAACTATAAAATGAAGGCTTTAAGAATAAAGAAATCTTAAGAGCAAAGCATGTTTTGTGTATTTGCCACAGAACATTGCTTGAAGCACATACTTGTATTTAGATAGAAATTTGGCTTAATTTATAATCAATATCAAATACTAATGCAGTTCTACATCATTCTTAGGAAGAAAACTTGAGGCTTAGGGAGAAGTGGTTAGTGACATTTTATTGAAACCACTAAGGGATACTGTTTAAAAGAACTTTGCGGGTTTCTCTCAGTATATGATACTCTTTGTAACATTTCTATTCATAACTGGGCATAAATTTCATGTTTTTTCTTCATATGCAATGTGGATATATAAAGCTTAATGCAGCCCATTTGCTACCATTTGGATACTTAGACACTCTGAGCAAGATTGTGGCAGTTTTTGCACAACTTTGATTAGAAATACCTGGTACTCTATATATCTTGTATACTGTTGATGCCATCTTAGAAGAAAAATGTAAAGGTAGGTAATTAAGTATACTGACAGCAACAAATAAGATGTATAAAGCTGCAAAATAAAATCCCATTAGGATGTAAGTGTTACAAAAAAAAAGTCACCTTTCGCTAAAGGGAAGTTTGCATCCCCATTGACTCTCGGTGCCTTTGGGATAGCCTGGATTTTAAGGGCCTAGTTGTCGAGGATCTTGCTGTATTGTTTTCCATAATGTCCTCTAGTCACCTTGAATTACATAGATAAATAAAAGAAATAGATACACATGAATGTGATTAATACCAATGCTGAAAAAGTATTAGCCTACCAAAGACACACTCAGGCTTAGTGAATACCTTTATATAACCTCAGTTTTTAGCACATGCGTATCTTCTCCAACCATGAAATCAAAGCATGGTGCAGAGATTGTACCAAGTACAAAAGGTCCACATAGAGTTGGCTTTATTTTCTTTGCTTTTGTTTATGGAAGATGTTCAGCTGACATAAGCAGAAGTTGGCCAAAATACTGCCTGTACTATTAGCTTCCTGTATAATTCACTTAAATAAAGCAGGTTAACCTCAATGATAGCAGTTGAAATGTTCCATCTTCCGTGTTTCTTTTTAAGTATTACCATTATGGTGCTACTGAGCATTTTCTTTGATAAAAAGAAAAATGCTGTGGGCTGCAGTCTTCTTCCATCATTTTTCCTCACAGGTCCATTAATATGCTTATAACACTAGTGCCAGTTATTTTTATTTGATAATGCTTATATGGTATATGTATATTTGTTTGCATTCCAACTTTGTTCAACAATGAGTGTATAAACTGCATACGTGAAATAAATGTAAATACTAATGTATTGCTGCCTTGTGGTGTATGCACAGGTGTTTCTTTAAGAATAGGAACATTCATTTGCCGTGTGGTAGTATTCATAAATATTGCAAGCCTGAAGTGGGGAAGCATTTGCTTAACTTCTCAACAGTGTTAGACATGATCCTTTCTTCATGGCGAATTCCTGCCTTTTTCCATAAAGAAGTTGCATTTATTATTGACATATTGGGTTGTCAGAAAAGTCATGACTTATTTTTTACATGTAGAAATGTGTCATGACTTTTCTGACATCCCAATAATTTCAGATTTTTAAATTGGTTGAATTTAACTTGGTAGAGATAGATCATTAAATTGTGAAGAGATTAATCATGTAAGTCCTCCTCTTGGAATAGTAAATCTTAAAGGACTATTTTAGATTATGTTCTTGTAGCCTCCTCCTATGAAATGCATAGATTTTATTTATTTATTTATTTTTAAATGTTGACTGTCTCCTTTGGGCATTTCTGTAAAAGGGTAGAGATGAAATGGAAGGATAAATGATTTTAGGAATACAGCAAAAGTGATGTTGGCATTTAGTTCCTCTTTTGGTTTAATCCCTCTCCCAACCAGTACCACTCAGTCTCACCTTAAAAATGGATTAGACCGGGGCCCAGCAGGTGGCGTGGTGGTTAAGGTGCTGGATATTCCCACATGGCCGACCACAGTTCAAGTCCTGGACCTGGTGGCTTACTTTCTCACTTTTCTCTCTCTCTCTGGTCAAATTAAAATGAAGGAATGAATGAAAAAATAATAAATTTAAAAAAAAAATTTTTTTTAATGGACTGGACCTTTCAAGTGGCTATACAAAAATTCCTCCTTCTCCCACAGATCCTTCAAAGTTGGATTAATTTAGTATCAAACCAAATTCCCCTGGAGCTCAATTCTGGGCTAACCTAGAATAAGAGAATATCCCAGGATATTCAATACAAGCTTTAACTTCCTGAAATATTTTTTAAAACTCTTGTACTTTACTTTAAGACATATAGAAAATAAAATCACATTGTGAGAGTAATGAGTACAGAGATTATAATACAAGGAGTCTTCAGAAAGTTCATGGAATGTATATTATGAAAAAACTGCATGGATTTCAAAAAAATCTTTGCATCAAAATAAACTTGTACTTTCATTTCACTTTTCCGTAAACTTGTTGAAGTCACCTTGTAATGTACACTACTGATGATTGTGTATATCACCAATTTAACTATTATTAATTTTTTTAGGATTTTGCCATTAAGGCACTTGTGCTTGCCAGAGAGAGACAGAGAGAGAAATCCCTCCCCCCCCCCCCCCCAAGGGGATGGCCACACCTCATCCCTTGTCCGCCAGTCTCCTCTTAGGATTTTGGGCATGCATGCACATGCTCCTGGTGTGAGTTTCAAGCCACCAGGTCTGGGACTTGAGCCAAGGTCAGCCATGTGGAAGTCTAGCATCTTAACCACCATACCACCTGCTAGCCCAACTCAGTTATCATAAATGCACAAATTTCCAGCTTTGGAGCACCGAATTAGTTGGCTTTTTTAAATTTATTTTTTAGGGTTTTGCCATAGGGCATGTGTGCTTGCCAGAGAGAAAAAAGAGAGTGAGAACGAGATAATCCTCCAAGGGGGAAAGGGCCACATCGCAATCCCTTCTCCATTCTCCTCCTAGGATTTTGGGTGCACATGCACCTGGTGTGATTCCCAAGCCACCAGGTCCAGGACTCTTAACTGTAGTCAGCTATGTGGGCTCCATTCCTTTAACCACCACACTACCTACTGGCCCCCAGTTAGCTTCTTATTTTAAATTCACATAATCCGTCACTCATTTCCACTGGAAATTTGTAAATATACAAGACTTTCCATAGCATATGTCTAGTTAAATGTAGACTTGGATCACCAAAGAATAAAATGTACGCCGAAAACCATCAGCTATTCGTTCTTTTTTTTTCTAATTTTTATTTAGCCTTAAAAAAAAAAAAAAAAAAAGACTTTGACCAGAGAACGATACACAGAACAAGAGAGTGAGAAAGCAAGCCACCAGGTCCTGAACTCAAACTGTGGTCAGCCATGTAGGGGAGTGTCCAGCACCTTAACCACCACGCCACCTGCTGGTCGCCTATCAGCTATTCGTTCTTACATGACATGCGCAAATCACGAAAGACCTGCTCATCCAGTCGTTTCACTTTTCCATTCAAAGTACAGATTCTCAGGGCTCATTTTATATATTTCCTTCAAATAGGTTTTTGTTTCATCTGTTTGCCTTTTTAAAGCATGTACTATCTTTGCTAAAAGCTAATGCTTACTTACAAGTTGATTTTGAATGCTAAAAATAGTACTCTAGGCCCAGCCACAGTAGTGTAGGTAGGGTACTACTATATGATACTTGGGCTGTTGAGAGACTCAGGTTCCGTTTCCATACCGCCTAAGACAGGCTAACAAGCATGGTGGTACATGCCCATAATCCTAGATGACTGGGAGGCAGGGGCATAAGGATCATGACCAGACCCTATCAAAAAATAATGCTCCCGTTAAAAAAAAGTATTCTAAACTCGGGAAAAATTATATTATTAATATTTAGACAACCATCATTTAATCAATGGATAGTGAAAGGGAGTTTACAGTTTTTAGTTTAAATTCAATCATTCACACGTTCCTTGGCTAGCAAGAATTTTTATGAATTCTACCCTTTCACTTATTCATTCAACAAAGTAACCAAGTTGATGCAGGAGAGATAACATAGTAGCTTCAAAGAGCTTATGTGGAGAAAGACAAAAATAATAGGCACAGATTAAGGTTAGTTGCTATAAAAAATATGAGGACGTGGTTGAAGAGTGACGTAGTGGGTAGTGGTATTGTTTCATACAGGTCAAACAGAAATCTCTCCTTAAGAGGATATTTGTGTAAAGATCTAAAGGAAACGAGGAAGGAACCATGTGGACGTACCTGATGGAGGACCATTTCAGAAATAGATCTTTTCAGAGGTGAGTTAATGGACAATTTAGACACCAATCTTGGTTTGATATCTAGTAGTGCACACCTGCCATCTTGTTTATTTTCAGGATACCTCGATTGTCCTTGGAACTTTATATTTTCATAAACTTAGAATAAACTTGTCAAGTTTCACTGATTTTTACTGGGATGACCCTAAATCTATAGTTATCTTTTTTGGAGAGGTTTTTGCTATAGGGCACGTGTGTTCTCTCCAGAAAGACAAAGAGAGAGACAGGAAGTGAGAAATCACACCCCAGGGGGGATGGCCACGCTGCAATCCCTTCTCCTCCGTTCTTCTCTTGGGATCTTAGGCACGCACGCACACGTGCCTGGCATGAGTTTAAGCCTCCGGGTCCAGGACTCGAACCATGGTCAACTACGTGGGAGTCCAGCGACATAGCCATTACGCTAACTGCTGGTTCCATATAGTTATCTTTATAGAAGTCTTTCACATCTTTTAGTTTTATTCTCAGGCACTTGATTTTTTTTTTTTTTTTTTATATTATTGTCTTAGTATCTTTAAAGGGCCACTTGCTGTTTGTTAAAAAATCCTTTTTTTGGTATGGTTTGTATCTTGCTCTTTTAATTCCATTAGTTTAGATCCTTCGGGATATCTGTGTATGCAATCATCATCTATGAATATCTTTGACAAACTTAAAGTGCTTTTAAGTGTCAGACGTTTTCCAAGCTCTTTAAATATTGACTCATTCACTCCTCAGAACAGCCCTGTCAAGGGGTTATACTTCCCATCTCCATTTTACAGTGGAGGTAACTGAGCACAGAGAAATGAAGTACTTTGCCCAGCATTTTGAAGCTGGTAAGTGGCAGAGGTGAGATTCATCTTAATTTTGCTTTTTTGTTTGTTTCTTTCTATTAGACCTATTACATCATTTATTTCTTTTTTTGGGCCCTTTTGCACTGACTAGGACTTCTAGTACTGAATAGCAATGGTTATAGGGGAATTTTTGGTTTCTTAATAATCTCAAAGAAAAACCTTTCAGTGTTGCAATGACTAACTGTGATATTTGCTACAGATATGTCTAGGTTCTTTTTATCAAATTCAGTAAATTCTAGTTTGGCAAGACTACTTACCTTAGAAAATACTGAATTTTATTGGTTACTCTTGGCGGGAGAGACATCTATCACATAATTGTAATTTATTTCTTTAATGTGTTAAAAGTGGTAAATTTGATTTTTCAAATGTTAACCTGAGATCATCTTTAGTATCAGAATACATAAGAATGGAATTACATCTTCATTGAATGTTTGGTAGACATTGCTGTTAAGGCAGTTCAAGCTGTCTGGGTGTGAATTGTTTTGTTTTTTTTAATGCCACAGATAACCAGATTTTCATGATTAGTAGTAGACAGCTTATTTTTATCAATAGACTATGAGCAGTAAGAAATGGCAAGCTGGGACCAGCAGATAGTGTAATGGTTACATCGCTGGACTCTCACGTAGTTGACTATGAAGTCTTGGACCCAGAGGTTTAAAACTCATGCCGGGGGACCAGCAGTTAGCATAATGGCTATGTCGCTGGACTCCCACGTAGTCGACCACAGTTCGAGTCCCGGACCTGGTGGCTTAAAACTCACGCTGGGTGCATGTATGTGCATGCCTGAGATCCAGAGGGGAGAATGGAGGAGAAGGGATTGCAGCGTGGCCATCCCCCCTGGGGAGTGATTTCTTGGGACCAGCAGTTAGCTGGTAATGGCTATGTCGCTGGACTCCCACGTAGTCGACCGCAGTTCGAGTCCCGGACCTGGTGGCTTAAAACTCACGCCGGGTGCATGTGCATGTGTGCCTAAGATCCCGAGAAGAGAACGGAGGAGAAGGGATTGCGGCGTGGCCATCCCGCCGGGGGGTGATTTCTCACTTTCTATCTCTCTGTCTGGCGAGCGTACGCGCCCTATAGCAAAAACCTCTCAAAAAAAAAAAAAACAAACAAAAAAAACTCATGCCGGGCACGTGTGTGTGCATGCCCAAAATCCTGAGAGGAGAATGAAGGAGAAAGGATTGCAGCTTGAGTGACTTCTTGCTTTCTGTCTGTCTCTCCAGCGAGTGCACGTGCCCTATAGCAGAAATCTTTCTCAAAAGAAGGGGGGTGGGCAGCAGATGGCATGGTAGTTAAGGGTGCTGGACTCACTAAGGTTCGAGTCCCAGACTTGGTGGCTTGCTTTCTCATTTTTTCACTCTCGCTCTGTCCCTCTCTGGTCAAATTAAAAATAAATAAAGTTAAATTTTTTTAAAAAATAAAGAAATGGCAAGCTCTTCTCTCTAAATTCTAGAATGTGTGACCTAGTTGGTAACAATGGAGGCAAAGTGTTAGTCCTAAAATTTTACTTTCTTCTTCTTGTCAATCTTTTGTCTGAATAGCATTGGAGCATGTTTCTGGTACCTATTATCCTTCATAAAGGAGGTAAAACTTCAGTTTGCATAATACCATGCATATCAGGTACCTCCAAACTCTTAACTGAGTTTATGATAAGTAGTGTAACAAAAATCTGAAAAAGGAACTCTAGGCTCTTGAAAGGAGGGACCTTGCTTGTTTTTCTTATATTTGCAGTATTTAGGTATGAAGAAGAAATTAAGGATAAGTTGGCCATGGTGGGACAGAAAGATAACTGAGCAAAGGGAATAACCATGTTTGTGGACTTACCTCAGAGATGATGGCTCATCATTTCATAATACTGTACAGTAAAATATTGGGTTGTTGGGTTGTTCTATGCAAAAATATCTCATGACCGTCCCAACAACCTAATACGTTGCTTGAAACAATGTAGTGGTTGAAAAGACTGTCACTTTTAGCAATTTTATACCAAATATGTTAAGTTTATAAATACTTCAGAATATATGACAGCCATTGTAACATTTTTCAAGACATCTTTTTTTTGGAGAGGTTTTTGCTATAGGGTGCATGCACTCACCAGAAAGAGAAACAGAGAGACAGAAAGTGAGAAATCACCCTCCAGGGGATGGCCGTGCTGCAATCCCTTCTCCTCCATCCTTCTCTCAGGATTTTGGGGGCACATGCACACATGCCTGGCATGAGTTTAAGCCACTGAGTCCGGGACTCGAACTACGGTCAACTACATGGGGGTCCAGTGACATAGCTATTATGCCAACTGCTGGTCCCCAGACATCTTAATTCTGTTTTTTTGGGAACTTTTTGTTGTTTGCTTAGAGAAGATGAATACTTGCAGCTAGATAAAGAAATCATGGTTGCTGTAGAAGTAACACATGCATTCATGTTTTAGAGGCAATTATTATTGAAATTTAAATAAATATCTACAGAACAATTTGTTTCCCCATGTTTGTTCCTTGTTCTTTTTGCTTTGTTTCTTCCTTTCTGCCCTTCTTCCCCTGTTTTTTCCCATAACCAATGCAAATGGTCAAATATGTATGAAACCATAATTTTCTCCATATTCATATGTCACACAAAGTGCCATATATACTTTTTTAAAATTTTCTCTAAGTCAACTGAACAAATACGATTTATTCTTTTTAATGGCTGCATCAAAAATGCTAAGATACCGATGTGCTGTAATTACTCAGATATTCTCATATTGATAAGCATTCAGTTCATGTCTGTGTGTGTGTTTTCCATACTGCAAAACATTGCAAGAAACATCCTAATGTATATCCTATTTTCTGGTGGCTTAAATTATGGGAATAGACAAGTGGAAATCAAAGGCTAGGTTAAAGTACATGTATTAGGTTGTCGGGAAAGTCATGATGTATTTTTCTGTTTTTCTGTGCAAAAATGCATCATGACTTTCCTGACAACCCAGTATTTTAAGTTTTAATAAGATTACCATATTTCCTCCCCAAAAAGGCTGTCACCATTTGCTGTTTACTAAAAATACATGACTTCCCCTTTCCTGCATTTCACCAACAGTAGATATAGAGCTTTATCGTTTTTGCAAGACTGTTTGGTATAAAAGTGTATGTTACCTGAATTTACATTTTCCTGACTAGTACATTTGTATATTTTTTTTCTTTTTTTCTTTCTTTTTTTTTTTTTTTTTTTTTTTTTGCCTAAGGGCAGGCAGCGGGTGAGAGATTGGGAGAGGGGTATTTGAAATTTGCCGTTCTCTAAATTGGCTGTTCTATACCTTTGTCTATTTTCTGAGTTGTTTTCTTGAGGTCAGTTTGAAAGAGATCTTTGTAGTTGTTGTATTTGTCTCCAAATCTGTGATTTTTAACTGTTGACTTTATTAATTTTTGTGCATGTGCATGATGTAGTCTATGTTATTCTTAAACTTTTTAGTTTTGGAATGTTTTGATTCACAGAAAAGTTGCAAAGATGGTTTGGAGTTTCCATATATTCTTCATACATAATTATTTTTTGCAGCATGTAAGCTATTTGTCAGTGCATGTAATTGTAATACTTCAGACCTTCCAGTCATGATTAAGGTCTCCCCCAGTCCTACATTGTACTTGCAATCTCCTGGAGTTCTCTTGAGTCTTTTTAATTTTTTGTTTGCTTTAATTTGTCTTGAATTTTGTTTGTTTGTTTTTAGGTTTTTGCCATAGGATACATGCTTGCTAGAGAGAGAGTGAGAAGGAAAGTGAGAAATCATCCCCCTGGGGGGATGACCACGCCACAGTCCCTCCTCCTTTCTCCTCTCCGGATTTTGGGCACCCATGCACCTGGCATGGTTTTCAAGCTGCCAAGTCCAAGATTTGAACCACTGTTGGCCACGTGAAAGTCTAGTACCTTAACCAACACTTCATCTGCTGGCTCCTTATCTGCCTTGAATTTATTTTAGCTTAGGGTTACCTAGAGGTCCAATTTTATTTTCTTCCAGCTGGAAAGCCATTTGTGATGGCACTATTTGTTGTTTTTCCAAATAATTATTTAATTTTATTTATTATTATTCTTCAGTCCTACCGGAGAGAGACAGAGGGGGGGGGGGGGGAGGGGGGAGAGAGAAAGAAAGAAAGAGAAAGCAAGCCACCAGGTCTGGGGCTCAAACCACATTCAGCCTTGTGGGAGTCAGCACTTTAACCACTACACCACCTGCTGGCCCAGATGGCGCTGTTTGTTAAATGATCTTTTCTTTTCTCACTAGTTTGAATCCTGCCCCTATACTGGAATCTATTCCTAGAGTTTTTACTAAGCATCTTGCTTAGAATTTTATTGAGATTCCATTGTATCTATATACCAATTTGAGAACAATTACATCTTAATATTGAGTCTTCAGTCCATGAACACAATGTTATTTAACTGCTTTCAACAATGTTTGGTAGTTTTCAATGTACAGATTTTTCAAAATTTTTAACTTATGATTATTATTAGTATGTAGAAATACAATTGATTTTTGTAATCATGAATCCTACAACCTTGTAAGTCACATTTATTCTAGTTTGTTTTTTTATTTTTTTGACAGATTCTATAGGATTTTCTATATGAACTGTTCCTGACTTAGGATAGTTTATGGTTTCTTTTTTTTCTTTTTTTTTTTGGAGATGTTTTTGCTATAGGGCATAGGGCACGTGCGCTTGCCAGAAAGAGAGAGAGAGAGAGAGAGAGAGAGAAGTCACCCCCCGGGGGGATGGCCACGCCACAAATTCCTTCTCTTCCATTCTCCTGTCAGGATCTTGGGCATGAATGCACACGTGCCCGGCGTGAGTTTAAGCCACTGGGTTTGGGGCTCGAACCGCGGTTGACTACATGGGAGTCCAGCAACATAGCCATTACACCAACTGCTGGTCCCTTGATTATGCTTTTGAAGTGCTATCCAGAGCTGCCCACTCCTGTGGGCATCTACTCAGCCCTGCAGATGTTGATGGAAAGAATATTCATACGGATCATAGTTAACTTCCCTTATTCGGACTCAATGCAACCTGCTACACATGTAAGCTTGAAATCCTACTTTGGATTTTGAATTTTAATCTCTTCCCAGGCTAGTGACAGGTTGAGGGCAATTGTAGGCAGTGGTAGTGAGCTCTGACTCCTGGTATGCCTCTTGATCATGAGGGTAAACTGATACTCTACAGTGTACTGTGTGGTCAGCATCTTACGAATATTGTGTCTTGACACCCATCATGTCTACAAAACACCCATTTTCAACTTACAGCATTTTCAACTTAGGATGGGTTTTTCAGAATGTAACTCCATCATAAGTCAGTGTTCTTCTGTATAGCTAATTATGTGTGCAAGTGAGTTTTAACTTCTTCCTTTCCAATCTGGATGCTTTCTCTTCCTTTTGTTTTTGTTGTTGTTGTTGTTGGTGGTGGTGGTGGTGGTGGTGGTGGTGGTGGTTAAGGGGGGCAGTGATAGTGGTGGTGGTGATCGCCCAGCTTCAACCTCCAGTGCGGTATTAAATAGGAATGGTAGACATGGACATCTAATCACAGGGTTAAAGTCTCTCACTCTTTTCAGCTTTTATAAATATTCATCCTGTCCCTATTCCTAAGTTTATAGTAAGCTCCAATGGGTGGGCTTTCAGGACTGATTGAAGGAACCAGAAATGCTTCTAAGTGAGTGATGCACTCTTCTTTTTTCCTCCTCTCATTTTAAAAAATTGAGATACAGTTCACATGCCATGAAATTCACATTTCAAAGTGTACAATTCCATTGTTTTTAGTGTATTTGTGCAAACAAGATTGTACAACCATCACCACTAATTCCAGAACATCTTCCTCATCCCCAAAAGGAAATTGTACCCATTAATAGTTAGTACCCATTCCACTTTCCTCTCAGTCTTTGGGAAACCACTAATTACTTTCTATTTCTATGGATTTGTCCATTCTGGACATTTATGTAAATGGAGTCATATGAAATACAGCCTTTTGTTCCTAGCTTGTTTTACTTAACAGTGCTTTCAAGGTTCTTCAGTGGAGCAGTATCATTACCTTATTCTTTTTTCTTTTCAACTAAATAATATTCTGTTGTAAGGATATACCACATTTTTGTTACCAATTCATCGGTCCATGGACATTTGGATTTTTGACAGGAATAATGGCTACTATGAACATGGAGTACAAATTACATTTTCATCATACAATATCAGTGTATTTGGTCTCTAATTTCTCCACATTTTCACCAATACTTGTCTCTTCATTATATCTATTTACTGAAATCTTTGCCTTGTTTTCACATAAATATTAAAATTGTGTTTATTGACATCCACTTAATTATAATTATAGCACGTGGGCTCACCCTGTATTACAGGTGAGAAACTGATATAAAAAAGGTCAAATGACACATAGTAAGATTAATTTTTCAGCTACTTTGGATAGTAAAACCCTAGGAAAAATAGAAAATCAATTCAACTTGCTTTGTAAGTCTCCTGCCTGGTTTCTGCATGCTGTACAGTGAAACATAAGTGCATTGGCAATTTAGACTATTTATAGGGCACAAGGTACTGAAAATTGGACAGTAATGTAGTTCAATTGTACTGAGCACTTTCTTTTTATCAACCTGAATCTGTTTCAAAAACTGGCTTAGATTTGACCTCTTTTTAAAAACATCCTTGATTAATTCTACTTGGCACCTTAATACTTTTGGCACTCGAACATTTGAGTGATACTGCTATCTGTAGAGACTAGAGTCTCTTGCACTTGGTGTTATTGCTGTTTTTTTCCAAATTAAGCATAAGCAGGACCAGCAGTTAGCATAATGACTATGTTGCTGAACTCCGATGTAGTCAACCACGGTTTGAGTCCCAGATCTGGTGGCTTAAACTCACGCCGGGCGCGTGTGCATGCATGCCCAAGATCTCGAGAAGAGAATGGAGGAGAAGGGATTGCAGCATGGCCATCCCCACTGTGTGTGTGTGTGTGTGTGTGTGTGTGTGTGTGTGATTTCTTGCTTTCTGTCTCTCCAGCGAGCACATGTGCTCTATGACAAGAAAAAAAATCTCAATTAAAAAAAAATTATCAGCTTATGCCAGACTTGGAATGTACAGTGGTTTTTGTGTTAGCTTGTCCTCAGAATGGTGACAGGTTGAAAAGATAAATGCTTACAGGTGATTCTCTTTAGCAGCCCAACCTGTGGTTTGGCTGTTGTAACATAACAAATTTCCAGGAGATGGCACCAGAGGTCCAAGGCCAATCATCCTCTCTGGCTGTTTTTCTATTGAGGGTCTTAAGGTATGTCCATCATCCAGAAAGTAAATAAGGGGTCCATAATATTTGGAAAAAAACTTTGTTTTCTAATAACCTAAATGAGATCATTACACATACAGGAAGAAAGTATACACATGGAAGGAAAAATAAAGTAGTTATTAAGTACCACCAGCCATCTTTACAAGAACCATGCCATCTTTTTCATCTCTGATTTTATTTGGGCATCCTTTTTATCTTTTCAGAAAAACTTCATTTCATGTTTTGTTTGTTTGGCTATAGGGCTTGTGCTCGACAGAGAGAGAAATAAGGCAAGAAACCCCCCCCTCCCAGGGTGGATGGTCACACTGCAATCCGTCCTCCTCCATTCTCCTCTGGGATTTTGGGCCAACAAAGACTACTATCTGAGAGAAAAAAGAAGGTAGGGAAGTTTGGTGGTGTGACAAAAGGGAAGCTGATTGGGGACAGTCACATGGATGGCCTCGGATATTTCAGTTTAAGTCAGAAGGCTGAGGATGACCAGGGCAGTGGACCAAAGAGCGCTTAGTAACAACTGCAGAGGCCACATGTTAAGAGGCTACACACAGGAGATATTGAACCGTAGATTCAAGTTCTCTGCACAGGAGTTTTCATACTGATCATGAGCCAGAAGTAGTTATCATAGTCCCTTTTTTTTTTTTTTTGGAGAGATTTTCGCTATAGGGCACGTGCGCTCGCCAGACAGACAGAGAGACAGAGACAGAAAGCGAGAAATCACCCCCCGGGGGGGGGATGGTCACGCCGCAATCCCCTCTCCTCCATTCTCCTCTCGGGATCTTGGGCATGCACGCACACACACCCAGCGTGAGTTTTAAGCCACCGGGTCTGGGATGGGAACCGTGGTCGACTACGTGGGAGTCCAGCAACATAACCATTATGCTAACTGCTGGTTCCCCATAGTCTCTTATACTGTATATAGCTTAGCCTTTTCGTGATGCATTTATAGCCAACATGTCAGTCCAGGTGATATTTACTGATCATTTAAATAAGAGCAATCATGGTATCCTCAGGTGTTTAATACCAAGTAAGTAACTGTCACGTATGGTTTTAATTCAAGAGCCTTTGATCCTTATCCCCCTCCATCCCCTTTTGTCTTTGACCTTTTTGTTTCTTTCTGTCTTTTTACCCCTTGTCTAGAAACTTTGCTTACAAGGTCTCTAAGGCATGAGTTAAGATTTGATGATAAACCACATTCTGTATACAACAGTTTAGAAGAAAAACAGCACTGTTCAGAAGGTACTATTTACCCAGGATGGTTTTTCCAATTATTTTTTTCTTGAAGATTTTTGCTATAGGGCATGTGTGCTCGCTGGAAAGAGAGACAGACAGAAAGCAAGAACTCACCCCCCAGGAGGGATGGACATGCCACAGTCCCTTCTCCTCCCTTCTCCTCTCAGAATTTTGGACACACACACGTGCCTGGCATAAATCTAAGCCACTGACTGGGTCAGGGACTCCAACTGTGGTCGATTACGTGGTAGTCCAGCGATGTAACCATTACGTCATCTGCTAGTCCCGATTTTTTAAAACACTCTATTAATTTTATAATAATAAAGAATGTGTGGGACCAGCAGTTGGCGTAATGGCTATGTCACTGGGCTCCCATGTAGTCAACCACGGTTCGAGTCCCGGACCTGTGGCTTAAACTCATGCCGGGCGCGTGTGCATGCCTGCCCAAGATCCTGAGAGGAGAAGGGATTGCAGCGTGGTCATCCCCCACTGGGGAGTGATTTCTCGCTTTCTGTCTGTCTGTCTCTGTCTTTCTGGCAAGCGCACATGCCCTACAGCAGAAACCTCTAAAAAAATAAATGATAAAAAGAATGTGGAGATAATGAAAGTGTTATTAATCTTTTGTCTTTACTTCTAAATAAACAAAATGCTCCCTAAAAAAGGGAATTACCTATAGACCACAGGAATAAATGACTACATACTGACTGTTTTATTGTGAGAAATACCTTTACTTTGACCCAGTGAACCAAGGAGCCTTTGATATAACAATTCTTCACCTTCTCTTTTACAGTAAAGGAATAAATATGCTCTTGAAAGCAGAACACAAAAAAAGAGGTGGGGAGACATTTAAATGTTTGAGAAAAATATGGGGCTGACAATTCAAATATAAAGTCAGGCTTAGTTTTGCTTTAAGATAGTGGTTTTATTGCTTGCATAACAGTATACGTGGGAAAGCACCTTTTAAAAATCTAGTAAAAAGTGGTAGAAATTTTTGGCAATTTTTGTTCTTAATTAGGCAAAGCTTTCATATTAGAAAAAATAAGTTCCTTTTATAGCTCTAAATTAATAAATACAATAATCATTTCATAATATAGATTCAGTGTTGCATTTCATTTTAATAGAATTAAATCCACAAGTAGTATAAAATGGGATTCATGTATATATTAGCAAGATATAGGTAATAATCATTATGTATATATTAGCAAGGTAAGGTTATAATCATTGCTATTATCACTTTTAAAAAACAACTTTAAAGAAATTAATTTCTGTCTAACTTAAGAGGACTCCTTCACAGCCTAAAGAAATAAAGTGTAACTCAAATTTTTAATAGGTGAGTTATGAAAAGAAAATGTATAAATTAAAATGTATTTTTAACAAGTTCAAAATATACTTATTAAATATAAAGATGCTGGCTCTGGTACATAAGAAAATATTTACAACTAATAAAAAGCAGACTGTAGAATATACATGTTCTGTGTATAAAAATAAGAAAAATGTTTTTTAGTCCAGACCCAGGGATCTCTTCTAAGCAGGTTTTGTCCATGCAGCTCTATTACAGTTCCATCCTATTAGCATTACCAGAACACACACATGCATGGAAGAAGTCTAACAGTCATCTTGATTCAAAGCTCATACTGTCTTCTTAGGGTCTGTACATCTGCTAAAGTAAAGTGGTTGTTTGATGTGTCTGAAAGGTCATCAAACAGCTGTTCAATTTGCTGCCTTTGGCTCTCACTAATTAGTGTCAACATCATCTAAAAGAAGGGAAAAAATTATATTAGCATAGGTAACATTTTAAAGTTATTGAAACCCTAAAAACCAATCTCTGTTAATAAAATACTCTGACACTTACCTTAAACCTTTCTGCTTTACTCAGGTATAAAAGATGCTGATATACCAGTGAGGGATCTTTATCAATAAGATTATTTTTCAGAGACTGAATGAGGAGGAGGAATGTATCCCCTTCAAGTTTGTTACTCAAGAACATTGGCAAATCTTTGGGTGCAGTGATAGCTAAAAGGTGTGCACAGGCTTCTACATCTTTCTTAGTATTGATAGCATTTATAACCTGACCAAATTCATAGGCATTAGTAGGCTTGGAGATGTGAAGTTTTTCAGAGCATTCTGGTGGCTCATGGTTTTCGTCTGTCTTCTCAGAAGCAAGGCAGTCAATGGAAACTTCCTCTGAGGTTCTTTCAGGCTCCTCTTCATCATCTTCATTCACCTTCATGAGGAAATAAAATTACACTGTTGACAGTGAACAACACACACAACCCTGTTACATTTGTCAAAATAGGGAATGAAACCACAAGTATTCCAGTCAAGTTCTAAGTGAAAAATCTGTAATTTGTAATAGATTTCAAAATTTATATTTGCTTTAGGGTATAAGAGTTAATATTCTGTAAAATTTTGGGACCAGCAGTTAGCATAATGGCTGTGTCGCTGGACTCCCATGTAGTCGACCATGGTTCCAGTCCCAGACCCAGTGGCTTAAACTCACGCCGGGCGCATGTGTGTGCGTGCCCAAGATCCCGAGGGGAGAACAGAGTAGGGATTGCGGCATGGTCATCCCCCTGGGGGGTGATTTCTCGCTTTCTGTCTTTCTGTCTCTCTCTGCCTGGCGAGCACACACGCCCTATAGCAAAAACCTCTCCAAAAGAAAAAAAATATTCTGTAAAATTTTAATATGATAAAATTTCATTTTTATAACTTTATGTGAATAACAGTGTTGACAAAGAGCTTTGACAATGTTTATTTCTTATTTTTACTAGAAGTGAACTTTTTCAATTCTTTTACAAGATTTTTTCCTTTCTTCCTTTAAAGGGAAAAAAACTCCCTAGCTTCTCATTTATTAGCCTCTCAGTAGAAATATAAGACCATAAAATGGAACATTAGCATTCATGAATGAATGGTCTGACATTATTCAAAAATGGCAAAGCAGAATATTTGAGTTATCTGAGGCAATAAAGGCCCTGAGGTAATCAAGATCTCTCATGAGGCCTCTTACTTTGAAGTGCTAAAAACGTCTGAGTCAATCCAGAAAATCTCCATGGAGTGTGGCCTACAGGGCTTCCTGAATGTGAATCAGTCCTGTCGGGATTTTCTAAGTCTACCCTGAAGCAACAGTTCCACAGCCATCCACTCCCAGTGCATTCTGGAGTGGAAGCAGCACAAATCATAGGCCAGATGGAGGGTGGGAAGAGCAAAAAGGAAGGAAGCAAAGAAGGAAGAATGGTAATGCACAGACTCCCAGTACCATCATGGACCCCTGCTGAGAAATATAATGGCTAATTATCAGTGCAAAGAAGTTTTATCCTTCTAACTGGTTAAAATAATCATCAGAATAAAAACAAAAAATGCTTGTAGAATTCATAGAAATATGACCTCAGCGTCCAATATAACATCCCCAAAGAGTACTTTCAAAGATAAAAACAGGCCCAGCCATGGTGGCATAAGCAGTAGGTTGCTGCTGTGTGATGTGTTTCCAGAAGGACTATCCAGACTGGCCCCAGAAACATGTGCCTACACTCCTAGCGAATCAGGAGGCTGAGCAGGAGGAGCAGACATGACGAGATCCTGTCAAACAATGCTCGCTGGCTCTCTCATTAAAATAATGAAGACCACTGGGGCCAGCACATGGCATTGTGGTTACATCACTGGACTCCCACATGGCTGACCGTGGTTCAAGTCCCGGACCCAGTGACTTCAAAATCACACAGGATGTGTGTGCGTGCACGTGTCCAAGATCCTGAGAGGAGAATGGAAGAGAAGGGACTGTGGTGTAGCCATCCCCCAGGGGCAGGATGTGTGTGTGTGTGTGTGTGTGTGTGTGTGTGTGATTTCTCACTTTCCCTCTCAGTCTCTGTCTCTCTGGTGAGCACATGTGCCCTAAGGCAAAAAAACTCTTAAAAAATAATAATGAAGACCATCAAACCAGATACCTCTTCGATCTCAATTTTCCTTCTCTCCTTTTCTTTGTTGAATGATGCTGTACTCTCTCTACTGTTGAGGAATCTGGTTACCTCTTCCAGTTCCATCTTTGCTTCAACAATACTTGGGTCTAGTAGGAGAACTTTATTGAGATCTATTAAGCTTTTCTGGTAATTCTGAAAATAGGAAGACAAAATACTTCTCAGAAGGGGTCTAGAGATTATAACCCATAACACAGTGAACATCCACTAAAGGAAGAGCCAGAGACTCTGGAGTGACAAAACTCAAATTCATTTTTTATCACCACAACCTTCCAGTCTTGAATACGTGTAGGAACTTGTATGCTGAATGAGTAGAATGAACATCCTTGAAAGAGAACCTACTAGCAGTAAAACTTAAACAAGAAAAATCCTACTTGATTTTTCTGAGCTTCAGTTTTCTCATCTTTAAGGGTAATGAAAGCTCTAGTCTAATTTTCACCAGGCTATTTCAAGGAATAAATTAACTAATAGACGAGGGGTTTAAATTTATAAAGGGTTATACAAATGGTAGTTATTAATATGCTTATATAAGACCCTTCAAAGTTGTTTTACTATTCAAAATAGACTGGTGTCCACATTAAGGTAACACACTGGAGATGAGGGGAAAGCAAAAGAGTTTAAGATTAGTGGGACCAGCAGTTAGTGTAATGGCTATGTCGCTGGACTCCCACGTAGTCAACCACGGTTTGCATCCTGGACCCGGTGGCTTAAACTGGCGCCGGGTGCGTGTGCGTGCGTGCCCAAGATCCCGAGAGGAGAATGGAGGAGAAGGGATTGCGGCGTGGCCATCCCCCCTGGGGGGTAATTTCTCGCTTTCTATCTCTCTGTCTCTGTCTGTCTGGCGAGCACATACGCCCTATAGCAAAAACCTCTTCAAAAAAAAAAAAAAAAGATTAGTAAGACTTGGCTACCAATCTGGCAGCAGAGACAGAAGCCACAGAATCACGGTCCACTGTGACAGACCATGTTCTAGCAGTACAGAATAGACCCATGTGGTGATTAAACCAGATTCCAAGGAGGCAAAGAACTGCAATGACATGTAATCTCTCTAAGTACTCATGACACATCGATACAGCATGCACTGGAGGCTGAGCCACAGATAAGATAAGCTAGTGGGTAGGTTGGTTATGTAACATTCCCTGGTTGGGTGCGGGGGGTGGTAAGGGGGAGGAGGTTGCTAGCTACAATGCTACATCCCTTCTCCCTATCCTCAGTAATACACCAGAGCAAGAGTGAAATATTGAAGCAACAAGTTGGGGACTGAAAGTGTCCTAATCCTACATGTGAGCGTATGAACTTCTCTCACATGTAGGATTGAATGCAACCCATGTAAGGCCTCTAAGCCAGATGACCCAGGAAGGTGACCAGAAGGTGCTCATATGGGGGGTAACCATGGAGATGATTCTCACAGTGGCAGAGGAGGCTATGACCAGGGAGGCTATCAGGGTCATAGCAAGGACTGGGGGGTGATTCTGAAGGGACCAGGGTGGTGGGGACCAGGGTGGCTTTGGCCCGGCAAGATGGACTCCAGGGGTGATCAGCAAACAGGATTGCCAGTAGAAACCGTATTAGCCTGGCTCCTGAGGTCCTGGAACAGCTTTTCTTCCCATACCCAGTGTTAATCCTTATTATTTTATAACCTTCAACTCCTTATCACCCACTGGGGTTTTTTTGTCGGACCATGTAATGCCTCTGGATGCCATTAAAAACCATTGTTTAAAAAAATTAAATAAAAGGATAACCTTTAATTTATAAAAAAGCTAAATTATGTACAAATAAATAATGCTTACAATTCTAAGCATTTTACTCTCACAAAAGTCCTATATGTACTAGTTTTTATAGTCCTCATTTTCAAAACAAGGAAACTGAGGCATAAAAAGTAATCTTTGGCATGACCACAGCAGCAATGACAAAGAGTGGGCGATAGTACAGTGAGCTGCTCAAGTGAGAGGTCTGAAAATGTAGAAATGCAGACTAGGGAGTTCCAGCATTGGAAAAGGAAGTGCAACACCACAGTAAATACGGTTGTTCCCATGCACTCAAGAAAGTCTGCCTAAAGAGCAATCTGTATGGTTGGAGGAGACCTAAAAAGACAGGAAATGCATGTTGTTAACACAGAGGCAAGTGTGAAGACAAGGCAAGACAGCAGGAAGGGCTGGGATGGCATCCCTCAAGAAGGGGTTCATTGGCCTCAAATGGTCACTGAGCAGTGTACCAGGAGCTGGGGGTACCATGGCAGGAAAGTCAGGTTTGGGTCCTGCCCTATGGAAGTTTATATGCTATGAGGAGAAATAACAAAAACAAACAGCAATGAAGTTAACAAATGAATAATTACAGGCTGTCATTAGTACAACTAAGAAAATTGAGGATTGAGATGGATACTAACCAGAGAGGAATCTTCTTTTGCTACATCATCAGAGAAATCAAGAACCAAGCAGAATGGAGAAAAGAACAGAGCTTATACAAAGAGAAAGTATGGCTTGGCAAAAGAGAATATTAAAAGTTGCTAAGAGAGCCAATCCCATGGCTGACTGCATGGTTCAAATCCTGAACTGGTGGCTCAAAAAGCATACTGTACATGTGTGCATGCATGTCCTAAATCTGGAGAAATGGAGAAGGGATTATGTGACCACACCCTATTGGGGGTGCTTTCTCTCTCACTGTTGATCTCTGGCAAGGACACGCACCCTCTGACAAATATAAATATATATAAAAAAAGTTACTAACAACCACATTAAATCTTAAAACAAGTTAAAGTACAATCACATGTGACTGTGATAACATTTACTAGTAATAGTTAGGCTTAAACTATAAATACCATAATTATAAGATTGTCTTTTGGCCTTGTAGCATCCCCTACTGGCTGTAAATTCCTTAAATGTAGGCACTATGTCACGCACCTCTATACTACCAATGCTTACCTAGCACTCAGCAGTAGTAATAAATTATAAATAAAAGCAAAGTATTCAGCTATCTTTTTCTTGGGAGCTGTACATTAAGGAAAGTCCATATTTTTAAAAATTGGCACCAAAAACAAACAAAACAAAAACCATTGGGAACCAGCAGTTAGCGTAATGGCTATGTCGCTGGACTCCCACGTAGTCGACCGCGGTTCATGTCCCAGACCCGGTGGCTTAAAACTCATGCCGGGCGCGTGTGCTTGCGTGCCCAAGATCCCGAGAGGAGGATGGAGGGGAAGGGACTGCGGCGTGACCATCCCCCCTGGGGGGTGATTTCTCGCTTTCTGTCTCTATGTCTCTCTCTGTCTGTCTGGCGAGCGCACGCGCCCTATAGTGAAAACCTCTCCAAAAAAAAAAAAAGATGGGACCAGCAGTTGGCGTAATGTCTGTTTCGCTGGACTCCCATGTAGTCGACTGCGGTTCAAGTCCCGGACCTGGTGGCTTAAACTCACGTCGGGCGCGTGTGTGTGGGCCCAAGAGCCCGAGAGGAGAATGGAGGAAAAGGGATTGCGGCGTGGCCATCCTCCCTGAGGGGTGACTCACTTTCTGTCTCTCTCTCTCTCTCTGGCAAGCACATGCGCCCTATAGCAAAAATCTCTAAAAAATAAAAAAAATTAAAAATAAAAATAAAGGATACAAGAGAGCGCAGTGTTCAACTGGGAGCTATAGGCAAGGTGCCTGCTGGGACCGTGAACCCCTGTGCTACTTCCTCATTACAGTCACACTGAGCACACGGGCCCAGGTGGGAGGGCTGACGCACTTTATAAACAGCTGTAGCCTTTGAAGATCCTGAAATTAAATCCACTTGCTACAGACCTCAAACTACTGGATAAATGTATAAATCAAGATACACAGAGTCAAACCAGAAAAACAAGCTACCAATCTCACAATTAATGGTATAGGATTACTCATTTGGGATTCTCTTTCTGTGTCATTACACAATTTCTAGAATTCATTCCAAGGAAGTATGAAATGCCAGCCTCGTTGGGTACATCTTCCGACCTTCAGTTGGCTAAACAGGCTCAGAGCTGGGCAGCCAGGAGGAGGGAAACCTGTTCTAAGAGTTCGGTCAGGTAGAAATTCCTGAGTCATGCAGATCTGCCCTCATTTGCCCTTATCCACTGAAGCTCAAAGTGCTGAATACTATGTGAAGGAGTCTAAGTTATGGTGCCACACACCATCTAGGAAATCTTTACATGAGGTTTATAAATGTTTTTGCTCAACAACAACAAAAGGGAGGTAGGTTATGGTTGTACGGTAGCAACTGTGTCCTGGCAAGAACGCGGGCATGTCCCTCACTGCCTGAGTGGATCTGATGTAGGGGAGCATCATTCCGTGCATAAAGACAGGCCTCATTTGATGCCCTCTGCAGTCTGATCGCTCCTCTCAACAAAACCTAGAATTTCCCTGTCAATGATGGGCCTCGAACTAAAAGAACTATCTCTGTGCCACTCCTCAACCTGTCCCTTCTATATATCCTCCATGATCACACTGCACCACTCAGTCACCCCAGCCAGAAACCTGGAAGGTACCCCCTCCAGTCCTCCCCCAGTTCACTACAGTCCTACAAACAATCTTAAGTTACCCCTTAAGGCTGAAATTGAGACTACCCAAAAAATAATGCTAAAGTTCTAACTCACAGTACCTCAGAATGTGACTGTATTTGGAGATGGCTCTTTAAAAAGGTAAGCAAGTAAAAATTCATGTGTGGATGCTAATCCAGTATGACTACTGTCCTTAAAAGAAGAGGAAACTCGAACACAGACACACACACACAGAGGAAAGAACAGGTAAAGATCAGAGAGAAGACGGTCCTCTACACACCGAGAGGCCTCAGGAGAAACCAACCCTGCTGACACTTTGACCTCAGACTTCTAGCCTCCAGAGCTGAGAGAACAAATGTCTGCTGTTTAAGCAACGCAGTCTGTGGTCTGTGGTACTGTTACAGCATCCTACAAGCTAACACGTCTTCCCTCTTCTCTCTGCCGTATCTTCCTTCAGGCACCTGCTTCTCATTCTGATGGCCTCTCACGTACCTTCCTGCTCTATGCTGCGCCCTTTCTGAATCATCTTCCATGTTGTCCTCTAATCTAATCCACCATGCCACCATTTATCCACCCCCTTCAGGGCTTCCATCACCTTCAGGGTCAAGTCTAGCCGCCTCAGCATGGCCTACAAGGTCCTTCAAACTTACAGTACTCCTTAGAGAATAAATCCTAAGTTTTGAGCTGGAAGAAATAATAGAAATGATCTAGTTCTGCATCATAGTTAGGGATGAGATCTGAGTATCTGACTCTCCATCTCCATTCCCACCTGCACCTGGCCTGCAACTATACAGTTTGTGAACAAGTCATTAAAAAAATGTGCACGAGAATGTCATAGTAGCTTTACTCTTAACATCCTCTAAAACTGGAAACAACCTAAGTGTCATCAACTATGGACTATATGGACAGGCTATGGCATTTTCATATAACTCACTGATAAAAGAACAATTAATGACACACAATATGCATGAATCTCAGGTTATGCTGAGTGAAAGAAGCTGAAGAGAAGAGCCATACGGTTATACTTATGGTAATGTCAAAAAGAAGCCAAACTAATCCATAGTAACAGGCATTAGATGAATGGTTGCCTGGGTTTAGGGGTGGAAGGAGGGAGATTGATTGCAAAGGGGCACAGGGAACTTTCTAGGGAGATGGAAATGTTATCTTAATTAGGATGGTGGCTACAGGGGGATATACATTTATCAAAAATCAATGACCTGCACACTTACAATGTGTGAATTTCATTTGTCTTAGACTTTAATTTTAAAAATCATACATTAGAAATGCCATTTTCCAGTATGTTCTGGTTTTCCCTTGTGATGTTATTTTTTATGTGAGCATTTATTCATCAAGATTTCTATGCAGAATAATCTGCATAAAGAAAAATGTTAACGACACAATACCCTCCTTCTTCTACACTAATGGTGTGGTTTTCTTAGAGAAGAATGCCATTGTACAGCCCCATGCTCACCATTGGCTGGCATAAAGCCCAGATCACTATAAGCATCCAATTCTGATAGGTTTCTATCAACTTCCACCGGGTGACCTGTTCCATTCTGATGCCTTCCCTCACCCCACCTCCAACCCCAATCCTCACTGGAGGACCCAGTAGCACTGTTGGTGGCTTTCAGTAATTCACTAATAAATCTTCCTTGTTCCTTAAGGTTCTTTACACTTACAGTACTCCTTAGAAAATTAGAGAAAAAATCATAAGTTTTGAGCTGGAAGAAATAATAGAAATTATCTAGTTCTGCATTATAGTTAGGGATGAGCTATTCTAAGATTTTAGAACTCATTAATTTAGTACTAGGATTCAATCCCAGGATAATCTCACTGCCATCCCATGATCCTGAGATTTATGTTCATGAAAACTACTCGATCTGTTCAGAACTGAAATCTATACATTAAATGAAGACTTCCTCACCTTGAGCCCTTTATGAGCGAGAGCTCGTCTGTAGCATGCTTTCACATTCCCGTCATCTATCAGGAGGGCTTGATCACAGTCCTGCTTTGCCTCTTCAAACTGGCACAGCTTCAAGTAACACAGAGCTCTGACAAATGCAAGGGAACTCAGTATGATGGGAGGATAACAAATCTGTAACTGTGTACAGCCAATAAAAATCAAAAAATAGATCCATGTTTGTCTATCACAGCTGTTTCAAATGAAATTTAACATGTGACTCCAATTTGACACACTCTTGCAGGGCATGAGATTACAACACTGGGTAAACAACTAAACACGATGCTGTCCATGCCTTCAAGGAAGATGAGGTCTAGAGTAGACACAATTCATACAAGCAAATGCTGGGCCGGCTGGGTGGCACAGCGGTAACAGGCAGCTTGGGTAACGCTGGCTCCATAAGGTCACAGGTTCATTTCCCTGGGGCCACCTGTATACAAGGCCCAGGGAGGGCTCATGGCACAAGACCCTGTTTGGGGTGGTTGCCTTTCTCTCATCTCTCATTCTCATGAAAGAAAAAAACTGAAAAAGCAAACACATCTTTACAAGGTGCTTTAGGAGCACAGAGCTGAGAACCACATCAGATCTGATGGATTGAGGCTAGGGGTGCAGCAGCCAGGGAAGACTGCAGAGTAACACTTTTGTTGGAACCCAGAGTACAAAGTGAGAGTTATCAAACACAAAGGCCCTGGGTTGAGAGAGTTAAGATGGAAAGGGGAAGAGTAGAGAGGCTGAGGACACAGCTAATGCTCAGATTCATAGTGGGAGAGAACATGGCACTTGGTTGAAGTTCCATATGGCTGAGGTGCAGGGATGAGGCTGCAAGAGTGGGCAGGCCAAACCCACAGAGCACTGTAAATCACGGCAAGGAAGGTGAGCTTCATCCAGAGCATGAGAAGTTGGCTGAAGTGTCGGGACTAGCTTAGCATGAACATGTTTTTTTGAGTGGGGAAGGCTGTGGATTAGAAATAGACATGATAACAAAACATATAAAGACACACAAGTATAGAAAAGTGAGGACTGGGTGGGCACAACTTTGTAGAAAAGATACCAGAGTAGAAGAGATACCAGAGTATACCAAAGTTAGGAAATATCAAAATAAAATAAGGAAATAATAGAACAAGAAAAGGAAGTGGAATGCAAAAAAAAAAAAAAGGGAGGAAAAATTAAGATACAAAGCTAGTTGGTTTTGGATGTAAATTGACTGAAGATGTGAAAATGACTGGCACCATATAATTTCTCTGATCCTTTTGGGGGATAATTTAATAAACGCTTGTGAGTTTTTTTAGCCTGATATTGGGCAGTATCGAGGTATTGGGTATCAACAACAATAGGAAGACAACCACTGACAACAGGCAGGTACTGCTTTTGTATGTAGATGCTTCTCAACAGGCCACATGTTTTAATCACACGTTTTCAGATGTGTTCTACACACTGAAGGTTTTTAATGGGCTGACATGTTCACTCTAGCTGCGGCTTGGGGAATGAGACAACAAGGAACAAGATGGTATGAGGATACGGGGCGGGCACTGTGGATATCTAAGACAGAGCAGGAAGAAGTGATGATGCTGAGAGTGGACAGAAAGGGGCATGCTGAAGAGATGTTTAGAAGCTGGATGACTGGCGAGCAGAGGAAGGTCAGGGAATGGAGGCATCAGTGCCGCTAGCCAGACCCGAGCGCAGAAGGAAGAGAGTGCTCGGGTCTAGCATGCAGGAGACAGATCTGGTAGGTATAGCTGTGCGGTGGTCAATGGAGCTGGGGAGAGGATGAAATGGCTCTGAGAGTCTGTACAGCAAAGGGGATCTAGACCTTCAGAATCCTGAGAATACCAAGGAAAGCAAAGCCGCAGAGGGAGAAGAGAACCAGGCCTGAGCTGTCAGCCACTGCAGCCTCTCGGAGAAGGGTCTTTAAGGAAAACAGCCCCAACAGTGTCCAGTCCTGCAGGGGCTGGGCAGAAGGACAACAAAACACCTGCTCCACTTAGTAATGATGTGTTTGGGAAAAAGGCTGCCAGGAGAGGAAGGCATACAAAACATAGAAGTTATGAGTTTACCTGAAACAACTAGGGAAACTTTTATGTTGTGAGTTCCTCCTCTGTAATCCTCCTGTCACTCCAGACTTTACCCCTCCCTAAAGCACCCCAGACTTTACCCCCTCCCTATCACATACCTAGATAGGTAGGTATCTTTACCACATGTGGTAAAGAAGACATCTAGGAGCATTCCAGAATAATCTGCCCCATCCTAATAAACACTGCAGAAGCTGGTCCCTTCCCTCAGTACTTCAGAAGAAAGGGGCTTTGGCATAAGAACTATCCTGCGAGGCCACTAATTCCTGCTCTTGCCATGGTGGACAATGCCCAGGCCCAGCTAGCTATAGTGAGACCAGCCAGCCAGGAGGTGTCAGGTCACAAAAGCGCCAAAGTGGCAGTGAGAGTTCATGGGAACCTGGTGACACAGACTGCATCTGACCTCTGGTCCCTCCCACAACCCATTCCCAATCTCTCCGGAACTCCTACGGCTCCCACCTCCTACAGAAACACTCCCCAAAATCTGATATATAAATTTCTAGAACTGACAAGAAACCTGGGCGAATAGTTTCTTAATTAATTATTAAAACTAATTATGTTCATAATCCAAAACTGATTTACAATATATAAAGTTACAAACAACTTGCCTGTTAGTATAGATGGCACATTCCTTGCTGTTAATCTTCAAGCATTCACTGTATTTACTAAGGGCATCTTTATAGTTTTTATCCTTTACACACTGATTACCTTCTTCCTTAAGGGCTTTAAACATTTCTTCATCTGTGGAACCATAAATAAATAAATAAGAAGATCTACTGATCTAAGTACCTCTACAAAATCTTAAGTATAGCTCTAAATATACCCCCTATTACAAATTAACTTGACCGTACACCATAGAGAGCTAATGTCTAAATGGTACAAAACTTTGTGCATAAATAAAAAGATAAATTGGCTACAAATGAAAATAATTATTTATTCGTGATACTTATTTTCAAATTAGAAAATGAAATACAAGTGGGCTGGCCCCATGGCCTAGAGGCTAAGGAGCCAGATCCCACAGGAGCTGATTGTGGTTTGAATCCCATAGTGGTGCCTTGGAAAACATGCCAGGTGCATGTGTGTATAATGCCCCAAATCCTGACAGGATGGAGAAACAGAAACGGAACTGCAGTGTGAACACATGCTACTGGAGTGGAAGGGACTTTCTCTCTTTGGCAAGTTCACGTATTTTGTGGCAATTTTTAAAAAAAGAGAGAGACAAAAGGAATTACCTATTACATATTTATGTTGTGGGTGTTTATTATCTTAAACATAATCTTATTCCTTTAGCCTCATCATATACACTCTCTATTAGAGAGCTATCTACTACTTAATTCTTATTCTTCTTTTTTATTTAATTTGCCAGAAGGTGCATGTACTCACTAGAAAGGCAGAGAGAGAGGAAGAAAGCACTCCTCAATGGGGCATGGTCGCACTGCAATCTCTTCTACATTTCTGCATCCTACTGGGATTTTGGAAAGATACACACATACCCAGTGTGCTGATTCAAGCCTTTAAGGCCTGGATTTGAACTGTAGTTGCCCATGTGAAAGTCAGCTCCCTTAACCACCAGGCTGTGGGGCTGGTCTTCTTTTTCTTCTTCTTATTTATTTATTTTATTTTCTAAAAGCTCTGTTTCTATTTATACAGAGTCCTACCCACTTCAGCAGTAGGAGGAGTGGAAGAGGTTCCTTTTACAATCCAGGGGCCTCTGAATGTTGGTTTGTTGTTACCAAACACACAGGCAAGTGGCATCATGGATTTGGTAAACTAATGGCAATGTTCAGTCTCTCTCTGCTAGAGCAACAAGGTGGGCATCAATCTCTGCTACTATAAAAATCCTGAATTTAGGATTTTCAACTGTAACTACTCCAATTTCTATTTCTGAAGGGTTGAAGTCAATTGACAGAACAGTAGACAGGCATGTAAATGCAGTTTCCACTGTCTGTTCAAATGTCCAGTCAAATTTCTTCTTCACCTTTTTTTCAAGGAAACTGGTGACTCAGTTCGTTTAACTCCTGCGGCAGTGGCTTTAAGCCCACAGTAGTAACCTGCAGGATCACACTTGTACACCTGAGGCCCTTGTTCGTCATCTATACTGATTAAAATCATACAACCACCAAGAGGCCTCATTTCTGCATTCTGTGTGTAGACATGAGAAATATCAGCACTTCTTTTACACAGCATGTCCACAGGAATCTCATAACCATACTTGTATTTCCAATTAGCTGCCTCGTAGTGTGCCCTCTGTACCTGGGATCGGCTGTCAGCTGTCATCCCTGCCATCACACAGCCAGTGTTCTCAGTTATCTTGAACCAGTGAGTCACTGTGCTGAAATCCAATCTTTTGTCAGGAACTTTTTTCTGTGTGACAATTACTGCACAGTCTTTCCCTCTCACAGCTACTGATGTAAGGCCACCCTGGTTAATAGCCTTGAAAGCATATTCTACTTGGTGGAGCCAGCCCTCAGGTAAAAAAATGGTAATGTGGCGGTCAAAACCAGCACTGGAACCATGGGATATGTTGGTGCATTCACTACTTCCAAGTACAATCTCTGAGTCCCGTAGCTCCCCTCTTATTATTATTAATAATAATGCTAACTTATCCTTTATTAAGAGGTTACTATAGGCTTACATGGTCAGCATATATATCTCCATTTATTCCTGAGAACCACCTCATGAGATAGTTACAACATTTCCTCCTTTCTTACATATGGGAAGTGGGAAGCAACTTCCTAAGACATGGGAAGTGGGAATGAACTTCCTAAGACCAGGTAGTTATAAGAGGAAGGACAGGGACATAACTTAAACCCTGGTCCAACCCCAGAGTTCATATTATCTCTCTGCTTCACTGAGAAAATACATGCAGCTCAAGAAAATCTTTAGAAGAAATGAGTGTAGGCTTCCCACACCTGTGACGGCTGACTGGCAAGGACTTCTGCAATCTCCTCCACTGTCTGGAGTCGTCCCTGCTGTAGGACGCCAGACCTGCAGTGGTGTGGAAGTGGGCACAGCAGGAATAGGTGACAGCTTTTCCCGCCAATTTGGTCCATCCAGCTCCATCAAAATTCTTGTTATTCTAAAGAGAAAACAAGTTTTCTCTATTGATCATGAAATTCGCTTTTTCTATCACTGAAGGTCAAATCAAGAGTAAGATTTACAAAAGTTGCACATATACAAAAGTTATATGTGGAAAACACACATTCTGGAATGATTTTCTTATTTCTTTTCAAGAGGTTTTTGCAATAGGACATGCATGTACTTGCTGGAGAGAGAGAGAGACAGTAAGAGAGAACGTGAGAAATCACCTCCCGGGGGAATGGCCACACCTTAATTCCTTCTCCTCCATTTCCTTCCTGGGATTTTGAGCATGCACACACACACACATGCGTGGTGTGACTTTCAAGCCACCAGGTTCAGGACTTGAACTGTGGTCAGCCAGTCCAGCAGTAACCACTGCACCATCTACTAGCCCCTCTCAAATGATTTTCTGTGCACAAAAATGAAAATGTTTTGGGGACCAGCAGTTAGCGCTAACTCCCACGTAGTCGACCGCGGTTCAGTCCCGGACCCGGCGGCTTAAACTCAGCACCCGTGCCCAAGATCCCGAGAGGAGAATGGAGGAGAAGGGATTGCGGCGTGGCCATCCCCCCTGGGGGGTGATTTCCTGCTTTCTATCTCTCTGTCTCTCTCTGTTGTCTGGCGAGCGCACGCGCCCTATAGCAAAAACAAAAAAAGAAAAAGAAAAAAAAAAAAAATGAAAATGTTTTCAGGAGGACTTTTAGAAACTGCCTTAAACAATGAAACTTTAGGCCATTTATTAATAAAAAGGAAAATTAAGACATTTCTATTGGGGTCAGTAGGTGGTGCGATGGTTGGGATGCTGGACTCCCACATGGCCGACCACAGTTTGAGTCCTGGACCTGGCGTCTTGCTTTCTCATGTTCCCTCTCAGTCTCTCTCTATGTGTCTCTCTGATCAAACTAAATAATAATAATAATAAATAAAATTAAATAAATAACTCTTTAAAAAAAGACATTTCTGTTCAAATATTTTAATGTACTCATACACAATAAGATTTAATTTTTGAAGAAATGAAAGATAAAATTGAGGCAGTTCAGAAGAAATCCCCCCCCCCAATATTTCATACAATTACTGAAATGATAATGTATTTCTCTTGAGGATAATCTTAAGTACTTCTGAATTTCTGTGCCCAAACTGTATATTAAAGTGGTTGAGGACAGGTGTATAAGGTTGGCTGCTAAAACTGATGTGGGCTAGCTGTCATGTAGAATATTGCTTTTTCTTAAAAATATTTGTATGTAGTTAAGATACTCTTTCTTACTTTGTGCTTTTCCATCTCCTAAATTATTCACTTATTTTCTTTTGATATAAACAAAGATGAAAAATTAGGGTACTGGAGCCTACTACAAGGCCTTTCTACCGATGACATTTACTAATGGCCATTATAAAATTCAGATTAACATCCTCAATTATCACCTTATTTTAAACATATACAATGTCATACTTCCATTTAAAAACAAGATTGAATTATGGTTCTGGGATTAATCTGCTTAAGAAAAGTTCCTTAAGACTGAGAAGGTTTATTGGTGGTTACAAGAATGCATTCAAGGGACCAGCCATTAGCATAATGGCTATGTCGCTGAACTCCCATGTAGTCGACTGCAGTTCCAGTCCTGGACCCGGTGGCTTGAACTCACGCCAGGCATGTGTGCGTATGTGCCCAGGATCCCAAGAGGAGAATGGAGGAGAAGGGACTGTGGCGTGGCCATCCCCCCTAGGGGGTGGTTTCTCACTTTCTGTCTCTCTGTCTCTCTCTGTCTTTCTGGTGAGCGCATGCGCTCTATAGCAAAAAAAAAAAAAAAAAAAAAAAAGAATGCATTCAAGTTAGTTAACTTAGTAGTCTCATGTAATTTATGCGTGGAACATTTTTATATGTACCTACAAGTATAATACACACATTTTCCCAAAGTTTCTTAAACTGAAATTTCCATACCCACTTTTGGTTTTGATAACTCTCATGTTTTAATGTAAAAAAGGAAATTTGAAAATTAATGTATAACCAGTCAAACTACAGAAGAAAAAGAAGGTATAGAAAAAAGAATTTTCAAGCAAAACTTGTATTACCAGCAGAGAGGAAGGAAGAAGCGGCTGAAAAGAGATGATGTGTGGCCAAGGAGTAAATATGAATATGCAGGGAAATGTAACATGTAAGGTTCCTGGAGAGGAAGAGAGGAATATGGTTAATGGAAGACACAAACCAAATAAGAACAGACGTTTAAATTAAAAAAGAAATAATAAGCTGCTGCTGCTTAAATTTCCATAATGAACTGGAATAGACTGGAAAGCAAGCATAAATGTGGGATTCAAAAAAGGAATAGTGGGACCAGGTGGTGTGATGGTTAAAGGTGCTGGACTCCCACATGGCTGACTGCAGTTCAAGTCCTGGACCTGGCGGCTTTCTCTTTCTTTCCCTCCCTCTCTCCATCCCTCTCTCCCTCCCTCCCTTTCTAGTCAAATTAAAAATAAATAAAGTTAAATAAAATAATTCTTTTAAAAAAAGGAATAGTGACATTTTTAAATGAATATATTCTTTTTTTTAATTTTTTTTTTTTTGAGAGGTTTTTTGCTATAGGGTGCGTGCGCTCACCAGACAGAGAGAGACAGAAAACGAGAAATCACCCCCCAGGGGGGATGGTCACGCTGCAATCCCTTCTCCTCCATTCTCCTCTCGGGATCTTGGGCACGTATGCACATGCGCCCGGCATGAGTTTAAGCCACCGGGTCTGGGACTTGAACCGCGGTCGACTACATGGGAATCCAGCGACATAGCCATTACGCTAACTGCTGGTCCCAAATGAATATATTCTTTAAAAATGGCAAAAACAGACAAAGCTTCCTCATCTTAAAAAATATCAACCAAACCCATTCAATTAAAAAACATCACTGAGTCTTAAAATTCAACTGGTATAAAGGAACTTTCTTGGGGACATATAAATAATATAACACTATTTTTGAAGTTAAAACATAGAATTAACATAACAACCCAGCAATTCCACTCCTAGGTATATACCAAGAGGAACTGAAAATAGCTATGCAAACAAAGGATGTTCACAGCAGCTAGTCACAATAGCCAAAAGGTAGAAACAACCCCATGTCCATCAACAGGTGAACAGATAAACAAGATGTGACGTATACATACATATACAATGCACCAGAACAAAATGAAGACTGAGACATGCTACACCATGGATGAAAACTTGATGCGAAGTGACAGAAGCCGAACACAGAAGGTCAAACATTCTATGATTCTTTCCACATGAAATACCCAGAATTGAAAACCCAGAGAGACAGAAAGTAAACTAGTGGCTGCCGGGGTGGGAGAATTGGGAAAATGCTCAGTGGATACCGGGTATCCTTTTGGAAAGTGATAAAAATGTTTTGGAACTAGAAAGAAGTAAGTGTACTATTTTTCACTGAACTGTACACTTGAAAGTAGTTACTTCTGGGGCCAGCAGGTGGCATGGTGGTTAAAGGCACTGGACTCCCACGTGGCTGACCATGGTTCAAGTCCTAAACCTGGTGCCTGCTTTCTCACTTTCCCCTCTCTCTCTCTCTAGTCAAACTGGAAAATGATAATAAATAAAGTTAAATAAAATAATTCTAAAAAAAAAAAGAAAGAAAGTAGTTAGTTTTGTGTTATGTACCTTTTACCTAAATTTTTAAAAAATGCATAATGTATGAGCCAGTCAGTGACATGATGGGTAAAGTTCTGGGGAAAAACATACTGGGCACCTATGCATACGTAGCAGTTTTCACTTTGGATCTTGTTCTAAAGTTAGGGCTGACTAATGACATCAGTGAAATCACCTTCCCAACAGGTATTTATTAAAGGACTGCAGCACTGCAGCGTGACCACATCCCTCCACCCCCCCTGACAAGTACACACACACATCTCTAGTGAACAGCAGTAAATACAGTGAGAGAGAAATATAGAGATATTAGACGACAACTCAAAATGTATTTTACGGAAGAGTTAGAAATAAAGTTATAGAGAAAGAACAATTTGGTTTTACTGGGGTGAAAGAAAAGAATCATTCACATAAACTTAAGTGATGACACATCTACATTTTGACACCATTCTTGAAGGAGGGCAAGGCAAAAATAAGTCTAATTCTGTTGTAAAACAACTAGACCATGGGTAGCTGCCTCAGGTTACATTACCTGTGAATACTGTCATTTGCCAGCTGGATTCCACAATCTATCTGCAACACTGTTTTATAATCCACGTATGCTTTCCCGTACTGCTCTAAAGTTTCGTAGGCCATGGCTCGTCGCAGAAGAGGTTTCATTGAGAATGGGTGAAGTTCCAGAGCCCTGACGGAGACAAAAATCTTACGTAGCATTTGTTTTGGAAATGCCTCCTCGATTTATACTTAGCTGACTACACTAATTTATATTTAACTGAATACATACTGTAGTACTGGGCTCTCAAACATGTGCTTATCTGATATTTCAGTTTGGGAACCTGACAACATACCAGATGGGCAAACCCTGAAGAGCAGACAACCAATTCTGGTTACTTTCTTTTGAGCAAACACCAAAGCACCCTGGCAGTCCCTCCCCACCAAAGTATCAATGCCCTGGTAGCGTGCCTCCCCCATTCCCTAACAGAACCCAGCATGGCACCAGGCACTGTGCAGAGTTTCAACAGACTCTTGCTATTAACAGATTAAAAAGAAAATTCCTGCTTGTACTTATGGGCACTCAGTAAAGAATCACAAAAATTTACATTACGTTTTGAAAACTAGCTTCCTAAAACTAGCTACAGTTTATTATAATGTACTTGCTACAAAGGGGCTTCAAAAATAAAGACAGGAATAGAAGAGCTAAACATAAACAATTTTTCCTAAGTCATTAATTTTCATCATGCACTAAAGACGTATTTCAAGATTGTAATTTTTTTTTTCTTTTAAGGTTTTTGCCATGGGATGCATGCACTTGCAAGAGAGAACAGTGAGAAGGAAAGTGAGAAATCACCCTCTGGTGGGGGCAGCCATACCAAAATCCCTTCTCCTCCATTTTCCTCCTGGGACTCTGGGCACACATGCAGATATGCCCAGTGATTTTCAAGCTGCCAGGTCCGGGACTCAAACCACAGTCAGCCATATTGGAATCTAGCGCCTTAACCATCACACCACCTTGCAGCCTCCAAGGTTGTATTCTTTAGTTTTGTTTAAAGTTACTTCAGTACTTAATGTACTCCATTATATCCTGAAATAAGACATACAATCCAATCCTGTACTCATAAATGAAAACTACTGTACTCTTGGTTTAAACAAAATCCACTGAAGCTATAAAGATCTCCATGTAGAGATCCTCTACCAACCACATCTGCACAGACTGTCCACACTGGTGATTGAAGATTTGCTCTTTTTGTTACTCTTGTGCACATTCAGCTTCCTCAGGGAAGGCTTGAGTGAGGGCTGCTTGGCTTAACTTGTTTTTTTTCCCCCAAGTCTTAAAAATCTGCTTTAATTCCTGGCTATGATTTGGCAGGGAGGAAGCACTGATAGAGTTATCTGCTATATGCTAATAGTTACTGCATATTTTATCCAATCTCATCACAAACCTGTAAGATAAATATTAACATTGTGGGGCTAGCCCCATAGCCTAGTGATTATGGCTGCCAGATTCCAAAGGACCAAATGCAGTTCAAATCCCAGCCCCAGTGTTTAAAAAAAACAAGGTGTGTGAACATGCATGCCCAAAATCCCCACAGGAGGGAGAAATGGAGGAGACGAGATTGTGGCATAGCCATGCCTGTTTCTCTATCTCCTGTCAGACAGGTACACGGACCCTCTGGCAATGAAAGACATTGATACTGTGTGTCTGTTATGTAAGAAATTTGGACAAGGGGTGCCATGTGCTCAGTGTCAGTTCCCTTGACTGTAACTTCATCAGGCAAGTCCACTGATGTCCTGAGGCCGCTGCACTTCCCATCCGAGGTCAACGCCCAGGCCACCAGAAGCACTCAGCAAACACCTCCTGCGTGAGCTCTCAGCCCACTCTCTGACCACAAACAGCACAAAAACGCTGCTAAAGAAGGAACTGAGTCATCTGCCTCTCAGACCGGTCCCCAGGCTCCATGTCATGGAGACACTCCAGTGCACATGTGGGAGCCCCCTTGCCTACACCTGGAAGTTCTTTTCTTCTACAAATGCTGGTGAGCCTCATTAGCTTCATTTCTCTGAAAAAAAGTTTTGCTCTGTCTAAGCATTAGGATTGTGAGTGATTTTAATGACCATCATTGTACTGTGTTTTTGAAGTGTTCTACAGTAGGTATGTGTAAGGTAATCAGTAAAGGTTATTTCCAAAATAAAATTTAAATAGGGCCGGCCCTGGGACCTTATAGGCATTGGATCCCACCTGGCCAACTGTGTAGTTTGAGCCCCAGAAGCTTGAAAAACACACCAGGTAAGTGTGCATGCATGCCCCAAATCCCCAAAGGATGGGGAGATGAAGGAGAAGGGATTATGGTATGACCACAACCCATTGGAGGGGAGGGGACTTTGTCTCTCTCCCTCTGTGTTTGTCTATCTCCTTGACGAGCATACATGCTGACAAAAGAAAAAACTTTTTTAATTAATCAAAAATACTTAAACACTATAGACAATAGATCCCTCACCATCAGAACCTGTCACTGGTACCATGCCTTAAATCAAGCTTAGCTTAATGCTTCAGGGACACCGACTGCATAGGGACACAGGTTATAATGCATCCCTCACAACCATGGGACCAACTCCATTTCTTGGCAGATTCCAAGGTTCAAGATTTATCTAACCAAGATGGCCAGAAACAAGTTTAGGATTAAAATCAATGAGATCATGCATTTCATTTTTAGCATTTTCTAGCCTAATAATTGCAAGAGTTTTTTTTTTTCTTTTTCCTCCTTTAACCAAAATCCTGATCATGAATATGAGCTTATGAATGGAAATTCCATTGAGGAGGAAAAAAAGCATTGATTCACAAACACGCAGAGAACTTTTAAACCAGAGCTTACAAAAGAGGCTGTCTGTTCAAGGTAACACAGTTAAGACCCTAAAAAGTTTTCTAATTTCAAGTCTTCCATTAGCAAAGATAAGCAAAGGCAGGGAACTACAAGCAATTATAAGCAAAAGAGGCAACATTGATTTGTATTTGGTCTGTCAAAATATCATCAATGAAAAATCACCATAAGATTTTTGGTGTGGTTTTAGATAAAAGGTTCTTTGACAGATGGAAAAAAGGAAGATTTATTTTTTAACCTGACAATTAGGAGTATAAAAGTCATTTCTAGGGCCTAGCAGGCGGTGTGGTGGTGAAGGTGCTGGATCCCACATGGCTGATCACAGTTCGAGTCTCAGACCCAGCCGCTTGAAATCACACCAGGCACATGTACATTCGTACCCAAATCCCAAGAAGAGAATGGAGAAGGGATTGAGCATGGCCATCTCCCCCTGGGGGCTGATTTTTTACTTTCCCTCTCATGGTTTCTGTCTCTGTCCGGCAAGCGTATGTACCCTATGGCAAAAAAAAACTTAAAAAAAAAAAAAGTAATTTCTAAAAAACAATCATTTTTAAACATCTGCCTAGACATCAGAGTCACTTTACGTTTCACTTGGAAGTCTAAAATAGCAACATGAGAAGATGATACAGTGAGGAGAGGGGTGGGCTTGGAACACCCAAGCGTCTCAAACATCCCTGCACTCCAACAGCCACTGTCCAAACATACTCTTGTGAAACACCGATACTCCTCAGAGTTTAGATATTTAAAACCAAATGGCAGTTTTTCCCCAAAATAAAATAAAAAGTTTTCATAGCTAAAATTTTTCCCCTTTCTTTATTTTATGTTTTGTACCATGAGTTTTTCTTTTTCAATGTTTGACTACTGATGTCAGTATCTGGTAATAAGAGTTTATAGACTGGGGCCAGTAGGTGACGTAGTGGTTGGGGTGCTGGACTCCCACATGGCTGACCCTAATTCGAGTCCCAGATCTGGTGGTTTGCTTTCTCACTTTCCCTTTCTCTGTCTCTGGTAAACACACATACCCTACAGCAAATTAGAAAATAATAATGATAATAAATTAAATTTTAAAATGTTTTTAATCATTAAAAAAAAAAGATTATGGATCTCTTCAAAGAACAAAGACCATTAGTGAGAACACCATAAAATAAGCTTCCCAGCAGATGGCATAATGGTTATGTTGCTGGGTTCCCATGTAGTCAACTGTGGTTTGATTCCCAGACCTGGTGGGCCTAAAACTCATGCCAGGCATGTAGGAACTGTGGCATAGCCATCCCCCCTGGGGGGTTCTTTCTCACTTTCTGTCTCTGTCTCTCTGGAAAGCACACACACCCTATAGCAAAAATTTCTCTAAAAAAAAAAAAAAAAATGTATTCAATCTTTTGGAAGTGAGAAAATAGTCATATTTCCAGCTAATAAATTATTCCTTGTTCATACAGATTTAAATACATCCATATTTCAAAATGTTATAAACAAATCATGACTTCCCTGGCATTAAACAAGCTTGAGAATAACTGCTTTGGAGTAAAAGCATCCCCTAGTGGGCATTATCTCCATGCCCCTTAAGCTGGGACACCTATGACAGCTATCGAACATCTAAGTAGGGCAGTCTCTATGGAGGTCACTGGCCAGCTGGCCCTGGAACATAGCTCCTGGCTAAAGACGTCCTACCTAAGTTGACACCAACTTCCCTCTTTGGCAGGCCACCTCCTACTCTCCCCAATGACACACCCCCATTCTTGCCTCCTTGGCCACCATAGCAAGAGTCCCATTTTGTACTTCCTACTGGGTCTACACTGAAACATAGCAAAAGTTAGCCAGTAAATGCCTACCTCCTTACCATGGACAAAGTGAATCCACTGTGTTGTGGCAGCCCTAATTTTATGGGTCATAAGTTTAAATTAAGTCCTGACCTTGCTCACTGTAGGAAGGGTAATATATTAGAAATAGATGCTTGAGGCTAGCAGGTGGCATGGTGGTTAAGGTGCTGGACTCCCACATGGCTGACCACGGTTACAGTCCTAGACCTGGTAGCCTGCTTCCTTACTTTTCCCCTCTCTTTCTTTTTCTCTGGTGAGCACATATGCCCTATAGCAAATTAAAATAATAATAATAATAGTAAACTTAATTCTTTCAAAAATAAAAGAAACAGGAGTTTAAGCTGGAAAGATGTTCACTGCAAACCACAAGGGGCCTGGTATTCACCAAACGCACATGGTCTCGATGGTTAGTTATCAGTAGTGATAAATATTTAATAGCTGGCTCTATGGGAAAAGCAAAAAGGAAAAAAGACCAAATTTGTGGTGTTTATCAGTTGTCATAGTATTAATACTCACACCATGGCAGACTTCAAGATATTAACTTTATTTCAACCAGGTCACAAAATCCTAAACCGAACAATTAGCTTATTGTTCCAGCACAACCAGGAATGGGGTCTAGAGTCAGATCAAAAAGAATACAAACTGAGACCAGCAGTTGGCGTAACGGCTATGTTGCTGGACTCCCATGTAGCCGACTATGGTTCAATTCCCGGACCTGGTGGCGTAAACTAACTCCAGGCACATGTGCGTGCGTGCCCAAGATCCCAAGAGGAGAATGGAGAAGAAGGGGTTTCGGCATGGCCATCCCCCTGGGGAGTGATTTCTCGCTTTCTGTCTCTCTGTCTCTTTCTGTCTTTCAGGCAAGTGCACTCACCCTATAGCAAAAAACTCTCAAAAAAATAAATAAATAAAAGAATACAAATGTAATTTATTTTAAATCTGAATATGTAAAATTGGCAAAAAAAATATGTGCCTCAAAGTCACCTTTTTAAACTATAGGCACAAGGCCAGCAGGTGGCATGGTGGTTACGGTGCTAGACTCCCACATGGCCAGCCATGGTTCAAGTCCCAGACCTGGCGGCTTGCTTTCTCATTTTCCCTCTCTCTGTCTCTCTTTCTCTGGTGAATGCATGTGCCCTATACCAAAAATAGTAACAACAAATAAAATTAAATAAGTAACTTTAAAAAAAACCTGTAAGCACAGAGACCAGCAAGCTTTACCCATGTCAATAAACCAATACTGCCAACGAAAAAAATAAATAAATAAACTGTTCACCTTATAAGCACTGTCCACATAATTTATTGTCCAAACTAGGGGTTCTGAGCATGAAAGGGGGTGATATTAATACTTATACGAGACAACAGAAGTAAAGTGAGACTATTCTAGCCAAATCAAGACATGACTTCATTTTTAGAGGCACTGATAGTACCTTCTTGCCAAAGGGCTTTGAAGCAGACTAATCACATAATACTCAAAGAAAACAAGATGTCTTATTCACGTAAATGTATTCCTGAGTGTCCTGGGTAACTGCTGTGCTGTGCGGGTTACAAAGCTGTAAAACACAATGTTATTGCTTAAGGAATTTAAACCCACTCAATGGATGACGGACTCCAGGTAAGTCCAAATGTCAGGACAGGTGCCACATACTGTGATGGCCAGGGAGCGTTGGGTGGCCAGGGGGCAAAGAGGAGGGGCACTGAGTGAGGATTTCAGACACAAAGATGTGCAGAGGGCATCACAACAGCAGGGACAGGTGGACAGAGGCTCAGAAAACAGGGAGAGCCTGAGTAAGGAAGTGGTCTAGAGGGCCACATGGGAGCAAGAAAGCTCATTTTGTGGGCAACGTGGTGCCAGAAGAGCCTCTATTATCTGGAAGATAGAATGAAAGGCTTGTTGAGAACCATTTGAACAAAATAATGTGTTGGGAAAAGTTATTTTGATGCCACAGTAGATTGAAGGAGATTAAAAAAAAAAAACAGTTCTTAGGCTCCTCTTTAGTCTAGCAGTGATATGAAAAGAGGATGAATGTGGATGGTAGCAGTGGAAACAAGGAACCTTTACACTACCTCCTATAACTATCCTTGCATGTGAGTGAGTGGACAATATTAATCCATTAACATCCCTTTAAAAGTGTCTTAAGAAATTAGACCCTGATGCAGAAAATGTGGGAGGATAGTAAATATTGCATTCATCACACTGAAAGGACAACAATCTCTGGACAAACCTGTGACATGCAGTTTACCTGTTACAATCTTGAATGCAGCCACTGCAGTTTCCTTCTTTTAGGTAACATGCTGCTCTATTTGAATATAAGATACTTAGATCATCTGCACTTTCACTTCCTAAAATCACATTTAATTAAATACAGTTAAAATCCATTAGCAAAATCACAGTTTATCAGAATCAAAAGACGACCGAGGTCTCCAGTGGCACCGCAGCTCTGCAGTGCACAGCTGACCATGCAAAAGTCCGAGGAGCTGCCGGGCCCCACAGCGGCCACAGAGGGGAAGCCCGGCAGGGACAGATGCAAACCTGCCCGGCCGGACGGATACATGCTCTGCATTCCAAGGTATTGCTCACATAGGTCAAGTCACAGGGCTCCCTGGGTCACCAGGAAGGAATGCACCGAGGCAAGTGCCTCCAATCAGGAGGTAGCCTGCGCCCCTCCAGGGTGGTGGTGAAGGGGGACCGTAGGTTGGGAGGGGAGGGTCTCAGCCCACCTGGGCCGGGCAAGTCGCGCAGGGGAGGGGAGGGGCCGGGCTCGCCTACCTGCAGACTCCAGCTGCGCGATCGCCTCCGAATACCGGCAAGCCGCCTCGGCGAACTGCCCGCTTCTGAACAGCTCGTTGCCCTGGCTCTTCAGGCCAGCGGGGCCCACCAGGGCGGCGGACCGCGGCGCGCCGGGCCCCGGGGGCGCGTCAGGGTCCCCAGCGCTCCGCCCGCAGCCCGGGTGCCCGTTGGCGCCATCGCCCGCCGTTTCCCCCGGCGGGCCCCGCTTGTCCTCGCCGGCCCCCGGCGCCCGACCCCGCCGCGGTGCGCCCTTCGCCGGCCGCTTGCCGCCCTCGCCTTTGCCGGTGAGCTTCTTCTGGATGTTGCCCATGGCGCGCGGCTCGGCAGCCTCTGTGGGGAAATGGATGCGGGAAGTGAGTGTTTGCATCATCAGGAGAAACTACCGCGGAGGCCGCGGGGGGTGCCCGGCGCAGGGGGCGGGCCCAGGGGAAGCCGGGGCGGGCGCCGCCCCCACGAGGCGGGAGAGGCAGGCCGGGTGGTTCTGGACCTACAGGGCGCAACCGCGGAGTCCGCGTCCGCCGGGCCCCTGTGGCTTCCTGAGGACACGTTCCGGGCAGGGCACTGAGGTCCAGCCCACCGCGCTTAGCGATTTCCATGCTGAAGGACTGGTGCGAACCGGCATTGCAAAACCTCTGCTTTCAGTAAACCACATCTGTCCAGGTAGTTCTTAGTACACGGTACTTTTTCGTCCATTTACAACAGACGAATGAATTAATGGAGTTACTGAAACTTGACAATACGATAATTAGGCCCAAGGCTACATTACCTTTTCATTATTATTATTATTGTTATTATTATTATTATTATTTTGGAGAGGTTTTTACTATAGGGCTCACCAGAAAAACAGAGAGAGAGAGACAGAAAGCGAAAAATCACCCCCCCCCCCAGGGGGGGTGGCCATGCCATCCCTTCTCTTCCATTCTCTTCTTGGGACCTTGGGCATGCACGTACACGCGCCTGGCCTGAGTTTAAGCCACCAGTCTGGGACTTGAACTGCTGTTGACTACATGGGAGTCCAGTGACACAGCCATTACGCTAACTGCTGGTCCAACCTTTTTCTTATTTTAAAGAGTTGGGAGGAAAAGATCATTTGAAAGAAGAAGTTGAAGTTACTGAACTAGTTTTAAAACGAACTTAGCAAAGAATTCATCACATTTAGTTAAGCATCTAGTTTTTTGGCTTAAAAAGAGCCTTAAAAAAACAGTAAATGTTCCATTCCAATGCCTTATTCAAACTAAATTCTGATTGAAAAATTTCATTGTTAATAGCTTTATGAGTGATTATTGAATCTACTATTTTTAAATAAAAACAATGAATAACTATTTCACTGATGGGTGTCTTATAAATATTTAAAATAAAGAACCAATCATTTTAAATCACTATTAGCAAGCACTTAAATACCAAGATTTCCAAATTTTCTTTTAACAAATTCTGATCCAACTTTTAATAGATATAGTTTCCATTCTCTTTCAAGAATGGCAAAACCAAAATTTGAAGAGCAAAGACAGAGGGAATAGGAAACCACAATTATGTAAATAAAATCGGGATGATCACCTTTAGGCAAGCACTGAATAAAAAAACACATTAATTACTACAGTTTTTCATTTTTTAAAATATTCATTATAGGAACCAGCAGATGGCGTAATGGTCATGTTGCTGAACTCCCTCGTAGGCGACCATGGTTCAAGTCCTGGACCTGGTGCCTTAAACCCACCTGGGTTTGTGTGTGTGCGCATGTGTGTCCAAAATCTCAAGAGGAAAATGGAGGAGAAGGGACTGTGGTGTGGCTATTCCCCCCAGGGGGTGATTTCTCACTTTCTATCTCTCTGTCTCTCCAGTGAGTATACACGCCTTATAGCAAAAAATCTCTCTGAAAAAAAAAGGAAAGAAAAAATTAATTATGAAGCATATACATGCACATGGGAGAAGGAGAGAGACTCTACAGAGAGAAATCACCCCATGTAGGGCCTGCCATGCAGCAATTCTTCTCCCTCCAATTCTCCATCTCATCAGTATCTTGAGCATGCGTGGACAAGCCAAACACATTGCCACTGAGACAAGGATTCAAACACCATTTGACCATGTGGGAATCAGCTTCCTCTTCACAGAGCTTAACCTCTGTGCTATAGGGCTGGCCCAACATATTAGGTTGTCTGTATATAATAATAGTTTTCTGTTCAATAGAATAACATCCAATTTAGATCACCAATCAAAAGGGACTTGAGTATTAAAATAATTAGCAGATTTTGTTACAGATATAAATCCCCAGTTTAGATTCAGTAGAATTTATTAGAGTAAGATTCCAGTTTTCATTTGGTATCTGCTACTTAGTCCTAGCCCAGAAATCGTGGAAGCACAAGTCTGTGTCGGCAGAAACAATAGACAATTTAGTATTGTTTTCCATCGCTTTGTATGGTATCTCTTTATGTCTGACCAGTACTAACTAAATAGCTGTAGTTATTTAGAAATGAATGCGGGCAAAGACCTTTGCATGCACTATCATTAATCTTCATACCAAGTATTATCATTCCCATTTCACAAATGAGGCAACAGAAACACTGAGAAGCAGCTAAGGAATTCACTCAAGTACAGAGAGCTAGAAATCAGCATAAGTGGGATTAGAACTGAATGAAAAGCAGTGCTTCTTAATATTGAAATATCCTTGAACGACTTCAGAATTCTCTGAAAAGGTAAACAAAGGCCTGAACATGAAAGTCCCGTGAGTCTTGTGGGATATGGGGCTAAAGGCCATGGGACATTGCAGAGAGCTATTCAGAGCACTGGATCCACATGTAGATCAGAAAAGTGACCTCATCCAGAGAAAACAACTCGGGAGTTGCCAGCACACCAAGGATCATTGAGGTTTGGGTGGATGGAATCACTCAGAGCTTCTAAAGGATGCCTATGAAGTACTAACTCTTAAAGGATAAATGGGAGGAAGAATCTCCAATGCACATGGACAAATACCTAGGAAAAACAGATAAACCAGGAGGCCATAATGCCTCAGAAACCAAGAGTATTTCGGGAACAAAGGAGTCAACAACAACAAATATCAGAGGAAGAAATAACAAAAACCATAGCTTGGGACGAGGTAGTTTGGGTAGTAGGAAGATTCAAGAATCCTCAACAGAATACTAACAAGCTGATTCAATAACATTTTAAAAGAACTATACACCATTAGAAAATTGGATATATCTCAGAAATGCAAAGCTATTTGGTATTAGAAAATCAATCAATGCTAACACACCACTTTAACAGAACAAAGGAAAAAACATATCACAATTGATGATAAAAAGGCATTTTGCAAAGTCCAACACTTTTTCATGACAAAACACTCAGAAAAGCTGGGAAAAGATAAGCGATTCCAGGCAGGCAGGTGGCGTGGTGGTTAAGGGTGCTGGACTCCCACATGGTCAACTGCAGTTTGAGTCCCAAACCTGGCAGCTTTCTCTCTCTCTCTCTCTCTCTCTCTCTCTCTCTCACTGTCTCTCTCTCACTCACTCACTTACTCACTCTGTCCCTCTCTGGTCAAATTAAGATAGATAGATAGATAGATAAAAGTTGAATAAAATAATTTTTTAAAAGATAAGTGATTCCTTGACAAGATAAAGTACATTTATGAAAAGCCCACACCTAACATCATATTCAGTGTCAAAAGAATGGAAGCTTTGCCCAAAGATCAGCAACAAGGCAAAGATGCCCATTTTCACCACTGCTATTCAGTGCTATAGTAGAAGTTGTAGCTTGATCAATCAGGCAAAAAAAGGAAATAAAAGTCAACCACTTTAGAAAGGAAGAAGTAAAACTATCTCTGTTTGTAAATGGTATAACTCTCTACATACAGAAAATCTCAAAGAATCTACCCAAACAAACAAACAACCCCCCAAATAACAAAACTACGAGAGTAAATCAACCAATTCAGCAAAGCTGCAGGGTACAAGATTAATGCCAGTAATGACTAGCCCAAAATGGAAATTAAGAAACAATTTGACTTAAAATAGAACCCAAAAGGGAACAACAGATGGTATAAAGGTTACGTCGCTGGACTCCCACATAGTCGACTGTCATTTGAGTCTTGGACCCAGCAGCTTAAAACTAAAGCTGGGCACATGTGTATGCATGCCCAAAATCCCAAGAGGAGAATGGAGAAAGGATTGTTGGTGTTGCCATCTCCCTTTAGGGGTGATTTCTTGCTTTCTGTCTCTGTCTCTCTCTCTCTCTCTGGTGAGCGCACACACCCTATAGCAAAAATCTCTCTTAAAAAAACAGCACCCAAAAGAATAAAATATTTGGGAATAAATTTAGCCACAGAGATAAAGAAAATTTATATACTGAAAATTATAAAATATTGCTGGGATATATTAAAGAAGACTTAACTAGAAAGACATCCTATGATCACAGATAGGAAGACTTAAGATTAAGTTTAAGATGTTAATACCCAAAACAATCTACATATTCAAGATGATCTTTACCAAAACTTTTTTACAGAAATAGAGAAACCAATCCCCTAAATCATATGAGAGCTGGCTCCATGGCACTGTAGTAACACACTACTTAAGAGAAGTTGGATCCCACATTGCAATCACAATTCAAATCCAGGCCCAGTCAACCTGAAACATGCCAGGCGTGCAATGTTAGTGCCCAGGATCTGACAGGCTAAAGGCCTAGAGGAAGGGAATCACAGCATGGTCAGGCTTGGTGGAGGATGCTCCACATTCTCTCTCTTTCTTTCTCTCTCACATACATACACACGCACTTTATCACAAGTAAAGGGATGACAAAGGTCCAGAATAGTCAAAATTATATTGGGAGAAAAAAAAAAAAAGGAACAAAAGCAAAGGACTCATACTTCTTGATTTCAAAACTTACTAAATGCAATGATAATCAAAACATCATGGTAGTGGCATAAGGATACACATGCAGACTAATGAAATAGAATTGAGCTTCCAGAAATAAACCTGTACGTCTATGGTCATTTAACTCTTGGTAAGGGCACTAAGTTCATTTAATAGGAAAAGAACGGTTTTTTTCACATATGGTGCGGAGACAACTAGATTTCCACATTTTTTTTTTAGAGAGGTTTTCGCTATAGGGCGCGTGCGCTCGCCAGAAAGACAGAGAGACAGAGAGATAGAAAGCGAGAAATCATCCCCCAAGGGGGATGGCCACGCCGCAATCCCTTCTCCTCCATTCTCCTCCCGGGATCTTGGGCACGCACGCACACGCGCCCGGCGTGAGTTTAAGCCGCTGGGTCCGGGACTCGAACCACGGTCGACTACATGGGAGTCCAGCGACATAGCCATTACGCTAACTGCTGGTCCCTAGATTTCCACATTTAAGAACAAACAAAAAATAGGGACCAGTAGATGGTGTAATGGTTACATCTCTGGACACATAGTAGACTGGTTCAAGTCCCAGACCTAACAGCTTAAAACTCATGCCAGGCGCATGTGCATGCGTGCCCAATATCCTGAGAGGAAAAAAGGATGAGAAGGGATTAGAGCATGGCCATCTGCCCCGAGGGGGTGACTTATCACTCTCTGTCTCTCTCTGTGTCTTTGGCAAGCACATACCACCAAATTAGGCAATGTCCTTAATATAAAAGCCCAAATTATAAAAACCTTAGGAGAAAGCACAGGAGTAAATCTTCATGATCTTGAATTTTATAATGGATTCATACATATGACACCCAAAGAATAAGCAGTTCGAATCATGCAGGTGGCCATGTGGGATCCAGCTGCCTTAACCTCCACATCACTGACTGGCACATATCTCAATTTTTAAAAAAGAGTGCTTATTTCACCTTACCTTTGATGAAATAGAGTACTCACTCTCTCTTTTTTCCATCCATCTTGGCCAATTTAGTAGGAGAAAAAAGGAATTTATACTTAATTTTCATTTTTTATTTCTAATACAAAAGGTATTGATTAATTTCTATTTTCCATTAGGATTTATATGCTTTGTTCACTCTTATACTGTCTTTTTCTTATTGTTTTATAAAAACTCATGATTTGGATTGTGGAACAGCATAGAGCATACTACAACAGAGTAAAAAGGGGACATGGCCAATCTTATAAATATATCTCAATAAAACCCCTAAAACTAGTAAAGCTAAAATTGAAGGCACACATCATAATGTGGTATTCTTTGTTGAAAATATGGTAATAGCCTTGATTTATCGCACACAGTACGCATGCTTTGAAAATCCATATTATACCCCGCAAACATGAGCAACAATTAAATGTAAATAAGAAATTATTAAAAAGGGGGGGGAAGGGACCAGCAGTTAATGTAATGGCTATGTCGCTGGACTCCCATGCAGTCGACCACAGTTCGCGGCCTGGACCCGGTGGCTTAAACACACTCCAGCACATGTGCATGCGTGCCCAAGATCCCGAGAGGAGAATGGAGGAGAAAGGATTGCGGCGTGACCATCCCCCCTGGGGGGTGATTTCTCACTTTCTATCTCTCTGTCTTTCTGGCGAGCGCATGCGCCCTTATAGCAAAAACCTCTCCAAAAAAAAGGGGGGAGAGAATTATAAAAAAGTAAAAATTTAAAAAAAAATACTTCATAAGGTTATCAACCCTTAAACATTTTTGTAGTTTGTTATTTGCCTTTTATTTTTTTCTAATTATCATAGAGTGTGTGCACTCACCACAGAGATAGATAGAGAAAGCAGGGGGATGACCATGTGAAAATCCCCTCTCCTCTACTTTCCTGTCAGGATTTTTGGCACACAGGCACACACAGCACATTTTTCAAGTTGCCATGTCCAGGACTCAAATTGCAAAGTTGGCAATGTGGAATCCAGCTACCTTACATACCCCACCATTGGCTGGCCCACCTTTAAGTTTGTGTATGTGTGTGTTTTATGGCTGCTAGAAATACAGGCTTTTCATGATTTTGTCTGTTGTCTTAACTCTTAGAAATACCTTCCTTCTACCCCTGATCCTCGCAATTCTAGAAGAGGAGTGATATTTATCTATACTCTTCTCCTTGAGTGACTATTTAATTTTCATATATTTTACTTATAAATGGGAATAAGCAACAGCACTACAAGGGAGCATAGATGCTCAATTTCTTCTGATTGCTTCTCCTAGACTCTGTGGGGAGATACAGAGAATAAATGCCAGTCTCTGGTGATGGCCACTTCTAGCCAATCTCTACTAGGGAAGGAAAACAGAAATAGGTGGGGAGCTCCTGAGAAATGCCCACATCGAATCATCTTGGTGAATGGGCAAGTATTTGTTAGTATGGGGCCTTAGAAGTCAGGATTTTTTTAAAAAGCCTACCCATGATCTTGTCTCAGGACCTGATGGACCTGGAGCTCAATAATGATCAGCTGTTAAATTAAATCCATCAGTGGGACCAGCAGTTAGAGTAATGGCTATGTCGCTGGACTCCCATGTAGTCGACCATGGTTCGAGTCCCAGACCCGGCGGCTTAAACTCATGCCGGGCATGTGTGCGTGCATGCCCAAAATCCCGAGAGGAAAATGGAGGAGAAGGGATTGCAGCATGGCCCACTCCCTGGGGGGTGATTTCTTGCTTTCTGTCTCTCTGTCTCTCTCTGTCTTTCTGGCGAGCGCACGCGCCCTATAGCAAAAACCTCTCAAAAAAAAAATTAAATCCATTGGTGATGTTGCACCTCATTCTGGATTAGCTGTGGGACCTGCCCATGTGGAGCTCATGAAGGAGCAGCATGACCAGTCCAGGTTAGGAAGCACTGGTCGCTTCCTCAGGCTCCCTGGAACATGACCAAGAATTCTTCCTTGGAGTGTGGTGAGATGGAGAACTATGTGCAATGATTCCAATGTGCTAACTTCCTCAGGAGTTTAACTTTATTTTCCTAAAAGTGGCTTGGATTACTTCTTTCATGTCCAAAGCCCTAGGTCTCTTTTTACACGTCACCTAGGGCCAGCAAATGGTGTAGCGGTTACGTCTCTGGACTCCCACAAGGCTGACCATGGTTTGAGTCCTGTTCCCAGTGACTTGAAAATCACAACAGGCACATGTGCGTGTGTGCCCAATATCACAGGAGAATGGAGCAAACGGGATTGTAGCATAGTCATCTCCCTAGGGGTGATTTCTCACTTTCCCTCTCACTGTCTCTGTCTCTTTCTCTCTCCCGCAAGTGCATGTGCCTTAAGGCAAAAACCTCTTAAAAAAAAAAGTACATGTCACCTAGCAACAGACTTGGAAAGGTGAGCTTAAGTGCATTCAACTGATTTCGCTTCTTTTTAGGATGAAAAGATTACGTCTGTATCTCCATTTATTTATTCTATTTTACCTTGATTTGCTTTCCTGATAAAAGGGAACTTACTGGTTTTTAAATTTATATTCTATCAAGACGTTTTTATTTTCTAAAACTGATAAATTTTGTATCTTCTCTAATCTACAAATAATGGGGGGTATGCATGAATGGCAGGATCTCAATGCTTCTCATAAAGCTCTGGCTCTTTGGGCTATGAAGGGGAACATTGCTTCTTCTCTATGGGACTCACCTATGGGCAACAGCCTACCTCAGAGAGAAACAGCCTAGCCATCTGTTAAATGACAGTCTGCTACAACAATCCTGACTCAGATTTCTAATCATAAAAGTAGTATTAGTGGTTTTTAGAAATGACTGGCTCTTTCCTGCTTGTTTAGCTCTATGTGAGGAAGGTCTTTTAGTTTCAAAATGATCACACTAGTCTTTAATTCACTTACTCCTCAGCATAGGTTCAACTTCCTTTTTTTTTTTCCAAAAAAGAATTATTTATTTATTTAATTCGATTTTTTGGTTATTATTATTATTATTATTATTAATTTGACCAGAGAAAGAGAGAAAGGGAAATCGAGAAAGCAAGCTTCTAGGTCCAGGACTTGAACTGCAGTCTGCCATGTGGGAAATGCGGGAATCCAGTGCATTTAATGACCATGCCACCTGCTGGCCTCATAGGTTCAACTTCCTTTTTTTTTTTTTTTGAGAGAGGTTTTTGCTATAGGGCGCGTGCACTCGCCAGAAAGACAGAGAAATAGAGACAGAAAGCAAGAAATCACCCTCCAGGGGGGATGGTCACGCTTCAATCCCTTCTCCTCCATTCTCCTTTCGGGATCTTGGGCACGCATGCACACGTGCCCAGCATGAGTTTAAGCCACTGGGTCGGGGACTCGAACTACGGTCAAATACATGGGAGTCCAGTGACATAAGCCATTACACCAACTGCTGGTCCCTCATAGGTTCAACTTCTAATAAGAGTTCTTGGTACATTGATGAGCATATGAGTAGATAAACACCAAATTAATTTCTGTTTCTTTGACAGTGCAGCCTGGTGATATTTGGCCTGGGTTTTATAGAACCTATATCCTCTTAGTTGGCACCCAATAACCATTTTTGAGATAGGCTTTGGAGTCACACAGATTTGGGGCAATATCCCAACTATATAACCTAAAACTTGTGCAAATGTGGTGTATAACTTACCCTCTCTAAGTTTGCATTGCCTAATCTATACAAGTATGGGTAGCTACAAATTCCTTAAGGATTAAATCATGTTATCTATGTAAAGTATATCCATAGCTTTTTTAATGTGCTAATCATTCAAAAAATAGTAATGAGAGAATAGTTCTAGTTCAGGAGTAAATGCACTCTACCCTTTCTCTGCCACTGAATACAACTAAAGCCTGGCCTGGAGGGACCAGCAGTTGGCGTAATGGCTATGTCACTGGACTCCCACGTAGTTGACCACAGTTCGCGTCCCGGACCCGGTGGCTTAAACTCACGCCGGGCACATGTGCATGCGTGCCCAAGATCCCAAGAGGAGAATGGAGGAGAAGGGATTGCGGCGTGGCCATCCCCCTGGGGGGTGGTTTCTTGCTTTCTGTCTCTCTGTCTCTCTCTGTCTGTCTGGCGAGCACATGCGCCCTATAGCAAAAAAAAAAAAAAAAAAAAAAAAAAAAAAAACCTGGCCTGGGACAGAATTCATGAGCAGTATGAGAACACTGGAGAGTAAGTAATGGTGCCAGCAGGTGGCATGATGGTTAAGTCACTGAACTCACATATGGTCAACTGCTGTTGGAGTCCTAGACCTGGTGGCTTGAAACTCATGCCAGGTTCATGTGCGTGTGTGCCCAGGAGGAGAATGGAGGAGAACGGATTGTGGCATGGCCATCTCCCCAGGGGGTGAATTCTCACTTTCCCTCTCTTTGTCTCTCTCCAGTGAGTGTGCCCTATGCCAAAAACCTAAAAGAATAAGAAAGAAGAAAGAAAGAAAGAAAGAAAGAAAGAAAGAAAGAAAGAAAGAAGAAGAAAGAAAGAAAGAAAGAAAGAAAGAAAGAAAGAAAGAAAGAAAGAGAGAGAGAAAGAAAGAAGAAAGAAAGAAATGAGCTAAACTTGCTTGTTATTTATAAGATAAAGTTCGAAAAAGTGGTAGCCTAAGAATTTCTATACAAATAGAAAACAACAGCAGGTCATCATATAAACAGGCAGTTTTTTACATAAACTAAATAGAAAAATTGTGTTACTCTTATCTCCACTGCCATCATTGTGTTTTCTTCTGCTCTCCTCTCCATCTTCGTCTTCAGAGTTTTCTACTTCCTGAATAACCATCCTTTTCCCTTTAGTTTGAGTTGTAGAAGCAGGGTCAGAATTTTTCAGATCTCGTTCAACCTCTGACAAGATTTTCTGCAACATAATCATCATATTACAGAGAACGCTTTAATTTTCTTTATTTTTAAAGAATTATTTATTTGATTTTATTTATTCACTCACTTTTTTTTTTTTTAATTTGACCAGAGACAGATACAGAGACAAAGTGAGAAAGCAAGCCACCAGGTCTGGGACTCGAACCATAATCAGCCATGAAGCTCTGCAAGGCAGACACACATGGGAAGGCTGCCATTTCAAATCCAGAGGCCTCCCTGAGTGTGCCAGACAGCATGTGCCAATGATCTGGGAAGGGATTGGGGGCGGGGGGAGGTCTGAGGTTGAGGAGTGAATCCGTTTATCAAGACTTTTTCAGGGGTGCTGTGCTTTATATCTGTCTCCATTTTCTGCCTCTCTCACTCATGGAATAAATAAATAAAACTCATTTTTTCTTTTTAATTTGCTATAGGACATGTATGCTTGCCAGACACACACAGAGAGAAAGCGAGGAAGTGAGAAATAACCCCCTACAGGGTATGGCCACACCATAATCCCTTCTCTACTCTCCTCTCGGAGGAGAGTAGAGAGTGCACACACACATTCCCAGTGTGGTTTTCAAGTCTCTGGGTCTGGGACTTGAACCATGCAGTTTGTGGGATACAGCTGCTTTAACCACCACACCACCAGATGGTCCCACGTTAACTATCTAATAAACACAACCATTACAAAAAGGAAGTACTATGGGGAAGAGAGATGTTCCTAAACTGAGCCCTAAGCCTACTCCTCTGAAATGCTGACTTGACAAAATCAAGTGCCACTCAGAGACAGAACAATAGATCACCCAACAGGTACGTGTGGACAACTCATTGTTTGGAGATAATTTTGCACAAGTGTCTCCCATTTCTGACTATACTGTGAGCACAGGCACTAAACTACCATCATCCTACCTTTAAGGATGTTTGTATCAAGAATAGCCTTGAGAAATAAAGATAGCATTTCTCTGCAGAGGAGAGGTCAGTTCTGCTTGCTCTGCCATGTGATAAACATGTTTCCTTCCCTCTCCAGTGTAATAAACATGATGTTTCATGAAATCAGCAGAGGTTGGGCAGGTTTGCTTACAGCTCATCATAAGACAGAGTTTTCCTAAACTCTGCATTCTCACCTCTACACACATCCACTAGATGTGTAGAATCCACACAGGACACCGCACCATCCTTTGGGACTTAGGAGCAAGGGACACTGATGTTTTCTCCGTGTGCTATGAGTAACAGGGTTCTTGTGTCTGACCCAGAACGTCTCACTGCTAGATTGCAGTGCTAATTTGT